>CM070609.1:3452921-4652921 GCA_036346395.1 Hsuehochloa calcarea
TCATGGCCTCCTTATAAGAGATGGGATCATCTACCTTCCCTATATCATTAATATCCTCATTCATATAAACAACATAATCATTTGGGATGACAGATCTTCTCTCCCGCTGTGATCTTCTAATAGGTTCAGCAACTATTGCAGGAGGCTGCTGAGGCGCAGGAGACTGCTGAGGCTCATCATTAGGTATGACATTAGGAGTTTCAGAAACCTCAATAGTGGGTGCATCAATAGTATTTGGTACGGGAGGTGCAACCACCTGAAGCGCAGGAATAAAAGTCTCTGGGATAAGCGGTGAAGGAACGTAAACCCGTTTCTCTTCAAGATCTATTTTCCTAGGCTCCAGGTCCTCGTTATTTTCTAAACACAGCATGTCTTGTTTCTACAAACTTAGTTATCCTATCAGGATAATAAAACCGATACCCATTAGATCTTTCAGGGTACCCAATAAAATGGTAACTTACTGTTTTAGGATCTAATTTTCCAATATGTGGATTAAATATCTTAGCTTCAGCACGACAACCCCACACTCTTAAATATTTCAAGCTTGGTTTCCTCCCAGTCCATAATTCATAAGGTGTCTTAGGTACTGATTTACTGGGAACCCGATTAAGGATATGTGCGACTGTCTTTAGTACCTCCATCCATAAACCAGTTGATAAACTAGGATAGCTAAGCATGCTCCGTACCATATCCACAAGTGTACGGTTGCGTCTCTCAGCTACCCCATTTTGCTGAGGTTCACCTGGTGTAGAATATTAGGCAACAATGCCATTTTTCTGAAGAAACTTAGGGAAAGGGCCTGGAATTTGGCCATAAGGGGCATGTCTCCCGTAAAATTCTCCCCCACGGTCCGATCTTACCACTTTAATTCTTAGGTTTTGCTGATTTTCAACTTCAGCCTTAAATATCTTGAATTTATCAAGTGACTCAGATCGGTCTTTAATGGGAAAAATATGACCATAACGGGAGAAATCATCAGTGAATGTGATGAAAGAATCAAAATCACCCACTGATGTCACAGGAAAAGGACCACAAATATCAGTATGAATAAACTCTAATAGTCCTGTGCTGCGAGTTGCTCCCTTCTTTATTTTCTTTACATATTTTCCTTTAATGCTATCAATGCAGTGGTCCGAGTCAGAGAAATCTAATGGTTGGAGAATCTCTTCCTTAATGAGACGCTTCATTCTCCCCTTCGAAATGTGGCCTAAACGACAGTGTCATAGTTTCGAAGAAGTCTCATTATTCTTTTTACGCTTAGTATCACACAAATTCAAAGATATAGGTAATTCATTAAGGGAAAGCATATAGAGCTTGTCTTGTTTAACACCAAGACCAACATCATCTGAATTAAAAGTGATAACGCTTTTATTGTTACCAAAATTACATTTAAATCCATCATCGTCCAATAAAGAAACTAAAATTAAATTCCTCCTAATAGAAGGAACAAAAACTACATTATTAAGACGAAGTGTGAAGCTGCTATCTAAAACTAATAAAACAGAACCAACTGATTCCACTTCGGCTTCTTGTCCATCCTCGACTTTAAGACTTCGCTCCCCCTTTCTTAGTGTTCTCGTGGTATAGAATCCCTGTAAAGAGTTGGTAACGTGCACAGTTGCACCTGAGTCAATCCACCAAGATTTAAGGGAAAAATCAGCATAAAGAGTTTCATCAATGAACGTTTTAGAATCATTACCCTTCTTGGCGAGCCACTTTAGAAAACCAACACAATCCTTCTGAAAATGCCCTAGCTCCTTGCATAAGTGACATGCATTCCCATTAGGTGCTTTAGCAGGAACAACATTGGGCTTAGGTGTATTTTGCACCTTAGGCCCTGATTAATCTGAATTAGGAGAGTAGTGCATCCTTTTCTTGGATTTGAAGTCCCCTGAGAACTTCCTTTTGCTAGGACCGCCAACTTGATTCACAAAATCTTTCTTTTCGGTTCTTATCCTTTCTTCCTCATGGACACACATAGCGATTAAATCGCTCATGCTCTATTTATCTTTCTGAGTATTATAGTTTATCTTAAAAGCAGTGTACTCAAAAGGAAGGAAGCCATAATAAAGTGGACTAGGAAATCATCAGATATCTCCATGTCCATGCCCTTGAGTTTTCTAGCCATATCAGTCATCATCATGATATGCTCTCTTATGCTGCTGGACCCGTCATACTTAGTTGATAAAAGCCTCTGGATTAAAGTACTGGCACAAATCTTAGTGGAGCCTTTGTGATGAACCCTAAGGTTTGATTTGTTGGCCCGATCTTTCGATGAGAACGATAAGTCCGGTAGGCGTCGCTCAACTCTGACGATCCTGGCTATGAACACGCAAGGCTCGAAACCACGCAATCGCCGAATCGATCGACAAGTCGTTATCAACCATGCACGAATACCCGGCTGACGACCACGAAGGTCGATTCTCGCATACACCAAGAAGCACGCAAGAACAAGATAAAGCAATCTGAAATTGCAAATAAAGATTGAAATATTAAAATTGGGATTTCGAAAAGCGGTATTATGGTTGGTCTAGTCGACACAAGACAATACACGAAGTTGCAACAATGCTAACTTTTAACTAAATAAAATCCAAGGAAACTAGATGGGGTGCGTCCTCCTTAAATAGGGGATGAGGAGCCACAAATCTAAAAGAAATAGAGGGGTGGGACTAAAGGCACGAATTACTGTTCACATGAACAGTAATCATGCCCCTGTGGGCCGTGCATATGGGCCAATTCCAGATGCGATTACAAGGCCCAAATCGGCCCAAATTAGTGATATAGCACCTTCTTTTGACGATTCCGAAGTCTACAGAAGGAATTTGGAGGTGAGGCTAGATCCGTTGGAAAGATATCGTCGTTAGCTTTCCAACAAGCCCAAGAACACCCGAATCGGACTCGTTTACAAAAGTTATATCTGTTTTAAGTTGGTCTTTGTCGGGCTGATTCCGAACTCGATCGACCAAAATGTATCCAATTTGAACTCCCGCTGGCACATGTAGTAGCACCATGGTATGTACACATAGTACCATGGTATGTAGACGTAGCACCATGGCATGTAGACGTAGCTCGATCTAATTGGGTAATATGGCATTGCATTAGCCGAAAGTCCAATTGGAGAAGATGTTGGTGAAGTAAAGGAAGTAGAGGATGCAGTGCAGCAGGTTGAAGCAGTGGTTGTATCTTTAGGGTCGATGTCCTCATCACTTTGAATTTCTCCTCAACTGAAGCCGGATACTCCTTAGCATTTTCAGAATCTGGGATTGCTCCCCTGATCCCAATTGAGATAGAGGTCCTCATGATCATTAACGACAGGCGGTTGGACCGCTCCTATTTTTCAGCATTAGCATCATAAGTTTTCTTTTTCTCATCATAATTATCCTCACCGACGGTGGGGGGGGGGGGACGGGAGCGGGCACCCTTAATGCATAATCATGATCCAGAACTCCAAGGACAACTGAGATTCTTTCTTTCAAAGCGGGAAAGTTGATTCCCGTAAGCTGTTCAATGTTGTCAATTGTAGCGGCAACATTCGAAGCATTCATGGCTGAACATTAAAATACAGGGAAAAATTAGAAATAACATAAAAGTATTACATGTAATTAACCCTACGTTGGTCTGATTAATAACATGCAAAACTACAGTTCTAATTCATATCACCGTTGGGCAGAAAAAATGAAAAGAACTTCAACAATTAATATGACGACATACGATTACAAACAACGTTGCTCAGTATGTAATCATGTGTATACATAATGCCAAAATAAATCATAAAAATCTCCAATTAAAATATCTCGTTGGTTCAATTTTAATTAGAGACTATAATACACTGATATTTGAGCAATTAACATTAATTTAAAAACAGTGCACAAAACTTAAATAATGATAATAAAAAAATCCTTTAGAAAAGAAAATGCACTCGTTTCACCGCATGCACAAGACTCGGCCTACCGCTTTACCACTCAAAGAAACGCGCGTACCAACAAAGAATTAAAACGCGTGAGAGGCATCGGATTTGAACGTCCGGCTGAGATCTGTCGCGCGACTTCATTTCACGGATCGAAACGCTGCGAGCCGTCGGATCTAATCCAATGGTCGAGAGCGAAAATCGCGCCGTATAAGAATCGACGGACGCGGCGCAAAAACCCTAAACCGAATCCCCTTTCGTTCCTCTTCCGAAAACCCGCTCGGGCGACGACGTGAGGCGCGCGGGCGAGGAGCGACCGCAGCGGCTCCTTCACCGATAGCGCAAAGAAGAGCGAGCGAGCGGAGCGGAGGCGGCGACTTAAGGCGGCGCATCAAGAGGCGGCGCCCCCGCAGCTCTCCTAGTCGGCGCGCACGTGCGACCGAGATCGCGCGCGCAACCGTCGAGTGGAGCTACGGCGGCGCCCGAGACCGGAGCGACTCCAGATTAAAAAAACGTAAGTATTCCGCCGCCCCTTTTTGCTTTTCGATCTGAGTTTGAGGGTTTGGAGATTCGGGACTTCGATTTTGTTAGGGTTTCACTAAGGGTTTCAAAATACCCTCCTTCTAAGTGCTAAACTGAGCCGCCGAGTCTTAGATCCAGACGTGTCTAGCTCAGATCCGGGCGGGGCAAGAACAGCTAGGGCTCTAACTGGGTTCATAATGAGATAGGGTAGCTCTGATACCAAATAATAGAAAAACACTGAGGGTAAAACATGATCCATATAAACTAATCCTAACTCAATGATGAACACCTAACATGAATCATTAGTGCGGAAGCGTGAGTGCGTGTACCTGAGCTTGAGGACGCCATTGCGGCTTAGGGTTGGTCGGCGTCGATGCTGAAGAGGGCAGCGGAGCGTCGGCCTGAGTCACAGAGACGGCGTGAGGTCGAGATGTCGACGATGGTTGTTGGTCTTCGCTCACCCTAGCGCCCGTAATCGATCAGATTTGTTAGCTTTTTTTTTGTGGCCTTAACTCTTAGAGCCAAAAGCCTGCCGAAACCCTCTTCATTTGTATGGCGCTCGGTGAACGGGACCAATACCAGAAGTTGGTTGAGACCCCCGATCAAGGTGCGTCGTGGGGGAATGTCCCCCGTGAATCTCGGTCTCGGCTGTTAGCCGAGATCAACCCAACACTTGCAAGGTAGGCTTAAGCTTGGGTGTGTGATTTGGCCGGTGAAATCGATTATCAAAAGGTGAGCGGAAGATTTTCTAGGGTTTCGTTTTTTTGATGTCGATAGCTTCATCTAGTTTGGTCGTTTTGTTTAGATCTGTTGGTCTGGAGTTTCGATTTGGAGCGGCGCGCGGCGGGTCTTTGGCCGTGTTTGGGCGGTGAAAGCGTGTAGCGAAAGGTGAGTGGAAGGTTTTGTATGGTTATCGTTGGAGTACTTGGAGTACTAAGCCCATGTAATAGGCTTTTGAAAGTCAGTAGGGTTATCTAGTGTGCTGGATTGATCTAGATCCGTATGTTGGCCATGAATTTTTTTTGTTTGTAGCTTCATTTAGTGTGTTGGTTTTGTGTAGATCATCTGTATGATTCTCCTGATCATTTTTTGGTAGTTTCATTTCGAGTTGTTGTTTTTGTATAGATCTGTATGATTGTCATGAGCATTTTTTGGTAGCCATTTAGTATGTTTGGTTGGTCTAGATCTATGTGATTTTCATAAGTATGTAGCTTAGTTTATGTTAGTTTTGTTTAGTGTGTTTTTGTAGGTCTAGATCTGCTTATTTGTCATGAGCATTTCTCGCTGTCTTCGTGTAGTTTGCTGGGAGTTCCTGATCTCTTTTTATGTAATATGTGTACCATCTTCAGGGGGTGCTTTGGCTATCGAGAAATGTAGGCGCATTTTGTGTTTTTGTGTTGGTGATTTCGATTTATCTAGCTATCAGATTTAGTCAGTTTTGTACTTTGGTTTTTATTGGTGCTATTGCATTTGGTAGAAGATTATTTAGAAGATCATCTGGAATGCATGTGATTGCTCATTTTCTTGATCTTTTACTACCTTCACCATTTATGTAGAATCTAACAAGCTAGTTGTGCAAAACAATGGTCCGGTTCTTTTCTATGTTATTGCTTCTGATTTTACGCAGTTTGTTTTGTTTTCCTAAAAATATTTAGGATAGCTTTAACTACAAAATCAATCAATTTTGTAGGGATGTATTTTCAATCGGATCAGATTTCAATGATGTATTTGTGCCCTCCATGGGTTATCCCAATTTACACAAGTAATTATCTATTAAGCCCTTGAATTGCTTCGTTAGCGTCTTCTGCTTGCCCATTCTGACTAGTTTGGCTTTAGGCTTCAAACTAGAAACTATGGCTATTAGATTGTACAAATCAGCTCTATAAGACTTGTGTATGTGTTGTTCTCCCTTCCCATGATTATAGCAGTTGTTTGTATATGATAGATGCTATATTATTCACATTTGATGGAACTTTGTATATCAAGTTGATATCAACTTGCAAACCATTTTGTATAAACTTTTAGTGTTAGGTATTTAGACCAATCGGTGTGTAACTTCTATATCTTTTTCTTTCTTTTTTGTTCATATGTTATATTCTGCATTGAAATAAATAGCAGATGTTAACATGCATTCCTTTTTTATTTTCATTTTCCTGAGCTAGGTATTCCTCATTTTTGTTCAATGGGTAAGTTCTATTTGTTTTACATAATAAATATGTTTACAAGGGATTTTTTTAGAGGCTACCTAGTAAATATTAACTTGCAATCCATTTGATTCAAAGTTTTTTGTTGTGTTGTCTAGTGATCGGTGATTTGGTGTCCTCTCCGCCCACCACAGAGACTGATAAGTAAGAAAAACAAGATCTATTACTACTAGATAGTGCAATTCGGTTTCAAATCTCATCCGACAAGAGATGGAGCGCTACGTTTTGGTAACTGCGGCAACTGCTTCATCGGGTCCTGGGTTGTAACATTCTATGTTTTTGAAGTTTTAGAACCTTTTTGAGTAGTTTAGCCCTTTGGAAATTTCACAAAAAATTGTTTGAATTTTATTAAAACTTAAATGGACTTTTAAATAGCAAAATATTTTAATGTGACTAGTCTGAACATCAACTAATTCCAAAACTATTTTATTTGGGTCCTCCGTGCTTAAAAAAATTCTGGATTTTACTGGAATTTTTTCGAGCACAATTGCTATTTTTAGTTTGTTATTTGGATTTACTGGTATTTCTAAAATAGAAAATCTAATGAAAATCTCAAAAACTGCTTTGGGTCGAAACCCTGTTCCTTAGCCCAATCCTATTACATTTCTCGACCCAACTCCAGCGCAGCCCATCTTGTTGGACCGAAAAGGCGACTAGAGGGGGTGAATAGGAGCACACTCACTTTTTCACAAATAATTGATTCAATAATATTTCACTCTAGTAGCTATGGAAGCTATGAAGATCAGTATATCAGTGCAGCGGAACACTAATATTGAATCCAATTTAAAACCCCTAAGCAATACGACAAAAATAACAAAGATTGAAACAATTCAATGCACTGGCGGTCTGACCTCTGGCCTTGAGCGGTCTGACCGATTCCGTGGTGGTCTGACCTCTGGCCTTGGGCGGTCTGACCGATTTCCTCCAGAGGAGAAGAACAACCCGATGACGAAGATGAAAATAGATGAAACTTTTGATCTACTAATCCAAACTTGATGAAACTTGAAACACACATTCTCTATGATATCAGGAAGCTATTCCAATCGAAGATTGTGATAATTCTTGGAAGAATTGCGATCCTTTTTATTTGATTGAAGAGAGGTTCAAAATCGGATCAAAACGAAAACTAGGTCAAAGCTCTTACTCGTGGGTAATTGACTATCAATATGATCCTAGATAGATTTCCACACGTCACAGCAAGCTAGATCACGTGAAGAAACCAAGCAAAAACTCACAAATCAAAGAAATACCCAAAATCATCAAATAGAGAGAGAAAACACAATGAGACAAAACATGATCAAACTTCCTTTGATTGATTGATATGATCTGGGCTTACAGCCACTCCATCAATGGAGGACAATACTCAATCCAAGAGCACGAAAATCACATCAAACTATCAAGAACCCTAGCCTCCACAAAATCTCTCACTGAGAAAATTAGGGTTTACAAGAATTGCAAAAGAGACGCGAAGAAGAGGTGCAACCACCTCCCTCTCCTATTTATAGTGGAGGCTTAGACCTTCTAGAAGTTTGATCCTATTGGGCTCCCGTTAAGGCCCAAAACAAACGGGACACTTACGCACGTATGTTCATGCGCCGTCTTCACATCCCTTGACCTGACTAGCTACACCTTGCACCATCTTGCGCCTCGAATTATCTAATAGGTCACCCTTGTCCATCTTGCACCATGCTTGAGTACATTGACCTCACCCGACATCGTCAATAGTTCTGGACCTCAGCTCTCCAAGCCTAGTCCCGATCATCCTCGCCGTTGACCGTCGTTGACCACCAAGCAACCTGCACAACAATAGACAAGTAAACCGAATTTGAGAATAAGTTCTTCACAACTTGACCCATGTTAGTCAAAACATGCATCATGCAAAATATATGCCCTGAAACTCGTGACTTTGACCTAACACACGAATATCGCCGCCACACCGGGCGACAAACAAAGTGAAAACTGGTTTGACCTCCCACCCTGGCCGGTATGACCGCCACCTATGGGCCGGTCAGACCGCCAACCATGACTTAGCCGATTTTCAACCTCTGAAAACTGAAATCTAGTCAAAATTTCAAACCAATAGAACTTTTGACTGGAGACTTAAAAAATTATGGGACCAAGTGCACTGGAATCCCCTCTCTTGCCTACACCCTCTATTTTTGGCCCAGCTCAATTCTCACTTTCAGAATCGTCGGTCCGATCGCCACCAAGGTCGGCCAAGCCGCCATGGATCGGCCGGGCCGCCACTCGCCGGCCGATCGATTCGCCTCGACAAAGAAACCAACTTTGCCGAAAACACGTGAAACGACAAACCATTAACGCCACTGCCAATTGTCATATCATCCTAAGATCTGGAGCATATCCCCATGATATCCACACATCTCTCTCTCTCTCCCCGCTCGCCCGCGCACCTGGTCCCACCCGCTAGTCTCACGCGAGTCATTTGCCACACGGCTTCTCTCCCAAGCCTGTGTCCCTGACTTGTGGGCCCTATCGAGCTACTGCTTATCTTCGCTGATTCGGTTGTGAATCGAACCCTATGTCGCATAGACCTCCTTAGTATGCGCACTCTGGACTCTCCCAGCCGCCCATATATACGGGAAAGGGATGCCCTCGGCCTCCGCATGCCAGTCGCGCCATCACCGAGCCGAAACCCTAACCCTAGTCACCGGAAATCACCAAAGAAGCAAAAGCGCCGCAGCAAGCGACGAACTTTTCCTCCGCGGTCAGTGAACCTCAAGCTTCACCACCGTCGAGTTCATAAGACCCTAATTTACATCGCTATCATCTTCTCGTCGCCGAAGTGTCATTGGAGTTCAAATCCTGTCGAGCCCGAATCTTCGCCGCCACTACAATCTCACCGCCGGTCAGCACAGTGGTTTCCTTGCACCAGTGAGTACACCATCGTGATTCCCAATGCCCCAGCTACCCATAGCACCCTTATATTCACCTCGCCATGGCCCAGAAAGCCGATGACCATCGGAACCCGAGCGCTACCACCTCGCCGTCGTCCACATCATTGCTCACACTACTAGAAAACTAACAAAACCTAATGGCCGCAAATTTTATTGACAGCCCGCACCGGCCATCAAGGTATATTATTTTGGACACGAGAATAGTATCCCCTCAAGAAATTTTGAATTTTGCTGACGGGTATAATAGAACTGTCAACAAAATATATTAACCTGATGGTTAGAACCGCTAGGTTAATTGTACTGACGGCTATAATAGAACTGTCAACAAAATATATTAATATGATGGTTAGAACCGCCAGGTTAATTATTTTGGTCCCCACGCGGGAAAAAAGGTTGTCGCGCCCTACCCCGAAATCCCTCCCTCAATTCCCCCCCCCCCGCGTCCCTCCCTCACTTCCGCCGCCTCCACGCCGAATCTCCCCCCGCGTCCCTCCCTCCTTTCCGCCGCCTCCACGCCCTATCTCCCCCCGCGTCCCTCCCTCACTTCCCCTGCACGCCTCCACGCCGCTATCCCCCCCGGCGCGCCTTCACACCGCGACCCCCCAGCGAGCCTCCACGCCGCTATTCCCCCAAGGCGCGCCTCCACGCCGCTATCCCCCCGGCGCACCTCCACGCCGCTACCCCCCCGGGGCGCCTCCAGACCCGATCTCACTACGGCCGCCGCCTCCAGACCAGATCTCACCACGGCCCGCCCACGCCAGCCTCCGCCGCGCCGCCGCTCCACGCCCCTCCGACCGCGCGCCGCCTCCACGCTAGCTCGACCACACCCGCCGCCTCCACGCCAACTCCGCCTCACCTGTCTCCACGCCGATCCGCCTTGCCCGCCGCCTCCACGTGAGATCTAATCGCGCCGCCGCCCCACGCCAGATCCGCCGCACCCGCCGCCTCCACGCCAGCTCCGACTGCGCCCGCCGCCCCACGCCGCCTCCACTCTAGCTCCGACCGCGCCCGCCGCCTCCACGTCAGCTCTGACTGCTTGCTCTTTAGCTAGATTTATTTTGAGAAGTCTGTGACTGATATGGTCTACTTTTACCACTACTAGGGCTGCTTAAAATGTAACTATAGTTTCCCGGCCTTTGTGCTTGCCTGCATGTCATCTATGCTTTATGCAAAGCAAAGCTATTTTGGATAAGGTGAGAAGTAGCATATATGAATGCTAAGCAATACTTGCATAGATTCCTTCATGTGAAAATAGTTGTGCATCTTAAGATATGCATTCCTTCATGTGAAATTAGCTATGTGTGCCTAGATATGTTCAGAGGAGATTCCTTCATGTGAAATTAGCTATGTGCTGCCCTTTCTGGCTCCTATTTTACTCCATGTAGTTTAGATCAAACAACTGACATTGTCAATCAGGTTTCCTAAACTCGGTAAATACATTTTGATGCCCTGGCCCTATATATTTACATGCTAACTTATGCTTTATAGCATGTCTCTGTTTTGCACTCTACAGTTACCATGATCCCCGTTTTGCGCAGAACTTGCATATGACATATCACTAGAACGACAAAAACCAAATAGCTTCGTGATGTGTATCCTTTTCCACATACAAAGCTAGACAACTTCTTGATGGATTCTTTTGAGTAGCATAACAAATTCTCAGCAATGGTCAATACGCATTTCTATATGTACAACACATCTTTATATGCCGAAATCTGTTGCGTATTACTATTTACTGATTTTGTTACTTCAAGCTAAAAGGAATTCTTTTGTGGTCTTGCACGGTTCAAACAACCGTCAGGTTAAGTTTTGTTGATGGTGAATACCCGTCAACAAAATGTGTTTATCGACGGTTCGCAAATCCGTCAGCAAAATATAGAAAAACCGTCAGCAAATATTTTATTGACGGTTAACCGTCAGAAAAATTGGACATTCCCGACCACCTAGACTTGAGGGGATTTAACTGATGGTTAACCATCAGGAAAATTAAACCTGACAGTTTGTCCTATTTTGCTGACGGTTTTCAACCGTGAGGACATATCCATTCTGTAGTAGTGTCATGTCATCTTCTTGCTTGCGTGGCGATCCAGTCAACGCCCCGTGTCGATCGAGTCAGCGCCAGCGTGTCCACCCGCGTGTCAAGCCAAACCTAAACCTATATAGATCTTGTTCACCATGAGCCGAGCCTATGCCATGTGGGTTCCACATGTCAGCCCACTATGATGTAGACCCATGAGCCATAGACCCAAGAGCTAACTCCATGATCTCGGTCCATAGACCCCTCATCCCACCTGTCAGCCTTTGTTCTTATTTTTGGATTTTATTTTTAATTCAGAAATCATTGCTGATGTCAGGATGACGCAATAATTCATAATTTCCCGTGGAAATATAATTCGGGAAATTCAAAATAGTAAATTCCTTTTTCTTTTTATTAGGTTTAGATCTTCCAAAAGTATGTTCAACCTCATACAAATTTTGATTAAGCTCATTCAAATTTAAAAATTCATCTAAATTCAAGATCTGCCTTCTTAAGATTTTCATTTAATTTTTGAAGTTTATTTATTGCTATTTTTATTATTTATTTACTTTTGTTTGTGAGTAGACGTGGATACTTCGGGAGTTTTCGAATAAGGAGAAGTTGATCAAGCTCAAGACTAGTACCAATACTTGTTACAAGGTAAGTTTTACCTTTGACCATGTTAAACCTAGTTTTTCAGAAATTACATTTATTCAAATTATTGTATTTTACTTTAAGTATTTTGGGATTAGTTATACACAAAGTTGATTATGTCCACTTTACTCATTGTATTATCATGATTTTTTTTTCACCCTAACTTGGTTAATTACTAGTCGGTATTACCATAGCACCAACGTGGGTTGGTTGGATACGAGTAGTCTGCTTTGCCATGCAACGAGTCATTAATAATATTTGAGTTGCAGATATAAACTGGACTGAGTTATGAAACTTGTGTAAAATTGTGTGTTGTGTGCTATTACTCATTGATGACATGTGTTGCACTTAACCAATAGGGTGAGAAAAGATTTAGATTAAGGTGAGTGAATGGTACAGTGTGATATGGTGGTTGTATGATTGGGAGATATGAATCATGGTAATGTAGTTGTAAATTGGCAATCTCGCCTTGGTCAATTAAGAACTTAACTTTGTGTGCCATTGAACTAAGCCATAACTGTACAACCACATGCTTGGCACAGGACGGGCCTAATTTAGTAAGTTATAGAATCTTGGCATTGACTACCCAGGCATATAGGATGGACTGTGTGCCAGGGTGGAGACGTGTACTTATGTATCAGAATCACATTTATGAGCGGTTGCTCGTCTTTAGGTTCAACGGTGTGTGTTCTACTAAAGCATTGTGTTGGGGTTGGTATGACGGCAAAACACATAGGGTGGGTCAATCGTCAAGGTGAAGCTTCGGAAAGGTTTTGTTGTGATCATCTCCGTACAAGTTGATTGCATCTTGTGAGTAAAATGTACAACCCCTGCAGAGTGTTAATCAATCTATTAGAATAGCCTCGTCGCGGTCATATACATGTTCGGGGATTTCACACGCGGGGTAGATTTTCATAAAATACTTTGAGAAGGGACAGCTGTGTGATTTAATTCATATGGCTGTGTGGAAGAAATTGAATTAGGCTTTGTGTCTTGGTGAAAATACTTGTTAAATCATTATTATTTAATTGTTTCGAATTATGCTTCCAATGTATTAATTGTATTCAATTGCAAATACCGCTTTATTGCAAAATAACCTTAGAAACAATTTTCTTTGTAATAAGCCATCATTTTATAATTGCATTCTGTGGTACAACTTGTTAAGTATTCGGAGTACTCATTCTTGCTGCAATCATTCAGCCGAAGTGGAGGAATCGTTGTCTGTTTTCGAGGAGTTTTACGAGGTTGGTGATCATTAGGTCTTGATCATAGTCGGTTGCTGTGGCTAGTCGATGGGTTTTCGTTGGAGTTGCTTTCGTTCTGCTGCAGTTACTCTGATTAGTGTCAGCCCTGCGTGGCTCAATAATGTAAACTCGACCATAAGGTCAAAACCGCTTTTTATTATTCAAATTAGTCGTTTACTCTTATATTTGTCTTGTGTGGAATGATTTTTTATCTATGTTGATACTATGTGCACTAACTTGGTCTTGGACTAGTGCATTATACATAAAAAGGTATATAATTGCATGTCTGGGTCCTGACATGGGTCGTGCACGCCCTCCTCGCCTCCAGGTACGCCGCCACCGCCACTTACCAGTCGGGCACCCACACACGACCACCTCCTTGCCATCGCCGACGACAACAGCACAGGGCACCCCCTTCTCCGCCTCGCCGACCTCCTGGACGCAAACTCCATCTCTGCCACCTCGGCCGCCGGTGGGGGCTACCGTGCCAGCGTGTTACATGTGGCGTTGTCCTGCACGCTTGTTGACCCACGGGACCCGTAGGCGGAGTCGGTGGTGCAGGGTACACTGCACGTCCTAGAGGCCGCACACACCGTGGGGCGCGGTGGTGACCTTGTCCATCTCGGCCATGGTGCCCAACCCGGGATGACTGGCCGTGCATCCAGGGGAGCCCGTCGACGAGCGATCCTGGACGGACATCGCCTTTTGCGAGGCCCACAAGAAATGGTACCCGGTCTCTAAGATGATGGCAGAGGAGGCGGCTCGAGGGAGACGTACACCTTGGCGCATGACGCGATGGCGATGTCCGCGGCTAAGGACGGCGAGGGGTGAGCCTTCCACGCCTCGACGAAGGCCTCGTCGAGCTGTGTGCCCGCCACGTCATATGTACCTCGAATACCGTGGGCTGCAAGCCATATGGAATCCATGAGTTTGAACCCACATGGAGCCACAAATATTCAATCCAAACCAATTCAAATAAACCCGACCCAATCCAACCCATTTTGCCTCTAAGTCCATTTGAACCCATCCAATTGTACCTATTCTTTAAACCCAACCCACTCAACCTTTTTGAATCCAAACCATTAGCAGCCCTACTTGTAGTATGATTAGTGGATGCATGGTAGGAAAATTGCATGTAAAATGCATTATTTACACACACATATGTACATAGTCACTCTCGAAAGTCGAAAGTCAATCAATTAATTAAGCAGATCAAATTGGTAGAATGGAACCCAACTCCTGGGTCCACAGGCAATATTTCAGCCCCTAAACATATGAGGCGAATTATTTACTGAACTGAAACCCGTATACTCACTGTTAATGGTTGGGTATACCGCTTTCAATCTGGGCCGCCCATTCCCAGGCGAGCACGTCAAGATGGGCCGGTTAGGCCCGTTAATCTCGTGGTGGATGGCCCAGTCTTGTTGCGAGCGCTCTTCTCTTCTCATTCTCTTTCCTTTCTTCCCCTCGGCGGCGGCGGCAGCCAGGGTTTAGACTTAGAGGAGGAGGAGGAGCTCGCGCGGCGCAACCCTAGCCCCGCGTCCGGCATCGCCATCGCCCTCGCCCTCGCCCTCGCCGAGTGCCCTGTATAGCTGCATCGGCGGCCGGGATGAGGGTGAAGGTGATATCACGCTCCACCGACGATTTCACGCGCGAGCGCAGCCAGGACCTGCAGGTGACGCCGATGGTGCTTCCGTTCTAGCCGTTGCTTTTTGATTGTTTTGATCGGTGGCAGGTCTGAATTCGATGGTTTGCTCCCGTGCGATGTAGTCATACTCCAGTTCTATGTATGGTAGAGTAGGAACTGCGGTGTTGCAATCTGCTCATTGTTTCCAAAGCTTCGAGTGTGTTCGCATGCTAGTACGGATGGCTGGCAATTCTATGTCTAGTCAAATCGGTGTAGTTGTAGATTTCCGAGGGCCAAGTTGACCCCCTTTTGCTGGAATTCTGTTCCCCTTTCGTGAAGTTCCTCGCTTGTTAATCAGTTTGACACTTAGGGGAGCTCCTCGCAGAGTTCTTTTTTTTCTTCCTTACTTCTGTTTCCATTGGGGGTAAAAAACATCTTTGCGTTTGCCAGTGTTCTGCTAGGCGGGCGGCAGACCAGCGCTTAATGCCTAATCGCCGCGGTGGGATAAAAACTAACATCTAGACGGTCCAGGCGTTAGGGAACACTGGCGTTTGCTAGACATCAAATATCTTGATCAAGTATTGACAGGATAAGATGCTTCATTGTTTTGACCTTAAAAGAGCCTCGTTGTCAAAATTAAATGGTGTACATAATTGTGAACTTAATATTTTTTCCCCGAAAATTTCAGTGAGTTTATTGAATGCCACTGCCAGCATTAGGTTCAAGTATTTGCTTGCTCAGGCCTTAAGAATACTCTTTTTCCAACCACTGACAATCTCCATTGCACTTGCTTGTCCCAACAGAAAGTATTCCGCAATTATGACCCAGCACTTCGTACTCAAGAGAAAGCTGTTGAGTACACTCGGGCTCTTAATGCTGCCAAGTTAGAGAAGGTATGTCTCTCTCTCTCTCCTTCCTTCTCTGCATTCATGTTTTGTTCTTTACTGTATATATTGTTGAGAATTTTGCTGCTCTCCTTTTCAGATATTTGCCAAGCCATTTATTGGAGCAATGGATGGACACGTCGATGCTGTATCCTGCATGGAGAAAAACCCCAATTGTTTGAAAGCAATATTTTCTGGCTCGATGGATGGGGGTAATTATCTTACTCCTGTGCTAGATTGCTGTTTTTGCCTCCTTGACCTTTTTTTATGCATTCTTATTTGCTCCTTTCATGAACAGGTAAAATCAACACAGTAAATTCTTGCATCCTTTGGTGTTCCGCCTTTTTAGTTTGCCCTTTTTTGCCCCTTGCCCGGGGGGGGGGGGGTTGAATACCAATCAGGATAATATAAAATAGCATCTAGTTCAAGTGAACTGCGGTTTATGTGCTATTGTGCTTCAATTGTATCTGGTGATCCAAGCAGGCAGTTATTGATAACACATTATCGCGTTTCCATTATCATAATATTGTCAGGAATTGAAATCCGGAAAGGGTGTGCTTAATGTAAATGGCTGTGTGCAAACACAGTATTTTTACTGCCAGTTGGGGTGTTGGGAACTTGTTCAGTTACACTAGTTGAGTTGTTTAGTTAAATTAAGAGTAAAAGTTTCTAATGTAGTTTGAGTGACTGAACATAGAGTAATACAAATGTGTTACTTATTTGGCACCAATTTATTCTTGTTATTATATCTAGAGAATGGGCATGTTTGGTTCCCTTGCTCACCTTTGCTTAGCAAGGTTACTGGGAAGGATGCATGCTTGGTTCCCTTGCTCCCCTTTGCTTGGCAAGGTTACTGGGAAGGATGCATGCTTGGTTTCCTTGTCAAGCCTTACTTTTCGGCAAGGTGAGCTGTGACTGTGAGCAAGGATTTCCTTGCTTTTGAGGGAGAGCAAAATTGGCTCTCCTCCACTAGCAAGGCTAGGTAAGGCTAGGCAAGGCTAGTCAAGGAACCAAACATGCAATATATAATTTAGCCCTATTTCTGAAACTATTGCTTGGCTGCCAAACTGTCGAGACCCAAGAGACCATTTGTGCACTTGTGTTATGCATTTGCAAGTAGAATCTGATTGTAGTGCGCTTCAAGTGTGCTTGATGTGGCCATTGTTTGTAATTTTGGAAACTGTTTTTTTAATATATTTAACCACCCCTACAATATTGAAGCAGATGGTTTTCTTTGTTTATTTATCTTTTACATTCTAAAAAAAAGTGACAATCATGCATTACCTTATTCATCTTTTGATCAAGTTCAAATTTGGGCCAGAAATGGTAAACTGTAGCTTCTGTTTTGTTCGCAGATATTCGTCTCTGGGACATTGCTGCAAGGTACTACTCATGCAACTGCGATGATCTTTTTGCCAGAGGATGACTTTTTTTATTCCATCCATCCAGAACTCGTGCCATCAATTGATTTATCTTTGCATATCCTTGTGGCTAAGAGAGTTGTTCTTAATAGTTTTATGTCACTTATGAATGCAAATTTCATTTCTTTTACAATAAAAAAAACAGGAAGACAGTCTGCCAGTTCCCTGGACACCAGGGTGCTGTGAGAGGTTTGGCGACATCTACCGATGGTGATCTTCTGATATCCTGTGGTGTTGACTGCACGTAAGTTAAATTGTTGATGTCACTTCGTTTGGCTTTTAGACACAAGTGTTCTGATATCAACTAAATTATGTCTCGCGCTGCACATCTTTTGTTAAAAGGTGGCTCTATGCCAAGAGGTGTTTTAATGCCCAGTTGTCCACTAGGTTTCAGGAACAGTCTTATATACACAATATCCATCTTAGCTATGTATGTGTTCAAGCCTTAAAAGTATATAGGGTAGGACTTAAGCTTGAGCTTAAAGCTGTAACAAGCTTAATCCCCGCCAAACAGCTTGTTTGGGAAATGGCTTCTTATATAGGTTTAAGCCCCATATGTACTAAGAAGCTTATGGTGCATTCCAATGGCATATAGGTTTAAACCTTACACAGATTACACATGCGTCAAACCTTACACAGATTACACATGCGTCAAGCCTTTGCAAACAGGCTAAAAAAAAATTAATTTACTTGATCAAAGTCTACTGTTTCTAAGTGTAATTAGTAAAAGTCTGACGGTGTCTGATCTTACTGTGCGTTTATCCTTCCACTGATTATAGTGTTCGACTCTGGAAAGTTCCTATGCTTAAGATGGTGGACACTAGTGATACTATTGGAGATGCTTCCCAGGTATGCATTGGATGGACCCATCTACATTTGTTTTGCTCTATCCCTGTTATATGATGTCTCATTTGGTTAACTCGCCAATGTGGTTTACAGCCGTCAGCAGTCTACACCTGGAAGCATGCATTTTGGTAAGAGCATTACTGTATTGACTCCTTCCAGATTTTTATCATTATTCTTTGTGAATAAGATTCATTTCTGTTCTAATTAAATTTTAGGGGTGTTGACCACCAGTGGGATGGTAATCTTTTTGCAACTGTAGGTGCTCAGGTTGATATATGGGATCATAACAGGTAGAATATTTGATGATTCATTTTCTAGCATTTTTTTGGTCTATTTTCTTACCAGCACTAATGCTAATTTCATTTGTATAGGTCAGAGCCAATAAATAGCTTCGAATGGGGTAAAGACACAGTTCTTTCTGTGCGATTTAATCCTGGAGAACCTGATGTTTTAATTACATCAGCTAGGTAACCTTACATATTCTATGCAAAATATTCTATGTTATTATTTTTCTTTGCTGTCTTCTTAAATCCCGGCATGCATTCATTTTAATGAAGTAATTGTGGATATTGTTTTCTTATTGTGCTCGGTGACTTTAATGCCATTTGCCATTGTCAATGTTATTCCTTGGTTGTGAATGTTGCATTTTGTTGTTTTGCGCCCCTCAAAACTTCTGAATAAAATTGGATGGTATCTATTTTGTAGTGATCGGAGTATAACACTTTATGATCTACGCATGTCATCCCCAGCTAGAAAGCTAATCATGAAGGTTTGTTTAATTCTTTCACTTGTTGATGCTTGTCATACCTAAAAATTTCAAAAGAGATACATGCAACTCTAATATACAGAAAACATTTGCTTTGTTCTCATATACAGCTAAAGGTGCTTACAATAGCTAGTAGTTGATGCTGTCCATGCTAATACGTTGTGCTGTAAATACAGCAGCATTTATTCACTACTGAGCTGAACATAAAATATAAATGAGAAAAAATAGCTAATGACAAAAAAGCTCCTTTTCTGTATGAGAATGGACAATGTTAGTTTCCGTTCACTGCTACATGATGTTTCATGTGCAAATTAAGTTAATAATTAAGATCCTGTTGGGACACTTCGAAAAATGTACTACATAAAACTGAGTTCACTGGAACATCCTGGGCATCGACAAATTATGGTGGATTTGGAAAGGTCCTTGCCTTTGCCTTTTTTTTTTTCTCCATTTTTTTTGAGGTGTGTGTGTGTAAACCGGTGTCTAAAATTCTAAGCCTACTTTACCTGAAAAGTCCAAGTTTGTGTTCGATTCCAACTATAAATTGTCTACGAAGGGGATGGGGCCAATGCAATGCACCCATCCAAAAAGGCCCTAACTGAGCTCTTAATAATATATTATGTATCCAGGTTCCCATTTCCCATTGGGAACCGAGGGGTTACTGGTACTACCCAGTATGACTTGTTATGGAGCAAGACGCCAACCAGACCAACCAGACCGTAGCAGGCGTGTGAACAGTACTGAGCACTGTAGTACAACGTGTATAGTGCCCATTGGTACTGTACCACGTTATTTTCCGTGCATGACTGATGGATTTCCTAGGATAAAAAATAGCTGGTTAGGTAGGTTATTTTGAGATTCCTTATCTATCACGTTATTATTAGGGGTAGGATCTTATCTATTAGGAATGTTATTGTTAATAGTTGAAAATATTAGATTGGATTGATAGGTTTCCTTATAGATTATTTCTTAGGCGTCAAGTTAGGTTGTTCCTATAAAAGAGATAGCATGTATCTATTATCTATATAAGCGATGAGAAATTAAAAGTTAAACTAAGTCTCAGAGCCTCGCTACCTCGACAGGGAAGAGCCCTGCCGGCGGTTAGATGAGGGTGAGTGCCCTACCCTCGGTCCTCGGACCCGTGCCTAACCAACGATTACAACAGACTGATACCGGCCGGTTTTTGGGATATTTGGATGGAAACCACCGGAAAACCTGCCATTTTCGGCATATCTTCCGGGTCTGGGATTTGCAGAAAAATGGGAAATAGAACCCTGGATGCATCTACAGAACAAACAAATCTTTCCACCCTTAAGGAGAAAATGCACGATGTATCATTTCACATGGATTAAATTGTGTTAGTGTCCTTGGACTGGAATGCGATCACGGCTGTCAGATTTTAAATCCGATGACACGTCTTGTCTGTTGCAAGTTGCAACTTCCCTCTTTTCCCCTTTCTGGAACTCGATCCATTCTATCTGCTGCAGACAAAGTAATTCATCCTCAAGATCAATATGTCATGTTGTAAATTTTGTAGTATCTTTAAATACAACCAATTCTCCCTATTTATTCTTTCTGCGATCCCCTGTTATGGTAGCTGATTAGGTTCCTTGTATGACCATCCCTGGCTCTTAAGCCCATCTTCTGTTTTTGGAATGTCAGAGTCCAAATTATGTGTCTAGCTGCCATTTGTTGCCAACTAACATAATGTTATTGGAACGCCAACTATATTTGTTCAGTTGAAATGCCACATGTTCTCATTCATCATGCAAACTTAGATGCCTTTTTCATTTTCATCTATTCTTTGGGGGCATCTTGCTTAATATTCATCGCTTTTAGCTACTATTTCAGTAACTGCTGATTGCTGAACTATGGAAAAGGTAATGTATTATTCGCTTATGCAGACAAGGTGCAATTCAATATGCTGGAACCCTAGGGAGCCCATGAACTTCACTGTGGTAAGAGTCAAACATTAGTTATGTTATTCTTGTTATAGGCTTTAGTAACCTATAAATCATGCTAACTGTAATGAAGGATTTGTGCTATATGCTATAGTTCTGGAGCTGAAATATTTTTCAAGCTTTTCTCTACGAATAATATATAGATTTTGTTTTAAGTTTAGCGCTGATTAACATTTAGGAACTCCTGTCCTGATGCTTTTTGTTGCTAGGCAAATGAAGATACACACTGTTACTCCTTTGATGCTAGAAAGCTGGATGAAGCCAAAATTGTTCACAAGGGCCATGTTTCAGCAGTGTAAGTAGTATTTGGAAGATATATCCGCAAATGCCACTCCCTTACTAGAGAAAATTGTCCAAATGTTATGTAGATTTGTATGTTAACTGCACGGGCTAGCGTAGAGCATATGAACAATTCAAGGATACACCAAACAAAAACTAAAGCTGCAATTATATATTTGTGGTACTTAGTCTTTCATGGGGTTGCTAATCCGTCTTAGCTTTGATCAACTTTCTGAAGATGCACATTTGCTTAATTAAGTCCTTGTACACCCAAAAGCTAACATTTCATGTAGTTGATCTTTATCAATCCCGTTGGTAACATGCAGCGTTCTTTTCTTCTTGGTTTTGGGAGGTCATTCTTACATGAATTGAATTGTTCTCAGGATGGATGTTGATTACTCACCAACAGGGCGTGAATTTGTTACGGGTTCCTATGATAGAACGGTGAGTGCAACTCTTGAAAATCGTACAATGATTTCACATTCTAACCATGTCTTGGTAATTTTTGATCGACAACTTTTGGTTAATGCTTTTGCAGGTACGGATCTTTCAGTATAATGGTGATCATAGCAGGGAGATATACCATACTAAGAGGATGCAAAGGTTCTTTTGTATTCTATTATTTATCACTCTTGCTTTGTTGCTACTCTTTTTTATGCCTAAAATTCAGACTGGTTCTCAATGTCTATCCCCTATTGGCGTTCTCTCATTTTTGTGTGATACCATAGATCAATTGCCCTCAACACCATTGTGCTGGTGGATACCAAGTGGATCAATTTAGTGGCCAACCAGCTTAGATCTATTTGGTTTGAGAAAGTAGCTCATTGCCAATGAGTTCTAGAGTAGTTTTTTATTCAACCAGTTTGAACAGTTGAATATGTTATTCTGTGACTAGTTCTGACTTCTGAGTACATCCAGTCTGCATTGCAACCTGACACTGGCCATTGAACTACTAATATAGCAGTTCTCCTGTGTGTGCATATATAGTTCTTAGTTGTTAGCTGTAAGGCAGTTAGCTATCTTATTTGCTTCGGATCCCATGTTTATCTTCTTGAAAACTTGTTTTATGGGATTTCTGTTTTATTTTAACCAATTCACTCCTTATCTTTTCAGGGTGTTTTGTGTGAAATACACCTACGATGGAACCTATTTAGTTTCTGGCAGTGATGATACAAATCTTCGGTTGTGGAAGTCCAAAGCTTCTGAACAATTGGGAGTTGTAAGTTTTCTAACACCATGTGCTGCTCGCCAGTTGATGCTATGTCTTGGCATGTCTGTTGCTTGCTCCAATTCAATGTCATGTGATTGAGGTCAACCTCTTGGTACAAGGGGAAGCTAATTTGGACAAGGCACTTGTTTTCTCACTGTGGATGCTCAATGAAGTAGCGTGGCAATAACAGCCTGTTGTTCACTGGCACTTAATTGCTTTTGTGTAGCAGTATGATATTCCACCACCAAACAAAAATGTACTCAATTAAGAATGATAGACAACCAACGGAAAATGTGAGTACTGTTTAGTAATAAAAAGAATGAACTGGAACTATTAACTATTGTTGATCTTGAAGATAGCACTGTTTGGTGTCTGTACATCAGACTCCTAGTGCAAGCACAAACTATGTCCAGTGTGTTGTCTACTGTAGATGATGCATGGCCGCAAGGAAATTTTATCATATGTTAGCCATAATAATAATAAAAAACAGTGACTACCAGCCAATTACTGCTTGTTCCAGATTTCTTGGTGAGGACTGGAGAGTAATATTAGGTAAATTGGCACTGATTATATGGTGGCAGAGACAATTCAAATTGGTCCAGCTTATTTTCAGTTTTGCACGTTATTATTTCAGGTATTACATTGTTTCATAACATTATTTAGAAAAGAGTAATAGTTCATAACTCTTTGATGTACCCGGTTTTGGCCGAAGTATGGTCCGTTTCTGGTCAAGTTGGTTTACAGTAAACCCCCTGCCTTGCTGAAAATCACTGTCGATGGTTTAGTGTTGATCTTATGAATTAATGCTGGTAACTTGAGTTAAACCACACAGAAAAAGACACAGAGATTTTATACAGGTTCGGACTTTCTCTTGAGAGAATAATAACCCTACTTATGTGTCGCTGTATTAACTATGCTTTACAACAAGGAAGGAATAAGTAAAACTAGGGTTTAATAACTTCTGTTTGTTGATCTTATCGCTACTTGTCTTGTGTTCATTGTTGTTCTTGTCCTCTATCCACTGCAACCTGTTTTTGCTTATCAGCTAGTGCATCCAACTTGGTTGTTTCAGTCTGCTTCGGGGTGCAATTCTGGGTTGATAATCTTTCATGTTTAGCTAGGTTTGAGGTTATAGCCTGGTGATTGAAACTTGATAATGATTAGTGAGCGCATGAGTTGTGCCTTATTCTCGGAAATAGCCGCACTACTTGGTACCATGTTTACCACTTCGTCTTTTCTTTTCCGGCTTATGGACAAAGGTCCTTATCGTCTCACTTAAGTTAGATATAGTATTTTCATGGAACAACACGACTGCTTTATTTAGCATTTTTGATTTATGTTTTGTCATCTACTTCATCAAATTTTGTAAGGCCTTTTATTTTGCCAACAAATTTCTTTTGCAGCTTGTTCCAAGGGAACGCAGAAGGCAAGAATACCTAGATGCTGTCAAGGAGCGGTATAAGCACCTTCCAGAAGTCAAGCGGATTGTGAGGTAAGTCTTCTACTTTATGGATCATCTCGTTTCCCTTTACATTTTATTGGGAACCATCATTTTGCTGATGTTGCATGGGTGGTGTGTTACTGCAGGCATAGGCACTTACCTAAGCCGATCTACAAGGCAGCCAACTTGAGGCGTGCAATTATTGAAGCAGAGAACCGTAAAGAAGAAAGAAGGCGAGCGCACAGTGCCCCAGGGAGCATCCCTGTGCAGCCCTTCAGGAAAAGAAGAATCATCAAAGAAGTTGAATAGGGGTGTCTCATCTGAGTATGACGAAGCCAAACGCAGCGGCATTCTTGGGGTGGCATAGCTATTGAGTACACCTCGTTCCCTTCCTATGTGCTAAGACCAGAGCAGGGGTGGATATCGAGCAAGTCCTCATCTTATCAACCTTTTCTTAAAATTAGCACAGTTTTGATTTAATATTATTTTATTTACATTTTTGAAGTCTTTTTATAATCAAGCTAACAAGCTCCAAGCCGAGCTAAAAAATTAACTAATTTCAATGTTTAACTAATTAATATGTGTAATTACTTAGGTCAAAGCCTAGTTGAACGAAACCACCACCACCCATCTCCCATCTCGGTCAACTCCCTCCACTGAATTCCTCTCACTTTAACGTCTCTTCCTGTGCACTCTTTCCCTGTTCGGATAGTGTAGTAGCTTTCAACAAATGTGCAGTAATGTTGTGTAGACCCATGTTGATATCATTAAAACATATTTGATATGGATCTTGGTTTGTTATACTATTTTTTAGTGCACAACAGTGCAAAAAGATCGAAAATTGAATGATTGGTCTAGGAGATATCGCATTTCAATGTTTCAAATCTTCCTAAGTCTCTTTCTACCCTTCTCGTTCAGACAATCAGTCGTATGCTTGTATCTCTACTTTCTATGTACGTAACCCTAACCCAGCCACCCCGCCCCATGCACGTCCGTAGAAGCGCCTGTGAGTGCTTTCATACTATCTGGATACTTGCGTGTGGACTGCTCCCCCCACACACCTGGCTCCTTCCCCTTGCGAACGCACCTAGCTCTGCCTTCTGCGTAGGAATGGCAATTGTGCCTGTGTGTCCACGGATGGATACCCTAATGGAAACGTGTATGTGTGTCTTTCTTTGCCCATGGGCATGAAAATAAGCATAATTCTTTGCCCATCGGGTAAACGAGTATGAGCATGGGTAAGCTCCACCCGTACCTGTTTCGCCCGATTACTCGTAATCTATCCACATGTGTAAGAAACTACGTCAATTTGTATTTGTATTTTATTTGTTGAACTTGATTAGTTATCTTGTTGAACATGATATGTGAATTGTGATGAACTTTATTAGTTGTTGAATGTGTGATGCACCATTGATGTGTGAATTATGATGAACTTGATATATGCATTGCTACCCGAGCATGTCAGCGGGCGATGGGTACCCACAGTCGGCGATGCATTATTCGCGGGTAAACGGGTATGCCCGCGGGCGACGGGTATGGACGAGGTTTTTCGCTCGCCGTCCTTCGTGGGTTTGCCCGTGGGGGGAATTCGGGGTCGCAGATATATGTATGAGCGAGTACTACCTGTACCCGCTGCGCCCGATTGCCATCCCTACTTCTGCGTGCGCATGTCTCGTCCCTCACGACCGCACAAAGATCATCCGGTCTACTGTATTGTAGATTTAGTCTCTGCACCTATACTGCAGTTTGGTTATATATCTACTGTAGTTTTTGGTATATCTATTGTAGTCATTGGTCCTGTGTTCGGTCTCTGTGTACTGCAGTTTGTTTGTGTCTACATCAGTTTTTTTATATGTCTACTGCAGTCGTTAGTCCTGTTTCTACCACAATTTTGGCCCACGTGTACTGCGGTTTAGTTATATGTCTCCTGCGATATTTGGTATATATTTACTGTTGTTTTAATCTGTGTGTACAACAGTTTAGTTGTGTCTACTGTTTTTTTTTTTTTTTTTGTATATATTTACCAGAATCGTTAGTCCCGTGTCTATTTCAGATTGTGTCTCCGTCTAGTACAGTTTATTACGAATCTACTGCAATTTTTGGTGTAGGGCTAACCTCTCTAAGCATGGAAACTATCGTGACTAATTAGGTTAAAATATCTTGGTCAATCGTCAATTATCTACGGCCAGACACGTGCCAGAAAATGGAGTAGTACTTGGATACTTCACCACAGTTATATTAGCTTCAGGTATGCATTACTAATTGCATTTCAAGTGTATATATATGGCAATACATTACGCACTCTTTAGGTAAGCATTTAATTGATTTGTGTTAGGCTGCAGCTGCCTTCGCTGTACGTCTGTCTCCAGTCGTCAAAGTTTGCACGCACGTAACAGTGGTACAGTACCAACTCTACTGTTGTGTTGAAAACGAATTAATGCTAATTGAATCCCTGATTTGACACTTCCATCGAGCCGGCCGGTGACTAATCTTGCGCGATCTTTTCTACTTAAAAGAAAGGACCGGTGATAATTCGTTCTCTTTTATACTATATGAGTTATTAAATTTTTTTAATGAGATATGAGCTGTTGGATCTTGTTATTTCTCGGTTCCTCTTGTGTGTACAATTGGCTGCCGATAACCTCCTCTCCGCTCCCCTCACACTACAACTGCCCAAGCTGGTGTGTAACAAGGCTAAAAATTCTATCGATCTTTCCAAGAACAGTTGCCGATGGATTATTTGCATTGTAGGCTTAAGACGACTACAATTAACGAGATATGATTTTTTTTATTCTATAGTAAAACACGGGCATTGGATTAGTTTATCTGTAAATCCTAATCGAATCGTCCGGTTCGATAACTAATTAATTTGGTTCAAATATTTTCCTAATTAATTAAGCATTGTGTTCAATAATCTATAGCCAATGGTATGAAGCATCCGAGGAGCGAGAATTAGCCAATGGTATGATGCGAAGCAGCGACGTTCAAGGGCAACTGTGCCAGGGAGGGGACTAGCTCTAGTCAGTAAGTCAAGGCATCGCACCTACGGCGATTAACCCGACGGCCTGGATCTTCTCCTAGTGGCCCAGCACGACCAATCCGCGCCGGTCGTTTGGTTCTGCTGTATACTAATCCAGGATCCGCACGATTGGCCTGGTCGCCGACGTCACCCTGCTGACCTCAGGGGCTGCCCGGGCCACGTTGACACGACAGCCGGAGACCGCGGTTCTGACCGCCCAGCTGGCACATGGGACCCGCCACGTCATCCGCTTGGTCGGCAGCGGCTAATTCCACGTTTATAATGAGATCAAGAGCATTAATTCGTCCTTAGTTCTTGGCAGATTTTTTAAACAGGACGGTCAACCTGTGTTTTGCTATATATATATATATATATATATATATATATATATATATATATATATATATATATATATATTGTTTCTACTCCTAGGTATAGTTACTCTCGTATCAGATATACCATATAAAATAACTTGACATACTCCTTTATCACTTTGTGTATACTCATATACTAATTATAAGATACTCCAATGCGAACTACATAAAAAAAAATTGCAAAAGAGTTCATAGTTTTTAGCATATTTTGTAAATACCTTCATATTCGCACATAAAAAGGAGTGTGTCTAAAAAATTATATATACCACTTCTAAAAAGGTGTACTACACATACATACTCTCAGTTGTGCAAGATACTCCCTACTTTGTGAAATACAGAATAGGGAGTAACTACTCCCGTGAGTAAAAAAAGGTTTCCTATATATATATATATAATGTTGTCAGAAATCGTGATCCTAAAATGTATCAGATGTTGTTCAGCAGGACCACGAATCATACATTACCAGAGTCCGCTTAGTTCCTGGGTGTCGGAAACACTCAGGGGACTAGGCAAAACACTCGGGAAACAACACTCGGGATATATTAGTTGGGTAAATTTCAGTTTGCCGACTGTTTTAGGAATAAACACTCGGGAGACCTGTATTTTCCAGTGTGCTTACCTTTTCTCTCGGGAAACAAGAGACACTCGGGAGATAAAATCCGTGATGGATCAACCCATTGTAACGGAATATGTTCCCGAGTGCCAAACACCTGGGAAAATTTGCGACGTGTTTCCCCAGTGTGGACACTCAGGAATATGTGCCATGTGTACCCGCAATTGAAACTACATGTTGCTTATATTCCCGAGTGTTGGACAAAAATGAACACTCGGGAATTAGCACGGGGACCTAGATGTACAACCTAATTTTTCACATGTAGCATGCATTTCATATCTGTCCATTCATAGATTATTAAACAATCATGCATTCATTTTTCATAACAAACAATACAACACAAACTAACATGTACCACATCCATAAACCATGTCATATATAGATTCGACAATAACATGTTCGAGTTCATTACACAACCACAAACCACTAGATAGCTCCTAACATCGATCCGCAACATGTTCGAGTTCAAATTGAAAACACCCAACAGTTACAAGAGTTCAACAACAAACTAGTTTAAATAGCAATTACATGTACATGATACGTCAATTGTCGAGTTGCACAGTTACATGAGTTGCAACATTCAATTTATCGCTCCAGTGCTCAGCATCAAAGAATCAAATCATGGATCAGTTGTGAACTCTTAAACTAATATTGCAATCAGATCACAGCTCGAACTTTCAAACCTTATCATGTTCATGTATTTAATTGTCACAGGTTACTCAAACAATGAAAATAGTAGTAAGATACTACAACGACAATGAAAATAGCTTTGTCCATTCATAGATTATCAAAGTACATGGCATAACAATAAATAGCATATTAGCATAAACCTAACAAAACAACTTTGATATGGCATTAGGCTAGTTCTCATTTCCTACTTTTCGTTAGTCTAGCTATCCAAGAATGTCAGCTCTTATAAGTCAGGAATGTATACCTAGGGAATAGGTCAAGAATGCATGTAGATATCAGTAGGTAGCTTGTTACAAATTTAAATAAACTCAAACTAATGTTTACAAGTGCTAGAAATAAAATATATACAATTTTACATTAGCCTAGAAGAAGGGACTGAATGGTTAACCAACTTATCAACAGAAAACATTAACCTCCGATCTGCCATTATCATAGCTAGACAATTCATTTGTATAGTTTCATTGAGAGAATCTACAGTGGATTTGTCAAGATGCTCATGTATCACTAGACTTATGGTTAATGCATGCACAACCATACAAAATTTAAGTATAGTTAGAGACAAAGAGTTGCAATGACCTACATTTTTTTGGTACAAAGGAGGGGGAGACGAGGAGGAGGTATAGATTGCACATATACACACCCTTTCTCTTTGTCTAGACAACAGTCATAGTAAAAACCTGAAAACTGGAGGTAATTCAAACCATTAAACTAATATTATTACAATTAAGAACCAGTAAACTAATATTATTACCTATGAACAATGTTTTTACATGGAGGTAAGTCAAACCATTAAGAATTTGTCTTGTGTATGCGGAAACATGAGTGTCTCGCAGGCAGTACTTTTGATACAAATATACAAGAAATCCTTGAGTCACTAGTTCAAGGAAGATGTAAAGTTTCGAGTCCTCCTACAACACAATCACATAGTTGGATGATCATCAGCATCAAAAGAAATAAGTACATGAAAATCCATGAATTTATATACACATAGTATTTCAACAAAGTGAGGCACGATCACAAGATGGGCAATTTACTTTGTCCGTTCCATAATATTGTACTATATTCTCATGTTCAAACTGACCGAGGAGTGCAATTTTGTGAAAAGTTAAAAAGAAGTTACATGAGGTCAAATTTCACAATACACCATTAAATATAGGAAACTAATAGTACCACATAATGTTTTGGAAGATGAATTACCAAGTTAATATCACCTATTACTAAGAGTACCACATAATTCGGATCCCTTAAAAAGTAAACATATGTCTACCTCAGTGCAATGTTTCACCTATTACTATGAGTACCACATAATGTTCAGGAAGATGTTGAACACTAGTTTAAACTCGCTACTCTTGCAGACAAATGGACCATGAGGTCCATGTTGACACACTGAATGCATTACAGTTCTTTTGTTAACCAATAATCTTTCTGATTCAAGCAAGATCCAGATAGCTCACTGCAACACCTCCTTCATAACCAACTCATTCCATTAGAACACTAACAATAGCTCATACCATCATCAATGTAGCACAGAGCAAGGGGAGGGAGCGGATAGAGAAGGAGTAAGGTAGTAGTACCTCAGTGCAACCACCGGCAGTAGCTCACCCTAGCACCTGCTTCATCATGCATCAAACAACCGACATCAGTAAAATTAATCAAGCATCAAAAGATTTAATCAAGCCTAAACACGTTAAAACCAAAGCATCATAGAGAAATAGTATCCTCAAGAGCATTTTCGGCCATAGAGTAGAGGGCCAAAGGCGCCATGGGGGTGGCCCAAGCCAGAGCCGACTGGGAGCGAGAGAGGCGGGTAGAGCTAGGGACGTCGGCACAGGTCGAGGGAGGCGCATGCACGAGGCGGCCATAGGCCAGGCTGAGTGCACGGCGGCAAGCCGGGCCACAGTGGCCGGTGGCAGCGCTTGGCGATGGGGAGCCGGGCCATAGGGACACGGGTGCCCAACGGGTGGACCAGAGGCAGCGCAGGCGCAGGGCCTGCGTGGGCCGAGCCACCGACAGGGAGGAGGCGCCAAGTGCAAAAGCTTCAATCGGCCATGAGCAAGAACTCCAGGAGAAAGAGGTTGGGGGAGGAGGTAGGGCGCTGGCGCGGGAGGAGGAGGGCACGGGAACCGGAGAAGAGAGTCGCAAGATCTAGATCTGGCCAAGGTCGAGGGAGTAGGAGTGTCGCCGATCAAATCGCCGATCTTATGAATGTATGAAGAAAAAGAGGAAAATAGCACGTATCTACTGGAAAGTAATGAGACTGCTCTTTATTGCTACAAACTGGCTATTACAATGGGTGTATGTAACCTATACTGAAGACTAACTTGAGAATACAATGCTCTTCTGAGAGTTTTTCCCAATCTATCTCTTATGAATGTATGAAGAAAAAGAGAAAAATAGCACGTATCTACTGGAAAGTAATTAGACTACTCTTTATTGCTACGAACTGGCTATTACAATGGGTGTATGTAACCTAGACTGAAGACTAACTTGAGAATACAATGCTCTTCTGAGAGTTTTTCCCAATCTATCTTCACTGTTCCGGCCTCTTCCACTTCGGTTCGCAGACCTCCTTATATAGTTGATGAAGCGTTGGCAGTTGTCTCTGGGAGAGACGCCTGTTGGAGAAGCAACGCGTCTGGTCGGAGAGAGGCGTCAGTTGACAATGTGTCAACCGCTGTACGGTTAATGTCAGTGAGCCACTTAACCGCATTCCTGTGTCTTTGAGTTACGTATCGTCGCATGGTATGGAATATTCGGCACATGTTCCATTCTTCACACGTTAGAGGATATATCTGGCGCTAGATCCAGGTATCAGTTCAAGGCTTTGTGAGCTTTTGACTGATCGGAGACTAGGTTGGGAACCATCTCCGACCAGGTTAGATATTGTGTAACATCTGGAATCCGCACGACCAGTGAGGTCGTTAGCCTTAGGGGTTACGACCACGAAGATGTATGGTCCTTTATCTATTAAATAATAAGTAGAGGTTTTAATCCTCGTCAGCTAGCCCCCGAACTTTAAATGAATTGGTCGTATAGACGCTTACTCCCGATGCAATCGTATCGGGCAGACCCCTCATTAAATGGTAGGGTATTCGAGGTGGTCTGTATTCATTTTTAAAGTTGAGAAATTGCCTTGGAAGTTGAAAAGAACTATTTGTCTGTTGGTTAAAAGGGACTTTTGTCCATTGGACTTTTCACGAAGCGGTTATAGTGTTGCGGCTATAAAAAGCCCCTTAGCACTGGGTGTTAGGGTTTCTATGCCTTTTTTACTTTCCTCTTCATCTTTCAAGAAACCATCTCCGATCACCTTTGAATTCTTCACTCGAAAGAAATCACCATGTCGGATCTTATCACCAACTGGTCGATCTCCGATCTGAGTGAGAAGAAACTTGAAGGTTTGGAAAAGGTTGGGCTACTACCCGACAGAAGTCTGATCTTATGGAGATTAGCGTTTGGGGAACATTCTCCAAGTGGTGAAGATGGGGAAATTCCGGTATTTCTCGCATATATCGAATGCGGCTTCAGACTTCCAGTTCACTCATTTCTTTCCTAAGTTTTGGAGTATTATGGAGTAGAACTGATCAATTTGGCCCCCAACGCCATAGCCAACCTCAGCATCTTCGTCTACCTCTACAAAGCGTACCTGGGAATTCCAGCAACCCTGGATCTCTTCCGGTACTACTACAGATTGGTAAATGCGAAGAAGACGACTGGTACACCTGGAGAGTGTACTTTGCATCTCCATGACGGGAAGGCTGATGAGTACATTCCCATGTACTCCAAATCTTCGTAGTCGTCATGGAAGAAGAGTTGGTTTTACATGAAGATTATGCAGGGTGATGGCCTTTATTACGGTTGTAAGAAGGCTATCGAGAACCCACAATGGCGTTCCTCCTCGAAGAAAGAGGGGAGAATTGGGAGATGGGTTGAAGCCATCCATCTCCTGAGTGTCAGGGGTTTAACCTCCTGGCACATGGTGAGGGACTTCTCCATGCGGAGAATAAGTCCTTTGAAGGCCAGAGCTCATTCGATGCTCTGGTATATTGGTCGTGATGATACAACCAAGGACTCTAGGGAAGGTAAGTTTCAGAAAGAATCCGACCAGCATACCTTTCTGGTTAAATGCTTTTATAGTCCTAAGACCTCTCTTTTTATTACAACATTGTCTTCTAATGAGATCAGAAGTCGGATCAGAATGATCTGTGCTGGAGAGCCTAATGAAAAGGCCGGTTTCCCTTTGATCTTAGCAGTTACTACTGCTGAAGAGAGGGTTGAGAGACTTCGGGTAAGCATGATAATTATTTTTCACCTTTACAATCTTTTCCGATCGGTGTTTACCTAAAAATCCTCTTTGATATGTAGTCGGTTGGTCTAAGAATTGATGAGGCCACAGAGACCTGTGAGCCAATTGATGAACCGACCAACCTTACGATCACTAGTGATCGTGTAGAGGTAGGTAACCGAGGGAAATACTTTTTGCTTAGATGAAAAGATATGTTCATCACCCGACTAACTTTGTTTGTTGAATCATTGAGTCCCATACAGTTGCTCAAGATTTGCCAAGGGCCGTTGAAGTAGCTGCTTTGGTGACCGATGAAAAGAGGAATTGTTTGCAGAGCTTGTGCCGGCTGATGTACTTATCGGCTATGAAACTGACATTGTATGCACTTCTTCACGAGCTCTTTTGCGTCATGAAGGGCAGTTGACCAACAGTATCCTTGCCTGAAGGCTTTACCGACTAGTGTTCTGTAGGAATCATGTGCTCCACAGACTCTATGAATTTCGGTTAGCAACTTAATGCCATCCGAGTGAGATATGCATCTCATCAACACTCCAAGAGATCCTCGTTTATACAAGGTACGTTCTATTAGAGTGTATGATTTAGCTTTTCATGCTATACGATCAGCCTCTACATCATCTTCTGGAATTAGGTCATGCTGAAGATAATTATAGATCGATGTCATCCAATCTCTACCATGATCGTCACCGATCTGTGGAGCATCTATGTGACCAGAATCAATTGGATTGACCTGATGTGAACCATTGATGTTCTCGGAAGGCTCGATCACCAAGGGTGAATCGAGTTGCTCAAGAAAAACTCCCGACGGGACGGTTGACCTAGTGGAGGCCATCCGTGCCAACTGATCTGCTATAAAGTTTTCCTTTCTAGGAATATGTTGGATCTGAAAACTGAAGAAGTGCTTTTCGAGTTTTCGTACTTTCGCCAGATAAGGCGACATCTTGGTACTTGAGCACTGATACTCTTTCCCTACTTGATTCGCTACTAGTTGAGAATCGTCTTTCACTAGCAATTTGCTAATCCCGAGCGAATGAGCTGCTCGAAGTCCTGCCAGCAAACCTTCATATTCCGCTACATTGTTAGTAGCAGGAAAGTTAAACTGAATGGCGTACCTAATGTGTTCGCCAGTAGGGGATATCAAGACGACTCCAGCCCCCGATCTTTTAAGCATTAATGAACCATCAAAGTACATTGTCCACTCATCGTGGTGCTCGTACTCGAGTTCCTACTTAGGTTCTGGGTTTGTCCATTCGGTAATGAATTCTGCTATTGCATGAGACTTTATAGTTGTTCGTGAGATAAAATGGAGGTCGAATGTCCCTAGTTCAACTGCCCATTTTGTTATTCGTCCTGATGATTCCTTGTTTCCAAGGACTTAACCTTGGGAATATCCTGTAGGTACGACCACTTTGTGGGCCTGAATGTAATGCCTTAGTTTCCTTGAATCCATAAGGAGACCGTAGAGCAACTTTTGTACCTATGGGTATCTTTCCTTTGGTCCATGTAAGACTTCGCTTACGTAATATACTGGTCGTTGAACGTTTTCACGTTCTACGACCAATACACCGCTGACAGCCTGTGGTGTTGCAGCCACGTAAATCAACAGTGTTTCTTTCGGTCTTGGAGAGACTAAGACCGGGGCGCTTCCAAGGTACTCTTTGAGTTTTTCAAAGGCTTCATTGGCTTCTTTCGTCCACTCAAAACTCCCATACTTTCGAAGAAGTTTAAAGAAAGGTAATCCATTCTCACCTGACCTGGCTATGAAACAACTTAGTGCTGCCATACAACCAGTTAGCTTTTGGACCTCTTTCTTTGTTGTCGGGGGGCGTATCTGATTGATGGCCGTTATCTTAGCTGGATTTGCTTCGATACCTCTAGCCGAAACTAGGAAAGCAAGAAGCTTTCCAACGGAAACCCCGAACACACATTTCACCGGATTCAACTTGAGGTTATGTCTTGTCAAGTTGTTGAATGTTTCTTGTAAGTCACGAATATGATCGCCAGCGTTGATGCTTTTCACTACTAAGTTATCTACATAGGCTTCTAGATTTCGACCTACCTACGGGCTGAAAGTTTTCTGCATTAACCTTTGAAAAGTTGCGCCAGCATTTTTGAGACCAAAAGGCATCTTAACATAACAGTAAGTGCCATATGGAGTGATGAAGGAAGTTTTCTCATCTTCTTTACTCATGTTTATCTGGTGGTACCCTGAATATGCATATAAAAAACTCAGTAACTCGCACCCGGAGGTGGAGTCTACAAGCTGATCAATGAGAGGAAGGGAAAAATCATTCTTCGGACAAGCTTTATTAAGATATGTGAAGTCTATATACATTCGCCATTTTCTATTATTCTTTTTAACCATTACAGGATTGGCAAGCCACTGAGGGTGATGGACTTCACGAATAAATCCAGCTTTGAGGAGCTTGTCGATCTCCGACTGGATTGCTACCTTCCGGTCAGGTGCAAAACGCCTTAGCTTCTGCTTGACTGGTTTTTTGTCAGGCTGGAGAGCCAGCCTGTGCTCGATCACTTCCTTGGGGAATCCGGGCATGTCGAACGCCTGCCATGCGAAAACGTCCTGGTTTGCTCGGAGGAAAGAGACGAGCGACTCTTCCTATTTAGGGTTGAGCCCTTCTCCGATCAGTAACTTCAGAATGGACCTGGCGGTGTCTCCCAACCTGGTGTCTCTCAGAGAAGCGCCTTTGTCGAGTAGCACCTCTTTTGTCCGATCGGAGGGTTTGGGTGTCAATTTTGGTCTGGAGTGCTTGACCTCCATTGCAGAAGAGTCAGTATTTCTGGTCGAAAGCGCATCGACCAGTTCTAAAGATCTCCGATCGCAGACATAAGCCATCTTTTGATCTCCCCGAAACCATGATGACACCCTTTGGTCCCGGCATCTTCAAACTCTGATAACCGTAATGCGTGGCTATCAGGAATTTTGCTAGAGACGGACGACCAAGGATCCCGTTATAAGCGGTCTCAAAATCAACCACGTCAAACGAAATCTTTTCTGTTCAAAAGTTATCAGGACTTCCGAACGTAACCGGTAAAGACACCTGTCCTATCGGTTTGGCAGTAGAGCCAGGAATTATGCCATAGAAGGCATATTTTACTGGCTTTACCTTTGATTTAGGAACCTGCATTTCTTCTAGAGCTCCCGGGAATAGAATATTTAAAGAGCTACCTCTATATATCAAGACTCTATTGACTTTATAGTTATTAATGGTAGGCTCGACTATAATAGGGAACCTACCCGGTCGAGTCGACGAGACGGAGCAGTCTTCTTTGCCGAAGGAGATTACGGTGTCCGAGCACCTCGAAGGCTTGATGTTGATCGGAGACTGTGCTAGGTTGACCTCCCGTTCCACGGCTTTCAGATGACGTCGCGAGTCGTACGATGAAGATCCTCCAAAGATCATGTCAACTGTGTGCTGAGGTTCTTAGTACTCTATCTCCTCGTCGCCATCTTTGTCCTTTTTGGAGCTTGCTTCCCCAAACTCTTGTAATGAGGGAAGGGGGTTTTTACCTGCATAATAATCTTCCATCTTCTTTTCCTAGACACGACAGGTGCGCAAATCGTGCCCTGCCTATTGGTGAAGCGGGCACCACTTATTATTCTTTTTATACCCGTCGGTCGGAGTTTTTGCCTTTCCTCGACCGGTATAGTCCCTCTTACCTTTGGTAAGCTTTTCTGGGACCGCTAAGACCTCCTTACCATCTATCTTTCGATAATTCTTCTTCTTGAAAACTTTCTTATGCTTCTTTTCTGGCTTTTCTCAGCCAGATTGAGGAGATTTGTCTTTTCGATCTATAACTTCGCTCCATTCGACCGCTTCACTAGCGGCTGCATATTTATCCGCCATATCAAATAGTTCGGTAGTTGTTCGTGGGGGATTCATAGCTATATCCTCCGTAAACCATCGGTTCCTCAATCCTGCCTTGAATGCCTGAATTACAGACGACTATGCAATCTTTGGTATGTAATTACGAAACTGGCTAAACCTCTTGATGTACTGGCGGAGAGTTTCTTTTGGGCTCTGCCGGATCCGATGTAGATCATCTTCCTTCCCTGGGCGGTCGTATGTACCTGGGAAATTCACGATTAAGAGATCGCAGAGCTATTTCCAAGTGTAGATTGATCCAACCGGCTAGTTAAGCAACTATGACCGGGCAGATCCTTCTAACACCGTAGGTAGGTAATTGGCCATCACGTTTTCATCACCACCGGTTGCTCTGATGGTGGTGGTATAAATCTGGAGAAATTCTAACGGGTTCTGAGACCCATTGAACTTGTCCATGTTGGCCAGTCGAAACCGGTTAGGCCAATGCACAGCCTGGAGCCCTGCAGAGAAACCTCGACAACCTGTGACTGATTCATGGCGTCTTCTTTGAGAAGGTGCCGGATTGTGATCGGTCGGAGACTGGTTCCTTTGATTAGAGAACTGGGGCTCCGGCGTTCCGACCTAATCGCGAGCATTATGACGCCCTCGATCACCTGCCTGGTTCAAACGATGTCGAAGATCGTTAGGACCATGCGAATAACCCTCTCGACGAGAAGAAGGTGTATTTGTTTGGAACAATCTCCTTCCCTCATGACTCATTGGTCGGAATCGTCGAGGAGGCTGTGGTATCGATTGATTTCCAACATATGCATGTTGCCCTCTGCTGAGGGAAGAACGCTGGGACGAACTCATGGTTTGACTTTGTGGTGCCCTCCGTTCTCGGTATTCTTACGTATGTTGTACGGTTTGCTGGAGAATCTCCGACACCTGTCCTACCAATTGGACAAAACCTGGAGCTTCTGCTAAAGCATGGTCAATATTATTTAAAATACTACGAATGCGCTGCAGGTTTTTTACCGTTACTGAAGGTCTCGGAGGGTTCATCGAGGTTGTTGGCGTTCGCAGATCCGAACCTTCTCTTAACCTTGTGCCTGGCCGCACTTGACGTCCATCAATTCTGTTGCCTCTGGTAGCTGGTGCTTGATTGCCCGTGCCATCTCCATTAGTATGTGGTGGTGAGGTAGCGGGTGCAGGACCGTACATGGCATTGCAATCAGTATTTCCGATCGCATTGACCTCGTGTTTCCAGCATCGATCTTCCGAAGAGTTTTCACTGTATTCAGTGGAGAGCTTCCCAGTGCTTCTACCAGATATTTCCACGACGGAGACCGGTCGGAGATGAGCACCTCTTGAGGTCTCTGAGGCGGACTCAGCCTGATACGGCGAACCGCCGATCGTATGCTGAGCTTTTTCATCCCCACTCGGCCCATGGCCGATGAGGGTTTCATCGACACCGTTACCAGATGTCGGTTGGCTTCTGGAATTTTCAGAAGCCGTGGGCGAATATCTGTCAGCTATGATGGTGTCGAGAATGTATTGACTCTCGGATTGTAGGGCTGAAGTTTCATCACCTTTTTTACCGATCGAAAAGACCGGGCTTGGAGAGGTTCTTGGACGCTCCGAACTGGTCGGAGTGACCTGTCCCTCGGAAAGCGCCACTTGTTGCAGTGGTGCATCCTCATCCATCTGCTCACTTCAGCGTCGTTAGCGACTTGTGAACTGGCAGAGGAAGAAGGGGACGACGTCCAATCACCCTGCATGGCCTAGATACAGGGGTCCATGTCGAGGTTGGAGTAGTCGTCCAGATCGAACAAATTCTCCTCGTCCCAAGTTCCTGCCATGATCTCATGAACAGAAGGATGAGCGAGGATTTGGTGAGCAAAGAATTCCTTCATAAGATTTGCGCCTTCTACCCCACGGACGGCGCCAGCTGTCGCCGATCAAATCGCCGATCTTATGAAAGCATGAAGAAAAAGAGGAAAATAACACGTATCTCCTGGAAGTAATGAGACTGCTCTTTATTGCTATGAACTGGCTATTACAATGGGTGTATGTAACCTAGACTGAAGACTAACTTGAGAATACAATGCTCTTTTGAGAGTTTTTTTCCAATTTATCTTCATTGTTCCGGCCTCTTCCACTTCGGTTCGCAGTCCTCCTTATATAGTTGATGAAGCGTTGGCAGTTGTCTCTGGGAGAGACGCCTGTTGGAGAAGCAACACGTCTGGTCGAAGAGAGGCGTCAGTTGACGATGTGTCAACCGCTGTACAGTTATATGTCAGTGAGCCACTTAACCGCATTCCTGTGTCTTAGAGTTACGTATCATCGCGTGGTATGGAATATTCGGCACATGTTCCATTCTTCACACGGTAGAGGATATATCTGGCGCTAGATCCAAGTATCAGTTCAAGGTTTGGTGAGCTTTTGACTGATCGAAGACTAGGTTGGGAACCATCTCCGACCAGGTTAGATATTGTGTAACCTCTGGAATCCGCACGACCAGTGAGGTCGTTAGCCTTAGGGGTTACGACCACGAAGATGTATGGTCCTTTATCTATTAAATAATAAGTAGAGGTTTTAATCCTCGTCAAGGAGGCGGGCGGCCTTGTGAGGACCCCGGTTTATTAAGCTTGCAATGCTTAGTGACCAATTGACCCTAGCATCACAAACAAAATAACATGTGTCTTCGAGATATGTATACTTCCAAGAAATGCAGTATACCCACCCCTTCACAAAATTCATGCATCAATTCCATTCAAGACATAGAACCAAAGCAACACTTAACAAATCAAAAGACATACATAGTAGAGTTATTACAAAAGGGAGGCCGACAGCCAAATGACGTACAATTAAACTAATTAGACAGCGGAAGCGAAATGCCATAAGATGGCGATAAACAAAAGAGCCAATTAGCGTGTCTTTACCCACAAGGCAACCAACTGGACCGCCAAGCTAGTCGTCAAACCCGCAGCACATCTCAGAAAAGTGAGGCCCTTGGGGCTCACCTTCCTCCTCTGCAACAAATACTTAAGCAAAGAAAATGAGTATAAAAATTGTACTCCGCAAGACTTACGTGTAGAGTAACAGACCTGTATATTTAACTACATGCAATCTTATTTAAGTGGAGCAGGCTCTAGATTCATTTTCAGCATAAAGCAAGTTTTCATTTGCAATAATGTAATAGATTGAAAGCAATTTTACAATCTGATTTTATTTGATAAAAACAACGATAAACAAGTAACAATAATAACAAGATATCCTGGAAGTAGCTAACCCAATAGCCACCACAACAATAGCATGAATTCCTCATTCATACCACCCACATCAAGTTTTAATTAAGAATTCAAAAATGTTGAGTCCAACTCCTGCAAATCCAAACCCAACCGTGTCCATAACCTAGGACGAGGCTATTCGAATAGTTTATACCCTGCAGGGGTGTACCAATGTACCCACACGTTAGACCGCCTTTTTGCCATGCAATAGAGCACACTTCCTTAGGTATGCCGGCAAGGCTAAGTCCTACGAGATATTTTCAATATTATGTACTAACTATGAGTCGCCCGTATGAATAGAAACCCATACGTTGTGTCGGAGTCATCATAAAGCCTCGGTCAACTACCCCTCACGGGTAAAGCCTTGGACAACTACGATGCCCCTCGAGGTGGAGAACCTACCCGGAACACCACCACCCCACACCCAACAACAACACACAGTTCCTTTTTCACACAACACACAAACCACCTCCTGCGACCCGGAGCTAACACACGCCAAAGTACTAAGTCAAGAGAGGTCCCATATCCCTCTCATGTGGTTAACACACAAATATGCTTGGTTTTGGTGAAACAAGATGTTCGGTCCTTGTTGACATGGGCAAGACATTCACACACCCAATATCCCACCATCCAACCACTTGCTCAAGTCTAAAACACTTCATTTGTACTTTTAGTTTTCATAGCAATTTAGCACAAGGTGCTGAACAAAGAGTAATAAAATGATTTGTGTAATCGAGGTTATCGACTAAGTCGATAACCGCCCAATTCTACCAGTAGCTAAGTATTTCTAAGTATGACATCGAAAAGACAATAAAAGAGCGTAATTAAATCACCGGGCTCTAATTCACCAGCGATATTAATAACTTATGTTTGTGGCAGGGGATAACAATTTAAGGGCAACAATGTAATAGGAATAGCTACCTCTAATCGGGAAAAATACTTTGACACAAAAGCATGCATACATACGATTTGTAAACAAAGTATTAGACTCGAAAGTAATAGGACATTTATGATCAAACTGCTTGCCGTACTGAGGATTACTATCTTGCTGCAGAGGATCACGCTCAAATACAATAGGATCGTCAGAACCTACCGAAAGAAGTCGAAAGCACAATAAGAATGAATAATACCGAAAAGACCCAAAAATTCAAAGTCATCCAAAAATTATGAAAACTTTACAGAAGGTATAACATGATTTTAGGTGAATTTAGCAATAAGAATAAATTGATTTGGATATTCTATGCAAAAGTTATGACAATTTAAAAGTCAGTTTTCCAGAAAATCCAATTTAATTGCTACCAGCTACTGTTCATCTTAAACAATTATTTTGGTGAAAAATTGCAGATCAGTGGTGCACTTGAAATTTTTGTGGTAGGAAAATTACCTCATGAGATGAATAATGGACTTTGATTCACCTCATTTGGAGCTAAAATGAAGTTTCTATAATTTTTCAAAGTTATGAAAGTAGTACGCAAGTTACATCAAAATGATATTTTCAGTAATAGTAACATGCTCACAGCCTATTTTATAATAACTACACTTAGCTGAGGATTCTAACAAAATTGAGTTTACTCTTTTTGGAGCTACAGAGAAATACTTATGCATTTTTGAAGTTGAAGCAATTTTTTTAGTGCAACAATAATACTAAACCTAAAGTAATTTTGCCAAAAGTGATTTCTGGAACAGTAATAAGGTTCAAATCATTTTTACAATAAAGTACATGCAAAAAGGAATCTAGCAAAATTTGAATCATCAAATTTGTAGCTAAAATGAATTAGTTATGCATTTTTGAAGTTAATTGCAATTTTCAGTTAACAAATAAATCATTTCGGGATTTTAATTGTATGGAAATACTTTTCTTGCCGACCCTAACTCTAGCCAAAGCCCATGACAGGTGGGGTCTACTAAACAGTACCATTTTCCATTTTTACATCCGATTTAATTTACCTCTGACATGTGGGACCCATACGTCAAACACACGTCTCACAGAATAGTATATGGACTCCTGGATTACGGGGAAAGGTTTACCGGCTCACTGCACATTACTAGGACGTTTAAGTGGAGTGGCCCACCGGTCAGCCGCTTCTAAACTCTCTGATTTCCGAGAGAGGGCCCCGCATGTCATAGGCTCATTATTTTCTTTAAGACATCATTAATAACAGTAATCGCGGATTAGTGTTTAATTGCTGGTTAGCGCCTAATGGCGTTGCTACAGTCGCGCCGGACGGCCCGACATGACCGAGCTCGCTCCGCTGGCGGATTGCCGGCGATCCCGACCATGGCGGCGTGATCCAAGGGTACGGGCACGTGCATAATAGCCGCGCGCACCCGCGGGTGGCGGCGGCGACACCTGAGGTGGCCTGTGCCGGCGGCTCGTTGGAGAGGGGCGGCGGCGAGAATACGGTAACGATGAAAATGCAAAACGAAGCTCCGCAGCGTCCATCCAGCGGGTGCCTGAGCATCTAAGGGCTATTGGGAAGCTACCTGAACGCTGGAGAGAACAGGAGAAGCTCAGTACTAACCCGGTGACGGTGATGGCGACGGGGGAGGCCGGAGTCGAGGAAGAACAAGCGCGCGTAGCTCCTTGGTGGTGATAGCTCCAGGTTAACCAGGGGAAAAAGCCTCCCGTGGTGTATGGCTAGTTGTGCTACTGACGGGGAGGGCCAGGGGGCACCGAACATGAAGATGCCGAAGGTGGACACGGCGGTAGCCGTCAGGGCGCGCTTTGGAGTAGGTGATGGTATAGACGCGTCCCGGGAGCTACAAGCGAAAATAGGAGCCGACAATTAGCAAAATGGTCGCAGTGACGAACAGGGAAAGGATGGAGTGGTCGCGGTGGTGCTTACCGGGACTGGAGTGGAAGCTTGGCTTCCTTCTCTCCCACGGCCGAGGAGAGAAGTGAGAGGAGAGAATGGGGTAGGGTTAGTTTTGTGCGAGACCAAAGACGGAGGAAGTCACGGTGTGAGTGGGCGATGCTCGGCGATAGGCCACGGAGGGCGGTGGGGAAACATTGTGGACGAAATGGCACAGCATGCAGCGGCCGCGTGGAGCTCAGATCCTGCGCACGCCTGACCGAGGTGGAAGTAGCACCTGCAGCGCGGGCCCGGGCTGTCGACGACTCGGCGAAGCGGTAAGTGGCGGCTGATCGGAAGCGCCAGATCGCGATCGAACGGTCGTCGCAAACTAGTGCCGCGAGAGGGTTGGGTGCAGCTGGGTGGTGCGTCGGGCTCGGGTCGGAGCAATAGTGCTTGGCTCGGGCCTGATGAATAGTGCTGGGTTTTAATTTCAGATTTAACTAAATTAATCACCATCTTGACTGAGGCTTTAAATATATAAATAAAATTATAAAAATTCTGAAATAAATAAGGGGTGTTCCTGAGATGACCTAATAGCCATATAAAATTTTAGAACACACTGTTCATGATTTATTTCATGTAATTTAAATTCCAACTTAAAATAGGTCTTTTACTTGTGTTTGAATTTTCAAGGGGTTGAAAAAGGTTCCAAAAATTTGGAAAAATTATATTAATTTCGTGATAATTATCTTAGTATTTGAATAAATTATTTCCAGAGGGTTAACATAAGTTTTTGCTCTTGCTTTCTTTTGGAACTCAATTTTTGAGTTATATGTTTTCTTTGTTTTCAACACTTTCAAGTCCAAAAATTTATGCAAAAACTCCACAAAACCAATGCATGTTCAAAAGTTTTAATTTCTCCTTATTTTTATTACATTTGAAACACACACCATTGTTTGGGATGTTATAGGCGCTCGGGAGGAGGGAGGAGCAGGCGGACAGCCGAGTGAAGAAGGAGGAGGAAGGTCTTGAGGCGCGGGGTGGCGGGGACGGGAGGCGACTATAGGGGTTGAGGATGTAGGGTGTTAGCGGCGGGGAAAAAAGGGCGTGGCACTGCCCTTTCTCTCCCGAGTGTTTCCGTTTTTATGCATTCGGGATTATATTTGATCGTGTTGAGATCCCATTTTTATGTGTACGACTGCTGCCTTTGTCTTGATCTGCTGAGTGTTATGGGAAACACTCGGCAAAGTTATTTCTACCGAGTGTTAACTTCCTGTCCCGAGTGTTCTATTAAACACTCGGGATCTGCCCGAGTGTTTTCGTCCAAACATTCGGTAAACATATAGGTACTCGGGAACTAAGCTGTTTCTTGTAGTGGTCGGATCTATGTAGAATCTAAGATCAAAACATTTTTTTAAAATCTACCATGTATTTTAACGATTCTATATTATTAAAACTATACTTTTAGAACTTTTGTTTACCAAAATGTAGTGCAAAGGAAAGATCATTTGTTATCTATGCAACTTATAACAAATATGAATTAAAAAAAGTAAAAAATACAATGAAAGAGACATATGCAAATAATTATTTATAATAAATCACTAGAATCGAGTAGGATCGTATAAAATTTTTGATCAGAACTCTACAATTTTTTGTGTTAAATAGTAATAATATTAAGATTCTATCAAATTAAGACTCTACTGAAGGATCAGATTGGTGCAATCAATCTGGGTCATTGAAACTCAAGATTGTATGACTAGAATCGATATTGTGACAGCTTTGCATATATAAATTACATTGTATTCATTTTTTCTTCCTTATATGCACTATTGCATTCATAATTAATGAGAGTTTAGAGTGCTTCTAGAGAAATGCTACGTGAGGAAAAATGCCCTTGCAAGTAACATATATAAGGCGAGGTGGCACTACTACAGAAAAGGTCATCACGGACGGCTCTAAACTGTCATCACATACGATTTCTGAACCGTCTTGATTTATGTGTCTGTGATAACAGGCGGTCAACAAGGACAATTTTTGAACCATATGTGAAAAAACTATCACAGATAGTTCTGAACAAAAACCATCTGTGATAGTTTTTTGTATTACAAAAAAATTTGGATTTTGAGCCAAACCAATCAATTGCTGGACAGTAGTTTCCATATGTAAGCTCTAGAAAGACAACTAAAATTCAATTAAAATTTTGATGGCAAACACATTATAGGAAAGGGATACCAAAAGGTTTCACAATGTCCCATCCGAATGGGAAAAAAAGAATAAAGTTATAAAGTTAAACTAGCTAGAAACCATATATGCCTCTATCCTCCTGAAGAATTCATCGGCTTCTTGGATTAGTCTTGTGAGCTCTTCTCTGTACCTCACCAGCATATTACAAGCTGTTCTTGCATGTTGTCCGAGTTCGACTCAAGCTCGTCGGCAAGGAAGGAGAGACGACTGAAAACCTCCAGCAGCGCTCCAACCTTAGGTAACACAAAAGTAAGATCATTTTTTACAACAAACAGCCAACAAATTGTGTATATTTTGGGGATGTACACGTACCTTCTAGCAGTCTACCTCCTGTGGCAGATAAGGAACTCCTCCGCATCCCTCCTCCTCATCTTCGTTGGCTGTGTCTCCTCGCCGAACCGTGATGGGGAATCGAGGGTGGTTGCCAGAACTCGGCGTGGGGAGCGGAGAGGGAGAGACTGATGGAAGACAAGGCTAGGGGCTATAATATATAAGGACAACGCCAAATTTTTCGGCCTCCCACGCACGCGTTTAAATTTTTTTGCCCTCCCGCGCTACCAATCACAAACAATTTGTGGATATCATGGGGATATGCTCATGATCTTAGGATGATGTTACAATTATCAATGGTGTTAAAGGTTTATTGAATCACGTGTTTTCGGCAAAGTTTAATTCTGTCAGGTCATAGCGGTCGAGGCCAGAGCGCGGCGTGATCGGCCGCCAATGGCGATCGATCGGCCACCTGGCGGTTAGGCCGGTCGAAGCGTCTGACCGGCCATAGGCGGCGGTCGGACCGGCCAATACAAAATGTTGAGTTTTGAGCTGGGCCAAAACTAGAGCGTGTAGACAAGAGAGGGGATTCTAATGCACTTTGTCTCATAATTTTTGGAGTCTCCAGTCAAAAGTTCTATTCGTTTAAAATTTACAGAGATGTTTCGGTTTTCAGGGGCTGAAAATCGGCTAAGTCCCTTCTGGGCGGTCTGACCGGCCAGAGCGGCGGTCTGTCCGGTTTTCACTTGTATCATCGGCCCTTGTAGCGGCGATGTTTGTTTGTTGAGTCAAGTTCATGAGTTTCAGTGCATATATATTGCATGATGCAAATTTTGACTAAAGTGGGTCAAGTTGTGAAGAACTTGTTCCCGGAATCGATTTCTTGGTCTATTGTTGTGCAGGTTGCTTGGAGATCAACGACGGTCAACGGCGAGGATAGTCTGGACTAGGCTTGAGAGGTGAGGTTCAGAACGATCAATGGTGCCGGATGAAGTCATTGGATTCGAGCGTGGCGCAAAATGAACAAGGATGACCGAACGGGAAGTTCGGTGCGACGGGTTGCATCCAGCGGCGTGGGGGTCGGTGCAAGTGCCATGGTGGTTTCGGTGGGAGTCGGATGGAAGAGACTTGCTGACATGATGAGAGCCGTTGATCAACCTACACGTGGCGAAGTATGGAACTGCTTCATGAAGATTGGACTCGGTCTTCGGAGAAGGATCGAAAAGGGGTATTTTGGTAATATCACTAAAATACCACCTTAATTGCTTTTGGCTAAACCGCAGTGCAAGACGACGCAAGAAGAAGCGGTTTAGGTCAAGAGAAGATGAAGACGACGCTTTAAAATGCGTGCGTGAGTTAAACCCGTTTGTGTGTGGGCTTAACGGGTGCCCAATAGGAAACTCTTCTAGAAGGTTAGCCTCCACTATAAATATGGGAGGGTGATGTGCACCTCCTTAATCCTTTTGCTTATTTTGAAACCCTAGTTTTGTTTTTGAGATTAGGGAGTGGAGAGGTTAGGATTATTGAAGAGAAGATTGATTGTGCACTCATGTATTGAGTTTTGTCCTCCATGTTGGAGTGGCTATAAACTAGCGACAATCACAAATCAATCTATGCAAGTTTTCATGAGATGAGTCTCTTTTCATTTTTATTCTTTATTTTGTGATTTTGGGGTCGTCTTTGATTCTCAGGTTTTCCTTTGGTTTTTGAAATTTGGACAAATCTAGCCCTTTAGATCATCAAAATTCCAAATATAGCCCCCCTACCACAAAAATTCCAAATATAGCCCCCCGGGGTGACTGCTGTGCTCGGGGATCAGTAGTCACCCGCTGCCGTCGGGGACCGCAGCGGAGTGGCTCTTTGCGTCCCACGCAAGAGCAGTTTTTAAAAAAATTATTAAATAATTTTTTTTGGAGGAATTTTTAAATATAGCAAATGAGCTCAAAAAATTTTCAAATTTTTTGTGGAGCCTCCCTGCACAGTTTTCTTATTTTTGTAATTTTTTCAAAATTTTATCCTTTCTGTTTTTTTTCACAAAAATTCATTTAAGTATACTGTTTGTATGAATTTTTTAATATATAAAATGAGGTCAAAACATTATAAATTTTTTTTTCCGGGCTCCTTACATAGTGTACATGATTGTGTAATTTTTACCGAATTTTATATGCTCTAAAATTATCTCGACAAATTAAGGGTTTAAGTCTCGAAAATTAGGACGTAAGGTTTCCGAAATTAGGGTTTCATGATTTCATGTGATGAAATGTGGGAAGTTTAGTACCACATGACTACTCTAGATAAGAGACACTCCCTCCTCCGCATATCTATTGTCCCGTCGCTGCTATCCCCTTTACCATGATATGATCCATATTGCCCGCAGATGTGTATTATTGACATGTGGGTCTACACCTTGTGCAAAATCGGAAAGGCGTGTTCGACCATTTGGAGGGTAATATAAAATAAAATAGGAAAATAGTTTTCAACTAATCTAAACATGGTCATAAAATACCTTATGGTTAGCGTGTTCAATCATTTAAGTTTGCACCGAAAAAGACAAATGTTTCTTCACAAATATAGATATAATGGTAAGGCATTTCAACTCTATTTTTCTAGGAGGACACAGCAAATAACCATACCAAAAATATTAAACAAATAAAGCTAGACTTTGCTAGGAATCTATCGTGATCATGAGCATGATAATGCCTTTGCTCTTGCACTAATAAAACCCTTTGTTCTTGTAAACATAAAGCAAAACTTTGTTCTTACGATCATTGACATTAGTAGAAAAGAGATGCACTGAAGTAAAAATATTTATAACTGTCAACAATTAACGATAATATAAAGCATGGTTACTCTGGAGACGAGTGATGCTGTAATACCCCAAAAGTAAATTGGCTTATTAGAAGAAGTTTCGGAAGAGGGAGCTAATCGGAAAAATAGAATTTATCTTTTCATCGGGGTTTGCTATGTTTTTCAGCACTGGATCTGGGCCTCGGCTGTGGTGGCCCATGAGGGGTCGGCCAAAGGGGTGTCCTCCCCTAAACCCTAGCCACCCTCTCCTTTCCCTTCTCCCACTTGTAGCCGCCACCTCTGCTTCTCCTCCTTCTTTGCACCACCCCACCTCTCCCTTGCGCCACCATATCCACCACAAGACCACCTCCCTCCGGTGAGCTCCTTGCTCAGCATCCATTGGAGGGAAGGAGAGGCGACGCTTGTTGGGCGGCCAAGAGGAGGAACAGGAAGAAGGAAGAGAAGGAAGAAGGAAGAAGGAAGGAAGGGAAGGAGAGGAAGAGGAGCTCTGCGCGATCGAGGTGCCATTTTCTAGCGGATCATCAAGGGTAACTTCGATCCCGATAGATCGGTAGTATTTTCAATTCGCGTTGGTCTTTGAGGTAGTCGATTGGTTCGCTTTTGTTGTTCGTCGGTTTTGGGTAACTGCATATGTTTTCGATCCGACCACCTCTTATAAAGTTGTATCCTCGTCCTTATATTTCTTTTGGCACCGAGATCACTGATTTGGACTTACAGTTTAGGAGTTATGGTAGTTTTACGCGATTGTCCATTAGAGTGCGAGAATTGGAAGATTGTTGAGAGGCCATTATGAATTATTGAGAGGCCGAATCGTAAAGTTCACCCAAAATGAATGTTGTAGAGAATTCATAAGCTTTCCAATTATGCTTTAAGTTTCAATGGGCATTGGTTTCATGTCGCTTCGAGTTCCATATAATTAATTATGATTTTTAAGATCGCCGTCCAGTAGTATGGGCAGGAGACTGAATAGTGTAATGCTAGTCTTAACTCCGTTGATTGTGTTGAATAGCCAAAGGGTTATTGTAGGCCTCCTGTAGCTATGTCGTATCCTGTTATCCTTATTCGAATATATGTTTGTGTAGACGGTGAGTGGAGGTGTCGTTCGTTGCCTCCTAACACGCCACCATGGAAGGCAAGTACCAAGTGTTATCATATTGATTGTTGATGATTGGACGTGATGAATTGTTAATATTGCTATTCCTATTCATTTTCAATGTCGTATACATTCATTCTTGTGTGATAATCCATATGGAAGAAGTTAGTGGAATTCATTTCAAATGATTCATTCCATTCATGCATTGCTTTTGTTTTAACCACGGGAGTGGAATTTCAAAGACCCATCAACTCAAAGATGGGCACGTAAGACCCACCATTCCAATGTGGGCAACTTGGACACCGTATGAAATATTTTTCATACGGTATTTGGGTCCCGGACTTGGTTAAATACGGGCTTTGGTGAACACCGACGGGTGTATCACTCGCTATACCGGTATAAGCAGTTGAGTAGTCCATTCCTTTCAATGCATCCATTCATTCCATTCATACATATCTGTGTTCAGAGATAAGTTCACAGTTCGTATGGACTCTGAATTGTTCATAATCTTATGTTCAATTGTTTACAGTACTTACTGAGTTTCAACTCATCCTTGTTTTCTTTATTTATTTTAGGTGATCGTCGATGGTTAATCTGTTGGGAGGGAGTACCAGCACGTTTCACACAGTTCACTATAATTTACTTTCATTACTAATGTCGAGTATGATCTTCATTTGTTAACCGAGGAACTGTAATAAATAGATTTACTACCACATGATATTTTTGGATGTAAATGACTGGTGTGTTGTGTTAATTGGTTTCCCTCCTCAAAACCCTAATAACTTGTTGTTACTGTCTGGGCGGATGGTATGATGAATGGGATGTTGATGGGTGCTAATGTAGCCCAGGGAACGTGGTTAACATTGGAATGAACCGCCCAGATAACCTTAAGGACTTAATCTTGTCATGACCTCCTGTGTAAAACCAGTACAACCGCAAGTCTGCAAAGTGCAACTTGGCTTAGTAAAATTACTGAACCCTGAAAGTCATCCCACAACTGGTTTTTAGAAGTGTGCAAGCAGCAGGACGTATGCTGTCTTGAGAGGGACACCGGGGAGGGTGAAGTTGCCCGCTGCGCTAGTCGTTGTGGCCGGGGCCATCTGGGTTAGTCGTTGGGGTAAACATCTCGCACAACTTATGCAATTGGCCATAGGGGTGAGATGACGAAAGGGGCAAGGTAGTTTGAAACGTTACTGTGACGATCGCTCAACTACATGACTAAGGAATCATGTGGAGTAGCGAGTATGATTATCTCTTGTGGGTACAGTGTACAACCTCTGCAGAGTCTAAACTGTTTAAACAGCCGCGCCTACGGTCAAAGGCGGACATGAGAACTTAACCTGAGTTAGTTCTATTTCAAAAACCTTTGTGGGTGGTATGAAAATGTGGTGGGCTCATCTAGCCCTTATTTTGGATTTTTCCGGGGTAGCCTTACCCAGTCCTGATAGTCGGTGGATGTAGCCGTAATAAAAATTAAGCATGAGGTGGAGGTAACCTCTACTGTTATTTAATAATTGCACTTACTCTCTTTAATAAAAATGCAATTTGTTCAAAATACTAAGTCATATGACTTTGTAATTATGATAATTGAAAATGTTGCTTTAGCAAATAAAAGAACCTGAGTCATCCTTGTTAAGCCTTGCATGTATACTATTATTTTCTGTGTGTTGGCTCGCGAGCACGGTAGTAGTGCTCACTCTCGCTTTCCCCCCAAACCCTCAGAAGCAGGAAATATTGGAGATTACGACTACCACGAGGAACCAGATGTCAGAAGACCCAGGAGTTCTTGAAGCATAGTTTAGTCCTTAGTTGTTCTAGTCTCGCCCCAGTCTAGCTGACTCCGCTGGTACCTAGGTGCATCCTATATTATCTGAGTTTTCAGGTAATATCGGATGTACACAGGTTTCCCCAGTCGCTTGCCTGTGGAGAGATGTGCCCTCACCCCTTTTTGCTTCCGTTGTCGCTTCCGCTAATTTTGTGATGTAATCATTTGGCCTGTTCGGCCTTTATTGTAAAACTTGACCCGATGCGGTCTATGTAAACTCTGATGTGTTAAATTAATGAATGGTATGATTTTACGCCATGTATGAAATGATTCAGTGATGTATCTGTGAGTGCTATCTACTGATCCAAGGAATAGCACAGTGCTTTCACAGAGGATTCAGGATTAGAAAATCCGGGTCCGACAATTATATAAACAGAAATTTCACTCTTAAGCTCTAGGAATGCCAAATAACACTGCCCAACAAGAATGAGTAACAATTAGGTAAGAGAGGAAATGTTAATCCAGTATAGAATCCTTTTTTCCATGAAAAAGACATAATATTTTAGTACTGTAACTTTAGGCCGAAACGCCTTTTAAGGACCACAACATTTTAAAGTAACCAAAATCACCCCTAAACCACAGGCTTTGGTCACTGACAAATAGGTGTAGACCCCACATGTCAATAATACCTGCATACTGCGAGCAATATGGATCATACTGCGGGTAAAGGGGGATAGCAGCGACGGGACGATAGATGTGCGGAGGAGGGAGTGTCTCTTATCTAGAGTAGTCATGTGGTACTAAACTTCCCACATTTCATCACATGAAATCATGAAACCCTAATTTCGAAAACCTTACGTCCTAATTTTCGAGGCCTAAACCCTTAATTTGTCGAGATAATTTTAGAGCATATAAAATTCTGTAAAAATTACACAATCATGTACACTATGTAAGGAGCCCGTGAAAAAAAATTTATAATGTTTTGACCTCATTTTATATATTAAAAAATTCATACAAACAGTATACTTAAATGAATTTTTGTGAAAAAATCAGAAAGGATAAAATTTTGAAAAAATTACACAAATAAGAAAACTGTGCAGGGAGGCTCCACAAAAAATTTTAAAATTTTTTGAGCTTATTTGCTATATTTAAAAATTCCTCCAAAAAAATTATTTAATAATTTTTTTAAAAAAAGTCGTTGCTGCGTGGGACCGCAGAGAGCCACCGCTGCGGTCCCCGACGGCAGCACCTTCTTCTGCCGTCGGGGACGGCAGCAGGTCACCCCGGGGGGCTATATTTGGAATTTTTGTGGTAGGGGGGCTATATTTGGAATTTTGATGATCTACGGGGCTAGATTTGTCCAGATTTCTTGGTTTTTACCCCTGATCTTGCTTGCTGTGACATGTGGGAACTCATCTAGGATCATCTTGATCATCTCTAACCCACGAGCAAGATTTTGGATCTAGTTTTTGTTTTGACTCAGTTTTGAACCATCCTTCACTCAAACGGAAAAAGATCAGAACTTTGCCAAGGATCTTCACGATCTTTGATTGGAATAGGTTCCTGATATCCTAGAGAAGGTGTGTTCTAAGTTTCATCGAGTTTGGAGTTGTAGATCAAAACTTACACCTATTTGCAACTTCATTTTTCGGGCTGATTTTACTGTTCATGAGGTTAGAGGTCAGACCACCCATCTGAGAGGTCAGACCACCACATATAAAAGTTGACCCTCCAATCTGAGAGGTCATACCGCCCATCTTATGATAGATTGAGTTTTTATGATTTTTGGTTGTTTTGCTTCGGGGTTTTGATTGGATTCAATACAAGATTTCTGCTGTACTTAGATATTGATCTTCATAGCTCTTATAGCTATCGGGGAGAAAATCGTGTTGAATCCGATCTTTGTGAAAAAGAGATCGTGCTCCTATTCACCCCTCTCTAGTCGTCGTTTCGGTCCAACAGAATTTTATACAAAAAACCGTTTGTGATGAGCTAATATCACAGACGATTCTTAATATGGACCGTCTGTGATAAGTATCTCATCACAGATGGTTTGTATTAAGAACCGTTTGTGATTTTATCGTGACTTAGAATTTTTCGTTCTTTCTGATTTTACCATCGCAGAGTAAGAAAAATTCCAAACCATGGTAAAATCACAGACAGTTTTTAATATGAACCGTCTGTAATGAGATACTTATCACATATAATTTTTTAATACAAACCGTCCATGATGAGATACTTATCACAGACGGTTCGTATTAACAACTGTCTGTGAAATATCACTGATGATTTTATTTAAGAACCGTTTGTGATGTATGCGATTTTCACAGATAGTTATAATTAAGAACTATCACAGAAACCGTTTATGATAATTATGTATCACAGAAATCGTCTGTGATGAAGTGTTCAAGATAAACTGTTTTGTACTAGTGTGGAATAATGTGTACAAAGGTGGCGTGCGTGGTTGTGCCCCTTGTTTACATGTAAAGGCATTCACGACAACGACTAGCACAAGAGATTAACTTTCGCTGATCGATGTATGTATTTTTTTTTAAAAAAAACTGAGAGTTCGTTGTTCCTGATCCTGTTTTGCATTGCTCCTTTGAATTGAATGAGATTAACTACTTCCATAATCTCGTATAGTAATTTTTTTTTTGTCGAACAAAAGTCTCACACAATCAACATATATACTGCCACGGCCAAAGATCGAATTGAAGCACAAGTATCTCGAATAATCCTAGTTGCCCGGCCGACCGTGCATGCATGCATGGTGCACACGAAACCTAGACGATTAGATATTCCAGCGATCGAGCTCCGTCTCCTTTACCTAAACTAGAGGTGGCATGCACGATAAGCAGCTCGATCGTAAGCTGCGTGCCAGGTGTATCGGCCTCGGTTTAACTAGACATTCTTTAGTTAGGATATGGATAAGCAAAGTTGGTGTGTCTTGTTTATTACCAGGACCAGCCTAGCTAGCTTCTCAACTTGATCGAGTCCTTGGTCCAAAGTATATGTACGTGGTGGAATCTCTCCGATTCACCGACACCCTTATCAACATTGACCGGCTTCTTCTTCTTCCTCCTCCTCCTCCTCTTCCTCCTTTGTGGGCATGGAAACCATTGGAGGTGTATAAGCTTTGGGTTAGCTATACTAGCTACAGCTAGCTATGTAGGCATTTTGCACAAAAAAATTAATGACAAACTACGTACAAACAGAAGATTTTTTGCTTGTAAACTACAAAGTGGAGTTTGGAACGCAATTCGTGGCAAAAGATTCCTCTAGAAGATGCCAATATTTCAGCTTACTCATCTAGCTATATATAGGGTCAATATATGTTTAAAAAGGTGGTCTTACTAATTTGGGCTATCTATTGTGTTCCTCGGTGCAAAAGACAGTTTCTGTTGCATGCAGTTAGTTATGTTCTCTTGGCCAGTAAAATCGAGTAAGTTGACATAGCTCACTGTTACACATAATTCTCCTCGGAAATAGACTTTTATGTTTTTTTTCCATTCTAGAATAACTTGTAGTAGGAAATTTGGTAAGTCGTCGAACTACCGTAAATGGCATGCTTATGTTAGTTTGAAGGGGGGGAAACCCAAAGCGATTATTTTGAAGCCAAAAATTGGAAGTGTATTATTGAAACTTCAAGTACATGTGAATTCCTTTACACAATTGAGGATGCTGGACAAGAAATGAACCGTACTGCAAAAAAGTTGCAAATTCTAAGCATGCATGAAAAACCAAACCAAGTACACAAAATCTTCTATAGTATATAGGAAGATTAAGGGCGATATATATGCACATTTTTCGAATTTGGCATACTAAGTCATTATATTAATTCTACGAACGTTAATTAGCTGTTTATGAAATTTCCTTTTATGCACCCTCACGTGTGCATGTTTCCCCCCTTGAGGATATACATGCTGTGGCGTTTTACTTCGGCCGCTTTGATTAACCTTCTCACACCAGCAGTGCTGCTCCCAGGAAAATGTCCTCTATAGGATCCACAAACTGTCGTCAAGATCCCCAAATTCAAAGTCCGGCAGACCGGTGGTAGCAAGAAGCTCCGACCAGCTCCCGCTGAACACATCACTGTGGATCACATCATCGCCCATCGACCCACTTTCGCCACCGCATTGGACGACGACCGCGCCTTCGATCACCGGCGTGAAATGAGCTGCGTGCGACGCCTCCGTCAACGACGAGCGGAGTGTGCTGGAGGTGTCAGGGCTCATGGTCACCATGGGGTTCGGCTCACTACTGCTCATACAGATACAGTGGTTGGCTTTGTTCGGCACAGCGTTTTGGTACGCACTCAGGTGTGCACCTGGCAAGCTCATCGTCCTTGTTGCCGGCAAGCTCGCCGTCACGTCACCGGTGGCGGTTGTGGCAGAGTCGGCCTGTATCCGCTCGACGAGGCGGGGCATCCAGATGTACCTCACGACGTCGCGGAACTGCTTGCTGTTGACGTCGCACTTGAGCTGCTTGGCGTGCTTTTGCACCCTGGTCCTCCAGTAGTTCTTGATCTCGTTGTCAGTCCTCCCGGGCAAGCGCTGCGCAATCTTGGACCACCTATGAATACGATGAGCAATTAAAGCGCGCGTTTTAGTCCCTGGAAATCAAGGGCTGGTACGTTTGTAATGTAGTATCTAGAGAACTGAGTTATTACAAGGTTTAGTAGCTAGGCAGAGGCTGGCTAAGTAATTACTAAGACTTACCGGTTTCCCCAGCGTGAATGGAGGTCGAGGATGAGGAGCTGCTCCTCGGGGGTGATGTTGCCGCGGCGGACGCCGGGGCGGAGGTAGTTGAGCCACCGGAGGCGGCAGCTCTTGCCGGTGCGCTTGAGGCCTACACGTGTCCACCATACAGATTAGGCCCGAATTAGCAAAAGGACCTAAGCGAATAATAATATTGGAGCACAAGTGATCGTCGATCAGTGCCTCCTAGTCTTAGGCTCTTAGCAGCTAACTACTAGCCAAGTGCCGTAGCCACGCACGGCAATGGAAAGTAGCTAGTAGTACTCAAGTCTTTTCTTTAGCGATCGAGGTGATCACAAAACAAAGCAGATCGATCGATGTTACAGCTTGCTTGCTAGCTAGCTAGCTAGCTACTAGTATATTCCAGATTAGGATGGCCACAAGCTAATCGCTGGCCAATAATAACACACATAATCTGACGTTCTTACTTACGATGTAAATATGTAAATTAATTACCTGCACAGCGAGCGAGTGAGTTCCAGCGGCCTTCGCCGTGCTTGGCGATGTAGTCGACGAGCAGCATGTCCTCCTCCGCCGTCCACGGCCCCCTCCTCAGGTCGCCCTCGTCCTCGCTCGCCGTCGCCGCCCACCCGGTCGGGCTCATCCCAAACACCTCCACCTCCACCTCCATCTCCATCTCCATCTCCGTCTCCGTCTCCATGAGGGGGCGGTTATGGATTTGCTATATATGTATGCAAGTAGCTAGCCAGTGAGCAGAGAGCTGTGGACTTACTTGTTTGGGTTTTCTAGCTAGTTGAGGAGGGGGATCGATGGGGATAGGTGATGGAGGAGGGAAGGGGGGGTTTATATATAGTGATTCGGAACCGGGGAGAGGGGAAGACGACCCTAATGATGGGCGGATGGATGCTAATGACTGTGGTTAAGGCCGCAGTTAGCCAGGATCGTGATTAGCAGAGCCTAAAGTGGAGGTGGCCGGCGCGTGCGTAGCTTGTGTGCGTGTCGCCGGATTAAACAATTCAGCCGGGTTCAGAAGAAGAAAAACAAAACAGCGTGTCTGGTCCGGCTGGCGTCCCGGTCCACCTTTGAACGTTGACTCGCCACGTACGTTTCGGCCAGTGTAAATTATTTCTCCCTTCCTAGGCAAGCTGCTCCAACTCTTAACTCTTAACTTGTCGAACCCGGATTTTCTAATCCAGAATCCTCTGTGAAATCATCGCGCTACTCCCTGAATCAGTAGGTAGCGCTCACAGTACACATTGTTGATTCATTTCATACATCGCAGACCAAACCAGTCTTAATATTACAACCTCAAAGTTAAATAGACCACGTCGGGTCGAGTTTACAAAAGAGGGCCGATCAGGCCAAATAAGTTCATTACATAACATAAAGAAACAAGCGCGGAAGCAAAATGGGCAACACGACTCCCCGCAGGCAAGCGACTACGGCACCTTGCGTACCACCGATATTATCCAAGTACTTGGGGAAATATTGGCTATACACATGTGCCAGCGGAGCCATCTAGACTGTGGCGAGCCTTAGCCTACGCAACTAACTACTCTTCGCCCTGGTCTTGATCATCGAGTCCTTGCTCCTCGTAGTAGGCGTAATCATCCTGCTCGGAGGCTTCTGGGGTTTGGGGAAAGAGCGATAGTGAGCACAACAACCGTGCTCGCGAGCCAACACACACATATGCAATAATATACATGCAAGGTGTAACAAGGATGGCTCGGATTCTTTTATTTGCGTAAAGCAGCAATTATAAATACAGATATTAGAAGGTCCTATCACTTAGCATTTTAACAAAAATATGATTTTGTAAAATAGAATATTTGTATAGTATTACTAACAGCAGAGGCTACCTCCACCTTATGCTTATCTTTGGTTGGGGCTACCCCCATATCTTAACAACGCTGGATACGACAATCCAGGAAAAACTTAAAACCTCAGGCTAGGTGAGCCGACCTGGTTTTGTTGACCATCCGCAAACCTCAGGCTAGGTGGGCCGACCTGGTTTGTGGACCATCCCCAACCTCAGGCTAGGTGAGCCGACCTGGTTTTCATTTCCACCCAACAAAGATTTTTGAAATAGAACTAACTCAAGTTAAGTTCCCATGTCCGCCTATGACCGTAGGCGCGGCTGTTTAAACAGTTTTTGACTCTGCAGAGTTTGTACACTGTACCCACAAGAGACAATCATACTCGTTACCCCACATGATTCCGTAGTCATGTAGTTGAGCGATCGTCACACTAACTTTTCGAATTATCTTGCCCCTTCCGTCATCTCACCCATATGGGGTTACACCCATACGTTGTGTGGGATGTTCACCTCAGCGACTGGACTAGTTGAATGCGGAGTCAACCTACCCCTCAGCGACTGACAAACTTCACCTTTCCTCGGTGTCCCTTTCAAGCCGGAACGCATCCTGCCACTTGCACATTCCCTCTCTCCCACCATGCGAGACGACATTCAGAGTTGGATAATTTTACTAAGCCAAGTTGCACTTTGCAGACTTGTGGTTGTACTTGTTTTACACGGGAGGTCATGACGAGATTAAGTCCTTAATCCATCCGGGCGATTCATACCACATACCAACCACTCTCGTGCACGACGGCACCCACCACTCTTACCATCCGCCCAGATGAGGTATTAGCAAGTTTCAGGGTTTTGGGGAAGTGCAAAACAAATTAACTTAACCACTTCAGTCATCTACCCCAATGACTGCCCAAAACAATCTTTATGCTTAAAGGATGATGATTGGGTTGATTAACACCCCGGTACTCAAGCAAGGCTAGCATGGCACTTGAGTACAGACTATAACTAGTAAGTTACCATATAATTACTAGGGTGACAAGGATCAAGGAAGTCAATTATCAAGGGCAAGGAATAATAATTACTTAACAATCAAACTGGCATTTAGCTACCTTAGGACCATTTAACATACTTTTGCATAAAAATTTAAAGCATGCAGTTTGATATTTTAAAAGAACGTAATTTGCATAAAATGTAGGTTCAACATGATCAAAGTGTTGACTCGCCTGGGTCAAAGGTTGAAGAATCTAGGTATCCTTGAGCGTGGTCGAAGTTGGGGTCACCGGCTTCTTCGTACTCTACTCGGACGATCGCACCGGAAATAAAAGACAAGCAACAAGGCAAATAAATACAACATCCATAATAAATGAATTCAAATATAAACCAAACCAGTACCATAATAAAGGTTTTGAAATTACAAATTTTTGGGCACAAGTTTCATATTTTTCGGAGTTATAATGAAAAAGATATGAATTTTTGAAACTTTAAAATGATTTTTCAGTTAAACCAACAATCGGAAAACCGGGAAAATCCCCGCGCCGACACGTGGCCTCCGGTCCACAAGACGAGGCGTGGACCGGGTCCACGACGGCGCGCGGATCACACAGACAGCAAGTGGGCCCCACTTGCCAGGTGTCGCCGCAAACCGCCTTTAATGCATGTGGCTACTCGCGCGGCGCCGTGGGCCCACCCGCCAGCGTCACATGGAGATAAGGCTCGGCGACGCGTTCTCCCGCAGCGTCGCCTCGTCTTCTCTCGCGAGGAGGCGAGGGGCGGAGAGAAGAGAGAGAGAGAGAGAGAGCGGGGAAAAGGAAGAGGAGCGGGAGCGCACGGCAGTGGGAGGAGAGGGGAAGGAAGGCGGCTCGGGCCGAGGCGAAGAAGCCGAGGCGGCGGCGGCGACCGGAGACGGAGGCGGCGGCGATGGGGCAAGCGGAGGAGGAAAGGCGACGGCGGCCGGAGGCGGAGAAGGAGGCGGCGGTTCGGTGGAGGAAGATGAAGAGGCGGGGCCGAGAAGATGAAGGGGCGGGCGGCTTAAATAGAGGCGGGGAAGAAGCGCGGAGGAGGTGGCCTCGGGGAGAAGAGCCGGATGGCGGGGCTACAGGGGATGGGCGCGGCAGGGCATGGGCGAGGCAGGCGGGACCGAGGGGCGACCGCACGAGGGGGGCGTGGTTCAACATGGGCAAAGCCGGAACGGCGGCCGCTACTGGAGAGGAGGGAGAGAGAAGGCGCGCGCGTGGGCGGCGGCGAGGAGGCGGGCGATGAGGCCGAGACGAGCACCTTCGCGAGGTTGCGCGTGGCGCGGGGATGGGCGCCGGCGGGCGGCCGAGCGAGGTGGGAGTCGAGTCACGGGCGCGCGGGCGGGAGGACCGGAGCACGGTGCGGGGAGTGGCCGGGCCGGAGGAAGACCGGCCGAACGGGCTAAGCTCAAGGTAAGAACCCTAGCACCTAAATCGAAATTTTTTAAAAAAAATTTAAAATTGAAACGGTTGCTCTTGTTTTCCTAGAAATGGGTGTTACATAACTCCAACTCCAAAGAGTGAGCTAGTCTCGACTCATATCATATGCATGTGATTGTGATGTGGCTTGTCCCGCAACTAGTTTTAATTAAGTGGCTAATGGCTCCCGAGCCATCCCATCGATCAGAAGCCAATGCTCCTCTCTCTCTCTCTCTCTCTCTCTCTCTCTCATTACATCTTATCGGCTACCCTCTCTCTCTCTCTCTCTCTCTCTCTCATTACATCTTATCGGCTACCCTAGATCGATGACCTGTAATTATCTCACAGTCGGACCGGACGGCATTAGTTAATTTGCTGTTTCTTCAAAGGAATGGCATACGATTCCCGTTGAAAAGTAGTACTAGCTACCCTCCGGGGAGACACGAGATTAGATTACAGATCAGGTCCTAACTGTTTACTAGCGTTTAATGGGTGGGATATATAGTTATATTCATTACCGAAAGAGAAGCAATGTAAAGCCGGATTATTGTTATGGCTATACGGGGGCGGGCATCTTTGAACAACAAAGGAACTTGTGCTATATGCCGTATGAATTCAAAAGTCGAATCTACCATATACGTACAAGCGAATGTTTTGCAAGCTTCTTATCGATTCAACCAACTACCAACTTCCAACTTTTTTTTTCTTTTTTGCAATTACGTGCGCACAACCAACCACATACGCACACACGAGTACGCATCTTAGCACACGCTTAGAAATATAAGAAGCTATAATAAATTCATAACTTCACAAAGTTCCGACTAAAACGTACTCATCCGTTCATAATGAACCATACACCCAATAACTCACCAGAGATGGTCCCCCAACTTTTTATATGCACTAGTTTTAGGAACACAATTGGCCACTTTAGTTATTTCAAGACTGACAACCACGAGCCACGGGTTTAAGTCCTTCAAAACCATTGTAAACATTTTAAAAATTACTCCGATCATCAATCATCAACACAGAGAAATCCAGGTGTGACACCGAATGGGCTGTATATCCAACGGTCGGCAATGGATTGCTGTACTTGTTTACTTGTTTGTACGCAATCCAAAATTGAATATATAATGTGGATTAATTTCAAACCCGAACGTTTTTTAAATGAAATTTTGTATGGGCATATGTATAAGAATCGCATCTACCCTACTCTTGGAGTTTATAGGAGCTAGCGATCGTTGTTAGTTACGACGAGATTTGGCCTACAGTTGCACGCACGCACACCTGGTCCTTGCTCCTCCTCCAGCAAATAGTCGTCGTTCATGCACGAGGTCGAATTAAATCGAAGTCTTGATTACTTCACGTTTCATTCCCTTCTTCTAGTACTCATTCTGACAGCTCGATTCATTTGTCTCATGCATTTCCTTTATTTCTCCTAGTTTTTCCGGCATTGTCCGCGTGTTGCAAGTGAACAGGCCGAAACGAGAGAGAGAGAGAAAAATATCAATTAAATTTCATTTCGCACGAGTGCGTGCCGTGCCGTTGCGGTCGCGGCCAAAACAAGAAGAAGAAGCAGCAGCAGCAACGTACGGTTCATGGGTGTTTCACGGATGCAAAGTTCGATGCACCGATTGACCATGCTGCATGTCTCCAAATTCCAGAACTGCTAGATGTAGATGCACGCACTGCTAGCTGTACCGCTATACTATGCAGGGGAATTAACGCACAGCGAAATTAGGTTTTGATCGCATGCATCACCTCCGGAAGCTTCTGAATCGAAGTGATAGCTTTGGTCAGACATGCATGGCGCAGATCAGTCATTACCAAGGTTGTCAAGACCACGGATCGTGCATCGTGTGATCCCGACGATCCGACGTCGACGAAGCTCAAACCATACGGTATATAGATATTCCTAAATGTAGGATCGCGTAGAATCGTTAGCACCGTGCTCAGGATCATGATAACATAGAATCAAGCTAGAATCTGACAACAAACTATGTCAGCATATAAAATTTTATTTTACCTATTGCCGATTTAAGTTACAACTGTATAATTTGCTTTGTTTTTATTGTTTACATGTTGTTCTAAGGTAAAAAAAATATTGCCATTAATATATTGGATTTGAATGATTAGTTTACTAAAAATAATAATTTAAAAAGCTTAAGAACAAGCTTAATTGCATGTAAAATGAATAAGTGTATCCAAATTTATGAAACTAAATTTAAAAAAATCCCCAAAAACTACTGTAGCATTGCATATCTGAAAATATAATTCAATTTTTATATAAAATATATATACTTTTGAAAAACTGATAGAACCGTGATTCTATGACCCGATCATACGATTCGATCCCGTCAGACCTAAAAAGATCTCACCTAAGATCACGATGGTGACAACTTTGGTCGTCACTAGTTAACTTAGCTTAGTAATAATAGCAATCTTAGACCCTGTTTGGTATGCTTGTATCTTTTCTATATAAAATTTTTTTGCTGGGTTGCATCGCTAAAGGGCTAAACGGCTAAATTGAAAAAGTTTAGTATTTGACAGTTTGGCTTTTTAGTTAGGTTGTCTGGCTGCTTTGTGTTAGGAAATGTATGAAATGCCTCCGAGGCAAATGGTGGCTAATTTGATGCCGTTTAAAGTGCATTATGAGTGCATTTCATTTTTTTTATGTTTGCATAGAAATGTAGTTTTAAGCATCAAATAAATTAAATTGAGAATTTTCAAGTATGAAATACAAAAAGTTACATAGAATATTTGCTTTGAACTTCACATAATTGCCGATATGAACCCGGCCGACCAGAAACACTAATTTGTATGTATCATTTCGTAGCAAAGATGACAACTTTGTTGTCATTCCTTATCTATACAGATCATTTCAGTGTACCAAAGACTTCGTTGCCATTCAGCTGTACATCTGTACAAATGAATGCCATTCTTGTTCATAAACTCATATCCATACAATTAAGTTAATTTTGCATACATCTGTAATCCGAACTCCAATTGAACACGATCATACTTGAATAAGGATTCAATTATTCAACAAATTTACAGAATTTTCTCAAGAAACATCCATACAAGTTAAATTCAACAATTCAATTTGGTACATATGAACAAGCTTGGAAAAAACACATATGTTCACAATTCATCAATCTCGTGTCTACTAAACAAGAACAAGTGTGGGGCTATGGCTTCTATAGAGCATGTGTTAGGAAACAAGAACAATCAAATATGATCACGAACAAATCTAAGCATAAACAGATATGACAGAGAGAAAAACACATATCACAATAGAGATCTAAAGGACCTACTCATCCTCAGCAACTCAGATATGAAGGAACTAGGGAAGGTGATGGATTACCACGACGTCGGTGAAGGATACCGAGGCGGAGGGGTGAGGCGGCTCGTCGGACGGAGGAAGCGGTAGGCGACGGCGGCAATCGAAGGAGGCCGTAAGTAGCACGTCGGGGAGAGGAAGCCAGAGGGTGGCTGCGGCGGGAGGAGCTAAGCGGAGTCCGGTGCTGGCGGGAGGCTGTTGGGGACGAGGACGACACTGGAAATTAGATAGAGTAGGCGGAGGGCTGCGTTCGGGGGAGGCGGCGCCGATGGGATTCCGCACCAGCATGTTAACCCTAATCGCCTCTCCGTGTCACCTATGAGTGCGGGTGGGGGTGGAGGGGAGGAATAGTGATGGGGAGAGTGAAGTCCTCCTTTTTATACATGATATGGGGTAGATAATTTTCTACAGTATTGAGAGGGCAAAGATGTAACCCTGTCCCTCAAAAGCCGCCGAAGATGGGAGTCGGGCGGCTTGTGGGCTGCAACTTCTCGTAATACAAAGCTGACTGAAGCTAAGCTAACAAGTTGCATTGGAAGGCTGTTGTTTTGGAGGACTTCTGGGAAGCAGAACCCAAATGAGTTGCTTTTTTTTTAATTTGGCTCATGCTGCTACCTTAAATGTAAAAATAGCTCTATTTCTCTGAAATTTGCAAATCTAACCCCTCTCCGAGAGCAGAAGCACCTAAGGCTGACAAGTGGCACATCATACGATTGTTGAGCGCATGAGGTCGCCGGCAATCTCATGCCCTTCCTGACCGCATGACAGTCTCAATGCTTCTGCGCTCAGGAGGTTCTAGATTTGTAAATTACAGAAAAAGTAAACTATTTTTGTAATTAAAGTGGCAGTGTGAGCTGAATTATAAAACAATGCCTTAATTTGAGAGCTACCTGTATACTGCTAGTCGTAGGCTAGTCTCTGAAAGAAGAAACAAAAAACGAAAAGACTTAGTAGAAAATTATATAATTGCTACCTATATACTATTAGTCGTAGGCTAGTCTCTAAAGCATCAGCTATGCATGCACCTCCCGTTCCCATCCCATCACATGGCAACAAAGTTCGAGTTCTTTTCAGGTTGGCTAGCTCGTTCATGGCCGTATTGGCATCGGCCTCTTAAAATAAACGGCACTAGTCCTAATATACACTTATTTCCTTGGGTAGTTGGGGATTTTTTTTTGGCTGTATTAGTACAGTTATAACATGTATTTGTAAAAATAATTGTTGTAGTTGTGTATTTATAAAAAATAGCACCTGGGACACACGGCCATCGTGTGAACGACGGATGTGCCAACACGTATCCAATCCCGTAGGGTTGCCGTGCAGCCGCACAGCCACCGTGCGGCATTCCCCTGTTCAGCGGCAGACACCTTTTCTTTCTCCTCTTGGATACTGTTGTCCGTATGAATTTTTAAATAACCGGTGTTCGACGGAGACTAGCCTCGCAAAGGACAACAAGCTCGTGTACCGGAGGATTGAGACATAGCGAGCGTCTAGCTCCCAGTAATCCCTCCCTGACCAAAGCAGAAGGGGCGGAGGGTCATCCGCATCACCGCGATCCACAGCTTGCACCGGTGGTCCTCATCGTATAAGTGTTCCAAAAGCGTCGGTAGAGACTTGACTTGCAACATATGGAATAGAGAGAATAAAGATTGATAATGGCGATAGAATAATGCAAATAAAAAATTACGATGAAATGAACACTACAAATTAATGTACACTAATTTAGTAATACAAAATTAAATATAACTATTTAAATATGACTAAATTAATTTGGGCTAACTGATTACTGAACATGTGTTACATAATAACAATTAAAAAAGTATGTACATATTATTCCATAAATCCTACATGGTTATACACATACATTGGATGATATATTTAATGAATACATGTAACATTTTCAGTGAACCAAAACTTTTTTTTTTTGTTTTTCTATTTGCAGTTATTATGAACTTCAACTAATTGTTTAAAACTAATTAATTAAGAAAAACTAATTAATTACGACTAATTATTTTATAACTAATTAATGGCACCTGCATATATGAATACGTTAATCATTATTCTTAGTTTTCTATTTGCAGTCATTATGAATATGTTAATCCATATTTTTATTTTTCTATTTACAGTAATTATGAATATGTTAATCCATGTTCTTTCCCTTTGCTAAATAAATATTAATTGTATACATATGTGTTGATTGCATGGTGCATGTATACATTAATAACTAGCAACTACTTACTTGCATGGCCAGCGGTGCATACATCACATGACATTTTGTAAACTACAAATTACAGGTTCAGAACTAATTGATTATGTAACATTAATTTAACTATGATAATTCAAAAATGACTTATTTAAGTACACCTTGAAAATGACAACTAACTACGTATAAAAATAATACTACTAACAACACAATTAATAAATAATTTAGAGACAATAACATAATTACCTGCAAATATGGCTGCAAATGACAGTGCTTGATGACTTATATACATGCTTAATGACAGAGAGAACCGAGAGAGAGCGAGCGAGCGAGACAACGAAACTTAATCACCATCGCTCGCTATTTATAGCACCTATGAACCAAGAGAGAAAGCTCTCGCATGTATGAATATACTGGAGACAACGAATAGACAAGGGAGACAGAGATTAGATGGAGGTGATGGGATGAGGCGACATATTTTTCGATGCAAAGCAACCACAGCGGTGCAGTTGACAGATGGAGGGTGGGCCTGCCTTGGAGGTTTGTCGCACGACACGTGTCCGCCACACGGTGACCGTGCGGGCGTGGAGGCCGCCACACGGTGGCCGTGCGGGAATAGCGGAGGTGTTGCCGCGTGGGCAACGCCGCACGGTGACCCTGCGGAATTGGGTACATATCGGCACGTCCGTCGTCCACATGGTAATCTTGCGGTCTATGATGCTATTTTTATAAATACACAGCTATCACTGCTATTTTTGCTAATTCATCCTATAATAGTGCTAATACGGCCGAAAAATGGGTGCATGTACGTGCGCTTCATTAATTCTTTACTAAGCTTTTGATGTTCAGAGATTGGGTTCTCTACTTCTCTTCACATAATTAGTACATTTTAGTGCGAAACTAGATGGGATTAATTACTTAGGTCATGAAATAACAAAATAAAGCAAGTTAAAGAGATTTGGACCAAATTAACGTGGTTGATTGATTTATGGCCAAAGGGCTAATTTTAGTCCATAATTCATAAAGGTTAACTTTCTTTGAATCTAATCACCTCTACCGTGGAGTCTACCATGTATGATCTGATTATGACGCAAATTAGCATTAGTATTCAGTAGTCTAACTGGCATAGCACCCATGCATGCAGTTATCCTGTTAGGCATCGGCCCAATTCATGTCCCTTCACATGGTGCAACCACCTAAAGTTTTAAAATGGTTAGAAAAATAAAAATAGCATGGAAAAGGTGAAAACTAGTCAAGTCCCTTTTGTTTTCTATTTCAAATAGAAAGAAAAGTAGGTCTCATCCCTTTGTCTCTTCTGTGTTTGGATTAGTCATGTAAGCATGGTATTGAAAGGCCAGGTGTACGCAACTAACTGTAACTAAAACAAATGTTGGCAAATAACTTTGTCCTGTCATATGTAGGTGACAGCTTCATCATATACCAGATTCTAAAAACTTATTTAATTGCTCAATTAAAAACCTGAACTCGTGGGTCATTGAGATCTACTATTGAAAACCATTAAGCATGTGAGTTGCAGCCTCTTTGACTAGTTAAGAGATGATCGGTTATGAACTGTGGGCAAAACACCTTTTGTTTGTTTAATCATCCACCCCCTCTCCATCTTATTCCCTCCAGTTGATAACAAAAAGTCGTTTTAGACATCAACGTGGTCCAAAAATACAACTTTGCTCACTACTTACTGTTATGAATATTGTTTGTATTCATCATGAGGTCAATAAGCCAATATATATACAAGTACATGTATGATATATATGCAGGTAACCCCTTATACAACGGAAAAAATAAGCATGTGACTGATTCATGGCGTCTTCTTTGAGAAGGTGCCGGATTGTTATCGGTCGGAGACCGGTTCCTTTGATTAGAGAACTAAGGCTCCGGCGTTCCGACCTGATCGCGAGCATTATGACGCCCTTGATCACCTGCCTGGTTCAAACGATATCGAAGATCGTTAGGACCAAGTGAATAACCCTCTCGACGAGAAGAAGGTGTATTTGCTCGGAACAATCTCCTTCCCTCATGACTCATTGGTCGGAATCGTCGAAGAGACTGTGGTATCGATTGATTCCCAACATACGCATGTTGACCTCTGCTGAGGGAAGAACGCTGGGACGAAGTCATGGTTTGACTTTGTGGTACCCTCCATTGTCGGTATTCTTCCATACGTTGTAGGTTTGCTGGAGAATCTCCGACACATGTCCTACCAGTTGGATAAAACCTGGAGTTTCTGCTAGAGCAGGGTCAGTATTATTTAAAATATTATGAATGCGTTGCAGGTTCTGCACTATTACAGAAGGTCTCGGAGGATTCATCGATGTCGTTGGCGTTCGCAGATCTGAACATTCTCTTAACCTCGTGCCTAGCCGCACTTGACTTGTCATCCTTGATGGGGCTGAACTAGGCGTATTAATTGATGGACGTCCATCAGTTATGTTGCCTCTGGTAGCTGGTACTTGATTGCCTGCGCCATCTCCATTAGTATGTGATGGTGACGCAGCGGGTGCAGGACCGTACAGGGCATTGCGATCAGTATTTTCGATCGCATTGACCTCGTGCTTCCAGTATCGATCCTCCGAAGAGTTTCCACTGTACTCAGTGGAGTGCTTCTACCAGACATTTCCACGACGGAGACCGGTCGGAGATGAGCACCTCTTGAGGCCTTCGAGGCGGACTCAGCCTGATACGGCGAACTGCCGATCGTATGCTGAGCTTTATCATCCCCACTCGGCCCATGGCCGGTGAGAGTTTCATCGACACCGTTACTAGATGTCGGTTGGCTCCTGGAATTCCCAGAAGCCGTGGACGAATACCTGTCAGCCATGATGGTGTCGAGAGTGTATTGACTCTCGGATTGTAGGGCTGAAGTGTCATCACCTTTTTTACCGGTCGGAAGGACCGGGCTTGGAGAGATTCTTGGACGCTCCGAACTGGTCAGAGTGGCCTGTCCCTCGGGAAGCGCCACTTGTTGCAGTGGTGCATCCTCATACATCTGCTCGACTTCGACGTCGTTAGCGACTTGCGAACCGGCAAGAGGAAGAAGAGGACGACGTCCAATTACCCTGCATGGCCTGGATGCAGGCGTCCATGTCGAGGTTGGAATAGTCATCCAGATCGAACCAGTTCTCCTCGTCCCAAGTTCCTGCCATGATCTCATGAACAGAAGGATGAGCGAGGATTTGGTGAGCAAAGAATTCATTCAAAAGATTTGTGCCTTCTTCCCCACGGACGGCGCCAGCTGTCGACGATCAAATCGCCGATCTTATGAATATATGAAAAGAAAGAGGAAAATGGTGTGTATCTTATGGAAAGTAATGAGGCTGCTCTTTATTGCTATGAACTGGCTATTACAATGAGTATATGTAACCTAGACTAAAGACTAATTCGAGAATACAATGCTCTTCCGATAGTGTTTCTCAAATGATCTTCACTGTTCCGGCCTCCTTCACTTCAGTCCGCAGTCCTCCTTACGTAGTTGATGAAGGGTTGGCAGTTGTCTCTGGAAGAGACGCTGTTCGAAAGTAACGTGCAGTCGAAGAGAGGCGCGATTGACAATGTGTCAATCCGCCGATGCGATTATATGTCAGTGAGCCATTAACCGTATTCATGTGTCTTAGAGTTACGTATCGTCGCGTGGTATGAGATATACAACATATGTCCCATTCTTCACACGGTAAGAGATATATCTGGCGCTAGATCCAGATATCAGTTCAAGGTTTTGAGAGCTTTTGACTGGTCGGAGACAAGGTTGGGAACCTTCTCTGACCAGGTTAGATATTGGGTAACCTCTGGAATCCTCACGACCAGTGAGGTCGTTAGCCTTAGGGGTTACGATCACGAAGATATATGGTCATTTATCTACTAATTAATAAATAGAGGTTTTAATCCTCGTCAGCAGGTAACTCCTTATACAACGGAGAAAATACACAACTAATAATATACATCTAACTATTACTATTATAATATATTTGTAAAACCCAATAAAATTATAATATTACGAAAATATTTTCATGACGAATATACACATATAATTTTTATGTATCCAATCTAAATATTTAAAAAGATATTAACATGCAAAGTTTTCAAACGATTTGTTGTTGTGAACTTGGGGGAGTATTTGTTTACAATATTTTGACCAGTATTGTGCAATGGATTCAACTCCCTGCTGCTTTAGAGTTTAGACCACTTTTAAGCCAGGCTAACTCGTTTACTAATCTCGGATGGTTGGATCCAATTAACATCTCCTTCAACTAATCAAGCAATTGCTCGAATGTTTTAAGTCAGCTTTCTGTTTGACTGGAAAACTAATTAAGATTAATTGTTTGTTCTTCATGGCATGCATGAGACAAACTAATGTTAATTGGTTAACTAGTGTTGATGTTAGAATTGTAAGGACTATTATGGCTTAACTACAGGAGTAGTTTGACTTTGGTATCATTTTGAGAGAATAATGGCATGTTAGGCGACACACATTATGCAAAAAAAAAATATGCCATACTTGGCCGCACAGTAGTTCTTTAGAACTTGGCACTTGGACAGCAGATGAACTAGATGTATTTACTCTAATTAAGAGCAGCAGCAGCAGCAGCCAAATGATGACACCAAGTATTGAAATGTTCTCAACATTGCAGTGTTAACAATTATATTTGTTGTCAAAGCAATGGCTGCTGGTAATGCAACATGCATGAGTCAAAGCTTTAGCTTTGATGCAAAATAATGTAGATGGGATTAGTCGGGAGTACATGCATGCCTAGTGACAGCCAGTGGATTGTTATGTTTCCTTTTCTTTCTTTTTTTGACCAAATGGGTGGATTGTTGTCTTTCTACAATGGCTAGGTAGACCAATCCTCGCACTTCTTTTTTAAGTTGTCTAATCCTCACCGTTAGAAGTTAGGATTTAGGCTTGTTACACATATATTTGGTGGTCAAGAAAAAAATATAATATCCATCATTATTGTCACTACGTACGATTGTCCATCAATCGTACTTTAGTCAATTTATGATGAAGGATTGACCTCTAGTGATGCTGGTAAAAAGTGAGTCGCGACCAAAAGTGATGCCAGTGTAAATATATATCTAGTTAACTATACCACTTCAGAGTTTCCAACATACATAAATAAAAATCACATGTAAACTGATAGAACTATATGTGTAAGCAATAACATCTGCTAGCTTTAGGATATATATGCTTCAGAAGATCACATCTAGCTTTTGGATTGACTCATGGAAAAACTAGTTTTTCTAGAGAGAGTATGAGGCAAGAGAGAGAGAGAGAGAGAGAGAGAGATTGACCAATGATCATAAGAGCTGGCTAGAATTCGAACTCTAGCAGAAACACATGTGCAAATTAACTGATGTTCTAACAAATTAAAACTAACCATGATTAATTGGCATGACAGATTCACTGAACTTGCTTAGGTGTTCATGCACATACATACAGTGGAAACAACACACGCTAGTCGTAATTGGTGTTATGCAATGTTGGCTTGTTGCTGCACGAAATCGAATTAACTTTCAAAAAGCTAGCTGAATTGAGTCGACAATTCAAAGACTTTTTAACTGAGCCGAAGATATGAAATTGTTTCTTTAGTGGTGCATGCCGCTGCAAAGCCGGTTTAATCATCATTTTGCTAGTTGGCATGATGAACAAGCGTACGACTTTGGCTGATTAAGCTGCGAAAGAAAGAAGAAGACCAAAAAGGTGAAGCTAAGTAAGCACGTCAGTCTCTCTCACACCCCACTAGCAACAGTTATGTTGTTATGTATTCTACTCTTACTCTACATGTGTATCTTGATTCGTTCACATTAAGAGCTCAAATTGTGTTAGTAGAAGTGATTAATTCTCGCCGTGAATGATAAGGCAGTGTGAAATGTTCATGCGTGTGACAAATCGACAAGACGATGCATATGGATCCAATCGTTCGTGCATTTGAGCGTTGAATACTTTTGAGTGCGAGGAATTCCAATTAAGATGAGAGAGATAGCAAGATGCATAGCTAGCTAGCCCGTTGACAAATGTAGATTTGTTAGGATCCATAGTTACTTCTGATTGAAGTGACATCTCAAAAGAAAACTCACAAGGTCGTGTGCTGTCATTTCCCCCATAATCTCAGGGTGTTGGACTTAGCTCATGGACTTCCCGCAATGATGTATTTGTGCAATATATTCAAGAAATGGAAATATATATATATCCGTAAAACATCCCTACCAAACTGCGAAAAAAATAAATTACAAATTAAACATGTTGTTCATCTGCCGCGGCATCGAGATGCATAGAATTTGTATAAGATACCCCTCCTTTGTATGAAACTTTTATGGCCCCGTCCTGTCCCTAGCACCAGCACTTGGAAAGAAAGAATGAATGAATGAAGAAAGAATCCTACCCTTGCACTGAGTGTCAACTGTCGAAAGTCAATCCACAGTGGCAGATAGAAAGGTGAAAATAAAAACGACTACACTTCATTAACCCATGTTCTTGTCATTGGCGTGATGCATGCTCGTATGATAATCGATTCATAGAGAATTAAATTAAATTAGCAGTAGATCAGAGCCAACCCTATGCCTGTACATCTGCTTTAGATCTTAGTTTAATTCAGTTCAACGCGTATAAGATCTCCCCTGCCTTATCCTGCTGCTCCGTCGCCATCGCCCCCCGAATCGATCGATTAATTCGATCGGCTTTAATACGAATCAAAGATCGATTCGGCAACGCCCATCGTGCAAGATAGCGATGCATCTATCGGTTAGTGATTTGCAAAGTCGATTTTTGACTCGTGAAAAGGGCAGTCAAGTATTCAACAAAGGTGCATGCTTGCAATATGTTTGCTTGCTTGCTTGCTTGACTAGAGCAGAACATATGCCTGCTTGCTTTAGGTTTGAGACTTGGGGTGTTTGGCTAGCTAGCTAGCTAGATTATATATACAGAGAGCCAGGTGCAAAGCCACTTGCGCGTTTACATCATCCACGTTGGTTTTTTTTACTTGATACTATGTGAAATTTGAATCTACCTGAGCCGTTCGATCAATTCATATTTTTATTTAAACTCGCATCGCATCGCATCGCATCCTAGACCTAGAGGTGCCAAAAGGCAAAAATGCAGTAGCATAGTCATAAACTGTAGTCCCGTGCTGACACACACATAGCTCGAACTTTGCATGGTACATGTGCGTGCATTGATGCATTTTACTCTCTCTTTTTTTCTTTCCTCACAGCTCACTTATCATCCTACGAGTCGGAATGATTGGAGTGGAATATTTTTTAAAAAAATATATTTTTGTTAAACTAAAAGTTGCATGTGCTGTCATGTTTTTTTTACGTGGTAGAGTGAGGTGGCAGACGATCGAGGACTGTACAGACGTGTACAAGTTGGTGCCTACCATTCGGCTGCGACGCACTCATGTACAAGTGGCAGTGTGCTTGTATCGTACGTCACGCTTCTTTTGTACGGTGCAAGTAGAGATGCTTCGCGATGCTTCCACGTACGGATGATCGTGTCATTACTAGCTACCATATGGGCCGTGTTTGTACTTTGGACCAGGTAAAAATGGGCCGCGCAAAGCACGACAGCCAAGCCCAGCCCAGCCCAGCCCAACTTAGTCTCACCTCACAGAACGCTACTGTATTACGCACCTGACGCAAGGGAACCAAGCACAGGCAGCAAATTCATACTGAATTCACATCGATTCCATCACATGATCACATTTAGTAGACAACGAACACTTGCAAATACTAAAAACCCGCATTGGCGGAGTCAAACCATTGATTCTGTTTATTTATACTTAAGCTTTTTGGTTTATAACTTAAAGCCAAAAATTTTTAGCTTAATCAGCTTATAAGCCTTAAACCCAGCTTTCTTGTTTGATAATCTGACTTTTTATAAGATGTTAGCTTATTGAGTTGTGTGTGAAAGATAAAATGTCTGAATTGCCCTTAAGGGTTTAAAGAACCTTGTTAAGTATGTATTTAAACTGATTTTTGCATGAGATATGAAAATGTGACGACACGAGCAAGTGTATATATGAAACAAAAATAGATTTCGTTCGCACGCATGCGTGTGTGTGTGTGTACCATAGCCTACTCAAATAAGTTACAAATCTCAACATCTCTCGGAGACGTATATCTAAGAAAACCAGAATATAACACACGGATCTTCCCGCCGCTACCAACTACCAACTACCAGCATTGCAAATCTGGGACCAACACATTCAAACCACAAGATCATGCGCTCCAAGTATCAACATGACACCAACACAAATCTCATTACAAGGCAACGTTTCAGGTAAGGATTCTACGAATGGTGGTAAGGTTTGCTGCCTACAATTACAGCGAGATGAGCAAAGCAAGATACAGTTACTGAATTTTAGGCGTGTGGGATTAATACAGAAGAAAACAAGACTGAATGGCCATTCTTTTCTGTTGCATGTTGTCCTATTGGTTATGGACCATTATGTTCAGCAGCCAAAGCCAGAGCTTGCATTCTCATTTGCTGAACTCTGTACTGTCCTTTAATCGATTGGTACTTCCACCTCCAGCTTTAGGCCAGGATGGTCGATAATCTGAAAGCACATCACAAAATAGTTTCAGGTCAAGTCCAGGAAGGCCAGGATGGTCGATATTCTGAAAGCACAGCACAAAATAGTTTCAGGTCAAGTCCAGGAGTATAGAACAAGGGTAGTCTACAATCCAGAAATGCTAATTGTAGTGGCCCCTAGCTAAATATAGGACTGTCAAAGGATTTCTAAATGAGTACAATATATGCAGCAGGCATATCGGGGAATAGTATAAGCTATTATTTTGAAGAATAATAGTATAATCTATGGTATGAACAGTGACGAGGATTTCTGTACCTTGATAAAGTCTTCTAATGCAGCGTGCAATCCCCTGTGTACCCAGCTTCTTCCGATACCTTTGTTAATACTTGCTGAAAGGCATCAATTAAATTTGTGTTACTTCGAGATTCTACTTCTGTATTTAACTTGATGGGAGCTATTAACATTAAAAAAAAAAAAAAAAAACAGAGCTAGCATGCTTGTGTTGAATATTTGTGGTGGGAAATGATCAACACTTCATTAACTTCAGAAACCAACAAGTGATATCTAACACCATGAATACCTTGAAGAAAAATCTAAAAAATATGAGTGGAGTTTACGAAAACCAAATCGCATTACATTTCGAATTAAACAAGCCCTTGAAGATAACTAACTACCTTCCCGGTGCTAACAAGGGTATCTGGGTTAATCTTTGAAGACCCAACAAATCGCGTTGGGGGGAAGAGACGGGAGACGGCGGCGTTAGGGAGGAGACAGGAGGCGGCGGTGGGGGAGAGAGGATGCGGCGGTGTTAGGGGAAAGGGAGGCGGTGGAGAGGGGAGGCGTCGGGAGTGGGAGCCGAAGGGAGAGGAAAAGAACAGGGGAGACGAGAAAAAATGATAGAGTTTGTATTTATATACGAATGACATTTTAAAGGTAATTTCAAGGAAGTTCAGTGGTAAAGAGATATTTCATTCGTAAAAACTAAAAAAAGTATCACTCTTCTGGCTTATAGCTTTTAGGCTTAAAATGACTTAAACTTTTTATAAGACGGATGAAAAAGTCACTCTTTTGTTTAGATCTAAACTTTTTTCTTTTAAACCAGACAGAAAACCTAAACAAACAGTATCATTATCATCAGGTTTTCAACATAGCAGGTCTTGTTGGCTTTTTTTTTGTTTGATAAAAGGGTGTTCCAGGTAACCAAAGGACAAAAAGGAAGCTAAAAACAAGCGTGAGGCAGGAAGTGCTGAAGCATCAGTCATTGCACCCGTACAACCAGCTTCCTCCCAAAAAGATCACGACATCTGACCAAAACAAGACATCTGCTGACCCATTACCAGCGTGTTACATCAACCATATCCTTGCAATTGTTGGTGCCCAGCCTTTCGTTCAATCGAAGATCTCAGCAGCCACCACCCAAGGTCTTCGCGATCCCTGACGCAGTCACGCGGCTTCTCGCCAACTTCTTCCTTCTGCAGACCAGCCCACAGGTCAATCCATCGACAAATAGAGCAGATGACAGACAATGGGTCGGCAGGAAAAAGGTTTTGAAAGCAAGCACAATTACGTGCTTTCCATGAAGTCCACAATATCGCTGCCACTCCAATTGAAGTAAGTTTCTGAGTAAATTTGCTGAATTGTTGGATCAATTTTTCAGTAAGACCACTCAGAGAAACAGGAGCTGTTTTCAACCTGAAAGAACAAAGCACCACCCTCCAAACATATCTAGCCATGGGACACAGAAAAATAAATAACCGGTGAATGAATTCATCCATTGCACAGAATCTACCTTTCTTTTCCCCATGCCAACCTCTTTTTAACAAGTTATCTTTGGTTAATATGCTTCTATGAAGTAATAACCAAAGGAAAACTTTGTAACATCCCTATTTTTTGGGTACTGTTAAACTATTCACAACCGCTCAGGATGTACAGTTGCGAAGTAAGCAGTATCTCAAGTAAACTCTTGATTACAACAAAAATCAAACTTTTATTGCATCAAATTAAGGCTTAACAGTCAATTTTAATACTGACACGGGCTTCCTAGCCAAAAGATAATATAATACAAGACAAAAGAACTTCCACCCACAGGCAGCCTTGAGCGCGGTCGAAACCTAATAACAGTAGTCATTGTCATCTGGGGGTCCACCAAAATCCTGCTCATTGAGATTCTCAGCATTTTCTCAAACTTCCTTTGTAGATGGTTTGCATATTTTGCAAGAATAAGTATTACTACCGTACTCAACAAGCTACATGAAAATCCTAATTACTTACATGCTAGGATTATTAAAGGAATGGTAAAGTTTTACCATAAAAGACATATGTGGATGCATTTTATTTAAAGTAGTTTAACTTTAAAACTGTAAAACAATAATAAATAATAACAACATGGGTTTCTCAACAATTGCAATTACCAACTTAACATCTCAAAAACTCTACTTATGCCTCATGTATTGGAATCACCCATGAATACAGTTTCATTAACCGGAAGCACGACGTATTCGAATACAATTTGTTATACTCTGCAGAGTTGCTCAACTTTACCCACAAGATACCTCAAGCTCATACTGTCAGGCCATAGACACGCAACACGATAGTGTGCAACTGAGTTGAGATAACAAAGTGTTTTCATTGCTCAACCTTTTTAGCCTCTACCCGGTAGGTTCAGAATCCATACAGCCCTTAGGAGACTACCGACCAACAGTGGAATTTGTACTCCGATGCTGACGGGACCATACCATTGTGTAGACCAGTGAGTGTCCCTTCAGGTCCACCCTTGTCCCACTCTTGATTGTGTAGATATTCAATCGGATGAGTGGTGTACTAAGCCAGGGAGGAATGACCACACTTGTGGATGAGCGATTTTCTATGTCTGCTACTTTGGCACAAGATTCTTGTCCTTACTTGTCTCCAGTGAGGAAATAGTCCAACACCAACTCGTAGTTGTCCACCTTCTTGATCTCACATTTGACTCACTTTTAACACAAGTCACATTTGACTCACTTTTAACACAAATCTATTCAGTTGTCCAACTTTCTGGTCTCAACCCTTAACTTTCCTCCAAAACCACTTGCGAATAGCCAATACTGCTTTTCAGGATTTATCAACATACTTTTTGTGACAAAGCTAAATATCTAGTCATTATTTTATGTAACCTAAACTTGTCAAGGTGAATATGGCCTACAAGAGTAGGTGGGCTTGTATGTGGGGTAATAGGATTATTCTAACCAACATGGCATTCTAAAGTATTATTTCAACAATTAAAATAATTGACACTAATACAGTAATATAAATAATAATATAAATACATGAAATATTAGCTCAAAATGATCAAGGAATGCGACTTGCCTCCTTGCACAAATTCTTCTAGAAGCTCTTCTTGTCCGGCGTCTTCCGGAGTTTGGTCGTCGAAGTCATGACCTAGCGCAAAATAAAACAAAACAAAACAAATAAAATCTGGCTCGACGAGGAATGAGCTGGGAACAACATGCAAGTAAAACTAAATCAGAAAAGAACACAAGGAAGGTGGTGCGGGAGGGTAGGAATTTATCTCGTGCTTGATTGGACTGAAAAGAGTGGAGAAATGGATTTTTGGGCTCGAAACGGACGAAATGGATATATCATGCTGAATTAGGGTTTTGGGGATGAATAGCGTCGGATGAAAAATACTACTAATTTTACTATTCATGAACAAAAACATGCAGCAAACAGTAATTAGGGTCACTGTTTGGTTTATGAACAATTATTATTGTGATCAGTAATTAGCTTTACTGTGTGCTGAACAATAATTAGCTTTATTGTACGATGAATAGTATTGGGCTAAACCGATGAACAGTAAATGGGTTGTCCCACTACTTTGCAGGCCACGACCCAAAGACCAGGCCAATACAATGGTTCCATTTTGGGGATTTGGACGGACAGAGGAGGTCCGTAGGTGGGGCGGTGGTGGTGGAGGCGCACGGTCGGAGCAGGGGAAGGAGGCGGCGGCACTCTGGTCAGGGCGACCGGTGTGAGAGCATCAGTGGGTGGAGGGGAGTTCAGAGGAGGTTGTGGGTGGCTTGAGGTGCACCGAGGCACCTTGGCGACGAGAGCCGACCATGATGCGACAGTGGAGCACGACGCCGACGAAGTGGAGGTGGGGATAGCGGTGGGGAGGTTAGGGAAAAGACTCAGGGATGTGAGAGAAAGCTATTGCCAGAGGTAGGAGGGGAGGGGATGGATCGGCAAGGAGAATTTCACCTGAGGCTCGTCAGAGAAGAAAACGCAGGCGGCGGTGGAACTTCGTAATTCGGCTGGCGCAGGTGACGAAGGGGCAAGGGGAGGTGAGGGGGTTGGAGGTGAGGAAGAAAGCTTGGTCGTGGTGGCTTTTATAGCTAGGGGAAGGCAGTGGGATCAATGGGGCGGTTCGGCAGTGGCAACGATGTGGTTGGCTGCGCGCAGTTGGGCGGTGCGAGGTGGCGCGGCGAAGGCGGTGGAAGGTGTTGGAGGCTGTGCGGTGGCGCGGAGGTGGCAGTTGACGACAGCGGAGGAGGCGACGATGGCGTTGGGAGAGTGACGCACTGGGAAGAAGAAGGGGAAAGAAAGAAGAAGGAAGAAGAAGGCGGGTGGCGCCTGGGGAAGAAGTCGTTTCCAGCTGGGAGGAAGCAGGATTTCTGATAAAGGAAAGCCGATTTGGGTTGGAGTTTTTGAAAAAGAAAAGTTTTCAATTTTTAACCAAAAGTTCAAATTTTTTGAAATTTTTGGATTTTGTAGATGTTTCAAACTTTAACTTTCGGAGGCAGCTTTAGCTCCCACAACATTTTGTATGAAGATTTCATCAGACTATTTTTGAGAGCAAGGTAAAAGGATTTAACAATGAACATCCCTTTTGGTTCCAAAGTCCAGATAATTCTATCTGGTTGATCAAACGACTCACAACTGAATATCCTTGAATAAATCTTTTATTGCCTCCCATTTCTCAGGTTTGGCACCAATTAATATTACGACCAAAAGTCAGCTTATAGAGGTTAGGAAATTGTTCAGCCAGAGATTGATTTCCTATCCAAACATCTTCCCAAAATATGATTCTTTCCCAATTTCACAGCTTCCTCTTGCAGAAAGAATAAAATAATTTTTTCATGCTCGTCAACCCAGACCTATAAACTAAAGAACCCATTCTAGCTAGCTATATGTAACACTCTGGCCCAAAATCCGCTCAATGTTCAGCACACCGTGGGGCGGACCTGCACCCACATAGGACCTCACTTACACTTTCGTCCTCGTTGAGTGTAAAAGTGTTGGACCGAAAAGGCGACTAGAGGGGGGGTGAATAGGAGCACGCTCACTTTTCAAAAATAATTGATTCAATAATATTTCACTCCAGTAGCTATAGAAGCTATGAAGATCAGTATATCAGTACAGCGGAAGACTAATATTGAATCCAATTCAAACCCCTAAGTAATACGACAAAATCAACAAAGATTGAAACAGTTCAATGCACTGGCGGTCTGACCTCTGGCCTCGGGCAGTCTGACCGATTCCCTGGTGGTCTGACCTCTGGCCTTGGGAGGTCTGACCGATTCCCTGGCGGTCTGACCTTTGGCCTAAAGAACAGAACAGAACCAGCCCGATGACGAAGTTGCAAATAGATGAAACTTTTGATCTACAACTCTAAACTTGATAAAACTTGGTACACATCTTCTCTATGATATCAGGAACCTATTACAATTGAAGATTATGATAATTATGGGAAGAATAACGATCCTTTTCGATTTGATTGAAGAAGGGTTTAAAACTGGGTCAAAACAAAAACTTGATCCAAGATCTTGCTCGTGGGTGATTGATGATCAAGATGATTCTAGATAGGTTCCCACACGTCACAGCAAGCTTGATCACGTGAAGAATTCAATTAAAAACTCGCGGATCAAAGAAAGACTCAAAATCATCAAATATAAAGAAAAAACGCAAAGAGACAAGACATGATCAAACTTTCTCTAGATTGATTTGATATGATATGGGCTTACAGCCTCTCCATCAATGGAGGAAAATGCTCAATCCAAGAGCACGAAAATCACGTCAAACTATCAAGAACCCTAGACTCCACAAAAGCTCTCCCTAAGAAAATTAGGGTTTACAAAAATAGCAAAAGAGACGAAGAGAAGGTGCAGCCACCTCCCTCTCCTATTTATAGTGGAGTCTTAGACCTTCTAGAAGTTTGACTCTATTGGGCTCCCGTTATGACCCAAAACAAAAGGAACACTTACGCACGTATTTTAATGCGTCGTCTTTATATCCGCTTGACCTAACTAGCTACACCTTGCGCCATCTTGCACCATGCTTGCCGAAGCCCAGGCCCAACTCACGTCCACCAGTTCCCCAATCCACATTCAACCATCCACATTCAATCGATTCCCCAATCCACATTCATTCATCCTAATTCAATCGATTCCCCAATCCACATTCATTCATCACGCACCTGAGCTAGAGGGAGCCGGCGGGGCGTCAGGTCGAGCCGCCGAAGCAAGGAGCCAGCGGGCGGCGGGCGGGTGGGGGAGGGAGAGCTTAGGAACTGGAGACAGAGGCGGATCTAGCCGGCCGGGTTGGGAGGGCCACGGGAGGGAGCCGAGGGGGCCGAGGCGGATCTCAGCCATCGGGGCGACCACCGAGACAAGGAGACCTGAGGTCGGGTGGGGGAGGGCCGCCGAGGGGGAGCGGAGGCGGATCTCGCCATCGGGGCGACCACCGAGACAAGGAGGCCCGAGACCGGGTGGTGGAGGGCCACCGGAGGGGGAGCCGGAGGCGGATCTGGGGGAGTCACGAGGCGGATATGGGGAGACAAGGAGACACGAGGTCGGGTCGGGGGAGAGGAGGAGCCGGATTGCCGGAGGACGGGAGGAGGGAGGAGGAGCCGGAGGACGGAAGTGGGTGGGGGAGTCGGACTGAAGACCGAAGACTGGGACTGAAGACCGAAGTGGGGAGAAAGAAACGATGCTGCCTGCTAGCTGTTGATATAGTGTGATTTGGCTTTTCGGGGAGCGGTACCGGAGACAAAGCCGAACTGCCGATAGGATTTGGGGGAACAGTGTCGGAGCCGGTCTAGTATGTGATTGGATTTGGGGGGAGCCGAACTGCCGATTGAGGGACAGCAGAAGCTGCAGAACAGTGCTGAGGCTGAGCTACTGATATTTGGAAATTGGGCTGGTAATTTGATATATATTCATTGCTCATTGCTCAATTATCAATTAATTTGTAGGTTTGCAATAATGGAGAAACAAACTTTGCGTAATTATTTCACAAGCAATTCAAGTAGTACTCCCCTAACCGATGAGAGCGCAACTCAACCAAAGAAGCCTCGACTAGAATTTAATTCAGATGAAATTATTGCCGATCCGGCGCATCGCATACCAATGAAAGATTTTGCCAATGAAATTAGAGATGAAGTGAGGAGGGCATATTTGTTAAATGGTCCAACTCGAGCAATTGGGCATGCCTTTTCAAAGACATTGGATGGCAAAGTGTGGAGATCCTTTCAAGAATCATGGTATAATAAGTTTGATTGGTTACAATATAGTATGGAAAAAGATACCGCCTTTTGTTTCTATTGTTTTTTTTTCAAGAAACTGTCACAACCCAACACATTTGGTAATGATGTATTTACAAAAGTTGGGTTCTCTCGTTGGAAGACGGCTATAGATGCTTTCAATAAACATGTTGGTGGTCGAAATAGTTTTCACAACATCGCAAGGGGTGAGTGTGATAACTTCAAGAATCAACGGTCAAGTGTATCTAGTAAAATGAGCACTTACTGTAAGGAGGCCGAAATTGCATCAACAAATGTAATTTCAAAGAGTTGTTGGATTGGTACAAGGATAAGAAGGAGGAAGTGAAGTGTACATTTGATATAGCTCCCGGGCATGCAATTATGACTTGTGCAGATATTCAAAAAGAGCTTTCCAAAGCTTGCGCACAAGAGGTCACGAAAGTGATTAAGGGTGAGATTGGAGATAGAAATTTCGCAGTTCTTATTGATGAGTCTCGAGATGTATCAATAAAGGAGCAAATGGCGGTGATTGTGAGGTTTGTTGTACATGTTTTTTTAGTCATACAGTTTTTACATTGTTGTATTGTACTATTATTCTAACTTTGCAAAATTTGTGGTATGCATATTTGTAAACAATCAAGGGAAGGTCATGGAAAGGTTTCTTGCTATTAAGCATATCACAAGTTGTACATCTGCAACATTGAAGGATGTTTTAGTTGGTTTGCTTGATCATCATGGTTTACCTATTTCTAGGCTTCGTGGGTAGGGTTATGATGGAGCTTCAAATATGATAGGAGAATTTAATGGCTTACAAAAACTTATTCTATATGAGAATCCAAATGCTTTCTACGTCCATTGTTTCGCCCACTAGTTACAATTGGTGGTTATCACTGTTGCAAGTTGTAGTAGAGCTATTGCTGATTTATTCAACTATGTTCCCTTGATAGTTACGACTATTAGTGCATCTTGCAAGAGAAAAGATGTGTTGATTGAAAAGCATCATGATATCCTGTTGGAGAATGGTTTGATATCTGCTGGGAGAGTGTTGCATCAGGAATCCAGTCTAGCTAGACCTGGAGATACTCGGTGGGGCACATATCTCAAAATCTTGCTTCGTATATACCAAATGTGGGAGGCAGTTGTGGATGTGCATGAACTTATAAGTGAAGATGCTTGTCAAAACACAAGTCATGGTGGAGCAGCAGGTTTAATAAAAAATATGGAATCCTTTCAATTTGTATTCATCATGCATTTTTTGATAACATTGTTGGGCATAACAAATGAGCTATCACTTGCTTTACAAAGAAAGCATCAAGACGTCGTTGAAGCTATGGGCTTAATACAGGATGTGAAAGAACGCTTGTAAGATATGAGGGATAATGGGTGTTAATTATTGTTCGACCAAGTCAAAAGCTTTTGTGAGGCATATGGGATTTTTGTGCCAAATGGAGTTATGGGTAAATCTGTACGTCGGAAGCATACAGTAACTCAACATCACTATTACAAAGTTGACATTTTCAATACGGCTCTTGATGCAACTATGAATGAGATGAATCATCGCTTCAATGAAGTTTCCTCGGAGTTATTGGTATGCATATCTTGTCTTGATCCAAGCGACTCGTTCTCTAAATTTAATGTTGATAAGCTTATTCGACTTGCTGATATTTATGCTGGTGATTTCACGGTGGTTGATCGATTCTTGTTAAGAAGTCAACTTCAAACCTTCATTCTCAAAATTAGGAGAAGTGAGGAATTTTATGGATGTCGTGATATTTCAAAAATTGCTCAATTGGTGGTTGAAACAAAAAAGATAGAATTTTTTCGTTGGTATATCACCTCATCGAGCTGATATTGATCCTTCCAGTGGCAACGGCATCTGTTGAGATAATATTTTCGGCAATGAATATTATCAAAGCAGATTTGCGCAACAAGGTATCGGATGAGTGGCTGAATGATTTGATGGTGTGCTCTAGATATATTTAGATCCATTGATGATGATAGAATCATAAGATGCTTCCAAGGCATGAAATCTCACAGAATGAATTTGCCTCGTGAAAATCGTGATTCAATCTAGCGTCTTAGTGGTATGGTTCTTTTATTTTAAATGTTCATGATCATTTAAGTACAATTTGCTATTGTATCACTAATTTTCTTATATTAATGTACAGGTTGTTACCTACTGGAACCATATTTACATGTTTTGATGATGTACTTTCTATTAGCGAGGTACATTAATTGTATTTTTCTTTTTCTCTGCTTTTATTTATGTATGAATTTGATTGCGCAATAATATAATACTATATTTGTTACAAAATAGTTTAGTCATATAAGACTTTGAGCCCACCCTTATTTTTCATCCTGGATTCGCCACTGCTCGCTGCGCACCACCTCCTGCTCGCCGCACACCACCTCCTGCGTGTCGCACACCACCTGCGGTCCGCTCTTGGGCAGATGAGGTGGAAGAAGAAGATGTGAACAATTACACTACTGATACGGAAACAGATAGAGCCAATATGCACAATGATCGTAACCATCGTCGGCTTCGTCATAATCGTCAAGGTATGAGACAAAATCAACGTGAGGTACGTGACCATAATAATTCATTTGGTAAAATTAAATTCACTATGCCTTCTTTTGCTGGAAAATATGATCCTGATGCTTATCTCACATGGGAGCTTACCGTAGAACAAAAATTTGCTTGTCATAAATTCCCTGAAGATAAGAAAGTTAGAGCTGCTACTAGTGAGTTTTCTGATTTTGCATCTATTTGGTGGAGTGAATATGGTCGTACTCATCAGGACATACCTAGAACATGGAATGCTTTGAAAAGAGCAATGAGATATAGATTTGTACCTTCATATTATTCTCGTGATTTGCTGAATAAATTACAACGTTTAAGACAAGGTAATAGTTATATAGAGGATTATTATCAATAATTGCAAACTGTTTTATTGCGTTGTGGTTTAGATGAAACTGAAGATGCTAAGATGGCTAGATTTTTAGGAGGTTTAAACCGAGAAATTCAGGACATACTTGATTATAAAGAATACAATTCTATCACTGCTTGTTCCATCTTGCTTGCAAAGTCAAAGAGAAGTGGAGAGTCGATAGGCCTCGCCCTAGGGGCAATTTTGGAGGATCTTTTGCAGGTCGGCCAAGTCAGCAACAACACGTGGCACCCTCCTCAAGTTGTGTGCCCCCTTCTGCCCCTTCCACTCCTGTGTGTGTCCCTAATGCAAGCAAATCAACAGAGGTACAAGTCCCTACAAAAAGTGCTTGATCCGTTGCTTCGATAGGGCGATCTAGAGATGTACAATGTCACCGCTGTAAAGGATTTGAGCACTTGATGCGTGATTGCCCAAGTCAATGAGCTTTACTTATTAAGGACAATGGTGAGTACACTTACTAGTGATATTGAGGAAGAACAAGTTTTGGTTGCAACTAACAATGCAGTGATGAACCGAGAAAGAACATATAAGCCATGAGGCCTCCGACATGTACCAAAGCTTAGTTGTCCAAATGGTGCTAAGTGCCCAAATGGAGCTTGTTAACAAAATCAACGCATATTTTGTTTCAATCCAAGTTCGCCAACAAGGAACGCTCATGTAGAGTCATCATTGATGGCGAAGTTACAACAACCTTGCTAGCATAGACATGGTCGAGAAGCTTGGCTTGACCACAACACCACACCCTCATCCTTACTACATTCAATGGCTGAATTCTTGTGGTAAGTTGAAGGTGACTAAACTTGTGCGACATTTTTCTATTGGATCATATCATGACTATGTTGATTGTGATGTCGTACCTATGCAAGCATGCTCATTATTATTAGGTAGACCTTGGCAATATGATAGATATACTGAACATCATGGTAGATCTAATCATTATACTTTCACATATAAAGAAAGAAAAATCACTTTACTTCCAATGTCTCCTGCTGCCATATTACAGGATGAATTAGAAAGATATGAGAGAACAAGTACGGAGAACACAAAAGATGATCATAAGATTATAGCTCCAAGTGAAATTAAATTGAAAACTCATGTTATGTTAGCTACAAAATCTAATTGCATTGATATAGAAAAACATGAATCTGAATATCATACTATGATTTGCAAAGAATCTCAGTGTCCATTAGAAGAAGTGCATGTTTCTTTGCCTCCTATTGCTACTAATCTTTTGTAGGAGAGTGATAACTTGGGGAAAACGAATGAGTCGAGGACGACTCAAATTCAAGAAAGGGAGGATGATGAGGACATCGACCCTAAGGATACAACCACTGCTTCAACCTACTACACTGCATCCTCTACTTCCTTTACTTCACCAACATCTTCTCCAATTGGACTTTCCCCTAATGCAATGCCAAATTACCCAATTGGATCGAGCTACGTCTACATACCATGGTGCTACGTCTACAAGCCATGGTACTATATGTACATGCTATGGTGCTACTACATGTGCCAAGCAGGAGTTCAAGCTGGATACATTTTGGTCAGATCAGTTCGGAATCAGCATAACAGTACCAACATAAAATAGACGTAACTTTTGCAAACGAAATCCGATTCGGGTGATCTTGGGCTTGTTGGAAAGATTATTCCGAGACCTTTCCAACGGATCTAGCCTCACCTTCAAATTCCTTCTGTACTGATCGTAATCATCAAAATAAGACGTTATATCACTTGTTTGGGCCAGCCCGTGCTTTGTAATCATACTGAACTTGGCCCATCCACCTGCGGCCCACCCGGGGGTGTGGTTACTGTTTATGTGAACAGTAACCCATGGCATTTAGTACCGCCCCGCTGGTTCATTTAGTTTTGTGGCTCCTTGTTCCCTATTTAAGGAGTTCGCACCCCCTCTAGTTTTCTTGGATTTTATTTAGTTAAAAGTTAGCCTTGTTGTAACTTCGTGTATTGGCTTGTATCGACTAGACCAACCATAATACCGCTTTTGAAATCCCAATTTCAATATTTTAATCTTTATTTGCAATTTTAGATTGCTTTAGCTTTTTCTTGCGGCTTCTTTGTATGCGTGCATCGACTCGGGTCGATCAACCGTATTCGCACCCGCTGATAACGACTTGTCAATCGGGCCGCCGATTGCGTGGTTTCGAGCCTTGCGTGTTCGTAGCCGAGATCGTCAGAGTTGAGCGACACCTACCGGACTTATCGTTCTCATCGAAAGATCGGGCTAACAAATCAAACATTAGGGTTCATCAGTGGGGACCTCTGGAGCACCAATGACAATGGGGTGGTGCCACGGCCGACAATCGGAGCTTGGTCTTACCATGTGCTTCAGACTCAATTGACAATGGGGAAGATGTATGATGGTCTGGTGTGGAGAAGAAAGGCAATTGGGAGGCTCGGGGTTGCTATATATATAAGCAAGGGGATGAAGATGCCTGAGGGTAACGATGCGCTCGGGCGAAGCCACCACATGGTCTTGTGTTGGCATGGGCGAGGATTTAACGTGGTTTGGCGGCACAGTGCGACGGTGCGACGACTTGAGTGATGGCAAGTGATGGCCGTGGTGACAGGAGTAGTTGGTGAGTACGGGCGCACGACCGGATGCGTTGATGTCGAGCGAATGACGGCGCTGCTGTGCTAGCTTGATCTGGCCGGCTTGGTGCTGATGTGAAGCAAGTTCGAGGGAAAGGAGAGGCTACGGGCGGGCCAAATGTGGACATGGTGATGGCGCTGGTGCTCTAAGATGGTTGGGTTGCATCCAACTCGTTATCGCCATCTTGTTGGGAGTCTTGTCTATCTTGTCATTACTCGTCCGGATATCACTTATCCAGTTCACATTCTCGAGTCGATTTGTTTTGCTCCCACTCGAGTCCACTACAACCACCTTCTTCGAGTTCTGTGATACCTTCGTGGACTATCTCTCGCCGGCTCTTCTTTCCACGCCCGGCTCGTTCTGCTTCAGTTTATTCGGATGCTACTTGGGCCGATCCTCCGATCGCGGTCTATCTCGCCATTGTGTTTTTCTTGGTGGCTCGCTTATTGCCCGGAAGACGAAGAAACAGATTGCAGATGTCCGCTCGAGTGCAGAGAGGTGAGTTGCGAGCCATGGCTCTCTTGATGCCAGAGATTACTTGGCTACGGTGGTTACTTGAGAATTTTGGTGTTTACATTACACCGACTCCTCTCTTGTCGACGAAGACAAAGCTATCAAGATGCCCATGACCCTGTGAAGCATGAGCTCACCAAGCATATCGGTGTTGATGCTTCCTTCATGAGGTCTTGTGTGCATGATCAGGTGATTGCTCTTCAGTATGTGCCTTCAGAGCTTCAGATAGCGGATTTCTTCACGAAGGCCCAGACTCGAGCACAGCACAGCTTCTACCTCTTCAAACTCAGTGTTGTTGATCCACCATGAGTTTGAGGGGGGGTGTTAGAGATATATTTGGACTCTAGATTTATTTTTGTTTTCTTATCTGTAACCTTTACTCATGTATATATATCGGCCCATTGGCCTCCTGAATATACAAGTTGCAATTCCAACAAATGGGTCAGCAGGAAAAAGGTTTTGAAAGCAAGCACAATTACTTGCTTTCCATGAAGTCCACAATATCGCTGCCACTCCAATTGAAGTAAGTTTCTGAGTAAATTTGCTGAATTGTTGGATCAATTTTTCAGTAAGACCACTCAGAGAAACAGGAGCTGTTTTCAACCTGAAAGAACAAAGCACCACCCTCCAAACATATCTAGCCATGGGACACAGAAAAATAAATAACCGGTGAATGGATTCATCCATTGCACAGAATCTACATTTCTTTTCCCCATGCCAACCTCTTTTTAACAAGTTATCTTTGGTACGTGCGGGAGCTAGTCGAGCCGGACCAGAATCAAACCTACATTATTTAGCCAAAGTAAAAGTATGAAGAAAGAGAAAGGCTAAGAAGATTTGGAAAAAAGCAAGATAACATAATTTTAGATTTGCTAAAATTCTGATATTTGCTTTAAGGAATTCTAACACAATGATAGATAGAATTATGCTAGCCAAATAGAAAATGTACTCAAATAACTCTCCAAAATGCAACCAAATGGAACAACAATAGATAACACACAAAAGTTTTTAAAATTTCCTTTTTTTGCATTTAGTCATTTTTGGGAGGTTACACAATGACAAAAGTCATTTTGTTTCTTAAGTAAACCAACAAAAAAATTCTCATCAAATCAAGACTGGTAAGATAGGCCAGACGTTTGTTTAAGGCATCGTTATATTTATCGTCAAGAACTTTGCTGTTTGGGCTGTCTAAAGCTTCATCATGCAATAAACAACTTAACACAAAACAAGCCTTACCAACTTCTTAAGCAAGCTCTTGAGGTATTCAACATATAATCCTTCTTTAACTAGGAATTTCAAATCATTATCCAATTGTTCAACGAATTTTGCACTTTCACCATTTCCCGATCACCTTCCTCGCCAACCTGACGATACCGGAGGCCATCGGCGCGCTCCCCCCGCCATCTCCAAGATCGGGGACGTCGTCCGGACGCTGTACGACAACGACGCACACAAGTTCTGGGTGTACAAGACGGGGCATATACAATGCCGCCGCCAGGGCGTTCAACGCCGGCTTGGCAGCGACGTGCCGTCGGTTCGCCGCCGAGTACGAGGGCAAGGCCGCCGTCGTGTGCACCGACATGTATGCCATCAAGTACTACCTCTTCGCCAGCCACACCAGGAACGGCTTTGAGCGCCCGTTGATGGCGTCCTGCGGCCACGGCGGACTGCCGACGGCGATCGACAGCCTGCCCGGAGGAGGAGAGGCACGTCAGCTCGGACAACATGCCCTACACGGAGGACACCAACGTCATCGTCTCCGGCAAGTTCTCCACGCCGCACACTAATTAAGCTCGAGGCGCTCTGCAAATAATGAAGAACAACATAATAGAAGATCAAACTTAATTGAGACAATCGGGGCTTTTGATTTCCATGCAGTAAATAGATTCACATGCCAGTGTGATGCACCGTTCTTTCCTTTCCAGACCTTGTTTTGATGGGCCGGGATCGGATCCACGTGGAAGAAGAATTGAATTGTGCAGCCGTCTTTAACTTTTTTTTTTTTGAGAAGAAGCCGTGAGCTTTCATTAATTAACTCAAAACGAGAGGGTTACAGTCCTGGCGCAGGACTTGGACCAGGAACTGGGGACACATATATACTAGGCATTCATTCTGCCATACAACCATGACGGCAAGCATGGCGGCGAGCACAAGTATGAGCAGCAGAGTCCGACTGTCTCGGAACAAATTTAAAGCAAAAGTCGAAACTAGAAAACTGAGACGAAAGCTCGAAAACTTCAGCTAGAACGCCAGCGATCACGGACGTATCAGCTAGAAACCCCGCTGCCATGCCATCCAGACTCCATCGCAATCGATAAGCTAGTGCTTCAATCAACAACATGCCGCCATGTACTCACTCCCACACTAGGTGTGTGGCCTTCCGATTACCACATTGCACATGCGACGGAGCCACTACACGTTGTCAAGAGGGAGCATAAATTTTCAACTAAAATGTTTAAATCCCCAATTGAAAGTTCTTGTTGAAAGTTTGCCTATGATCTAATTTAAAGTTCAATTTTTTAAAGCCTTCCTACTAAAAGTTTTATTCTCTAGTTAGACTTTTAAAAATCCTAGTTGAAAGTAAACGACGGTGATGGAAGATAATTACGTGGGTTCCGTCAAAAGATTTTACAATGTTGAGATTTGAGGCACCGTGCAGGCACATGCCCCCGAGCCCGAACGCCCGGTCCTCCGCGAACCGTACATCGCGTACAGGAATGGCGGTGGGGCACCGTACACCGCGCCTACCCGCTGTATCCTCGTCCGGCCGACGCAACTACAAGTATCAACGGTGCTTTTTGTCGGGAAATCATAGGCTTAGTTCAGCAGTTGGTTCATAGGTGAATACCTCATTTTAAAAAATTTAACAGGGTATGTAATCTATAAATAAAAGATGTTACTCATTGTAAAAGGTTGATCATGAAAAGAGAAATAAAGAAAAGAAAGAAGTCCCTCAATATCTCGGTGTTTAACCTACTATTTGTTTTTGCATTGTTTTGTGTGATTCTAAACTTGTCTACGAGGTGATCGATCGGACTGAACTCGTCAGCGACGGTTCCTCAACATGTTATCAGCATGATCGACTCCGCCTACCTCTAAGCCTGCTCTACTCGGATCGAAAGGTAACCGTCGAAGAACAACGCTCATAGATCGAAACGTATTTTCTAGATCACTTTTAATTATGCAAATTTGGCTTTCTATATTATTTTCCTACGGTGCAAATCGGCTTTAATCTATCGCGAGCCGACTTGAAGTCGTCGTCACAATGCCGATCAGTTGGTTGCATGAAGGAGTAGATGTCAATTGCACGATAGATTGTAGATTACAAATTTCCTCTAATCTCCGCGAGCCGACTTGTAGTCACCGGCATAATGCCGATCAGATAATTGGTTGAAAAAGAGGGATTGTTGATTGCACTATTCATGCATGCAAAAATAGAAAAAGGAAAATAACACCGACACCCGCATGTCGTCGTGCCACCCGCTATCACGTCGTTCGTAGCCGCCATCGAACACGCCCGTAGTAGCACCGCCGGAAACCATGGCCGAGCCACCGCCGGCTTGTAGCCCGCGCGCCAAGCCATGCAGTGCGCTATGTGCATCACCCGAAGCCACACAACCACGGCTCACCTATGTGCACCGCCGTCGCGCTGCCCATACGCAGTCGCACGTTCGCATTGTCGGCTCGAAGCTGTCCAGCCATGCACCATTGCCAGAAGCAAGAAAGAAAAAATGGCCAGAGCAAGAAAATTGGCGTCGCCGCCCGGCACCGCATCGTCTTCGGCCCCGCACGCGCCGTGCGATTGTGCACCTCTTTGCCGCCGGCCCCGCATGGCCACGTTGCCGCATCACCCGGACGCCGAGCCGCCTCCACCGCCCCGCATGTCCTGGCCGCCTGCGTGAGTCGCCTACACGTCACCCACACCGCGCTTGTCGCGTGAGCCGCCGCCGCCATTTGCTTTGGCGTGAAGAGGAGTCGTGCGTCTAGGTTTAACCTAGCCGTTGGTTTGAGCCAAATCAGACAAAAAGGCAAATGGGCCTGACCCATTCTTTCCCGAAAAAGAAAAAAATAGGGAAAACATGTAAAGAAAAAGAAAGTTTGCAAAAAGGTCCTTAGATTTTTGAAATTACGCAAAAATTTCTCAGAATAGAAATTTAGCGATTTAGCCCCTAAAAATTGTAGAATTCGCTAAAAATCATATTCTAGCACAAAAGGTTTGGGAATTCAATTTTTGAATTATTTTGAGTATTTGAAGCATGTTTAGCTTTGTTATTATTATTTCTATGTAATTTATATATTGTGTTTACTGGTTTGATTATCTGTGATTGTTTATATTGCTTTTAATCACTAAAAATAGCAGTAAATTATGAAAAATACATAGAAGAATACAAGAACATTATGTGAATTTTACAACTATTTTATGCAAATTACCAGCAGTAATCTTATGAACTTTTGCATAAATATGAAGATGACTCGCATCATAAACCGAGAGTTCGAAGAGCTGGCATATCATGGCTAGAATTTGTGTAGAGTTTATTCCAGTCTTTAACTCTGTGGTAAGGTAATCACGGATGAGCAAAAAATTTAGAAAAATATCTTTATCTTTCACTCGAATGCGGTGCAATCCGCACACAACTATCGTCAAGACGGCTACAAGGAGTATGCCGAATTGATTGACATGATAAATTAGGTCACCCAGTTCTTATGATGATAAGAAATATAATTAACAATTCTCAGGGACATAATATCGATGTAAAGAATTTTTCGAATTAGAAATATTTTTTGTGCCCCGCATGTGCCATTAGGAAATTAATTACTAGGCCTTCTACTCTGAAAGTGAAGGATGAAATACCTGCATTCCTGGACCGCATCCAGGGAGATATTTGCGGTTCAATACATCCCAGTCAGGGACTTTTAGGTACTTTATGGTGCTCATTGATGCTTTCTAGAAATGGGTGCACATATGTTTGTTGTCTACGAGAAATCACGTTTTTTTGCAAAACTGATCTCGCAGATAATTAAAATTTAAAATAATTTCTCTGATTATCATGAGAAGTCCATCAGAATGGATAACGCTAGAGAATTTACTTCGAAGTCATTTGATGATTATTGCATAACAATGTGAATTAATGTTGAACATTTTGTACCACATGTCCACACCCAGAATGGACTAGCAGTTTTTTTTGCAGAATTGTAATTTATCAACTAAATGTTGGGGACACACAGTCCTGCACGCAGTAACTCTTATCAATTTTAGACCATCGGCATATAACATCCATTCACCTATGCAACTAGCGCAAGGATCAGCATAAAAAATTTCTCATCTTTGCAGATTTTATTATAAAATTTATGTACTTATACCACCACCGCAGCGAACTGCAATGAGCCATCTCCCAAAGTCTGAGATATATGTTGGTTATGAGACATCATCTATAATCAGGTATTCAGACCCCCATGACTGGAGATTTTTATACAGGCCGCTTCGCTGATAGCGTATTTGATGGAGATAGTTTCCTGTGATTAGAGGGATGAAATCAACCCTTTAATAAAAAATATCAGGAAATAACGTGGCAAGCCAAGGAAATCCATGCATATAACCCGCACACTAGTGAAGTAAATAGAAGAAGTCCATAAAATAATTGAGCTGCAAGCATTAGCGAATCAACTACCTGACCGCTTTAGTGATTTGAAGAGCGTGATCAAGTCTCATGTGACTGCACGGAATGCACTGGAGAGGGTTGAAATACCAAATAAAATTGAAGGTATACTTAATCCCGTCCAGAGGCCTCAGAATAAAAGGGCGAGAACTCCGGTCCCTTGAATCCTAAGTAGCCAGGGACACCTTGTGAAAAAGGATAAGAAGGACTTAACACAGCTGATCACCGAAATTCCCCAGAACTAGAAGGGGAGCTAGTTGAGACCTGATACTAGTATGAAACCTTCAGAAAAAAACATACCAGATTTGAACATTCCCACGAAGGAGATATCAGCATTGATGTGTGCGCACACATCGGAGCTAGGAAAAAAGCTAAAGGGACTTGCCCCTGTAATTGGAAGTAGTGGTGTGCAAGTAGAAGCATTAGAAGAATCGCTCCATGAAGAAATAACTATAAATTATGTGACCACGAGAGAATCTATAAAACCAATATCGATATTTATTTTGTAAAGAAAATTGTCACAATTATCGATCTTGATCCAGAGTCTGCATCGCTCGCTGAATGTAAGAAAAGATCAGATTGAGAAGATTAGAAGAAGGCAAAAGAAACTGAATTATTATTTCTGAATAAAAGAGAGGTGTTTGGGCATGTAAACCGTACTGCTCCCCATGTGCACCCCGTAGGGCATAATTGTGTATTTGTTCAAAAAAATAAAAATAATGAAGTAAAGCAAGGCTTGTTGTACAATGGTTCACTCAACGTCCAGGAGTTGATTATGAAAAAACATATTCCCCATCATAGGCGGAATTACCTTTAGATATTTAATCTTAATAACATTAAACTTGAATTTAGAAATAAAATTGATGGATGTGGTAATTACATACCTTTATGGAAACTTTGATTCATACATTTATATGAAGGTATCTAAAGGTATCCTTATCCCGAACCAAGACAGAGCAAATAGAAATTTGTACAGTGTGCAACTCAGAAAATAACTATACGGACTTAAGCAATCAGACATGATGTAGTATAATTACTTAAGAGACTTTCTATGTAAGAAAGGCTACACAAACAGTGAGGATTATCCCTGTGTATTTATGCGACGATCTTAGGATGTATTTTGTATAATATCAGTGTATGTAGATGATCTGAATATCATCAGGACCATAGAAGATATTAAAAAAGCAAGCTCTTACCTGGAGTCGGAGTTCGAAATGAAAGATTGCAGCTTGAGCATGCCCCTGAAGGGATATTAGTGCATCAGTCAACCTACACTCGAAAGGTGTTAGAAAGGTTCGACTTTGAAAAGACATATCCTTCGAAAGTGCCAATAGTTAGAAGATCCTTGCGGCAAGACAAGTATTCGTACAGACCTAGAGAAGAGGAGGAGAAAGTTTTGGGACTGAAATTTTCATACTTGGGTGCAGTAGGAGCACTCATGTACTTAGCAAACTGTATTAGATCGACATTGTATTTGTCATGAACCTATTATCAAGGTATAGTGCAGAACCTACCAAAAGTCATTGATAGGGAATAAATAACATCTTCTGATGCCTATAAGGAAGCAAAGACCTTGGTCTATTCTACAGAAAGAACCAAGACTTAACTATGAATGGCTATGCAGATGCCGGGTAGCTGTTGGACCCGCATACAGCCAAGTCGTAAAACAAGCTATGTATTCATATGTAGTGGAACTACAATTTTATGAAAATCGTCTAATCAAAGTCTTGTATCAACTTCAACGAACCACTCAGAGATCATAGCATCGTACGAGGCCTCGCGAGAATATTTTTGGCTTCAACGGATGATTCACCATATCCAACAGTCGTGTGGATTGAATACCGCGCAACCCCCACTATTATCTATGAATAGGAGGTGCTAATCATTGTAAAAGACTGATCATGATAAGATAAATATAGAGAAGAAAAAATTATTATATATCTCTGTGTTCAACCTACTATTTATTTTTATATTATTCTGTATAATTCTATGTTTATCTACCAGATAATAAGATGAAGTCGCCAGCGTAGTGCCTCCACACCTTTGAAAGAAAAAAAAGATTTCAGCGCTGACTAGTAATAAAACACAAGACCGCACACACAGATACACAGAGGGACACAGGGACGAGACGACGACTCCTTTCCTCGGCTTCCCCTCCAGGTGCGTCTCCTCTCCTGCTGCTAATCTATCTCGTTCCCTCCTTGGTTCGCCGAATGGTCGATCCCCGCTGATTGCTCGTCCTTGCCAGCTTGCCCCCCGATTTCCCCCGGATTTTTAACGATTTCTTTTTTCTTTTGGGAGGGTGTGGAGTGTGGAGTGCACAGTTCTAGCAGATAGGCGCCGAGTAGGGTTTAACGCCTCCTGACTTTCTTACCACCGATTTAGGATACCTAGGGTTTTCGCGATTGTCCGCAATGCCGTAGTTTGTTCCCCCCCCCAATATCTTCGTTTGTTTTTTTATGGGTTTATTAATCACTTCTTGCGGTGATCCAAACCTCTGTGCATGTGTGCTTTCCCCCTCTCGTTTTGCAATTCTAGGGTGGAGACCCGCCTTTGATGATAGATTGAATGGAAAGGAATGTTTGTGCCGGAAATAACATGTGTTTTTTACGCTAGCGCTATATTCATGTTGTTGTTCTTGTTATCTCCTTGTTTTTTCCCCAGGGGCGTTCAGGCTTGGAGGAGGATTTGATCCAGATGGTAATGCAGACCTTGGCGCTTCGTCTATTCGTTTGTGTTTTTCCTCGGCTGTTGCACTTACTTGTTGGCTTTTATTGATAAATGTAGGTTAAAATTGAAGATCACGATGAGAGCGGTGGTGTTGACGTCGGGGCTCTCAGGGATGCCACCGTCAATCTACAGCCTGCTCCGGTGCAAGCTAGTGTTAAGGAGGAGGTGATTTGCCTCAAAACTTTGTGGTGTAGGAGTGTTGCTTGATGTTCTATTTGCATATCGTTGTAAACTATTTGTAGGTATCGGAAAAAAGGCAAATTATTGTTCTAGGGGATGAGTTTAATGCTTGATATTTAGTGCATATATTGTGATGTGTGGTTTCATTGTAGGGGCACAATTAGGGGCATTGTGCAAACACATGCATCATGTGTGTGTGGGGGTGGGGTGGGGTCGTCAGTTGCTGCATGCGCTTGAGTTGTTCGCATTACGCCGAGCGGCTGTTTCTAGAAGATCAATTTAACCAATAGAATGATAGAATGTTCGGGCATCTTGCCCTAATTCAGTATGGTCGTAGACTTTTAATTAATGGAGTACTTCACTCCTTTTTTCTTTTGATATCTTTTTTTTACGAGTGACAGTAGGGGTCTAGGGGAGGCCCCTACTGTATATATGTAAATAATGAAAAAGGTTTATGTACAAGGTAAAAAGGGGAAAAAGTTACAACCCTCTAGGGGCAAAGATCATTAGGGTATTATTTCTAGCCAATCAAAGATTACCTGTCTATGTTCTTCCTTTACTTGGTGCACATGCAACGCGAGTTCATTCTTGAAAAGGCATTTCCATGTAGAAATATTTGGGACGATATTCCCAAACACTTTGCCATTTCTTTGCTTCCAAATGTGCCAAGCAGCAATAATATTTTCTTTTGATATCTTAATGAGCTACTTCTAACTGAACTACTGGGGTGGGTGTGTGTGTGTCAAAGTTTTCATTTTTAGTTGCTGGCAATTATTGATCTGTCCTGTTTTGCTTTAAGGTGAACACACGTGTCATAGCACCAAACCCAAACGACTTAAATGAATATAATTATTACAAATTGATGTTTGTTTTGGCCGTAACCTACAGTTTAAGAATTTGAGTCACTATTAACACTGCTAAAGCTAAGATACAGTTGGTATATGGCGTTGAATATTTGAGAGTAACTAGAATGCTACCTGAACCCTTAGGTATATTGCAAATAGAACCAGAGAATCACAAATTCACAAGACTACCACTATTTTGGCACATTATTTTTTTTTAAATAAAGTGGTGATACTGACATGATGTACTTCACTCATACTGTAGGAAGGTCAGACAAGCTCTTCCTCCAGTTATTTAAGATCACAATTTATTGGTATGGGATTTTCATCAATGTTGGTTGACAAAGTGCTTCAGAAACATGGTATGATATTCTCTATGACATGCCTTTTCGAATGCGTGCAGTGATATCAAACTTTCACAGCGGTCAAAACACAGTTAAATCCAAACCATTTACCTTCTAATCTACAAATAATTGCATATATATCATTATCTCCCGTGCAGGCGACAATGATTCTGACACTATATTGGAGTCTCTTTTGTCCTATTCTGTAAGTGATTCCTCAATTGCATTTTCTAGTGGATACTGTTGGGACAGTCTTTTTAGTGTTTAACATTGACATTGTGTTCTGGTTTTCTAGTAAATGTTTTCCTTTCCTAACTCTGCGGTTACCTATTTATACTTTGCTGCCTTTTCTTATAATTTATGTTATTAATTCCTTGCTTGAATTGTTTACTATTAGAGCTTCCATTGTGACCCTTGTGGCACTACTACCTATTCATATTAATTATTAATAGATTGCTACATATCAAGAATTAAGAAAATCTTTAGCATTAAAAAATACAAATTATGGTAGTTGCATTTCGATATTGATACTGAAGTAAACTTCTTTCCTTCGTGCTATTTTCTTTTCCCGCATAGCAGAATCCTTGTGCTTACTTCCTAAGTTCCTATACAATATTGTATAGGTCTTATACTTGCTGTTTTTGTGTATATATTGTATAGGTCTTGTACTTGTTGTTTTTGTGTATGTCATCACAAAGCTTGAAATTCTCCTTGTTGATGTTTCAGTCTTTCGGCTACTTTTTCTATGCAGTTGTTCCTACGTTCGCTGTACTGTTGCTAGTTGCTAGTGTAACTTTATTTTATGCAACACCTTCAAGTAGTTCGACTGAATTTTGGGCTCATTGTCCAATTTGGCACCTGATTTTTCAATTTTCATCTGATTTGAGTGGCATTGCCACAGTAGTCTATATTATGTCTCACACTGAGAAAGAGAAATAATTTATGGACTTCCAAATTCTCAAATTTATTTAATGTTATAGGCCCTTCAGAAGTCTGGGTCTGAATCATCAAGTTCTTTGGGAGGTCTCTTTGATTCTGATAACGAAGAAAACGACTCTCCTTTAGAGTCTAGGAAAGAAGGTAACATTAAGGTGATCTCCTAGCTTAGCTGTTAATCATAGTCTTCTTTGTTTTGAATTCTTTAGACCAATCTTTAGACATTCTATCTTCAGCCGGAGCCTGATTCCTTCTCAGAAAAGAGGTTATATTTAGTCAGTACAATGAACTTCTCGCAGCGAGAGGTTGATTTGGCATTCAACCAACTAGGTATGTGATGCTGCATTGACTTGTAAAATTAACAATTGTATCTTCTTGATTGTTTGGATTGTGTGTTGTTGCTCTGTTTAACGAAAACTTTTAAACAATTACAATTGTACCACACTTTTAAAAAATGTATCCAGGACATTTAGGTGTGTTTGATAATCAATTCTGTTCTTGATCATATTAGATATAGTAATACTCCAAAATATGCTTAATTTCAGGTGAGGAAGCACCATTAGAACAGCTCGTGGACTGCATTGTCACTGCTCAAGTAGCTGGATTCTCTGGAGGCAAGGAAAACGGTGATGCTACAAATGAGGTTTTTTTTTCCGGGCCTTCTGTTTATCTCTTGTAGTTGCTATTTCTTACATCTGAATCTTAATCTCTGAAGAGGAAGTAAATTCAGAGCTAGTTATTCCATGTGCCCTTCACAACATGGATTACACTGGTAAGCAATTAGTTTTATAAAATATCTCTCTATGCAAGACTCATTATGTTATATACTATGGTTACTGATTTGCGACTGGAACATTTCATACTCTCCAGCTCTGAAAAGGTGTTTCCAGTATGTACTCTACCAAGGCGATTCTGAAAAGGCTATTTCATATTATCCCAATCCAATCATGGAATTGCAGCCCCAGTTAGATTATAACTAGGGAGTCATGTAAATTGCTCATTATTTTGTTATTTGCGCCGGCTTGCATGCTCATGCCTTCTAGGTTTCCAGGTGTATACACTAGAAACATATCCAACCATCATTACTTACCAGTGTGCATTACATACATTTCCTTGCATTCAATACTACAATGGTAAATGACTGCAGTATGGACTTCAGATAGAGTTGACAACATGTACCATGCTTGTACTGATGTTTATAATTTGTTTTACTTTCTTCAACACATTAGTTTCCGGGTATTGTAAATTTAAAATGACATTTTTTTTCTCAGGGAAAGGCTGAATCGTTGTTTGGGGTGATGGAGAAAACGCTTCATTTGCTCCAGATGGGTTTTACTGAGGAAGAAGTATCATCGGCTATTGATAGTTTTGGTAGGCCGATTAAAAAAATGCTTTAAGATTTTGTTCGATATTGTTAGCTTTCATTACCACTTACTAAATACAGTCAAGTCCTTAAAAAGTATGATTTACAGCACATGTGCCAGTACATTGCCACCTGATCTCTGCTAATAGTATTTATGTTAAACTACAGACTTGTCATCCTTTTACCAAGCATTACCCGTGCGCATATATTTTGTCAAGTATGAACCTTTTAGATTTTTATGTATCTTTCAAGGTTCATACCTGCTTTATGTAAGGTGGCTCCCCATGTATACTGACATGCTATTAGAGGCTAATTGGGCATTAAATTCCATCTTATATAAAGCTCCTAATCTCACATGCATATGGTATGTGCGCACGTGCTCGCAAGCACACACAAACAAAACCTTGTATGCAACATTGTGTTAGGAAAAGGGTTCTTTTTTCGAGTACACGCAGGAGAGCTGTGCATTTTAGGCAAAAGAGTTCTCATATTGCACATTTTAATTATAGCTTTAGCCCACAATTTTGTGGCATTTCAAATTTCAATCTGCCTTGGAAAAGATTTGATGTTTTGCTAAATTAATATTTCAATCTCTCATTAGAAAGCATTAATTTCTGGAAAAAGTCTATCTAACCCCCTAAACTATGAGGGTGTCTACTCTGCCCCCTGAATTGTAAAACCGTCTATTTTGTTAGGAATAACAACTTGTATTCTCAGGGGGCCAATGAGTCAGTATATATAGACAAGTACAGGAGGTAAATATGCAAATAACCCCTCATAACAATGGGGAATTACACAACTATACATATATCTCTAATACCCCCCCTCAAACTCATGGTGGATCAACAACACTGAGTTTGGAGAGGTAGAAGCCGTGTTGTGCTCGAGTCTGGGTCTTTGTGAAGAAATCCGTTATCTGAAGCTCGGAAGGCACATACTGAAGAGCAATCACCTGATCATGCACACAAGACCTCATGAAGGAAGCATCAACACCAATATGCTTGGTGAGCTCATGCTTCACAGGGTCACGGGCAATACTGATAGCACATGTACTGTCTGACAAGAAAGGAGTTGGTGTAGTGACAAAAACACCAAAATCCTCAAGTAACCACCGTAGCCATGCAATCTCTGCTGTCAAGAGAGCCGTAACTCGTAACTCAGCCTCTGCACTCGAACGGGATACTGCAGTCTGTTTCTTCGTCCTCCAGGCAATGAGAGAACCACCAAGAAAACACAAGATGGTGAGATAAACCGCGATCGATGGATCACGCCCAAGTAGCATCCGAATAAGCCTAAAGCTGTAACGAGCTGGAGTGTGGAAAGAAGAGACGGTGAGAGATAGTCCCACAAAGGTATCGCAGAACTCGATGAAGGTGGCTGTAGTGGACCTGAGTGGGAGCAGAGACGAAGTGACTCAGAATGTGTACTGGATAAGTGATATCCAGACGAGTAACAACAAGGTAGACAAGACTCCTAATAAGATGACGATAGCGAGTCGGATCAGAAAGAGGCTCGCCATCAGAAGGCCGGAGATGAATGTTGAGCTCCATGGGAGTCTCAACAGTACGCTGATCAGTGAGAGAAGCGCGATCAAGAAGATCCTGAATATACTTCTCTTGGGACATAAAGAAACCATCTGGAGTGGAAGTAACCTCAATCCCAAGGAAGTAACGAAGAGGACCAAGATCTGACATAAGGAACTGCTCACTCAGACGAGCCTTGGCAAAGACAATGTACTCAGAATCATCTTCGGTGATCATCATATCATCAAACATACAGAAGAAGAAGAGTCTGACCACGAGACGAAGTGTGGACAAAAAGAGCAGGATCATGATCACTAGCTGAGAAGCCAGCAGCAGTGACCATAGAGGAGAAGCGCTCAAAGCAAGCACGAGGGGCTTGTTTAAGGCCTTAGAGAGAGCAACGAAGACGACAGACCATGCCCTCAGGAATAGAATACCCAGGTGGCGGATGCATGTAGACCTCCTCACGCAACTCACCATTAAGAAAGGCATTCTTAACATCAAGCTGAGAAACAGACCAACGGCGAACAGACGCCACTGAAAGAAGAGTGCGGACAGTGGTTATGTGGGCCACAGGAGCAAAAGTCTCGTCGTAGTCACGACCATGCTCCTGTTGGAAGCCACGAGCAACAAGACGCGCCTTATAGCGCTCAACAGAGCCATCAGAGCGAGTCTTAATCTTATAGACCCACTTACACGTGATGGGACGAGAGTGAGATGGAAAAGGAACAAGATCCTAAGTACCAGTACGCTCGAGATGACCCATCGGGGGAAGATGGAGCATCAGGAGAAGATGAAACACCAGGGGAAGATGGCTCATCTGGAAAAGCCTCAATACGAGGTCGATGAGTGTAAAAGAGAGGAAGCGAGGAAGAGCCTCGCAGGCGATGAGTGTAAAAGAGGCGCAGCGACGGCAAGCGGCGACAACGGCGGAGAGGCCTCAGGAGGTATATGTGGAGACTCAGTGGGATGGTTGGACGAGGGCAAGACAGAGATGGGTGTATCTGGAAAAGTAAAAAAAGATAGGGACTTCACAGAGGAGACCGAAGGAGGCAGGACGTGGGTAGAAGGGACGAGACTCGTCAAAAGTCACATCCCGATAAATTCACATCCGTCGACCAACAGGGTCCCAGCACCGATAGCCCTTGTGCTCGGCACTGTATCCCAGAAAAACACACTCAACAGACTGAGCAGTCAGTTTGGTGCGTTCTCGAGGTGCAATGAGAACGTAGCAAACGCAACCAAACAGACGAATGACAGAATAGTTTGGAGAAAGATCACAGAGACGCTCAACCGGATCTCACCCTGAAGAGCAGAAGAAGGCTGAATGTTGACGAGATAGGTAGCAGTGGAAAAGGCCTCGGCCCAATAGTGAGGTGGAATAGAGGCGTCAATCATCAGGGTAGAAGCCGTCTCAAGGAGGTGACGATGCTTGTGCTCAGCAACACCATTCTGAGCATGAGCACCAGGACAAGAGAATCGAAGGGGTGCCTCGCCGGCAAGAAAGTCGCGCAGTAACGAGAGAGGTACTCGCCACAGAGTCGAAGACGAAAGACACGAATATGAGTGGAAAGCGTATGCGAACCATAGTAGCAAATCGCTTATAGATAGACAAGGCCTCACTACGAGAAGACATAAAATATATCCAAGTGTGGCGAGAGAAGTCATCTATAAAAATGATATAATATCGATGGCACCCTTTCGAAAGGAAGGGAGTCGGACCCCAAATATCTGAATGAATAAGATCAAATGGTCGCTAAGACACAGACTCACTATGAGAATAGGGAAGCTGAATCTGTTTCCCTAACTTACAGACCTGACAATCTAAAGACACGCCTCTGAGATGCGGACCCTAAGACCACGACGGACTAAAGATGACAAACGAGATCCACATAGGTGACCAAGACGGTCCGCCATCTTTGTAAAGAGTCGGTAGACGAAGTGGCGAAGCGAAGATCGGCGGCGACGGTGGCAGCGGAAGGAAGGTGAAGCCAGTCAAACTCTCAGAGACGCTGTGAGTCAAGACGCCGAGGGCTAGAACCAACTGGAGCCCCCATGTGGCGGTCCTGAATACAACAAGAGTCAGAGTCAAGAATGACCCGACAACCAAGGTCGATGTCATCCCGAGAAAGAAGTCATGGTTAGGCGAGAACATGAGATAAGGAAAGAAAGAATGAGTTGCATGGTTAGGCGAGGAACATGAGCAACAGAAGGAACATGAAAGAATGAGTTGCTAAAAAGTGGAAGAATCAGAAGTCATGTGAAATGATGCTCCTGAATCAAGAATCCATGGGGAGGTACCTGACTGTGTAGGAGGTGGTTTCTCATTGCTCAAGAGTCGATGAGCGTAACTCGCAGAACTCGTCGAGGAGAACACGGCGGCAAGCGGCATCGAAGTCGCTATCTCTCGCCGCTCGAGAGAAACTGTTGAAGGAGTCGATGCAGACGTCGATGTAGAAGCACCGGTGCCAGTGCTAGGAGAAAAACGACGTGAAAGATGCCGCTGCTTCTTATAGCATTGGGACTCAACGTGGCCGACCTTGTCACAGTAGGAGCAGCGAGTACAACCACCGCCAGATGAAGGGCGGCCACCACCACCTGTGGTAGCCGCTGGAGGAGGCAGTGTACTGAAACGTGGAGCAATCGGTGTAGCAGGTGGACGAGCAGCGAGCACGGAGGGGAGTGGCATCGGACCAAAGACCACTCGACGAGTCTCCTCTCGCGCGTATCTCGGTAAGAGCCTCCAAAAGAGTGACACAAGGGTGGTGTGCAAGAAGCTGGGCACGCCTCTACTCGAACTCAGGACGAAGGCGAGTAAGGAACTCGTAGACACGCTGAAATTCCAGTCAAGACGCATACCAGCAAAGACGAACAGAGCGACAACCACGAAGACAGAGAGAGTCCGGTGACGCGCATGCAGAACTCGAGCGTAGAAGGCGCCAACAGAGCATCACCTTCTTTGAAGAGAGTGCTCTGGCGAACCAGCGATGTAGAGAGCATCTCCGGAGGGTTCGTAGCGCCGACGAAGGTGAGTCCACATCCGACGGTAGAAGAGTCCCACAACCTCGTAAGAAAATCGAGGGTGGACGCTAGCGATGAAGACAACAAGAACTCGGCGACGTCGTTGCACCGCCGCACCATCGAGTGTAGGCGGTCAATCGATCCATGTAGGAATCGAGTCTCTTAGTAGGCGAGGTAGTGAACTCGTCGGGAATTCAGTGATATCGCAGCAAAGAGCCAAGAACGATGTGGATGCACATGCGAGACCTTGTAATTAACACCATCGATCGGAGGCGGAGGAAGCGGTGCCCACGCGGTTAGAACGCTTTTTCGGCACAAAAATAAATCGATCGGTCGGCTGGCTTAAAGAAAAAGGCCACACCACACGCCCAGAGGCGAGGAATCCCACGAAGGGCGGTCGGATCCAACCGAGGCGAGGAGGAGCGACCGATCCAACCGAGGACCAACGAGCCCGCGGCGGCGACGGAGCGGCGATCGCGAGGAGGACGAGAGGACCGAGGCGCGGCCCGCCAGAGGACGCCGGCGGCGATCGGCCGGCGAGCCGGCGGTGGCGGCGCGGAAGGATGTCGAGGACGCCGCGGCGGCGGGCGGCGGCCGATCCAACGGAGGGCCCGATCCAACGAGGCGAGCGAGGCGCAGATGGGAGCAGAGGCCGTCGGCGGGAAGAAAGGCCGGCGACTGTGGCAAGACGGCGACGGCGGCTAGGTCAGGGGAGGAGGGCGAGTTGCGCGTCCGGAGAGGTAACCCTATTGTGCTCTGATACCATGTTAGGAATAGCAACTTGTATTCTCAGGCGGCCAATGGGCTAATATATATAGACAAGTACAGGAGGTAAATATGCAAATAACCCCTCATAACAATGGGGAATAACACAACTATACATATATCTCTAACATATTTAACCCCCTAAACTTGTAAAATCGGAGCAAATGACCCAAGAGGTGGTTTTGCCTACGTGGATGATGACTTGGCCAGTGACACTGGCTATGAATCAGCAACTAAAATGTAAAAAATATCCTACGCAGTGGGCAGCACATGTCAATGTGTACCATTCATCTCCCTCTGTTCTTTCTTCTCTCTCTCCCTACCGCCAACCATCTGCAGCTGTGGTTGTTGACATTGGCCTCCGCAGCGCCACCAGCCTGCGTTCTCTGTACCGCATCCACCCTAAAGCCGCTATTAGCCCGGACGTCCTCCATTCATTTTGCCTCGTCAGCCTCCACCGTCATCCCCAAATATGGTGATAAGCTTGTCTGCCCACCATTCTGTTGATTAGCTCGTGCGGCTGCAGATCCAGATGTTGTTTGCCCCTAATAACTAGATCCGACGAGGCCTCTGTTAGAGATATGTTAGAGATAGGGTGTTAGAGATATGTTAGAGATAGAATCTATCTCTAACATATCCTTATCTGTACCCTGTATATATTGCCCTTTGGGCCTCTTCAATAATACACACATAATATTCTTAACATGGTATGTCTATCTCTAACATATCTCTAACACCCTATCTCTAACATATCTCTAACAGCCTCAACCCAAGCAGTTGCCCGCGCCACACAATCTACTCCTCTCCTCTGCTATCACTCTATCTCCCATGGCCTCTTTGTCCCTCACAATAGCAGCAAAAAAACAGAAGCAAAGAATTGAAGTAGCAACAGATTTTATTTGATCTACAGGTGACTGGATTGTTAAGAGTATTTATGGTATTTCCTATTGTTTTAGGGTTTAGTCTTGTGACCCTTTGTACTCTATATTTTCCCATTGGACTATTACAGTACATACAAAATATTCATAACATAGTATCAGAGTAAGGTTAGGGTTTCTTACTGCCGTCGTCCACCGGCAACCTCCACGTCGGCGGCGCCCGCACCGCGCTTTTCAACTACCTCTTCGCGCGCTCCAAGGGGGGCAGGTTCATCCTCCGCATCGAGGACACTGACCTCGAGAGGTCCACCAAGATCCGCGTCCACTTCGCGCGTTGCCCACCGGATTGATCACTTTCTATCTATTCGATTTCATGCTTGCAAGCAACGAAGGGTGCATCAGAAGAAGATGGAGCAACAGATTGGGGAGAGAGAGAGAGAGGTCCAGCGGCCGCAACAAAGGAGGCGGTGTGGCCGCAACAAAGGAGGCGGTGTGGTGGACGACGATTGCGGTTGTGGAGGAAGCGGAAGGGGTCAGGGAGGATGTGGGGAGCATCTATGCTGCTGCTTGGTCCTATGCGGCTGAGGAAGAAGAGTGTCAGAATGGAGACAGGATAGAGTAGAGGGGAAGAAGGGGTACTCACTGACACGTGGCCTCGTTGTGTAGGAATTTTTTATATATTTAATTTGCTGATTCATCGCCATGTCACCTGCCACGTCACCGTTCATACTTCATAGTGGCAAAAAACACTTACAAAACCACCTCAGTAGGTTATTTGATCCGGTTTTACAAGTTTAGGGGGTTGAATAGACGATTTTATAGTTTAGGGGGTTAGGTAGAATTTGTCCTTGATTTTTGGATCGATTCATCAGGTAGGATGAGAAAATGCAAATAAAAAAAGGAAAGATTTTTTCTCCAGTTTTTACTTTGTAAAGTGCACTATCAATTGATTTGACGGGTTCCTACAAACTTTGAAATGTCACATTTCCTACTCTTTTCAGGTCCAGAATCAACAGTTCAGGAGCTAGCTGATTCAATTTTTGCAAGTCGAATTGCTAGTAGCATTGAGCAGAAAGAGGTAACGAATGACATTCTGTTCCTACTGATATAGGCTTGCACCTTGAATTTACAGTCATCTATTGTTTGGGAGCTGTAACAGGTATGCTTGGATAAGGGCCGTAAGGCCTGTACGAGGTGTCCCTGGACCCAAATGGTTCGACGGCGCCATGACCGGCAGCCGCACCACAAGGGCAGGGAGATGGGGATACTAGGAACTCTTGATATATATTTCTTGGTTGATTCCTAATGGTGGCATGCGGCTCCCTCTTATATAGAGGTTGAGCCACTAACAACTCAATCTAATCCTCCCAACTAATTAAGATAACATTCCAACTATATAAGATCCTATTCCATCCTTAACTGAACCGTACTTGATGCCTAAGTAATCTAACAGCTGGTCCTAGGGTGTGTGGCTCATTCCTTTGGTGGGCATGGGCCCTAATGGGCTGCACATGACAGGAGCCTTGTTGAAAATCATCTTGTATACGATGAGTTTGTGTGCAGAATATACAGAAGACTAGTAGGCTAGATCAAGCTTTTTACATAAATGATTTATATGATACTCCATGTGATGTTTCCAGTTGTTTAACTAGGTTCTGTGGCTTGATTTACTAAAATATGTAACTCTGCAATCACTGACTTCCGATGCTCACTTGCTCAGCAAAGCAGTATTCTTCTTTAAAGGCAGCTCTTATGGCTGCGGAACATATTGTTAAAATTCAATTACACAACTGCTGTCATTTCTAATTTGGCCTCTTATGTTCTCTTGTATGCAGGTGAAAATTGAACCTGACTTTCTAGGTGAGACAGAGACTGAGTATTCAACATATCATCCCTCAACTTCTAGTATGAGCTGCTATGATGATTACGATGACAATGACAATACAAGGGTTAAAAGGGCTAAACATATATTTATAGATGACATAGGGGCCTCCAGTAGTCATGCTGGCAATCAACGTAGCTTAAGCCCATGGTTTAGTGGCTGTGCTGGTTCTACTAGTAATGGGTCTGTCAAGGAAGAATTTGATGCAATGACACCAGGCCTCCATTCAAATGTCCGTGGCAACCTTGCCAAGCCCCCTTATTTCTTTTATGCAAATGTTGTTGAAATCCCCAAAGACACGTGGCGGCAACTGTCAGAGTTTTTGTTTAGTGTGGATCCTGAGTTTGTAAATAGCCAATTTTTCTCGGCTCTGATGCGAAAGGAGGGTTACATTCATAACCTTCCAAAGGAGAGAAGACGCGCTGTGGTTCCAAAGTCACCAATGACCATTGAAGATGCACTCCCATTCACAAGGCAGTGGTGGCCTTCGTGGGACACAAGAAAACAGATCACTGGTGTTACTACAGAGGTTGCAGGAATTGAACATATCTGTGAGAAACTGGGGAAGGTAATAAGAGACTCGCGAGGAGTTCTTTCACAAGAAAAGCAGATGCACATTGCGCACCAATGCAAGGTGTCAAACCTTATTTGGGTTGGTCCGGACAGGTTAAGCCCTTTGGAGCCACGCCAAGTGGAACGGATACTGGGCTACCCACCCAACCACACAAATCTGTTTGGTCTCAATCCACCAGATAGAATTGCTGCCATGAAATATGCTTTTCAGACTGACACTGTGGCCTATATTTTGTCAGTCCTGAAGGACATGTATCCAGATGGGCTGAGGGTGCTATCCATCTACAGTGGAATTGGAGGTGCAGAAGTCGCTCTGCATCGCATCGGCATTCCACTGAAATGTGTAGTATCTGTTGAAGAGTCTGATGCGAACAGGAAAATTCTGAGAAGGTGGTGGGGGAAAACTGAACAAACTGGAGAATTGAGGCAGATAAGTAGCATTTGGAAGTTGAAGATACATGTGCTTGAGGACCTGATCAAAGAGTTTGGTGGCCTTGACCTTGTTATCGGTGGAAACTATAGTTCTTGTAGAGGTGGTACGACAATAAACACAACAATGGGCATGGACTCCAATCTCTTCTTTGAATATGTCCGTGTTGTTAAGAGAGTGAGAGATATAGTTGGAGTCGGTAGATGATGGCTGCATGATTCCGTCTTCATCTTCCATTGGCGAGATCTTGCTCCAGCAGATGACCATCAACTTAATTTATCTGGCCTTGTAGGATGGTGTAGCATTATGGGATCTGTAAATGTATGGAGCAAGTACTCCGACAACTTGGGCGCCGACTGATGTTAACGTTGTATTTGTTGTTAATCTTTGTACAATGAATTAAATTTTTTCCCTGGTTAGCTGGTTTGTTGCGTATTGGCTGTTAATCTTTGTACAATGAGTTAATTATCCTTCTTCCATGTTAATTGTTCATGTTCTAGCCTGGTGATAATTGTTTTTTGTGCTGCTTCCATAGTTGTTTCTGCTTAATCGCCTAGCGCTTTGGGGTTAAGTAACGCTTCCTCGTTTGCTGGGAACCATGCATGAGCAATTGCTGCGTTACTCAAGCATGCTAGTTCTATTGCTTTCACTTCGGTCTAGAAATGTTCAGTTGCTTGTCACAGTGATATGTGAATTGATCAATGTGCATGCTGTGATTGTGTCGGTGTACCGAGAGCAGAGTTTGTTGATGGCCAAGATCACGGCTTGCTCATACCGGGGTATGAACAGCAGCAGCACAGCACCCACTCAATTCCATAGGCCTATTCAGATGCATTTATTTATACATGTCTGAGACGTCTTACCTGATAGAAAAAAACAATCCTCGAAGAAAAAAAGATTGAAAAGAACATTCCGTAATTCTTATCGTATACATCCTACAGTAAACCCTGATATGGCATTGGCTTTAGACGGACAATATCTGAGCTGAGAGAAAAGATAATGACAAGTACAATTGAATGAATAGCCTCGATCCATGAACAAATATTGGACCGCACACTGTCACACAAAGGGTACATCCTTCATTGCAAGGTGCTACAGATTTGACAAACTCAATTCAGTGCAAACTGATACATGGGCTCAGGCGAACGCTCTTCATCTACTTTACATAATCGTGGATGATTTTGTTACATAGGCAGCACAGTAGGGGGGGGGGAAAAAATAATCACATGTGTCATCACCTAATCCGCAATGCTCTCACAAATCACCATCCTACGAAAGCACATTGCTTCCGAGCATGTTCAGGAATGAGCTTCACCAGGAAGTCCATCGGCATGCCCTTCAACTCTGTTCGAACCAACCACACCAGAGCAGCAGATAAGTACAAGTTGATGGTGGGTTTTAAACTTTGGATCAGTGCAAGTGAGTCAATATTGCAGACTTTACCATGGGGCTTGAAATTGAAGAGAGGAGGAAGGAAACGACCGTTTGGTAAGCGGGTGTTTGGATCCCGGAGTTCATCAAAGAATGGATGAATTAGTGCTTCCAACTGTAACGAGAAAGCAAGTTGCAAAGTAAATGACAGTAACTACGACTTGCGCAAAACAGTTTTTGTTAGAATGATGCAGTGATGAGAAAACATTAACACAACAGTGATGACAGGAAATAAAACTTATCTAGAAAACAGTATTTGCTCAAATAATCCAGTAACACTCACAGCAGTGGACCGGAGGTGTGGTGAATACTGCAAGAGTCTGGAAACAAGATCTACTGCTTCAGCAGGCATTTTTTTATGGAAGATCTGGTAGGGACAAAAACAGTAACATTGGATTAGATTGCAACCTAAAAAGAGAATAAACAGTCCAACACAAGGTTCCTACCTTGTGCCATGGGTGAGCTTTGATTTGCGGGAATTTAAACTCGGTATAATTTGGATTCATGCACTTAATTTCTTCTCGTGTAGGGGTACCTAAAACCTGAGAGAGAAATGAGTTAACTAGGAGGGAAAACAACTCACAGGCAGTAATTTCCTTGGGAGGAAGATAGTGATTTACCTTGATAATTTCAACAAGCTGATCAACACCACTGTCGCCAGGGAATAGAGGCTGTTTAAAAATGAGTAGATCTTAGGTAGACAGTTCCAATAAGCTGGATGGTTCAACAAACTCATATAAATTGTGTTATCCCTTACCTGTCCTAGAAGGAGTTCAGCAAGAACACAACCGGCAGACCAAGCATCAATAGCCGTTGTGTATTCAGTAGCACCAAATATGAGCTCTGGGGCTCTGTAGTACTAGTACCTTGAACAGATATAAGAAATATTCGGTTCTCCTTTTACCTATCAATAGTACAAAATAATTCGGTACCATGAAAAAAAATGTCAATGTTCATGTGAATGTCTGGTAATGTATGATCATACCAAGACTTTAGCACTGCCAAAGTCACACAATTTCAGCTGATGAGTATGTGGATTCACCTGGCAAAAATAATCTTTTATCAACCATCCGACTAAACCAAAATGAGTACTAGACTGCATATGAAATGTTTCAGGAGATTTTTGAACAGATTATTACTATATACGTACCAGAAGATTCTGAGGCTTGATGTCCCTGTGACACACTCCAATGCAGTTATGAATGTATGCCAAAGCTCTGCATATCTGTCAATTATAATATGTTTTACAAGTTATGTTCATTGCATAGTTGTACATGAATAGATTAACAGATCTAGGTGTGTAAAGCCATAAACTTTACCTGATACATGTATAGTTTTGCATATATGAAGGGCATGCGTTGGTTCATCTTGTTGTAATGTTTAATGACGCGATGAGCAGTCTCTGGCACATACTCAAGCACCAAATTGAGGTACAACTCCTCCTTCTCAGTCTTTGAGAAAAAACAATGCTTTAAGGACACGACATTTGGGTGGTCAAGAACTCGCATCGTTTGCAGCTCACGGTTCTTATATCTCTTGTCCTGAAGAACCTTCTTAATAGCCACAGTCTCGCCAGTTTCCAGACACTTGGCCTACACAAAGTCGTTTTGAAAAAGATGGGGCCATCAGTCATTAACAAATAGATATAATACACACATTAACAAACAGAACAACTGTAATAATACTGATTTGTGCAGCAACAAACCTGGAAAACAGTTCCAAAGGACCCATGACCTATCACACGTTCGGCCATGTAGCTGATGGTCTGCAATGCAGATAGTTAACTCATTACACAGAACTTATTGCATTATGAGGCAGCACTAAATATATATATAAAAGGATCACCATGACAGCAATCATGTAGTTTTTTAATATAAAAAACCTGTTTTATCTGACCATTTCTTCCATCAATGCTTGTAACTATAATATGACCAGGTTCCGTCCCATTGCCATCGACTACTATGTCTTCAATGTCCTGCAATGTTTACAAACCAAGTTAGGGACTGATCACCCACCAAACGGCAACAATGAACCACCACTCCAGGGAGATTACCTTATCATCCCTTATGCTCATATTGCTCATCTCATTTGGAAGTCGATCAGCATCACCACTCGTACTCGTGTCGTTCTGAAATCCCAAGGAAGAACGCACCACACTTACCAAAGCCATACTGCGATAGAACTGTCTAATACGGGGTACAGGCTACTGTTCAAGTGGCTTTCCTAAAGACACCGCACTTGATTCACCTGCAAGGAGCACCATTATGGTTAGTAAAAAGGCACAATTTAGCTTGTCGTCTCAAGAAAGACATGACCAGATTGATTGTTGGAAGCACATTCACTTGCAGACAATTTATACTGCTAGATAGGCTTGAAGATACTGAAAAGATCGGAAATCCATGTCCCCGCAACACCAAATTCCTATCGATATTGGAGTTTGTTCTCCCTAGCTCCATTCCATCTTCATCACCTCGAAAGGCGTACTAACAGAACAACTGTACATATTACAGCACCCCTTCTCGTGAGCAATTCAACTCCGATCGTGCACGAGATGTTCAGCAAAGCCTATCCCCGTTGGTAGCTTTCGAAACTTCTAACCAATTCACCTCTCCTTGCTTGGTATGGCAGGCGTGCTAATTAGAGATCAACTAAAAACCGTCAATAAAAGGAAACATTCTCGATCCAGATGACCAAATTTGCATCAGAGTTGGCATCTTTTCTCACCAACTCATCTTCCTCCATTCATTCAGGCAGGCAGATTAATTAACAGAAGAAGCAGCCAAACTTTGAACCCCCCCTGTTTCTAAAACTACAAGAAAAAGTAAAAGAAACACCTCTGTCCCGCTTCTACTTCCGAATCCAAGCAAATACATAACCGAAAGCGCAGACACCCAACCACCAACACAGGATCGCAGAGGCGGCGGCAAGAAAAAAAAATCGCAGCTTTCTCTCGCGCAAGAACGACCCGAATCGCCGGATCCAAGAACAGAGCGGAGGCAGGGAGTAATTACCAACGATATCAGGTGGCTCCCGATGCGTGTGTTTGGGGGAAGAACCCGCCCAATTTGGCGCAGGATTTCCCCCTCCCTCCCCAACTCCAGCACGGAATGTGGGAGGATCGGAAGAGGGGGGAGCGAGCTGAGCAAATGGAACGGATCAGGAGAGGGAAGGGGAAAGAGATTGGTTATATACAGAGCAGAGGAGAGATTGCAAGACAGCACGAGGGGGAAAAAAAGAGAAAATTTTATGTTGGTTTACTTACTCTCAGTAACTTGTCTGTTTGACCGTTGAAAGGTTCCGGTCCCGCGGACGCGGTGCCCTCCTCTCCTCATGGATCATGGCCATGGTTGGTAGCAAATTTGTTGCATCTACACTGGTTAATGTTCACTACTAGCTCTCGTCGCTATGGTTTCTTTACTTGTCTCGGCGTTGGTGGCGCTCTCAGGCATTCTTTTCTAACAAAAACAAGCTTGTCATATCGGTGTACTCCAAAGTTGCTAGTATCTAACTGAGTCCTTAATTGACAGATCCACTCGCTACCAAGATTTGACAGATAAGCTTGTTCTTGCTAACAATGCTACATGTACAAATACCTAGTATTTCGTGGAGGCTGAGCTCCAACTCTGTATCATGGAAACAGTTGATGCCGATTTTGTTGGGGAAGCTTTTTTGATTCCGAAAGATGTTCATATGCAAAGTAATTGAAATTTTGAAATAAGAAAACCTTGAGGGCACATCAAATCAGAGTGTCGAACAAAAGCAAATGATTGGGGTTGGTCGGAGCATGGAACCCACTCTGCCTGCCTGCAGTGCAGTGCAGTGCAGCCAAGGAAAAAAAAAACACTCCTAGATTATGTCGAGTTCTTACTAAAAAGCATGGCATTGTAGCTTAACTCTACTTGGCGGCCGTGTACCGGTGCTGCCATGCTGGAGTACTCATCAAAATCTTGGAACATCTTTCAGCTAACTTAAAAGGAAAATTGAAGACAAATCTTTGAGCTGTCTCGTATCATTATGGAATCTCTCCTTTCCTTGTTTTCTTTTCTTCTTACAATCTTTTCTGTTTATTCTATAAAGTTGGACTTCCAAGACACCTACTTACTAATCGATGTTTGGCGATCATGACTGTCCCAAAAAAGAAGAAATAGGGCGGTATTGGCTCTATAGATTGCTATAGACTTTCCATGCCATCGTTTCATTTGTAACACTGACTTTTCCAAAGCAAAAGTCGTTGAAGCTGTTACTAGTTTTCATTTGTAACACTGACTTTTCCAAATCAAAATCCCAATAAAATTTGCTATTGTTACACCAAATGATGCCAAATAAGGCAACAAAAAAACTCTTAAAGCTGTCACTAGTTTTTGTTCAGTGCTCATAGGTCGGCCTTCGGCCTTCCAGCTGCATCCTCGATCCAATTTCTGAAGTCTTCCGCGAGAGCTTAAATCGCCTCTCCGTTCCCGGTCTGTTTGAAATGCGTGAATTTCGTAGTGAAGGTAGCAATACCGATATGATTCTTAAAAAGAAAATCCTTCATTTCAAATGGAGCCGATTTACGCAGTGGGGTACAGTATACGCAGTGCAATGCTAAAACATGCAGTATGCTTTATATAATGGCAATCGTACCGTATTGTCTACCTTTATGTTATGAAGCCTACACCACGTACGTACGAATACGGTCGAGTGTATATTATGTTGTACGATCAATAATACGTTGGGGCAATACGTATGTAGAGGTGCCGACAGATTCAAGTTTAACTGAACTGTCTGTTAGTATTTGTCTTATCTCGATTAGCAGATGGAATCCTTGAGGTTCCAGCCTAACTAAACTGACATGATCTAACTAAAGCTAGCCACGCATATTAAGACAAACTTACTAGAAGCAAGAAAGAAGACAGCCTGTTCAATCGCCGGCCGGTCAGGGCCGGCAGGACGTACGCTCGCGATAGTCGTATGGGTTTCCAGAGAGTTGGAGCAATCTTTTCGAGATGTTTACTTAACAAAGTTTAACTAGTTTACCTGTTACGCTGACGAGGAAAAAAAGATTGACTGTTTGTAAAAGAAATATACGAGAATATGAGAGTCCAATTTATATCTCACGATTTATCTAACTTCCACCACTTGATCAACAAAGCCTTTGTACTAAAAAATAAAAAAAAAATACTGTGGAAATCAGCCGCAAGAGAAAATGGCATTTCAGAAACCACAAAATAGCTTTCCACAGAAGTCAACACTCCATAGAAGCTCAATATTCAGACCGTCCGTAGCTTTACCACAAAGAGCTCAAGCTCCAGCCCGCGTCCCAATGGGAATGGTTTCCGCACTCTTCGCCTCGCCGGGCAGCCTGCAGCAGCTAACCTTCACTGCTTCAACCGTGGAGAGAAATGACACTTCGCCAACCAGTGCCCTCAACACCAAAACACTCCCGCAAAGTTCAACTCGGGAGCCACACCAGCTCAAAGTCAGTCATCAGACACCGCAAGCACCCAGTTCTACTTCAACACCAAACCGCGGTCGTGTGAGGCATGTCATAGCAGATGGGGCACATGAAGCTACCGGAGTTCTAATGGGTACGTTTTTTATTAAATCAGTACAGCACAAGTTTTCTTTGATTCTGGAGCTTCACATTCTTTTATACCAAGAAAGTTTATTGAAAGGCTTAACTGTCAACCTTTAAGTTAAAGAAATCCGTGGTACTTAGTTCACCCTGGAGACCCTTAATTGCTAGAAACCCGTGGTATTTAGTTCACTCGGGGGACCCTTAATTGCTAGAAACCCGTGGTACTTAGTTCACCCGGAGGACCCTTAATTGCTACCTTAGTGAGCCCCAGAGTAGATATTGCTATGGAAAATTCTGAATTCCTAGCAAACCTTTTAGTGCTTTAGTCCCAAACTCTGGACATTATCCTAGGGATGGACTGGTTGACCCAATACCAAGCAATAATATACTATGCCAACAGAAAGGTGGTACTCGCCAAAGACTTCGGAACCACAATAAAAGTTAATATGGACCACTCCTCTGGTTTAGATCATGTGATCCATAACCTCGAGTAGGTATCTCTAGAGACAACGCTTGTAGTTCAAGATTACTCGAAGGTTTTTTATCAGAAGAATTGTCCAGCATGCCACCAGACAGAGACATCGAATCTGTGATCAACCAAAAGGCAGGAACCACCCCGATTGCCAAGAGACTATATAGGATGACCGTCGATGAGCTTGAAGAGCTTAATACACAAATGGCGGAGTTGCAAGAAAAATGATTCATCAGACCTAGCTCATCCCCCTGGGGTTCGCCAGTACTTTTCGTAAAGAAAAAGAATGGCACCACCAGATTGTGTGTGGATTACAGAGCCCTCAATGAGGTGACCATCAAGAACAAGTACCCCTTTCCACACATTGATGATTTGTTCGATCAGCTGTTAGGAGCAGCAGTGTTCTCTAAGATAGACCTAAGGCCAGGATACCATCAGCTTAAGATCAGAGCTGAGGACATCCCTAAAATGGATTTTACCACCCGGTATGGCCTGTATAAGTTCACAATCATATCGTTTGGCTTGACCAATGCGCCAGCCTACTTCACAAACCTCATAAACAATGTATTCATAGAATACCTGGATAAGTTTGTAGCCGTATTCATTGATGACATCTTGATCTACTCTAAGACCAATAAAGAACAAGCTGAACATCTGCATTTGGTTCTAGAGAAATTTAAAGAACACCAGCTTTATGCAAAGTACAACAAGTGTGAGTTTTGTCTCTAAGAGATCAGTTTCCTCGGATATATTGTATCCGCTGGAGGAGTCGCAGTGAATCCATCCAAAGTAGAAGTTGTTTTGGAATGAAAGCAGCCTACCTCAGTAACTGAAGTGCACTGTTATCTCGGATTGGCCGGATATTACAGACGCTTCATTGAAGGATTCTCCAAACTGTCTCGACCAAGAACCGACCTGCTCAAGAAAGAAAAGAAGTATGAATAGATAGAAGCTTGTGAAAAGAGTTTCTAAGAGTTAAAGAAGAAGTTAACCACTGCACCAGTGTTAGTCTTGCCAGACATACACAAGGACTTTGGAGTTTATGTGATGCTTCGCGTCAAGGTCTTGGCTGCATACTCATGCAAGGAGGAAAAGTTATAGCGTATGCATCCAGACAACTTCGTCCCCATGAAGATAACTATTCAACCCATGTTTTGGAGTTAGCACCAGTAGTGCATGCCATAAAGATTTAGCGGCATTACCTGATCGAAAATCATTGTAACATCTTCACAGACCACAAGAGTCTCAAGTACATTTTCACCCAAACGGATCTCAACCTCCGACCAAGAAGATGGCTAGAGTTGATTAAAGATTACAATTTGGATGTTCACTATCATCCTGAAAAGGCTAATGTAGTAGCCGATGCATTAAGCCGTAAGTCCTACTGCAACAATATCATGATTCAAGAACTTCAACCTGAGCTCTATAAGGAATTAGAGGCACTTAACTTCGAGTTAGCACAATAAGGCACCATAGCAGCTATTGAAGTTCAACCGACCTTAGAAGAGCAGATCAAGACCACTTAAGAAGGACACTTGGAGTCCAGAGATTTAAACGCCTCATGGCCAAAGGAATAGCCTCCAAAATGATCGAAGACCAACAAAGAATCCTATGGCATGAGAAACGTCTCTTTGTTCCCCCACTGGAAGGATCTCAAGGATTTGATTCTGAAAGAAGCTAATAGCTCAGCATATACCCTGCACCCAGGCAACACCAAAATGTATCAAGACATGAAGATTTTATATTGGTGGCCACAAATGAAAAGAGACATCACAGAATTTGTTGTTTGTTGTGATGTATGCCAACGGATCAAAGCCAGACATCAAAGATCTGTAGGATTGCTTCAACCACTACAAATCCCTCAGTGGAAATGAAAAGAAATTGGAATGGATTTCATTACTGGGCTGCCGCGAATTAAGTCCAGACATGATTCAATATGGGTCATAGTTGATAGATTGACAAAAGTTGTCCATTTTATCCTTGTGAAGACCACGTACAAAGGGGACACGTTGGCTGAGTTATATATGGCTCGTATCGTGTGTCTACGTGGAGTACCCAAGAGGATAGTCTTGGATCGAGGTTCTCAATTCACCTCGCATTTCTGGGCTAGTCTACATGATGCACTTGGAACTCACCTGAACTTCAGCACAACATATCATCCCAGACTGATGGTCAGACAGAAAGAGTAAATCAGATTCTTGAAGACATGCTTAGGGCTTGTGCTTTGGAATTTACCGTAGACTGGGAGAGATACCTACCATATGGAGAGTTCTCCTGCAATAACAGTTACCAATCTAGTTTGAAAATATCCCCATTTGAAGCACTCTGTGGAACAAAATGCAGAACTACTCTGCATTAGTCAGAATCAGGAGAATGTTATATCTTTGGATAAGATACCCTCAAGCAGGCAGAAGAGAAAGTCCGACTGATCAGAGATCGTCTACAAGCTACCCAGTCCAAACAAAAGTGTTATGCCGACAATCATCGCAGGGAATTAACATTCGAAGTTGGAGACCATGTGTATCTTAAAGTATCACCTCTTTGAGGAATGCAGAGATTTAAAGTGAAATAAAAGCTTGCTCCAAGATACATAGGATTGTTCCCAATCATCGCCAAGCGTGGAGAGGTTGCCTACCAGCTGGAGTTACCATAAAGTTTATGAGATATCCATAACATGTTTCATGTCTCTCAGATCAAGAAATATCTCAGAATACTTGAAGAGCAAGCTTCGGTTGAAGCCATCACACTCCAGAATGACCTGTCGTATCCAGAATATCCAATCAAGATTCTTGACGTTGTGGAGAAGAAAACAAGACATCAGATCATCCGTCTCTGCAAAGTTCAGTGGAGTAGTCACTCAGAAAAGGAAGCCACTTGGGAGCCCGAGGATCAGCTTAGACTAGGCTTCCCCTCTTTGTTTGAGTAGTTTGAATATCGGGGTCGAGATTCCTTTTAAGAGAGGAGGGATTTGTAACATCCCTTTTTTGGCTTTTGTATTTGGAGTTCGAGTTTAAAATTTCAATAATCCAAGGTTTCATTCTTCAGTTAAGTTCAAGTTCAAAATCAACTTCAAGTTGAAGTCTGACTCCAATTGCTTTGGTCTCCAAGTCAAATTGCTTTTCACTGTTCACCACCCAAAAATCCCTCCCGTTTTAGGTTTGCTTTCCCGACCCCTTTCCTTTCTGGCACAACCCAGCCGGCCTCTACCTCCCCTCAGCCTACCCTGCCCTTTCTCTGGCTCAACTCGGCCCAAGCGCCCCCTTGTCTGCAACCTCGCACCAGAGCACACCCAGGACCGTGCCCGGGCGTGCACCCCTCGCGTCCCAGTTCCTCTGGCCCCGCGCTGCTCCTGTCCCATCATGGCTCTTTCGTGCTCGCCCTCCCCTGCTTCTGTCGACGCCCTACTCACCAGAGTGCCCCCTGTCATTGAAGAATCTAGACCCGCTATTATGAGTTAATGGAGTATTTTAGTGATTAATGATAAATCTACATGTGAGACTAATACTTCTATTGATATACCTATTGTGTAGTCTTATTTGGATGAAAAAGTAAAAATCATAGAGATGTGTACTCAACATCATATTCTTATATCTTGTTGCATTCCTCGGATCCAAAATATAGGTTGAACTCCACTAAAAGTCTAACTTAAATATGTGCATATGCTTTTATTACACATGTGTGTTTGCACACATTTAGGGGGAGTTCACTCTATATTTTATGGTTTCATTAGTATTGATCCATATTTCTTTACCCACATATATTGGGGATCTCTACTTTGAAACATATTATTTGAGTATATAAAATTTGTGTAGTTCATATATATTCATATCGCTTTATATTCAATTATTTGCAATTGTGTGTATAGGAAAAATGTGTGTGCCAAGTTGTTTTAAAGGTTTAGTCCCGGATTATGAAAGACAATATGTAAATGACAATGCAAAGATAATAGAGGGATCATGACTAGTAGTTTGATAACATGTTCTTGTGCAATCTGGATCAATCTAGGATCGTGCATGCATTTTGAGTTTGTTTTGAAAACCAACCATGTTTTTTTAGAAAAATCGGTAGTGCCGACGTTTTGTTGGCGGTACTATCGCACTGCGGTATGACCGGGATAGTGGTGCGGTACTACTGCAACTCGGTCGTACCTAAATCTTGTTGGCGGTATGTTTTTTACAGAATGACACCTTTTTATCTCGGTTGCTCACTTGGTGAACGGTAGTTCCAGAGTTTTCTTGGCGGAACTACCGCATCGTGGTATGACCGCATCTTGAGTGGAAGTACCATAGCCCGGATATTCCAAAATATAGACAGCGGCATGATATTTCCAGTAAGGACCAGTTTTGGACCTCAAAGGGAAGCGGTCGTACCGCCCTATGTGATCGGAAGTACCGGAGAGTGGAACCACCGCATGATCAACGGCGGTAGTACCGCACCTATCAGTAATAGCTTGTTCAGAAGCATTTATTGCAGGTGTATCTTGATAATTAATGTTAATCATTCTGGGACTAACATTTTCCATGAGGTTGATGAATAGGTTATGTTCCATGGTAATATAGACTTTGGATGACATTATGAGTTGATCGTCATCAAGTCAAGGTTCAAGAAGACGATGCATCATATGTTGATGCATATCAAGATCTCTAAAGGAGATGACAGTGGCTCCTTGGAGTTGTGATTTTTTGATTTAATCAAATGTGTTTAAGATCAATCAAACAGGTGAGTTGTGTAGCCCTCCGAATAAGCTTTCTATAGAGTCAAAGATCACTCAATTCTGACATCAGAGTCAAAAGTTATGATCTTTTTACCGAGTGTCGTCTGTGCTAAAATTGGACTGCGGTAGTACCGCCCGAGAAGAGAGGTAGTACCGCCCTTTGTACTGTAGTATTACCGCACAAAAAAATTTAACAGCTTTTTTTTGAGCCATTAATGCACCCGTACGACCGATGAACAGTATAAAATGGTAGTACCCGAGTTTATACGGCAGTATTACCCCACATCCTGATTTTTTAGGATTTCTGCTCCAACGGTTAGTTTTTGTGTGTGGGCTATGAATACCCACCTTGACCGGTTGAGAGACAATCTTTGGCATCCTATTTCACTCACTTGAACTAGTGTGAGGTTCTCCTCTCAATTGTGCATGTGTTGCAGCTTGTGAGCAAGGAGAGATGTCTCTAGTTGCATGTGTTGCATCTAGAGGTGGATTTTGTATCCACTTGAGCTTGTGCATTTGTTGTACATGGTGAGAGTCAAGCAAAGGGTTTGGATTATTACTCTTGGTGTTTGCCGACACCTAGACGGTGCGGAGGCATCGTGGACCGGTGATCTTCTCAAGAAACTTGTGAGAAGGCCCGGCGTGTTGTAAATGTTGGAGAATCTGGAGAAGGAATGAGTTACCACTAGTGGAATTAAGGTGTTTGGCTTAATTTGTGGAGCTGGTCCAATTAGTTTGGGCTTAGCTCAACGTGGATTAGGGGAGACCGGCAAGTCTCCAAACACCACGGTAAAATATCATTGTATTCATTGTGGTTTATTTCTCTTGTGTTTTACTTTGTGCTATTTACATTCTTAGAATTAAATTGCTTATAGTATTTGTATGTTTGCTATCATTATCAATATTCTTATGTTATTGGTGCACTTAGTCAAAACTAGTTGATTTAGGTGTTAATTTAGCAAAACCAAATTGATTTACAATTTCGCATAAAACTCAGTTTTTGCCTAAAGATTTTAAAAACCTCCTATTCACTCCTCTCTAGTCGGCCTCCTCGATCTGGCAAGTGGTATCAGAGCTTGGTCTCTCATTTTATTAGACTTAACTGTCTACAGAGTAAAGGATGACCACTAGTGATATAGTGCACCTAGGTGAAGCACCTCAATTTGACGGTACAAATTATGATATTTGAAAAATCTGCATGTCTTGTTATTTTAAGGCCATAAGCCCTAAAATTTGGCGGATCGTAGATGTGGGCTTTTCTCCTCCAAAGGATCCTCTTGCTTCAACCATTGAGGAAGAGAAATGCTCACATCTCAACGCTCAAACAACTAACACTTTATTTACTGCTTTGAGTGTAGAGGTGTTCAATGAAGTATGCAATATCAAGAATGCTCATGAGATGTGGACCCATCTTCAAGATCATTATGAAAGTTCCACCTCTATGAATGATGATTGCATGGAAGAATGGATGTCGGAAGAGGAACGCTCAACGTCTAGCTCCGACAATGATGAGTCCTCAACCCCATCCACATCACCTCATTACTTTATGGCTAAAGATAATAAAGAGGTAAATAACGACCCTCATATGATGAGTTGATGGATATGCTTGAGTAGCTTAATAAGTCCTTAGGAAAGGAGAAATCAAAATTCAAAGTTTTGAAGAAAGAGTATGTCTCACTTCAAAATAATTATGATATTTTAAAAGATGAACATGAATCTCTTCTCCTAAATGAGCTCAATAAGTCTAAAGTGGATATAGACATTACATGTAATTTACTAGATGACATGCTATGTATAGCTCCTAGCTCTTGCATTTCATCTAAGATTAGCATATCCACTTCTTGTGATGATTTGCTTGATATATCTTATTGCTCCAAAATAAATACTTCTATTTCCTCTATGCTTGTTGATACTAACCTTGTAGAGGAAAACAAAGAGCGTAAGGACCAAGTCACCAAGTTGAGCAATATTTTGGAAAAGTGATACAAAGGGAAGGCCTCTCATGATGATATTTTGAGTAAGAAACAAGGGATGAATGACAAGAGAGGAATTAGTTTTATTAATGCATCCTGTGTGTTGGCTCGCGAGCATGGAAGTTATGCTCACCCTCGCTCTTTCCTCCAAACCTCAGAAGTAGGAAATCATAGACATTACGCCTACTACGAGGATCCAAATGTCGATGGGTAAGTAAATGATGAAGAGTAGTTTAGTTCCTTAGTCCATGGCTCGCCTCATTCTAGTTGGCTCCGCCAGCGCTTGCGTACAACCAATATTTTTCAAGTCATTGGTTAATATCATTGTAAGATCGAGGAGGCCGACTAGAGGGGGGTGAATAGGCGGTTTTTAAAATTCTTTTGGCTAAAACCAATATATAATGCGGAAGCTAATAACAATTGGTTTTACATAATAAACACCTAAATCAACTAGGCTCGACTAAGTGCACCAACAATAGGAATACAATTGAATGTGAGCAATCATACAAAGATATATAAGCAATTAAAGCAAGAATGTAAATTGCTCAAGTAAAACATAAGCACAAACCAAGATGACATAATTATGTTTTACCGTGGTGTTCGGAGACTTGCCGGTCTCCCCTATCCATGTTGGGGTAAGCCCAACCGTGTTGGACCGGCTCCACTAATTAAGCCAACACCTCCGAGGTAAGTCCAACCACTTGGACCGGTTCCAACACGAACCAACACCTCGCTCCACTAGGGTTGCTCTTCCTCCACTCCGGAGATGGCGAGCATCAAACCACTCACAACATGCCGGGCCTTCTCACAAGCCTCTTGACAAGATCACCGGACACGACGCCTCTACGCCGTCTAGGTGTTGGCAAACACCAAGAGAAATAAATCTCAACTCTCACTTGAACTAATCAAGTGTCTAAGCTCAAGTGGATACACAATCCACGACCTAAGGCAACACATGCACTTAGGGTTTGCTCTCCAAGCTCACTAAGTGCAACACATACACAAAAGAGATGAGAGGCTTGCTCTTAGCTCAAAAGACTGAATAGAGGTTCAACAATAACAGCAGCAACCTTCCCCAACCGGCCAAGGTGGTTATTTATAGCCCACACTAAAAAACTAGCCGTTGGAGGAAAGATTCCTTTGAATCGGTGCAGGGCCGGTCTGACCGCCAACAAATAGCCGGTCGGACCGCCCATGCGCCAACGGCTATAAAACTAGTCGTCGGACCGCCAACTAATGGCCGGTCGGACCGCCGCTTACCGGTCAGACCGCCAAGGCTAGGCGGTCAGACCGCCCGAGGAAAATCAGCACAATCCAAAAATGGTGCTTCTCTGGAATAAATGTACCGCGAAAACTCCGGTACTTCCGCTCTCCTGTAGTACCGTTTGTTTAATCAGAGAATTTGCACACAAGGCCACTGGTCCGATCGCCCAACACATGGCGGTCCGACCGATTTGGCACCGGTCAGACCGGTCCACACCGGCGGTCTGACCGCCAGACCACAGAGGCCAAACACTTTGACTTCGCTCAAATAGCAAAACACATTCGCCTATTTGAGTGCAATTTCAACAAGGTTGAAAGGTGATATTCTCAATAAGTTGTAAAACACATTTGACAACTTTTAGAATCAACACCACAAGGAGTAAGGTACATGGACTTACACCATTTGCAAAACACATTTGCAAACTTAAGTCACATGCTACAAGAAATCAAACATGAGCATCAACTATTTGCAAAATACATTCGCAAATAATAGCATCATGCCACAAGGCTAAGGTACATGGACTTCAACCATTTGCAAAACACATTTGCAAACTATAGTCCCATGCTACAAAGATTAAATGCATGAGCCTCGGCTATTTGCAAAACACATTCGCCAATAATAGCTCCATGCATAGATGAGCTAGAGCAAACACAATGAGCTATCAACACATGACTAACTCATGCTACTAGTCAAGACCCCTCTTAATAGTACAACAACCTATACTAACAATCCGGTCTTCCAACCAAACACCAAGGCCGGTAAAAGACTGGGAACACATCCTTAGCCCTAACTAGTCATACCTTTGCCTTGCATCTTCTTGAAGCTTGATGACACACATCATCGCTTCAAGTCCAGGTCCTTGACTTGATAATCATCAACGCACGATGACCTCCTTTTCTTCAAGTTTTTCTCTTGAATATGCATCAACTCATGATGCATTCTTCACTCGACCTCCATCAACACATGATGGATCTTCTCTTGACTTGATGTGCATCAACACATGATGCATCCTTTACTCTAAGTCTTGACACGCATCATGTCCATCAACATATGATGAGTCTTCTTTTGACTTGATGACCCACTCATAATCATCTCCTCTTCTTGAACATCATCGACACACGATGATTTCCTTTTTTTTCAAACTCTTCATATGCATCAACACATGATGCATCATTTACTTGAATCTTGACTTGATGATCAACTCATAACCTATTCATCCAACTCATAGAAAATGTTAGTTCCACAATATGATTATCATTAATTACCACTCCATACCATTAACTCATAATGGTGGGACAAGATACTTCAATCTTTCCCTTTTTGGTAATTGATGATAACCACATCAATTGCACATTAATTGAATGTAAATAATGTAACACAACATGAGTATATATATATAAACTACACAAGTTATATATACTCCAACATGAGTATGCAAGAACTACATAAGTTCTATATACTCACAATCATGAGTATACCAAAACCACACAAGTTCTACATACTCAAAACATGAGTATACAAGAACTACACAAGTTCTATATACTCAAAACATGAGTATACAACAACTACACAAGTTTTGTATACTCAAACGGATGCGTTTCAAAGTAAAAATCCCAAATATATGTGGAAAATGGAATATGGATCAATACTAATGAAACCACAAAATATAGAATAACCCCCCTAAATGTGTGCATACACAAATATGTAATAAGATCATATGCACATATTCAAGTTAAACTTATGGTTGAGTTCAACCTATATTTTGGATCCGAGGAATGCAACAATATATAAGATTAAGATGACGATTGCATACCTCGTTGAATTTCACCTTTATATCCAAATGAGACTACATAAAATAATACTAGACAAGAGAGTTAGTCTCGTATTTGGATTTGTCATTAATCACCAAAACATTCCATTAACTCATAATGGCGGGTCTAGATCCTTCAATTAGTCGTACACGAGCTACCCTAGTCGCTTGCCTGTGGAGAGATGTGCTCCACCCCTTTTTCTTCCGCTACTTTTTCTGCAATTTATGTAATCTACCCATTTGGCCTAGTCGACCTTATTGTAAAACTCGACCCGATGCGTTCTATTTGAACTTGATGTTTGTAATATTATGAATGGTTCGGTCTACGTTATGTATGAAATGATTCAATAATGTATCTGTTAGTGCTATCTACTGATCTAAGAAATAGCATAGTATTTTTATAAAGGATTTGAATTTGTGAAATCTGAGTCAACTATGTTTTGGGCCGTTGTTTCGTCGAGTAATTTGTAGTTTGACTCGACGGTTCGATAAAAGTCTGCTCCTTTACTTTTTGATATGATTTACCTGGAGCGTCGATTATTTATCAAATGAAGTATGATGGGTCATGCAGCTGCACTCCACTGTAGCTGAATTGAGTTCCATGGGTTTGAATTTTCAACTCGGTTGAGTGAAGCTTCATTGATTTGTCAGCTGCAGTCAATATGCGTGGAGAAATTTTTGGTTGTGTTTTTATGTCAACGTCCAGTGTTGCAGTGCTTCTGACATTTCATAGGTATGAAATTTATGCGTGTAAGCGAGGAAAGTAACGCTATCTTTGATTATTGAAATCAGAATATATGAGTTATATATATATATATATATATATATATATATATATATAATAACTATCATTTGAACTCGTACAGCTATCATGTGAACGCGTACAACTATTATATGAACACGTGATCCCTCGGAAGAGGAGGCGTCATGTATGTAGGAAGCCGAGTCACCATCCTATCAACACGCCCCCGCAGTCGGAATGTCGCCAAGGCGGACATTTAGACTGGATCTAAATTCGGTGAAGACAGAAGTCTCGCGGACGACAGTCCGGTGATGATGATCCGGCGTGATGACGACGGTAGACGGAGCGCTCGGAAGGCCGTGGAGGGAGGGCCGTGTCGACGAGCACACCGCATCACGCCACAACGTCATCGGAAGAGAGGAGGTGTTGGAGAGGTCGAAGCCGAGGCGGTGAAGTCCGGAGGCGAGGAACATCGACAGGTCAGCAGGGCGGCGCAAACCAATCTATGATCAGAAAAAATAGAGAAAACCCGATTTGAAGATGACCGGGGAAAACTCTAATTGGTAGCCGATAAGATGATCGGTGACATGGCTTAAACTATGTGTTGCGCAGCCCCCGGGAGAGATCATGGAGATGAGATCATCTCCGAGGCGGTGGGCTGCTGTGGAGGCGGTCGGGAGCGGCACCGCTCGATACCATGTAAGCGAGGAAAATAACGCTATCTTTGATTGTTGAAATCAGTACATGAGTTATTATATATATATATATATATATATATATATATATATATATATATATATATATATATATATATTACAACTATCATGTGAACGCGCATACAACTATTATGTGAACGCGTGATCCCTCAGAAGAGGAGGCATCATGTATGTAAGAAGCCGATGCACCATCCTCTCTAACAATGCGGAATGGGCCAGTCTGGGCTGGTTCAAAACTTCAAATTTGTTAATTGGAACTGTTAAACCTTGGATCGAGTTTTGATTAAAAAATTTAGTAGTGTACATTTCCTCGTTTTGTTTATTCTTTTTTTAAAGTACATCAGAGACTCACATCAGAATACTTGACAAAGTGCAATACGCATTGGCCTTTTGGTGTGGTGTTTTTTTCTTTCTCAAAGTTGGCACTTAAAAGGATTAGGTTATTAAGGAGTTAGCAAGTAGAATGTGGAAGTGCTGGACATGACCTTGCGGCTTGCCCCTTGTTCAACTATATAATTTATTTTTCTCATATGAGAATGAGTTTTTTTTAGAATCACCATTAGAGAATAAGTTTGTGTCTTGGTGATTAGTATCATCTCTAGAAACAATGAAAAAAACATTTGAGTTATTTGATGGTTACTCCCGGTGACAGACCCAAAACAAAATCTTAGCTAAGGTGGCATTGGACCAAACCCCAAGCCGCCTTCGCATTGTAGGACTCACCATCCCCACCACCTCGTTGGACGTCATGCCCCTAATTCCGCACCTTCGCACCCACAGTTGCTTCCCGTCTCTGCTCCGCTGCCCACCACTCACTATTCGCTAGGTGGTCAGTATCTTCTAAGTCATATATAAATAATCAATTTCTACTTGTAGCGACTACTGATTACCTTCTATGATTATCAGATGTGCACACTTGGCTATTGGTGGTAATCTAGCAATTTGGTATATCATCGATCAGATAGTCTGCATTACATATATTTTAAGACTGTAACACATAAATCAAGAACGAGTCAACGAAACAGACAAATTAGACACCAAGAGAGATTCTACTGAACGCAAACCATGCATGCTCGGCTCCTTCGCTAGTCGCTGCTACGCCCTACGCCTTCTACTCTCGGTTGCCTCCTGCCGTCCTGCGCCCCTTGCCAGCCCACACCCTTGGTTGCTGCGGTGTCGATGCCTCACCTCGTTGACTCGCTGCTCCGATCATCGCCCGTCACCTGCCACGCGCATCCTGGGCCCACTGTAGCTTACTCTAGGGTTAGGATGTCGAGGAGAATGTGTGAGGCCGTGAGTGGAATGAGAGCCAGACTCGATGTCTCGATCGATGGTGCAATGGCTGCCTCCCCTAGTCAATGCTTCTAATGGGCCATCTAGGCCAGGCCCAAATCAAGAAAGGGACAGGCCACATGCCCAAATCAAGAAAGAGACAGTGTCAACGTGTTGTTAGCCTACCTTGGCTCGGCATTGTTGACGAACCGTCGCTAGCAAGTCCAGTCTGAGCGATTATCTCGTAGACAAACTCAGAATCGTAAGAACAATGCAAGAACACAAGAACATAATAATAGATTGAACACAGAGATATGAGGGTACTTCAGGTTTCTCTTTATTGCTCTTCTCAAAAGAACAATGGTTGGGGTCCCCCCTCCTTTATATAGGCTACTAATGGATGAGGAGCCCACCTTGGGCCAGGACTCCCGGCCTGGGCTCAGTTTTTTAACACTCCCCCTTGAGCACTCATCCGTCATGTTCATGTCTCATCAAAACTCCATAAAAATCTAGTGAAAAATTTTTTAGAGAAAGAGTACATGATACACATTTTGTTGTGCTACTCGAATTGTCTCATTAAAAACCTTAGCCGAGAAACTTCAGGAAAACTCGTCAAGGGAAAAAGAGTACAATCTACCTAATTTTATTTAATCTACATGATTTATTCTTTGGGTACTCGATCTTCGTGATCAAACTTTAATAAAGAGTTTGTGAAGATTCCCCCCTTATTTCTGCACTTCTTTAAGTCTCATCATTCCAATTCCACGTATGCATATTTCAAAGCTAGACATTGGAGTGACTTAGTGAATAAATCTGCAAGATTTTTACATGACTTATTATGCAGTACTTTAATTTTGTCCATCTTTTGCAATTCACGAGTATAGAAGAACTTAGGGTTGATATGCTTAGTGAGAGGACTTTTCACATAACTCATCTGCACTTGTGCAACACAAGCTGCATTATCTTTATAGATAATAGTGGGGGTTTGTGCGGTATTCAATCCACATGGCTGCTGGATGTGGTGAATCATCCGCCGAAGCCAAGAACATTCCTGTGAGGCCTCGTACAGTGCTATGATTTCCGAGTGGTTCATCGAACTAGATACAAAACTTTGCTTAGACGATTTCTATGAAATTGTAGTTCCACCACACAGGAATACATAGTCTGTTTGTGACTTAGCTGTATGCGGGTCTGACAGGTACCCAGCATCTGCATAGCTAGTCATAGTTAGGTCTTGGTTCTTTCTGTAGAACATGTATTTCAACCCTCGGGTCTAGTAATTAGTTTCCCGGTGGTACATGAGGGGCACACAAAATCTTCATGATTCGGGAAATTCTTCACATTGACATTGTATCCTTACCATCTGAGAATTATTAATTATATTTCTCATCATTCTAAGACCGGGGTGGCCTAATCTATCATGCCAGAGACAAAAAAGTTTAGAGATTTTAAAAGTGATTTTCAGGACAGCATAGGCTGCAGGTGCCTTAATGTGAGTGTAGCATAGCCCAGATTCATATGAAGAAAGTTGTTCTAATACTCTTTTCCCATTTTCTTCACACTTTGTAATGAGTAGGCATTCCTTACCATACTCTTCTTCAGTCTCTACGTGGAGACCGTTAACGCGAATATCTTTAAAGCTTAAGAGAGTCCTAGTCGATTCTGGTTACAATAAGGCTTCTTCAATGACCAATGTTGTGCCTATCGGGAGTATAATTGTAGCTCTTCCCGAGCCTATTATACAAGTATCGCTGGCTGCGATTGTCGTAAGACTACCAACATTATTGCTGGTTGACTGAAATTTTTTTGTCTCTCTCAATATGGTATTCGTTGTGCCACTATCTGCTAAGCACACTTCCTCCATAGGGTGCCACACGCGTTCTGATATATAAAGTATTTATTAATATGGGGTAGGAAGCAATCCACACACATAAGTAAAATACTTCAAAACAAAACACAACTTGCTATTATTAATACGAGAAAAATATTACAGGACTCATCATAAGAATTTATTGCTTTGCTCTCCTAGAGCTTACAACCATTATTCAAAATTCAATGTTCTATCACAACCAAAAACTACAAATGACTATAAAATCTAAGTGCATTGCGTGCACTATATTGAATCAGCGAAGTATGAAGAAACTTCTGCATGAATCTGCTCAACGTCCAACTTCTCTTCTTCGGCAACAACAGTTGCTGTCGCCATGATGTCCAAAGAAGGTGTGATGGGGGCTGCTACTTAGCTGTCCACATCCATGGATGCAACCCATGATTGTGGATCCTCTGTGCCTGCAATGGTGAGGTGTGCCTCATGCTGTTCTTTACCCTTCTTCTTAGACTTGAAAGCATCAATCACGTGCTGCGGCTCACTGCAAACATGTGACCAATGTCCCCAAGTGCCACATTTGTAGCAACTTTGGTATTGCTGGTTTTGTTTTGTCTTCCATGACCTTACCCTTCTTGTCTCTTTCTTTTGAGTGAGGCTTCCTCACCTTGTAGCTGCTTGCATTAACTTCATGGCCAACTGTGCTACTAGGCGACTGTGAGATGTAGTTCTTTTTAAGAACGTCATCTTGAGCTTTCAAAACTTGCATAATGTCAATCAATTCGTCATACTCCTTGTAGCCATTGATTTGATAGTTGTGTGCGGATTGCACCGCGTTTGGGTGAAAGGTAGAGAGAGTTTTCTAGATCTTCTGCTCATCTATGGTTACCTTACCACAGAGTTGAAGACTTGTACAAAATTCTGTGCAATGCGAAATTGTACTCCCCCATGGTCTTGTAGTCAGCAAAACTTAGTCAGTTCCATTCTTACTCTGCCCGAGGAAGAATGGTATACTTCAGCTTCTCGAACCGCTTCTTCAGTGCAATTCATAAAGCTAGTGCGTTCTTTTCTGCCATATACTCATTCTTAAGCGTTAGACTGAGATGGTGTCTGAGGAAATGAAGTTCTTAGTCATTCTTCTCAACAGTTGGAGTGGCATCAAGGTGCCAAGTCTAATGGTAGCACATAACTTCTTGGCTCCAAGTACGATTTCGACATCTGATGCCCAAGTTAGGTAATTGTGGCCACGCTGGGCCATCTCTTCGAACTCCTAGTTTGCAATACCAGTTATCTGCATATTCATATAAAGATTCCACAATATTACTACTGGTAATTTACAAAAAAATAATTACAAAAAGTCTCATAATATTATTCGAACTCTCGGTTCGTGATCCCATATTTTCTATGCATTTTCATGATTTACTACTATTTTCAGTAATTAAAAGTAGTATAAAGAATCATAGATAATCAAAACAGTAAATACAATAAATAAATTACAATAACAAAGTTAAACATGCTTCAAATGCAAAAATTAATTCAAAAATTAAATTCCCGAGTCCCTTTTCTGCTGGAAAATGAATTGTCGATAAATTCTGCAATTTTCAGGGATTAAATCGCCAAATTTCATTACTGAGAAAAAAATTCGCGCAATTTTCAGCAATTCTGATGGCCTTTTTTTTTTGCAAAATTTCCTTATTCGCCTAAGGATCCTCATAATTTTTAGAATCCCGAAGGACCTTTTTGCAAACCTCCTCTTTTTTCAATTTTCCTTTTTTTTTCTCTATCAAAAAAAAAATTAGGCCGGCCTTTTTGGCCCATGTCACTTGGAGCAAAAGGGGGGGGGGCACCCGTAGGGTTTCCCTGCCCCTATTGAAGTGGCGGCGATGGCTGGAGCCTGAATAGGTCGGCATAGGGCGGCGGCGGCGCTACGAGCGGGTGGGCGTCCGGCCGTCTCCACGGCTGCGCGCAAGGTGGCTGGCAAGGGGCACCAAGCGGCGCAATGGCGTGAGCTCCATGTGTGGCGGCTCGACGCGGCAAGCGACGGCCAATGCGTCGTCGCATGTGTCATATTTCTTTGGCCGGGCTTCAAGCACAACAACGTGGCGTGAGAGGCGGCAACCTGTGTCTTGACGCGTGACCGCCCATTGCCGAAGCGTTGCGGGCATGGCGGCGCTCCTTCAAGACGGCAAGCAACTCCCATTCGGCGGCGCCTTCAAGACGCGGCGGTGGCGGCTTATTGCATGCATGGCGGCGGCGCATAGCTCCAAGCCGGCGCGCACAGCGTGCATGGCGACGACGCATGGCTCCAGGCCGGCGTTCACGGCTAATGTGGTCGTCGTGGGATTGATGTTTTTTTAGTTACTGCGATGCATACGGTTGTTCATGCAATTACCGATCGGCTTGGCCGGCGACTTCAAGTTGACTCGCGGTAGTTTAGAACGAATTTGCAATTTTCAATCTACAGTACAATCGATATTCAATCTTTCATGCAATCTACCGATCGACATTGTGTCGGTGACTTCAAGTCGGCTCGCGGTAGATTAGAGCAGATTTGCACCGTAGAAAACCAACTTAGAAAGCGAATTTGCATAATTGAAAGCGATCTAGAAAAATACGATTCAATTTACAAGCATCGTTCTTCAACGGTTACCTTTTCGATTCGATGATAGTCGATCGTGCTGATAACGTGTTGAGGAACCGTCGCTGATGAGTCCAATCCTAGTGATTACCTCGTAGACAAACTCAAAATCGTAAGAACAATGTGAGAACACAAGAATAAAATAATAGATATAATATAGAGATATGATGGGAACTTCAAATTTCTCATTATTGCTCTTCTCAAAATTGTAGTATAATGATTGGGGTCTCCCCTCTCCTTTATATAGCCTACTCATAAATGAGGAGGTCACCTTAAGATAGAACTCCCGGTCAGAGCCTGGTTTCTTAACAGACATGCTGGTGGATACCGAGGTCTTGCGAAGGGGGAGGGGGGTCTGTTCCGGCAGCCTAACCTCGGCACGTTGACGTTCCGCCCCTGGTTTCTCCATTTTGCAGGTTATAAATGAGCTTGTAGTATTGTGCAGTGAAAAAATTATTCTGAAATTCCCATGTTATACACGTGGTACTTTTTTAGAGGTTGCAGGTGCTACTCGGAAAGCATTTTTAGGGCCAATTGCGAATATCTTTTGGGTTGGGCTGGGCTGGGCCGGGCCTACTGCTGTGGTATTTTCTTTCTCTTGACAAACTCGTGTTATGCAATTTATTCATGCACGACTATTCCATTTGCAGTGTCTTTTTCACAACGGTTGTTGAATTGCGTTATTGGATGATGCACTCCTAGATAGTCTGCAGATTTTGCATCAGTTGCTTTCAGGCGGAGCTTGTACAATATAAGGAGGAAAATGGGTACCTACACCTATAAATAATAAAACTAAAAAGAAACCACAAAGGTTGCCTCTAGGAAATTCTCCTTATTAGGGACGACACAACTGAGGAAGCATGGATTCTAGAACTATAGTTATATACATATGCTTGTTACAAAATAGAATGACACAAAGGCTCAAACCTGCAGACTTGTCCATGTTTGGAATTCTCAAATGGCAGGTGTAAACTTTAAACAAAACCACCATTCGTTTGTGGATATCATAGGGATATGCCCGTAATATTAGAATGATGATACAATTGGTAATAGTGTTGAGAGTTTGTCCAAGCACTTGAAAGCTTGTAGACCCTAAAAGTTTTTTTTTGGCAACAGTTTAGGAAAATCGGTATGACCACAATTTGTGCACGGGGCGTGGTAGTACTGGATTCTAGTTAGCGGTATGTTTTTCTGGAGAGCATGTTTTTTAAAGTTTATTCTTTCTTAAAAAACGATATGACCGCATTTTGTGAGCGGTACTACCAGAGTGCGATAGTACCAATGTTTATATGGTGGTATGACTGACTTTGCCATGTTCCCGCCAGCTTGGCGGCAATGTTTGTAGGTTAGGTCAATTTTATGGGTTTCAGTGCATATGTGTTGCATGATGCATGTGTTTGACTAACGTGGGTCAAGTTGTGAAGAACTTGTTCCCAGAATCGATTTCTTGGTTTATTGTTGTGTAGGAAGTTTGGAGGTCAACAACTGTCAATGACGATGATGATCAGGACTAGGCTTGGAGAGCGTAGGTTCAGAACAATCGAGGATGCCGGGTGAAGTCAGTGGACTCAAGCATGGTGCAAAATGGACAAAGATGACCGAACGGGAAGTTCGGTGCAACGGGTTGCATCAAGCAGCGCAGGGGTCCGTGCAAGTACCATGGTGGTTTCGGTGGGAGACGGATGGGAGAGACTTGCCGATATAAAGAGATTCGTTGATCAACCTACACGTGGCAAAGCATAGGATTGCTTCATGAATATTGGACTCGGTCTTTAAAGAAGGACCGAGAAGTGGTATTTTGGTAATTTTAATAAAATATTGTCTTGATGACTTTTGGCTAAACCGCAGCGCAAGATGGTGCAAGGAGAAATGGTTTAGGTCAAATGAAGTTAAAGACCACGAAGAAACGAATTCAGGAAGCCCGGTTTGTCATCTGCTTTGAGAACCGTGTGTGAGTGTAGAACCGTTTGTGTGTGGACTTAACAGGTGCCCATTACGGTTTTCTCTCATAGACTAGCCTCCATTGTATAAGGGGATGTCTAGATATGGAGTCCCCAAGCCCTTCCATGTGAGGAACTCTAATTTGTGTTTTTGGGAATTTTAGAGTAGTTGAGACTAGGGTTTTTGAGAGATGGATCGATTGTGTGCTCAAGTGTTGAGATTTTATCTTCCATGGTGGAGTGGCTGTAAACTAACTTCAATATCAAATCAATCCAAGTAAGATTCTTCAAGTTGAGTCTCTTCTTGTTCTTGCTATCTTTTGGTGATTTTTGGGTTTTTTGTGATCATTTGGTTTCTGGTTGAGATCTTACTTGCTGTGACATATGGGAATACATCTATGATCATTTTGATCATCTCTTACCCACGAGCAGGTTCTAGGATCAAAGTTTGATTTTTAAGGTTTTTGTGTCCTTCCCTCATCTATGAAATGCATGGAACCTTGGCTTCGATCTTCCCGATCGTCGATTGGAATAGGTTCCTGACCTTTTTGATGAACTATGGTAGAAATTTGAGAAGATTTGGATCACCGGATCAAAAGTTGTGCCGATTTTGGTTTTTGGTTTCGGATTGATTTGTGTTTTTACTGTTCACCCGATAGTACTGATACTGTTTCGCCAGTAATACCGCTCAACGGTACTACCGCTACTGTTCACCGGTATGATCGGTAGTGTTCACAGGTGCTGTTCACCAGCATGTTTTTTTAATGTTTTTTAGTTGTTGTGCTTCAGGTTTCGATCGGATTCAATACAAGATATCCGCTGTGTTTATTTGTTGATCTTTATAAATTTCGTAGCTAGTATAGAGAAAATCTTGTTGAATCTCATCAAGATGAAAAATAAATTGAGCTCCTGTTTGCCTCCTTTTCTGGTCGCCTTTCCAGTGCAATACCGTTTAATCAGACTGTAACCACCTCCTCGAGCATGCACTCCAAATCAATGGTTTCTTGATCAGAATACTCGTCTATAAGGCCTATTCATTTCTTTTCCATTCCTCCATCCCTAACATGTAGAAGCCTCTTGAACCTGTGACTCTAAATAGGCCAAAAGGTACTAGTTCTCCATCTTTTTTTCTTCTCTCTTTTCCACGTCGCCTTTTTCTCCTTTAGCACAAGTGACCAAAATCAATGGTGGTGGTGACGATGCAACGAGACAAGCGGTAGACACTCTTGCTTGCCAATTTTCTCAACCAACTACAGACAGAAAAGGCGTCTTTCCTTGTCACCACTATTATTTGGTACATGACTTGTTGCCCTCCCATTGGCTCCAGCAGAAGAAAATTTCAGAAAATGAAGTAACATAAATGAGCATTGGTGATTTCAGTTAGGATAATGAAAAGATCAAGGTTTTGGGGCCTCTTCAAGGATCTTTTCTGAACTAATGTTACTGATTTATGAAGTTGTTTAGCATACGACTATGAGTATTACTATCTTCAACAAGAACTTTCGTGGAGCAAAAAATTGTGACATTGACATGTAAAATTACATATCAATAACCCTCGAGGTCTCTCAATAATAGTTTTGTCTTCCAATGGAAGAATAATATCTCTTTCTGAGTGTTATTGGCCTAATCTCGTTAGATGAAGAGAGACAAACTTCTATCAGAGCTAGAGCCAAGATCATGCTCTAACTTAGAGACCAATTTAGATAGCACAAAATGATCTTGACAGTCTAATATAAATATTATGATCGAGGAGGACACACTCTAAAAATTTTCTCCGAAAAGAAAGGGAAAAAGGGCACGCTATATGACTAGAATACTCACCATTTTTCCTTAAATAATCCAGTAGCTTCTAGCTAATCATTCATAATTGGTGTGGTCTCATTTGACTGAAATGTTCTATAATTCTATATAGTACGAAGTGAACTAGTACCTGTCTTTTGCTACTTGGCGTCAGAAACAAATCAAGCCACACAAGACTTCGTTTTATTGCAGAAAGAAAAGGAAAGGAAACTGCAAGAATTATTATTATTATTATATATTTTGATTATAATTTAGCTTTATCCCCAAAGAAAGCAAGCAATCTGGTGTCATTTATGAGGTTGAAGTGGATTGCGTCAGTGTGTGTTTTGTTAATTTCTTTCTATAAGTCTTTAAGGTTGGTTCATAAGCGAGATCAGTGTGTATGTTGACTTGTTAAGTTAGCATCCGAGCCCAAGGTTTGTGTTTTCTACTTTGGAGGCTGGTAATTAATATCTACGTACTTTCGGTATAGAATACGCAAAGTTGTAAGAGCATATTTACAATCAAATTAAAGAAAAATTAGCTCAATATAATATCAGCACTAAGACATCTTGACTTCAAAATCCGGCTGGACGATCTTTTCAACCCGCGTGTCACTTGTTTCTAACACCAACCTGTCGTGCTGCCTTGAGATAAGTTTGAAACAAAGCAGTGAAGAGGGACGAAGAAAGGATAAGAAAGCAGCCATGCCTTCTCGAAGAGGATCACAACGTAGGAGTACAACCGTACAAAACAAGGACAAGTTTTTCTTTTCTGATTCTGATTCTGATTTTGATTTTGATTCTGATTTTGATTTATTCGTCTGGGATAAATCTTGACGAGAATAAGTAGTAGACTAGCTACCTAGTGGTAGTAGTAGTAAGTAATAACTCCGATCCATTGACCGAAACATATCTCTTGCTAACGACGCTTTCCTTCACTTTGACTTCGTTAACCTGTAAGAAGCTGTGAGCCCTTCTGCATGACTCTGTCCGAAGCAACTCAACTCCAACTGTGCACGGCGCTCCTCGCTTTTCATTATGAAAGGGAATCAACTTAGTAGGACACAAGTCTGCGATCTCATAAATTTTTTACTTTTACTGAAGTACATTCGTATATACATAATACATAAGGACCAAAATTTGAATCTGTAATCTTTCATGTTTGTGGCCGAGTCTCAAAAGGAATCAACTTCCTATGATTTTTCTTATATCTGTTGAATGATAATTCCTGACATTGTAATTTATCTTAACCATGTACTAATATCAGCCACTCATTCTCTGTAGTTACTGTTACTGATAGTCCCTAGACAAGACTCTATTTTTATCACTTTGCACAAAAGCAAGACTGCCCAAAGGGATAGGGTTACTGATAAGATTCCGTCTTACTTCTTCTTTAGCGAATGAATGCGTGGAGAGGAGATTCAGCTGACGACGTGCAAGAAACAGACACTCACTCCTGCAAGCTAATCTTCACTGGCATGTGATTGTCATTTCTTGTCTTAAAAAACTGCCTTTTATTTCCAACCGTAACTGCATGCTTGTTTAAAAACAGAAAAAGAGCAAGAAGAGTGCAAAATGATGCATTTACCAAGAGTTTGGGTGTGTTTGATTCGTTGAATGGAGTGGTCTTGATCCATTCATCTGGTACGGAAAATGAGTTCGTTCAGGTATTTGGTGGGTTGAATAGAATCAAACCATTCGGGATGAGATGGTTCAAGAAAAAGGAATATTTCATGTTTATGTTGTATCATACTGTTTGGGAAAAATCCTGAACCACACCATTCACTCGAATTCCAAGGCGCTTGGTGACGTGGTGGCTTGATTTATGAGCTTCAAATGATCATATTTTATAAACCGAGTATCCGATTTGTGATCCGATTTAACCGTTGTGTTCTTTGTCATTTAATCAACAAAACAAGACCACTCTTAGCATATTTTAATGTAAAAAATATCATACAAACCATTCTATCCCACCAACCAAACACCATCTTGAACCATCCAGAACTATCATATTCTACCAACCAAATAAAATCATGTATCATCGTATCCCACCAACCAAACAACATACTTGTATCATCTCATCCAGAACGATCACATCCTACCTGTACCATCCTATCTCATCCACCTCATGATATTTTAGACAGTGTGCGGTCAAACTTTCTTAATTTTATGTACTAATGTAAAAAATATTTGTATTGGATATATGAAAATGATATCAAAATAGCCATAAAAATCTTTTTATAATATAATATAATATAATATTTTTATTTTATTTTATTTTATAGATATGTTTATATAAAAAGTAACGATCAAAGTTGTATGTTAGAAACTGTATCAATGTCAAAAATAATATATATTCTCGAAGAGATAACTCCCCAAACTTCTTGAAACAAGACACAATTTTCTGATCTTCATTGCGCAAAAGCAACATCTACCGCAAGTATTAACAGAAAACATAAGATTAGCCACACCTTTCACAGTTGATCAAACTAAAGCGCATACAAACACCACTACAAACCATTTCTCGGATCCAAGTCTCCATGTTATCCTTCTTTAAATTAAAAATACACAGTTTCTCCTACAAATTTTTTTATACATAATTTTAGTTTCCTCTTTATTACCTCTACCATTTGTATTATTAATCCACTAAAACACATCTTTATTACTCCTCTCTAACCCAGTGATTATCACATCTTACACAAAGCAGAAGAAAAACTAAAGAGGACGGCAGCCAATCACACGGGCAGGAGAGAGCCACGTGTGCGTGCAGCAGCCGCGTGCGACCAGCCGGTCACCCACACCGGTCGCCGCCGGTCACCTCCACACAAAGGCAAGCACGGATAAATACCAACCACCCTCCTCCCGTTTACCCATTTCTTCTTCTCCTCCTCTTCAGATCAAGAAACCGTGTCCTAGAAACCATCGAGATCGCCCGCTCCTCCCTTCGGATCACGGAAAGGCGTCGGCTTTCGGAGGCTCTCGCGCTCTCCTCGTCGTGACGAATCGATCGGTGCGCGGATCGAGCGTTTTTTTCTCCTTTTGGTTGGGAGATTTTTTTTTTCTTTTCTGGTCACCGGCCGGAGAGGCGTTGCTGCTGCTGTTGGATCGGGAGTTGTTGTTGGCTTCAAGGGGCGCGGAGATGGTGGCCGAGGTTGAGGTGATGCATCAGCCTGTGCCGGTTTTGGAGGTGCAGTACCACCGGTGCGTCGCCAAGGGGGTCGAGGAGGTGGTCGGCATGTCGGCCGCAGCGGCGGCGGCGGCGGCCGCGCCGGAGGTGGGGTTGGAGGTCGAGGTCGAGGTCGCCGTCGAGGTGCCTCACATGGTGAGTTGTGCCGCTAAAGTTCGTGCCTTGTTTGTTCTAGTAGTATCTTGGTATTTCAGTTGGGAGATAGTAAATTCGTAGGATGCCTGGCACTTTAGAAGGATTACTTGTAGTTTTTTGCGATGTTCTTGTTAGATTTCTAACATTGTTTTTTGTGAATACAAGATAGGGGCTTTCCTGTACTCTATAACCAGCTCTAATGTCAGGTATTGTTGTAAATAATCAATTAATCATCATCGTAATGTTGCTGAAGTTTGTAGTACTGGATTGGGGGAAAAAATTTCATTTTAGGAATTAGTAGTATTACCGGCCCGTGGACGCAAAAGACTGGCACACTTTCTTAGGAAAAGTAGCTACTTTTTAGGGGGTTCTAGTTCTAGGCCACAAAGGTGAGAAGGTGGGTGCTGAAATTATTGGATCCATTTGTTTATAGTGGCAGTGGTCGTTGTAATATTTGTGCTTTTGCAGAAGTGTAATTTATCATATGAATTGTCTTAATGGCTCTTAATCAGTTAAGAAAGTGTTGGCCTATTGCTGCAATTGAAATTTTGCATCTCTAATTCACTAGGCTTGAGACCTTTTTTTTTTGGAACAGAAGTATTTTGGTCTAGGTGCACGGTGTTAATTGTCTTAATTTAGCAGATTAAAGAAAAAAAAGTCTATTGTTCATATTTGTTTTGTATTCGGAAAACAAGGCAGTAGTGGTGACTTTGTGTTTGATGCAGGGGTTGGAGAATGCTGGTGGTGCGCCGAGTGTATCTGTGGAGACGCTACAGTTTGTGCCCATTATTCGGTCTGGTAGCTTTGCTGATATTGGACCTAGGAGGTACATGGAAGATGAACACATCCGGATAGATGATCTTTCTGCTCATCTTGGCTCGCTGTTGGTGTGTCCGTTGCCTAGTGCCTTCTACGGGGTAAGTGGTTACTTTGCATATGCTTGATCCATTTAATCACACTGTTATATCCTCAGCAACAGTACCCGAACTGATTGTCTTGTTCCTTCCTTTTGTATTTTAGGTCTTTGATGGCCATGGAGGCCCAGATGCTGCAGCCTACATGAAAAGGCATGCGATGAAGTTTGTGTTTGAGGATAGCGAGTTCCCACAAGCATCACAAGTAGATGAAACATTCCTGCAGTTTGTTGAGAACACTGTCCACAGAGCGTTCTTGCAGGCAGATCTTGCTCTGGCTGATGACTTAGATATCAGCCGCTCTTCTGGAACTACAGCACTCACCGCATTAGTCTTTGGGAGGTAAGATGTGCAGTAATAATAACAGTTCCAATCTGTAGAATTGCACAGTACTTGCTTCAGCATGCATGCTCACTTGAGGGCCCGACCTGCCTTGCAGGCAATTGTTGGTTGCAAATGCTGGGGATTGCCGAGCAGTCCTTAGTCGGAGAGGCGTAGCAATGGATATGTCTCAAGATCACAGAGCAAACTATGTTGAGGAGTGTGAAAGGGTTGCTGCGTCTGGGGGATACATCGAGGATGGCTACCTCAACGGAGTGCTCTCTGTGACACGGGCTTTAGGGGACTGGGACATGAAAACACCTGATGGCTCGACATCGCCTCTCATCGCAGAGCCAGAGTTCAGACAGACCACGCTCACCGAGGACGACGAGTTCCTTATCATGGGCTGTGACGGGATATGGGACGTGATGACCAGCCAGCACGCGGTGAGCATCGTCCGCCGGGGGCTCCGTCAGCACGACGACCCCGAGAGGTGCGCGAGGGAGCTCATCATGGAGGCGAAGCGGCTCGAGACCGCCGACAACCTGACCGTGATTGTCGTCTGCTTCGTCTCGGAGCTCGGCTCGCCGCAGCGGGCGCAGACGGCGAGGCCGAGTAGCTGCAAGAGCCTGTCCGCGGAAGCCCTCTGCAACCTGAGGAGCTGGCTGGAGACTGATCGCTAGGGTGAGCGCTGAAAAGCCTAGTGTTCCTTCGTTCCCACTCTGTAAATATGCTGACATTGGTCGAGGAATCATAAGTACTCTAGTTTCTATTTGTTGAAGCTGCGGAGCAGAGGCAGGTGAGCGAGCAGCAGCCAGCAGCTTTGTAGGTTATCTTCTCATTTTGCTCCCCCACTTCTTTTTTTCTTTATGTTACTGCTATTGTTTACACCATTGCTGGTTGTACATATCTATTGAGCTCATGGATGGTCCTGTTCTACACTAGCACTAGATTGGTTTCTATCCCGGTCTTGCCATCGACTGTTATTTCCCATTGCAACATATGTGTATGTGCATTATGTTCCAAGCAAAAAACATGTATGTGCATTATGTTCCAAGCAAAAGGCATGATTCGGGAGGTTATATTAGTTTTCCCTGTACGATGGTTAGCTAATGCGCTTTTCAGGTTGCTAAGCCTTAACGGTGGTTGGATGTTGGAACTGGTTAATGTGGTCGCAAGGGGTTGGGTGTTGGGTTAAGTCAGTTAATTCATTCTTCTGACAGCAATTAGTGTGGGTAATCTAGGCAGGCAGGCAGGCAGCCAGCCAGTCAGACGAGAGCATGAAGGATGGTCCATTTCGATCGGGACAGGGAGCGCAGCAGGGTACGGAAAGAAAATCTGTGACTTTCCATGTGAAAACAAGTAGCCTAGCAAAATTCTAAATGGAACCCTGGAGCACCGAGAGTAGGTGACATGCTCACTTCACGCCAGCTAATTAGTTAGCCAGTGGAAAGGATGGTAGTGGCACTAAACAGGCCTCACCGAATCTGCACCCTCCTTTTCTGCGATAAGATGGCATCATCACGCACAGAGAGACTCAACCAGTGATCGGTAGTAACATCTAGGTTCATTGTATTCGTACCCCGCTCAGCCGCCAACTCCAGAAAAGGAGTGTGGAAGAACAGGCACAGCCACCCCATTTGACCATGGGAACGAGATGGACAGATAGTGTGTACTAACTACTTAAATGTAGGCAGACAGCGACGGCGCCGTTGCCATTGAAGCTGAGCAGGTGGCAGATGGTACTGATATTTAGCACTCATCAGTCACGACCCGATAGTTGGTTAGCCAAGTCAGATGGCACAAGGCTGGGCCTTGACTAATAAGCTGCCAATCGGCAGAAATAGTAATAGGTAACATCCACAGACGCATCAGTGCATTACCAATTCTGAATGACTTTGCAGCGCAATCGGAGACGAGTCCTTCGTGATACTACTAAACGTTGCTCTCATGGCAGTTATCATTTGCTCTCTCCACGCTAAAGCTATCAGCTGCTGAAAACGACAGGGAACCATGGCTGTCCGTGCAGCTGACACAAATGCAGAAGGAATACTGCAAGCAACAGGAGTAAGCGAGCGATATTTCTGACATGCGTTCGAGAGAGCCAGCCAGCGGAGGCGTCGCTGTGACAGTATCTGAATCGACTGTCATGCTGCTGATGCTGATATGGAACAACATGTATTTACTCGGCAGTGTACACATATATCCAGATCCTATGCGCTCATGAAGACCGACCGATTCACAGGGCTTCTTGTGCGGGCTAAACTTGGCGGGGGTGTCTGCACGGATCTTCCAAAAGGAAGAAAGAGGTCTATCATGCAGTCATACTCCTCTCTGCTAACCTGAGCTGAGTTCAGAACCTGCAGTACGCAACAGAAAACGATTGTATGTCTTCAGAGGCGTATAAATCCCTAATATTTGCACAGCAAAACGGTAGGGAATGGCGTAGTCACCTTTTGCACAAGCTTCGAATCTGACATTATTGAAGCAAGATCAAGAAGCCGGTGAATGGAGAGTGCATTGAGCAGCATCAGAACCATCACTTGCCATTGCCTGGATCTCAGAGAAGGCAGTGCATCAACAAACGACATTGTGTCGATCAAGTATCCCTAGTGGGAAAGAAGAAAACACTCATTAGATGATCCAAAAGGATCATACCATCACAGACATGTAGCTCTATATGTGAGGACCCAAATAATTATCAGACACTAGCATCAAGCTAACCTACAAATTCTTAGAGCGTGTTACATTTTTAAACCGACTAAAGCTAATAGTTGCATGATAGATGTTAGCCAGGAAGTGTCTAACTAGACTAGATATCAGAATAGAATGCAGTAGAAAAGCCTCTTCACAATAAGGTTCCAGGAATAGCAGATTACTGTACTGTAAACAAACACTAGCCAGTAAAGACATACCCAGGTGCGACTAGTGTGTCATATATGGAGCATAGAAGTGATAAAATAACACGAACATTCTACCCTTTTTACCAGTAAATATAAAGAAATATGGGATCCCCGACACTATCAGATGGAGGTTTTCAAATGTTTTGACCATTTGTTTCTCAATAAGAGTTGTCTATTCAACCAGTGAGGTTAAAAACATTTGGTATGCAATATGTATAGCTAGATAAAGATAACTTCAGAGTATCTGAACATCCAGCAATTAATTCATAGCTTGGTTCATATCATACCAGAGTAATCTCCAACTTGGAAACTGGGATTTGCATCCTCAAGTTTGATACAAGTACTGGCAGTGCATTACAAACACAAGTATCTAAAGCTCTTCTGATCTCAGACGATTGGCCATCTTTCAAAACTATCTTCTGAGGATATTCTCTCCTATTGGCAATCAACAATTCTTCCACAGAACTTTCATCAAGCCCATACACATAGGCTAAAGATGACTGGGATATCCATCCAAATAGTGCAGCCCACATTGTTGCAAAAGTGGACAGCTGAAAAGAAATGCACATCATGCTAAATTGAACTAAAAGAAGCAAAACTGCTACTTTTTTCTCAAGGATACTTACAGTTAAACTGAAACCTTCTGGCGGTGTGTCATGCCAAGAATCATCAACTTCGAACATGTCTGTGTCTAGAAGCACAGTCTTCTTTGGCCACTTCACAACACCACTATCTATTTCAAACATGTCCTTTTCCAAAGTATCTTTGTCATTGTCATAGTCATTCTCGAGCTGTTTCTGGTAAAGCATATCAGGCAATATGATGATTCCTGCCTTTGAAACTGTGTTCAGAAAGGTATAAGTCAGTACCTATCAATAACAAAAAGTGTATTCTGTGCCTCAAAGCATCGCAAGGTTAAGGAATATCCATTCACCTGCATCTTCTACTTCCGATGTGCCCGAAGAAATAACTTCTACTGCCTCAGTAAGGGCAGCTGCACAAGCCTCTGCAGATGCATGCCTTAGTGAACTGGCAATGTCTTCCTTGGATTGTTTTTTACCACTTGAATGGCTTTCACATGCTTTACTTGTTTCTAAAACACTTCCATTCTCATCTGCCCATGTCACGGACTGGCTTCTATTATTGGATCCGGCAGCCTTCAATGAAGATTTTAGTGCATGTTTAACCTTTTCGTCACTTGTCACATCTTTTCCAATGTTCACTGCTTTACTGAATTCTTCATGTAGCTGTTCAGTGTAAGCTTGCGTTGAATCTCTTGATGCATATTGAGATGATGAAGGATGCTTATCTGCTAGTATGGAACTTGAGAAGTCATATTGACCCACAGTCCCTTGATCCATCTTTGCCGAAGCATGATCCCCAATAAAGACTGTACTCGTAAAGTCCACTTCATGCCCATCACTTCCAGCAGGTCTCTTTGCAGGCTTACTCTTGCGTGCCCTTGATGATGCTTTAGTTACTTTCTTTTTCTTCCTGTCATTTTTCTCTTCTAGAACTACATCCTCTAACTGCTTCGCAATGGAATCTGATATGCAAGACGACAACATATTGTTATCTTCATCCTGCTTGAACATCTTCGATGGGGTTTTAGTTGCTTCCTTTTTCTTTGTTTTTGTATTCTCACTAAGAACCATGTCATCTAACATTTTAGCTATTACTTCTGAGCTCACTCGTGTTTCAACTGAAGAAGATGAAATTGCCATGCCATCTTCACCAGGAGCAGCATTCCTAGAATCAACATTCTTATTTTGTGACTGCTCAGCTCTACCAACTTTGTTCTGGTTAGCCTCTGGCTTTGGCCCTGAAATACAGAACACAAGCTCACCGTTTCTTCAATTGTTAGAAATTTAAGACAGGCCGAACAAAGGGCGAGAATGGAGATAAGCATCCTTTCATGTACAGAAATGTGCCTGCAAGTAAAACTACTGTTACTCTTGTAACATTGTTACACTAGTTTCTAGAACATTATTGAATAGAATCAAAGAAAAACATGTGCTTCTTACAAAAACCTTATTTTGTTTCTTGTGTGCAATTTTATAAGAAAACCTGAAAGCTTTAATTTAACAATATAAGAAAATTTTGACCCTCTTAATCTCTCCAAAAATGATATCACTCAAATTCACCTCTGCCTCTTCATTCATCCACGAATTCCTCTCTTTTAATCATTTACCTCAATCCTACAATCCCTTCTCACATCTCCACAAGAGTATCATAGCATAGTACCCTCTAGTGATTTCAACCACTACAGTATGTGGTATGCAACCTCATTTATAGGGCCACATTCAAGTTATGCTGTTCGTTTGTTTTACAGTTACATCATTTCAATTCCAAGGCAAAGGTGTCAAGAGCCAGAAAAGCAATAATCAACAAGCTATCACTTCTTCCTTTTATTTTTAGTTACACAACAAAATGCGATCCTATATCCAGGTATTGCATGTGTTAGTCAGGTTGGAGGCTAACATATAGACAAAATACAAGCATCAAGTTTGACTCCAGTCACCAAATAGGCAACTATGTATTCGAATACTTGAAGGAGTTGATAATTACATCCACAAATAGGAGGCAGTTTTACACTCACAATAAAACAAATACACTTACTAATTACGACCAATGTTTACAACATTTATGTTCAAAGTAGTGATCTCACTGCAACTTCAGCTAAATTCAATAAATTCAATTTTTTATAAACCAATTCAACTTTCTATCTTCCAAAGTTTCCCCTCTCCATCACCCATATATTTCCATCGCTTTGCATAAGCAGTGGAGCACGCAAGATAATAAAATGCCTCAATTATCCTCATTGACCTGATCCTACCCTTAAGACATAGCAACATAATCAAATACAAGTATGAACACCCAAACAATAAAATTCTCAAAGCAAATGGAAGATGCCAGCATAAGGCAATCACCTTCGCCGATGCGGTCACAGCGCGGCACATAACCTTCGATGGCATCCGGCGGCCCAATCCACTCCTGCAGCGTCACCTCCCCTGGGCCGGGTGCCTCCTTCTCCCTAATCTCCACCTTCCTCCCGTCGCCCTCCTTCCCACCGCCCGTCGCAAACCCTAGCCCCAACCCGTCTCCGCGGCCCTCGAAGAGCCCCACAAGCGCGTCGAGCCGCTCCGGCGGGACGCCGAAGGGGCGATCGGGCGGGAGGGAGGCGGCGAAGGCGGAGGAGGCGACGAGGCAGCGCTCGGAGCAGAACTTGCGGGCCTCCTCCAGGTCGTAGACGCGGTGCTCGCGGAGGGAGATGTGGAACCGGGGCGCCGCGGCCTTGGGATCGGCGGACTCGGGGAGTGGGTTGGTGCATACGGGGCTTCCGCAGGCGTCGGCAATGGAGCGCTCGGTGACGACGTCGTCGTAGTCGGCGCGGGAGAGCAGCGCGGCGGCCGCGTGGAGGAGGGGCTCGTTGGAGGTCGCGGCGCCGTCGAAGAGTGCCAGCTGCACGCGGTGCACGGCCGCGGCCACCGTCGTGGCCCTCGCCGCCATGCGGACGCGGGGGGTGGAAGGTTCGAGAAGGAGAGAGCCGGGCGAGGCGAGGCGAGGGGTTAGGGACTCGCGAGTCGAGATGGAAGAAGACGCAAACAAATACAGATGCATTGGGCTGTTTGGGTAAGGCGGTTCTGTGTGTTTGGGCCCACATCGCCCTATGTGTTTGGGCTGGGCCCTTTTGTGCTTGGTAAGATGGGATCAGGCCCACGAATTTGGTCATACAAATTACACCCTAGGGCCCAAAATGGTATGGCAATTGCTCGCGACTCACGCGCAACTTAGAAATAGTTAACTAGAGCGCCGAGGGGGAACTTGTTTCAATCAAATCTTGCCTTGCTAGTATTCCCATTCACCTATTTTCCTCTTCTTTTTCTCCCCAAGTAAACGGCAAGATTGCCCTTATTGCATTGAAGAAGGAGTAAACAAATTGCAAACTATAGTTTTCCCAGCAAGGCCGGGTGAAGGGGTAAAACTCCCCAATTGGGCCCTTGAAATCATAAACACTCGTAAACTCCCCAACGGTTAGTGAGATCTGGGATGGGCAGCAAATTAAGTGTACTTTTAGGAGGTCTTTCTCAGATGATCTTATGCTAAGATGGTATGAACTAGAAGATATAGTGCATCATATTAATCTCTCTGATGAACAAGATGCTTTGATTTGGCAGTGTGAAAGTAACGGGTCTTATTCTTCTGAAGGGGTGCTGCCTTTTTATGTTCCCGCAATCTGGTCTCTGAAAATCCCCCAAAAAATATATATATTTCTGTGGCTCATGTCTCATAATAAGTTGGTGACTAAAGATAATTTGCTGAAAAGAAACATAGTGAAACCTTCGAGTTGTGCCTACTGTAATGAAAACGAAAGCATAAATCATCTGTTATTTGATTGCGTGGTTGTCAAATGTGTTTGGGTTAAGATTTCCGAGTTTTTTCAGAAAGATATACGATCTGATTATGAATCAATTGCTAAATTTTGGAATAGTCAGAAGAAATATGGTGTGTTAAATTCAGTGGTAACTGCTGTTTTGTGGTGCTTACGGAATTGACAGCGCAAGAATTGACAAATCATGAAACAGGTCTGGATGAAGCTATTGGCTACTCTGAGAAGATGGAGACCTTTATACCAGGATTCAGAGTTACACGAGATGGATCGCTGTTGTTTGAAGGTGGAATGTCTACCGACGAAACCTCTGAAGTTGATGGACAAATGAAGCAACTGAATCTAGGAGGAAGTCTGATACATTGAGAAGCAATGGAAAAGATGCAGGGAGACGAAGCTGGAAGGACCGACATAGAAAATGACAAAGAAGTTGAGGATGTTGGAATATGTGGTTGAGATTGTAATGTGTTAGATGTTCCGGTTCATGTAAGCGAAAAAAGGGGGTTTGGACTGAAATGTAATGAGCTAGCAATGCTTTTACTCAGTTTCAATAAAACTTAGAGCTGTGGCATCTCTATAGTGTCCTGTTCATCTAAAAATATGAGTACATCCCTCGGCATACGTCTATAAATACAGAGTTTAAGAATAAATCTGCGATACATAAATACACTCGTATGTGTATAAAAATAGATACCATAATTTAAACCCCCAACGGGTACATCCACAACTCCCGGTGTATACGCACGAGGTGTGCGCCCTGTATGGCGTGGTGGGATGAGTTGATGCGCAAGTTACTGGCGGAACTGTTGGAATTAATACAAGTTAGGTCCAGTTTTTATTTCTAATTAATTCCTGGAGAATCTCAAAGATCTATGTGTACATGTTAAATTTGATTAGTCCCACATGGAGAGTTGAAGGGGAGTTACACCACTTTATAAAGTGGAACGTGGTAGCCTCCTTGTGGAATTGGAGAAAACCAACATGCGCGCGCTCGCTCGCTCGCCTCGCCAAGCCGTGCCGTGCCGTGCCGTGTGCGTGCAGACGCGTTTTTCTTTATCTATTCGAAAATCGAAACGCACCGACTCGAAGTAATGGCATTAACAAAGGTTCAATTGCGTTTACGCGACTGCTCGCTGCTCTGTCTTCATCCGATCGCTGCTTCGGATCCTCTGCGCGACTACTACCACTACGCCATGGCGAACGACGATCTCACCAACACTTATGCTGCTGTTTCATCTACTGGTTCTGCGTATATCAATCTCCCACTTGTTATGTATTTAGCTTTTTTATATGTTGTTATCTTCAACACTGAGATATGAATACTACTTTCTGTTCTTCTAGAAAATCACATGACTATAGTGTTTATGATTATTTGCTTTATAAAAAAGTTAGAGTATTGTCCATGATTCATCTAGTATATTTCTGAATTAAAGTAATTTAAAAATAATCATATATTCAACAGGAGAGATACTACCTTGTAATCTGTTGTCTATAGGAAAAACTGACTTGCATTGTTAGCAAATGCGACAATTAATTGGCCATCTGATTGGATCAGGCATGGTTCGCCGATTGATGCAGCGGAATTCCAAGACCAATCCAGCAATATACTGCTGTATGCCTGTATATGTAGGATGCAGAGCACATGCTATCTCACTACTAGTTCATTACATGCCCACGGAACATTTTATATAATTTGAGCACGCTGGTTTTCAAGAAAAATAACAGTGCATATTCTCATTCTAATTGTTAAGGAACCGTCGTTGACGAGTTCAGTCTGACCGATTATCTTATAGACAAATTTAGAATTATAAAAACAATACAAGAACACAAGAATAAAATAGTAGATTGAATACATGGATATGAGGGGACTTCTTGCTTCTCTTTATTACTTTTCAAGCAGTCAACCTTTTACAACGACTAGCACCCTCTATTTATAAGCTAAAGAACATGCTAAAGTTTTGGATGGGGTGCCCAACAATAGGCCGGCTGCTGGGCTAAACTCATGGTTTTTCAACACTCCCTCTTGGACACCAATCCTCACATGTTCATGTCTTGTCAAAACTCCATAAAAATCAAGTGGAAAATTTTAGAGAAAGAGTACATTACACACATTCTGCTGCTTGCACGAATTACCTCGTTAAAAACCATAGTCGAGAAACTTCATGAAAACTCGTCAAGGGAAAAAGAGTACAATCCACCCAATTTCATTTAATCTCTAGGATTTACCTTTTGTGTATTCAATCTCGTGATCAAGTTTCAATAATGAGTGCGTGAAGATTCTCTCCTTGAATTATGCACTTCTCTAAGTCTCAACATTCCAATTCCACGTATACATCTTTCAAAGTTAGACACTGAAAGTGACTTAGTGAATAAATCTACAAGATTTTCACATGACTTAGTATGTAGTACTTTAATTTCGTCCATTTTTTGCAATTCATGAGCATAGAAGAACTTGGGGTTGATATGCTTTGTGAGTTGACTCTTCACATAACCCATCTGCACTTGTACAACACAAGTTGCATTATCTTCGTAGATAATAGTGGGGGTTTACGCTGTATTCAATCCACACGACTGTTTGATGTTGTGCATCATTCGCCTAAGCCAAGCACATTCTTGTGAGACCTCGTACAGTGCTATGATTTTCGAGTGGTTCGTCGAAGTTGATATAAGACTTTGCTTAGACGATTTTAAGAAAATTGCAGTTCCACCACATAGGAATACATAGCTTATTTGCGACTTGGCTATATGCGGGTCCGACAGGTGTCCGACATAGGCATAACCATTCATAAACATATCTAGGTTCTTTATGTAGAACATACCAAGATCTTTGCTTCCTTGAAGGTATCAGAGATAATAATTTAGTTTCTATTGTCTTCTTCCAATCTTCCCAATTTGATTTTTTTCTTACATTCAGCGAGCGATGCAGGCTCTGGATCAAGATCGATGATTGTAACAATTTTATTTACAAAATAAATATCGACATTGGTTGTTGTCCTATTCAAATATTCTCCCATAGTCATATAGTTTATAGCTATTTATTCATGGGGTGATTCTTCTAATACTTCTACTTGCTCACTGCTGCTTTCAATTACGGGGGCAAGTTCCTTTACTTTTTCAACTCCGATGTATGCGCACACATTCGTGCTGATATCTCCCTTCATGAGAATGTTCAAATCCGGTATGTCTTTTCTGAAGGTTCCATGCTGGTGTCAGGTCTAAACTGACCCCCTTCTGGTTCTGGGGAACTTCGATGATCGGCTTTGTCAAATCCTTCTTATCCCTTTTCACTAGGCGTCCCCGGTTACTTTGGATTTGAGGGGCCGGAGTTCTCGTCCTTTCTGAAGCCTTAGGACGGGATTAGGGATACCTTTTTCTTTCTTTGGTATTTCAACCCTCTTCGGTGCATTGTGTGCAGGCACATGCAACTTGGTCACGCTCTTCAAATCACTAAAGTGGTCAGGCAGTTGATTCGCTAATGCTTGCAAATCAATTATCTTCTAACTTCAATTATCTTATGGACTTCAATTATCTTCTGGCCTTCTCTTGTCTTCTAGACTTCAATTATCTTCTGGACTTCAATTATCTTCTGGACTCTCTATTTGCTTCACTAGTGCGCGGGTCATGTGCATGAATTCCTGTGTCTTGCTACATTATTTTCTGATATTTTTATCAAGGGGTTGATTTTCTCCTCCCAATAACGGAAAATAATTCCTCATCAAATATGCTATCAGCGAAGCAGACTGCTTACAAATCTCCAGTTATGGGGTCCAAATACCTGATTATGGATGTTGTCTCATAACCAACGTATATCACATACTTTCAGAGAGGGTCCATTGCAGTCCGTTGCGATGGTGGTATAGGGACATAAACCTTGCAACCAAATCAGCAAAGATGAGAAATTTTTGATGATGGCCCTTGCGCTAGTTGCATAGGTGAATTGATGTTATTTGCTGATGGTCTAAAATTGATGAGAGCTAATGCGTACAGGACTGTGTGTCCCCAATATGTAGTTGGTAAATTATAATTCTGCTAGTCCATTCTGAGTGTGGACATGCGGTACGAAATGCTCAACTTTAATTCCCATTGCCATGCAATAACCATCAAATATCTTCGAGGTAAATTCTTCGACGTTGTCCATTCTAATGGACTTCGCATGATGATCAGGGAAAATATTTTAATTATCTACGAGATTAGTTTTGTAAAAGCGTAGTTTCTCGTAGACAATAAACATATGCGCGACCATTTCAAGGAAGCATCGATGAGCACCATAAAGTACCTAAATGGCCCTGACAGAGGTTGTATAGGACCGCAAATATCTCCTTGAATACGCTCCAGGATGCAGAGATTTCATCATTCACTTTCAAAGCAGAAGGTCTAGTAATTAATTTCTCGGTGACACATGCGGGACACACAAAATCTTCTTAATTTGGGAAATTCTTTACTAAGACCAGAGTGGTATAATCTATTATGCCAAAGATAGAAAAGTTCAAAACTTCTAAAGACGATTTTTAAGGCAGAGGCTGCAGGTGCCTTAATATTAGTATACTATATCCTAGTTTCATATGAAGGAAGTTGTTCTAATACCACTTTTCCACTTTTTTGTGCTTTGTAATGAGCATGTATTCTTTACTATACTCTTCTTCGGTCTCTATGTGAAAATCGTTAGTGTGAATATCCTCGAGAATTCTAGACGATTCTGGGTACAACTTGGCGCCTGAAGCCACGTCAGCCTACCGCCGGCCCACAGAGCCGCCTCCATCACCCCCTGCACGCAGCTGCCAGCCCCTGCACGGGAGCGCTGCACAATGCAAAAAAAAAGAGGGAGGATGGCGCCGACGCCGCCCTCGCCACCGCCACCGTCCCCAACTCGCTCCTCTCCTACTCTCTTCTTCCTTCTCTTCCCCCAAGCCTCGTCCGGAACCCTAGCTGCCATCATTGCACCAGTCCATCTTGCAACACTCCCCCCATGGTCTTAGCCTGCTATGTCGCTACTGTCCCCAGCCAGCCATGCCCTGAACCCTAGATAGTCGTGGCCCACGCTATCGTCGTCGATCTGTCGTCCTGGACCTCGTCCCAAATCAAACCCAGGGCGTCAGTTGTTGTTCCTACGTAGCAGCAGAGACAGCGAGGTCAGCCTCTCACACTTCCATCCTCTCCCCGTTGCACCCCTCCCTCTCCTCCGTCACTTCTTCCACCCTTAGGCAGCCAGATCCAGCCAGTGTGAAGCCTCACCTGGAGTCCTAGGACACTATAAACCACATCGTTGCTGCCGATATGCGATACTGCACTGGATCGTTGGGATCAGGAGGGCGTCGGTCAAGTTAGTAGCAGCCATTAGTGTGCGTCCCATGCCCATGTGCGCTTGTGTAGCCAGAAACTCGGGTGTCCCGGAGGTCTTCACGACCTCCTTGGCCTAGATGCTACCACCACCGCTGATCAAGCGTCGCTGTCGTCTCTACGATTTATCCGCTGGTGAGTTGGATATTACTTCTTTCTTCTCTCTTTGGGGTTTACTCTCATCATCCTCTACCGCAGTACTTGTCTTGTACGATTGAAATTAGTTTTCTAGGATGTCTAGGTTGGCGATTTCCAGCAATCCGATTTACCAATTGATTTCCAGGATGTCTATGGTCGGCAAGTACACTAGCTTATCTGTTTCTTGCATGTCGGTGTTGAAGGTGAGCTAGATTATCATGGTGATAATCAATTTTTACCTTTGAAATTTGATCGCGGCTGTCTAATATTTGAGTCTCTTGCAAAAAAAGGCCCTCTTGCATGTGTCTGTTGATTGCCGCAAGAAGCTTGTCACTGATTGGGTTGCTTCTACCAATCTTGAGGACTCAACCACCATACTCCTGTTACTCTGCATGATCTATCTGAGCTATTTTCTTTTCTTACTTGGCCCTTGCTAAATTTCTAGACACCTGATGATTACAAAGCTGTATGGAATTTACTGAAGGTGAAGATTTTGCATTAAAAAAAATATTTTATACACTTGGAATATTGGAATGCTGACACACATGATTACCTTAACATATTTTACTTTCTATCATGGTTATCCGAAGATCTTTCATTTCATGGTGTCGATGGCGTTTTAGTACCCATTGGCTTTGAGAGGTCTTCAAGGGAAAATTCTGGCAACTACGTATGCCCATGAAAAAATGTCCCATATCTTGGTATCTACCTTGGGATGCAGATTCATGTCATCGAGTTTGCTCGGCATGTCATGAATCTCTCTAGCACGAACATCACTGAATTTGTGTAACGTCCTGTTTTTGGCTTTGAATCAAAAAAAAAAAAAAATCAAAACTTGGATTTCAAATTCAAAATAAAAAATGGGTTATCAAAATTCAAAATTTTGGGTCTCAAACCCTAACCTCGTTGGGCCGGCCCGGCCCATTCCTCCACCGCTCCCGGCGCCTCCGCCGCTCCGCTCAGGCCGCTCTCTGCTGTGCAGCCCGCCTCAGTGCGCCCGCGCCACGACGACGACTTGTCCACCCGCGCGCCGACGCCGCCGGACCCCTTCTCTCCTCCTCCGCGCGCGCTTCTCCTCCGCTCCCGTCCCGCCCGCGCTGGCTTTTCTCCCCGCTCCGCGCCTCGGCCTCCTCCTCTTTTTCCCTTCTCCTCCGCTCGTCGTCGTTGCCGAACCGCCGCCGCTCGGCCTCCTCCTCGGCTCGGCCTCGCGCCTCCTCCGCCGCCGCCGAGCTCCGCCGCCCCGTCTCCTCCGGTCTCCGCCCGGCGCCCTTCTCCTTCGATCCGCCCACTCCAGCGCCGCCATCTCTCTCTCCCGCCGCCTCGCTGTTGCGCGCCGCCGCCTCCCTCTCCCTCCTCTTTTCTCTCGCGGAGAACGCGAGCGAACGCGTTCGGCCAACGCGCGCGCCTTTAACCACGCCGCCGCCGCTGACAGGAGGGCCCCACCGTCTTGTGCCACTGACGGGCGGGCCCGGCTGCTGTAACCGTGCGCCCGTGCGCGTGGACTCGGTCCACGAGCACAGTGCCCGTGGACCGAGCACAGCGCTGCCACGTGTCAGCTCCCGGATTTATCTGATTTTCCGTTTAATTGAAAAATCGTTTAGCTTCCAAAATTCATATCTTTTTCTGTATAACTCCAAAAATTGTGAAACCAATTTCTAAAATTTTCTAAAATCAAGATCTTGCTAATGGTACTAGTCTTGTTCATTTTGGAGTTCATTATTTATGAGTTTGGTATTTATTTGCTCTCTCTGTTGTTGTGTGTTTTTCGGTACTTTCGACCGATTAGGATTCGACGACGCGGGAGACCTCAACTTCGATCAAGCTCAAGAATACCAAGACCCCACTGCCTTTAACCAAGGCGAGTCAATACTTTGATCATTCTGAGCCTACATTTTATGCAAAATATGTTTATTTAAAATATCAAAGTTGCATGCTTTAATTTTGTAATCAATGATATGTTAAAGCTTAAGGTAGTTAAATACCCATTTGCTGATTAATTACTTATTAAGCCATCCTTTGATTAATTGAATCCAGTATTCTTTGTCACCCTAGTAAATATATGGTAAATACTAGTCTAGGTTGTACTTAAGTGACATGCTAGTCTTGCTTAAGTACCGGGACAATAAATATCCCGATCATCATCCTTTAAACATGAAAAATGGTTTTAGGCAGTCATTGGATGTAGATGACTGGTGTGTTGCGTTAATTGGTTTTCCTTCCCAAAACCCTAAACAACTTGCTAGTACCACATCTGGACGGATGGAAAGAGTGGTGGGTGCGGACGTAGCACGAGAATGGTTGGTATGTGGTATGAACCGTTCAGATGAATTAAGGACTTAATCTTGTCATGACCTCCTGTGTAAAACAAGTACAACCGCAAGTCTGCAAATTGCAACTTGGCTTAGTAAAATTATTGAACCCTGAATGTCATCCCACAACTGGTGTTTAGAAGTGTGCAAGTGGCAGGACGTATGCTAGCTTGAATGGGACACCGAAAATGGTGAAGTTATCAGCTACGCTAGTCGCTGTGGCCGGGGCCAGCTGCGCTAGTCGTTGTGGTAAGCATCCCGCATAACTTATGGAATTGGCCATAGGGGTGAGATGACAGAAAGGATAAGGTAGTTTGAAACGTTACTGTGACGATCGCTCAACTACATGACTAAGGAATCATGTAGGGTAACGAGTATGATTATCTCTTGTGGGTACAGTGTACAACCTCTGCAGAGTCTAAACTGTTTAAACAGTCACGCCTACGGTCAAAGGCAGACATGGGAACTTAACCTGAGTTAGTTCTATTTCCAAAAATATTGGTGGGTGGAATGAAAATGTGTTGGGCTCATTTAGCCCTTGTTTTGGATTTTTCCTGGGTAGCCTTACCCAGTGCTGATAATCGGTGGACGTAACCGATATCAAAAGTAAGCATAAGGTGGAGGTAACATTTCTGTTATTTAATAGTGCACTTATTCTCTTTAATGAAAATGAAATCTGTTTAAAATGCTAAGTCATAGGACTTTGTAATTATGATAATTAAAATTGATGCTTTAGCACATAAAAGAACCAGAGCCATCCTTGTTAAGCCTTGCATGTATACTATTGCATATTGTGTATTGGCTCGCGAGCACGGTAGTTGTGCTCACTCTCGCTCCTCCCCCAAACCCTCCAGATGATGCGGAGCAAGGAGACTACGCGTACTACGAGGAGCCTGAGGTCGATGGTCACGGGAACCCTGAAGAGTAGCGTAGATTCTGTAGTGTAGGTCTCGCCCCAGTCTCGTGGACTCTTTGGTGCTTGCGTACAACCTATATTACCCAATACTTGAATAATATCGGTCGTACGTCGGTCACCCCTATCGCTTGCCTGTGGAGAGATGAGCCCTATCCTCCCTTTTTGTTTCCGCTGCAGTTTTATGTTTTGCGTATTGTAATCAATTTGGCTTGGTGGTCCTTATGTAAAACTTGACCCGACGTGGTCTATGTCACTCTGATGTATGTTTTATTTAAGTGTCTTAATTCGCGTCTTGTATGATATGATTCAGCAATGAGTCTGTGAGTACTACCTACTGATCCAAGGAGTAGCACAGTAATATTCACAGAGGATCCGGGATTAGAATATCCGGGTCCGACAATTTGATCCCAATGCCCAGACCCCATGTGCTATTTTTACGCCTGAGGTAATTCTTTTGTAAAGTCTCTTGCAATTTTCATTGTGAACTAAACATTTGAAAATTTAATGGCAAGACAGAAACTTTGTCCGTCCCATGCATATCATCTTGGTATTATAGCTTTGTTTGTTTTTTTAGGGTTCCAAAACACATATTGGTGGCACAATGCGGTGAGGATCAAGGGGGACATTTTTCTAGGCTGGTGATTGGAAGTGTACTAAATTGTGAGTGCATATAGCCCCCTTATGCATAACTCATTGTGGCCCTAGGCCTAGAGTTAAATTTTTGTTAGAATTCTTACTAAAGATATGTTGGACTCTGATGCTAATTATTTTTACTCTTTACGTGAGACGATGTCAATCATGTAGACAAGAGGCATCGACACAGATATGAGGTTCGTTTATTAATGTTTGCCACTTCACTGCTTTCCTAGCATGATTTTCCCCTAATACATTAGCACATATATAGCTTAAAGAAAATTTTAGTACTCAGTTAATGCAGTGGATAACTATTATTGATTGAAATTGTACTTATTTTCTATGTGTAGTAATTGAATTCTCATACCAGCTATAGATCATGATCACCTGTGTTTTATCTTTTAACTATTAGGGCAATAGGTATATCATTGATGTTGCCATCAAGAGTCTTATCCCAAATGAATCATGGTGGTATCTAGCACGTGGCTCTTGTAGAAAAAAGAGAACTCAATATGGAGATTCCTACATATGTCCAAGTTGTGCTTCAACAATAGCTGATATATATAAAGTTCTGAATTGTTCTCCATATCTACATGATTTCATATGTCGCTATATTTCTTTCTTTTTCTTACAAGTGTTGTAAATATATATAATCTCCATCGGGTATTGTTTGGCTGTTCTTGGGGTTGATCCATCGGATTATAGTAAAGAAACATCAAAGGGTGATGAAGATGAACCAAAAGTGGCACAGTTTGTGTCCTTTGGAGAGCTCGGTGATGAGTTAGTTGACATACCAGCTACTACACTGGTTATGCGCTCAACTAGCTAGTTCCCACAAATCTATTCCACCAGAGATAACTAGGCTTTATTGGACAACATACAGCCTTAGGATCAATGTGCCACGAACGGCGTTACAGAGGGAAAAAAATATCTTACCATGTTGATAGTATCACAGTGTTACCTACTATACCCCCACCAGGTGCTTATGAGGTATCTAATGTGGAAACATCCATTGTTCTCTCTGCTCCTAGCGATGCATCACCCGTCGATACAAAAGAACTTTCTCATTCAATTTCCACTGAGTTTTCTAAAGCTCCTATATCTACACCGTTCTCAACTGATAAAACAATCAGCGAGCATCATCTACCCCCCAAGTCTTAATATTGCATCTATCCATCAATTAATCATTGAACAAGATGGTGTGTAGCCTGTGATTTCCAATGGGATTACTGGTGTGCAAGCTATGAACCCTGACGAACCCACTTATGGAACTTTTGCCTCAACACCGACATCGAAGAGATCAGATAATATAGGAAGCCAATCTAACAATATAGCTGGTGCTAACCTCACTGATGTCTGTAACATCCAGTTTAAAAAAACGCTTTCTCTCTTTCTCTCGACCCGGCCCACCTCTCTTTCTCTCTCCCTTATTTCTCGCTCGCCCGTTTCTCTCTTCCTCCCCGTCCGCTCGCCTCGGCCGCTTCATCTTCTCGCCCGCATCGCCTCGCTCCCCTCGCCGCCCTCTCTCCCTCCCTCGCGCCGCAGGCTCTTCGCCTTCCCTCCGCCGCTCTCCCCCAGATCCGCCGCCGCCGATTCCGTCTCCCTCTCCTCCGGCTCGGCCCAGCCTTCTTTCGCCCGGCCCAGCTCCGCCCGACCCACTGTAGCGCCGCTCCGCCGCTCTCCCCCAGGTGCACCTGTGGAGATGTCCTGGTTTGTGAGCATCGTACGTGACAGCGTGCTCGAAACTTTTTCAAATTTTTTCCACGGCATACGCATACGATACGGCGACAACTCGACAAGTTTCATGATTTTCGGAATTCGTTCGCATTTTATACAATTAAAAAACCACTCCCACGCAAGTTGGCAGCGTTGCCCCGTGAGCACATTGATCGAAATTTCGAGACAGTTCCTGGATTTAGCCTAAATTTACACTAAGAAACAACGATAATATTTTTTGAACGAATGTAATCCATCATTCGATGCACCTGCAGTTCAAACTTACATTTTCTGGAAAAATTCAACAAAACAAAATAAACTATAGAAATATGCCAAAAGGCAATGAAAATGTTCCAAATTTAAACATGTTGTTTGTGGTAGTGTACTAAAGCTTCAAAAAAAAAAATTGGTGGCAAAAAACCAAAAAAAATAAATTAGTTTGCCGAGTGCCAAGTTTTGGCACTCGGCAAAATACATTCTTGCCGAGTGCCAAGCGGGGGCACTCGGCAAAGTTCTAAATCGCCGAGTGCGGATCACGACACTCGGCGAAGAATTAACTTTGCCGAGTGCCGCAGACTGCACTCGGCAAAGCCGCTTATCTTCATCCGCGCCCGGCGCTCTCTTTCTCTCATTTCTCTCTCCTCTCACCTTTCTCTCCCGCGCTGGCCCGCCTCCCAGCGCCGGCCTCGCGCCTCCGCCCGCCTCCGCCGCTGGCCCCGCCTCCTGCGCCCGCCCCGCCTCGCCGCTGGGCCTCAAGACTGCCGGCCCCGCCTCCCGCGCCTCCCCTCGGCGCTCCGCGCCTCGCCCCTCTCCGCGCCTCGCCCGCCTCCCGCCGCCCGGCCCGCCTCCCGCGCTGCCCCGCCTCCCGCGCTGGCTCCGCGCCTCAGCGCTGCCCGCCTGCCTCGCCTGGCCCAGCGCCTCCCTCTCAAAGGTCCTCGCCGTCGGCCAGAGCCCGCCTCGCGCAAGACGCGCCTCGCCGCTGGGCGCCTCTGCTGGGCGCCTCACGCCGACCGGAGCACCTTGCCGCACTGGAACCCTAGCCGCCTTGCCCGACTCACTTTGGATCATCCTATCCTTCCAGGTGATTTGATTATGCATTTGTAGTAGAGAGAATGCAATTCTGCATTTGTAGTTTAGGGCAAGCAAAAATAGAAAAGTCCCTGATCCCCTCACACATTTTGTAGGCTTATCAGTACATTTAATTGTTCGTGAAGAAAAAGATGAAACAATTCATATATGATGTGGGCCTCTAGCTGCATCAAATGAGACTACAAAGTTGAATGCAGTTATGATTACAAAGCTTTTTGGCTTTTGACAAAAGGTGGTTAGAAGATAAGAACTTTTATGCTTTTATGAAAAAAAATTGGAACACTCCTACAGAAGACATTCCTAGGATGCTTAAAATTGCCACTGATTATTATAGAAATTTGTTTAGTTTTGAGCCTAGATTAGGCCTTTCTTTGAGTGATGATTTCTGCGATCAGGAGGATTTGATTGCTTTGTTTAATTATTTTGTAAAAGGAGAATTATACATTTTTAGACTTAATTTCGGTAGCTAGTCCCATAAAATGTCTCCTAAATGATTACCTAATTTATGTTTCATAAGGTTACTCCTTGTTTTATGTGGAACTGTCATATTACCTACTACCATTCTTGTACTGTCAAACTGAAAATGAACTAAATGCTATGGGTCTGTTAGACTTTGTAGTGTCAAGCTGAGTACTATTCCCGAAACATTCCATTCCTCGGATCGGGAGGTCACCGAAACCTCAAGCTGAGTACTGTGTAGTATATACGTACACACAGATTCATTTATGCATAGATGGATTATTCTTAATTTGTGATCTACCATGTCTATATATGTTCATTTGTCATGAACTGTTGTGAAATAACCTGATACCAAAAACTCAAGCGCCAATTCTTATCTTCTATCAGATTTTCCATCATGTCTAGAAAGTGAAGTGTGAACGGGTGTAGCTATCTAGCTAGCACTAGTACACATGACGAGACAACGACTTGTTAATCATCTGCAAGTTTTCTGTTGCCTTTTTAAAACGTGAATATATATATATACACACACATTGTCATCACTTAGATAGCCTGACCTCCTGTGTGTATCCTATGGATTCAAACTTTTTTCATCCCTTAGATATTTATGTTTTGCAAGCAAATGCTGTCGACCATGCAACTTATGAGTGTCTATAATTAAGAAGTATTGAGTTATCTGTCAATACTTAGTAGTCATTTATCTATTTGTCATGGAAGCTAATTGTTATATTGACCTTCCAATAATATTATCAGATCTGTAGACCTGGAGATGTGCAGTCTTTCATATTGGCTTAGACTTGTAGTTGATGTAATAAGCATATTCAGTTATTTACTTAATATTTGGTATACGCTCATATGGAATTCAAGAATATTATGCAAAGGAACATGTATTCCCATTTTGAAGTATCCCTAGATTCTCGTACTATTGTTGATGAAGATATGATAGGATCAAATGAACCAAATCTTTGTTAATTAAGCAAAAATTACCTCGTGCTAGTGGTATGTTACATTTTTTTTACTTGCCATGTCATGTTAGGTGGTACCAGCAGAAGAGCATGCTGTGAAAATAGCTGCTGCCAGAGAAGCTGTTGGCGATCATTTTAGAGGATACATATGTTAGAGGATGGATGACCGTCATTGGATGTACACGGGCCGGAGAAGTCAGAGTGATTACACCACGGAATGGATGAACAAGACCGATGCTTTCTTGAACCGTGCATTTGGCAAGGCTGCTAAAGGACATTGCCTAGTTTTGTGTCCCTGCAGCAAATGTGGAAACAGGAGAAAGGTAAACAAGGTGGACATGGGCAAACATTTTTTGAAGAATGGATTTACGCCGGACTACACCCGGTGGGTCCACCATGGTGAAGCCCATCGTATGAGAGAGGAGGTGGTGAGACCAGCGTCGAGGCTTATGATGCCGATGCCGGTAGCGGACATGTTAGATGACTTTCACCAAGCGATTCGATGAGGGCGTGAGAAGGAGGAAATGGAGGCGGCCGACAAAGCGTTCTACGACATGATGGACTCGACACGAAACCCCTTCACGATCGGTCAGCGGTGTCTCAACCGGATGCCATTGGACGCTTAATGGGGTTGAAGTCCGAGTTAAACTGAGTCGAGAAGGCCGATAAGATGTTGGCCGTGATTGGCACCACGCTTCGGAGGGCCACATTACGCCAAAGAGCATGTACGAGTCACGAAACTCCTTCGTGCACTTAAGATGCCGTATGGCGGATACATGCTTGTTCGAAGGAGTGCGTCCTATTTAGGAAAGAACACAAGGATGCAAAATCTTGTCAAAGTGTAAATCCTCCGGTACACGGAGGTAGACTCGTGATGGCGGAAGAGGCGACTACGATCCCCATGAAAATCCTACGGTACCTTAGTTCCTACCAAGGATCCAACGGCTATACATGATCGAGGAATCGCGAAGCGGATGTCATGGCACAAAAATGGCAAGCGGTACAATCGACAAGATGGTACATCCATCCGATGGTGAAGCATGGACCGCTTTGATGACAAACATCGTGAGAAAGGATGAGGCTCGCAATGTACGTGTCGCTACCGGCACAGATGGGTTCAATCCTTATGGTGATGGTGCCCCATACACATGTTGGCCCGTGTTCGTTATCCCCTCAATCTCCCGGCGTCTCCTTTCAACGACATAACGTATTCTTGTCGTTGATAATTCCCGACACGGGGAGTAATATGGGTGTGTTCATGGAGCCGTGTTTGATGAATTGGTCCGTGCTTGGGGCGAAGGGGTATGGACATACGGCCAGAGCTACAAAGACAAGCTTCAAAATGCACGTTTGGTACCACTACTCCTGCATGACTTCTGGCGTATGGGTTATTCTGCGCTGGTGTGTTCACAGGAAGTTCCATGCCCAATATGCAAGGAAGGTGTGAGGTTCATTTGGTTGCACAAGGGTGGCAAGTACTGTCGTTCGACGGACATCGTCAATTCCTCCTCTTGACCATCCATTCAGACAAGACATCAAGAACTTTACGAAAGGTGTTGTAGTGGACCACATGTCGAACCCGGAACGAAGGATCCGAATTCTCGTGTTCATACACTAGTCCGGGATTTCCAAAGTGTACACAGTCACAAAAATGTTATCACAAACATATCCAAAGTGTATATTAATAATCATAGAGTTTATTACAAGCTGGGCACGAGGCCAAATAAAACATTAGCGGAAGCAAAATATAATGGTAGCCACACGATACGCCACAGCAATAAATGCGGAGATCGCGACCTAATCGTCCTGCTCCTCACCTTACGGATAGCAGTCTTCTCCTGAATAATAATATTCAGCAAGAGTGAGCACTACAACTGTGCTCGCAAATTACACCCAATACAGAATTTAGAATGCATGCATAAGTTATTCAAAGGAAGGTTGTAGGGTTTATTTGCGTAAATCAGCCTTTTTGGTTTAAATATTTATACTAAGTTTCAAGGCACATTTTCATTACATAACTAAAATCAGATTTAAAATTGATCATTTTATAGTGGATAACCTCCATATGAAACATGGTGAAGGATACCCTCCTATCACAAGGCTATCCGCCCAAATTTACCACAAGGATTAACCATCCTCAAATCATGTCCAAAGTTATTTTAAAACCAAAAACAAATCTAACTTAGAGTGGCTTTTTATCAATTTATGAAATTTTGGCTAAATTCTCCCAAAGTCAAATATTTCATGGTCTAAGCATTTGCTATGCATATATATTTATTTTTAAATTCATTTGACTAAGGTTACAAGGAATTGATAATACAACAATCAAATTTGGCTATACAAAGGAATTGGAATAATTAAATATTTAAAACAGGAATTTAAAATAATTAAATACAATTATGCATGCAATAATAATTTAAAGCAGAATTAAATAATTTTAAATATTGGGGCAAAATGGTCAATGGTGTAACTTGCCTTGCTCAAATTCCTGTATTCTACTTCTTCAATAGGGTCAAGCTCTCTGAGTCGTCAAAATCTATACGTGAAAATATTCCAAATTCAAGCGAATTCAAATGAACACAAATAAATTCAAATGAAAATTCAAATTAACTCCAAATTAAATAATTTTGGTTTAGTTAGCTAGATCTTGATTTTATACAAATTTAGAAATTTGAATCACCTAAATCGGAGTTTGTATGAAGAAATACGAGCTCACGGAAGTTTAAATCTAAATTTAAATCAAAAATCAAATTTCTGAATTTCCGAATTAATTTTCTAAAGGAAATTCTATTTATTGCGCCACCGACGTCAAGAAGATCTTGTTCACGAGATCGACATGTGGGCTCAAACAGTCATGGATGAGTCCACGGTGTCACCCGAATCCACGGTGGACTCACAAGACGCAATGTGAGAGTGGTGGTGGCGCTATTTGGCGCGCCGTCCACGCTGGCGCCTAAGTGGTCGCTCGTCACCAAAATGCCCATGTGGCGCCAGTGGCATCGACTTGGTGGCCACATCAAGACGGGAAGGCGCTCGGAACCAAGGTTCCGCGACAGCGATGCTGGCGAGCTCCGTGAGTGCGCAATGAGTTGAGGAACGATCTTGAGTGTGATGCGCTACCTGGCGGCGCGAGGGCGTGGCCGGAAGATCGTCGGCGACGGAGAGAGGCGGCGGTGCGGTTCGGTTGTTGGCGGCGAAGGTGCTCCGGGGGTCTTCAGGCGAAGCCAAGGTGCGCACCAGGATCGCCGGAGTATGCTGAAGCTGATGGTGCGGTCGCGGTGGCCGGAGAATGCTTGCTGTCGCCGGAATCGAAGAAGATGGAGCTTCGGCCGTTAACGGGGAAACTTCAAATGCCGGCGATTGAGAGCGAGCAAAGCTTCGGGAGTAGATGGAATGGAGTGTGGGAGAGAATGCGCAGCCGGGGGCACCTTTTATAGGCGAGGGGGAGGCCGGGAGGTGGAGATCGTGTGCGGCGGTAATGGCGGAGGCGAGAGGCGCGGGGGCGTTTCCGGGGTTTAAGAAGGGGGTAATGTCGGGGGTGAAGCGGCGTTAATCGGCGATGCTAATGCGCGTAATGCGGGGTTAAGGCGGAGGAATCACGGAGGAGACGGCTCGCGCGGCATCAATGGCGGCAGGAGAGCGTCTTCGCGGAGAAGAAAGGGGCGGGAAGAAGCCACAGTCTGGGGCCCACCACAATGAGACAGAGCGGGAGAGAGGGCGCGGGCGGATTGATGGTTGGCCGTCCGATTTTGATCGGACGGTCCGCGTTACTGCATGGGAGAGTCAGGCGAGATGCAGACAAAGATCGGGCTTCGCCCAAGATCTTTATGTAAGATTTTAAACCTTTTTCAATTGATTTAATTCCAGAAATTCAAATAGGCTTTAGAAAATAGTAAATGAAGTCCAAAAATTTTGAGAAAATTCACATAAATTCTATGAGGCATTACGGATTTAAATAAAATAATTCCAACTTTTAGTTGGTAATAGTTTTGCACATAAATTCTTTTAGCCTTAATATAATTTATTGAAAAGCTTTTAAAAATTCCTAAAATCCACAAAAATTAATAAAGTCTTATTTTTAAATGAAATTGAAATTTTGGGTGTTACAAACCTACCCCCTTAAAGGGAATCTCGACCGAGATTGGACTTGGTCGACAAAAGGTAGGGATACTCGGCTCTCAAAACTTCTTCTCGCTCCCATGTAGCTTCTTCTTCTGAATGATTGCTCCACTGAACCTTACAAGAACGGATGACTTTGCTTCTGGTGACGCGTTCTGCCACATCGAGAATTTTGATTGGTTGCTCCACATAGGTGAGATCTTCACCAAGATCGATGCTCTCAGCGGTGTTTCTTCTGTTGGTACTGAGACATTTCTTTAACTGAGATACATGGAAGACATTGTGAACAGCTGACAGAGATGCTGGTAGTTCCAACTGATAAGCAACTTCACCTCTTTTTGCCAAAATCTTATAGGGTCCGACAAATCAAGGTGCGAGTTTTCCTTTAGTCTGAAATCTCTTCACTCCTGAGTGGAGTTACCCGAGATAGACAAAATCTCCCATCTCGAAGGATAGTTCTCTCCGACGATTATCGGCATAACTCTTTTGTCGGGTTTGAGCTACTTTGAGACGTTCTCTTATTGCTTTTACCTTACTTTCACTTCTTTTATCAATTTCGTCCAAGAATTGGTGTTCTCCTACTTGATCCCAAAGAAGAGGGTTCTACACTTTCTACCATACAATGCTTGAATGGCGACATCTGCAGTGGCTTGAAAGTCGTTGTTGTAGGAAAATTCGTGATAGGGCAAATTCTTATCCCAACTTCTTCCATAATCTATAGCACAAGCTCAAGCATGTCTTCTAGGACCTGATTTACACGTTGGTCCGCCATCTGCTTGGGGATGATATGTCTTTGAAGTTGAGTCACAGTTCCCAAGGCTTCATGTAGACTCGCCAAAATTTTGAAGTGAGCTGCGAACCTCTATCGGACACAATTTTCTTGGGTATACCATGTAGACAGACGATCCTCGCCATGTACAATTCGCTAACTTATTGCTTCGTAAGTGGTCTTGATTGGAATAAAATGAGCCACTTTTGTTAATCGGTCAATTATCACCCAAATGGAATCACAACCTGATTGGGTCCTAGGTAGTCCGGTGATAAAATCCATACCAATCTCCTCCCATTTCCACTCGGGAATTGGTAAAGGTTGTAATAATCCGCAGTCTCGATGTTCGCCTTAACACACGACATACATCACAACGTGCAACAAACTCAACGATCTCTCGCTTCATACTAACCCACCAATACTTTTCCTTGGATCCCGGTACATCTTGGTACTCCGGGATGGATAGAGTAAGGTGATTCATGAGCTTCTTTCAGAATTAGTTGTCTGGTTTCATGGTGTTTAGGTACACAGATGCGGTTGCCAAACCATACTGTGCCTTGCTCGTCTTCAGAAAATCCTGGGGCTTTGCCTCTTCTCATGTTCTTCATGATTTCTTTGATGTCTTCGTCTTCTAGCCGTTTTCTCCGATCCGACCTTGTATGGTTGGTTGACTTCCACCGTGTTTATCTGACCTTGACCGACAATTTCAGATTCGGATGCTTTAGTTCTTCATACAACTCGTTGATTTTCTTGAACTAACACCGTGTTGCAAGATGCTTTCCTACTCGAGCATCCGCTACCACGCTGGCTTTACCCGTGATAATGAATTCCAAGGTCATAATCCTTTATCGGCTCTAACCATCTTCTTTGCTCGAGATTAAGATCGATTGGGTGAAGATATATTTCAGACTCTTATGATCCGTGAAAATCTCACAATGATTACCAATAAGATAATGCCGCCAGATTTTCAAAGCATGCACAATTGCTGCTAACTCTAAATCATGAGTTGGATAATTTCCTTCATGTGGCCTTAACTGACGAGATGCATAAGCCACTACCTTTCCTTCCTGCATCAGAACACATCCTAGCCCCTGGCGGGATGCGTCACAGAAAACTTCAAAATCCTTACGATATCCGTAAAACTAGCACCGTGCAGAGACTAGTCTTTTCTTGACTCTTGAAAACTATGTTCACAAGCACTTGTCCATTCAAATTTCTTTTCCTTCTTCAGAAGTTGAGTCATGGGTTTGGCGATCTTGGAGAAACTTTCAATGAATCTGCGGTAGTACCCAGCTAATCCGAGAAAACTTCTCACTTCTGTGACAGACTTGGGTTGCTTCCAATCCATTCTGACTTCAACCTTTGAGGGTCTATCGCAACTCCTCCTCACGACACAATGTGTCCAAGAAAAGCCACTTGGTGAGCCAAAATTCACTTTTGCCGAGTTTGGCATAAAGTTGGTGTTCTCAAGTTTGCCCAAAATAATTCGAGATGTTTTTCATGCTCTTCCATATCTCTTGAATAGATGAGAATATCATCTATGAATACCACCACAAACTTATCCAAGAATTCCATGAACACTTTGTTCATCATATTCATGAAATAAGCGAGGGCATTTGTTAGTCCAAATGACATCACCGTGAACTCGCATACCCATATCCGTGGTGAAGGTCGTCTTCTAATATCTTAGGTCGATTTTTAAGCGATGGTAGCGACCTCAAATCAATCTTGGAGAAAACATCGCTCCTTTAAGTTGATCAAACAGATCATCTATCCTAGGTAACGGTACTTGTTTTTGATTGTTACCTCATTGAGTGATCTATAGTCCACACACATTCTCATACTATTGTCTTTCTTTTTGACAAATAGTACCGAGCTCCCAAGGCGATGAACTTGGTTGAATGTAACCTTTACTCTGTAGTTCTTCGATCCGCTTCTTCAACTCGCTAGATCGTTGCAAGATTCTGTAGGGTCGCCGAAATTGGAGCAGTCCACTCGACTAAGTCAATTAAGAACATTATGTCCTGTCCGGTGGCATACTGTAAGTCCTCGGAAAAACATCTGGATATTCTTGTACCACGGTATATCTTCCGCTTTACTTCCTTTAAATCGGTCAAGATAGGACTTCTTTCCGTAGAAGTCTTGGGTTGGAACTCTACCAAATCCCTTGCTCATTGGTGAGGTTGATAGATCTACTAGCACAATCTATCACCGCTCGATTTTTGGCAAGCAGTCCATTCCAAGAATTACGCCCAATCCTTGCGAACGCAAGACTATTAAGTTGGCCGAGAAAGTTACTCAGAGATTTCAAAGGTAAGATTTGGATGAGAATAAACTAGCCCTCATTTCGAGCCCGGGAATGGATCAACATGGGCTTAACTAAGGGGGTAGATAACCCATATTTTTCCACAAACTTATTTGACACAAAAGAATGCGAAGCTCGGAATCAAATAAAGCGATCGGTCTTGAGTTGACAAGGAACGTACCAAGAACAACATCCGTGTCGCATGGGCTTCTCTGCGGTGACGTGATTCACACGCCCTTCATGAATTGACCGGTGGTCTTGAGGGACCGCCGGAGACCAAACTCCGGAGTTGGCTTGACGGGGTGACGATCACGCTTCTTGGGACACTTATTGGCATAATGACCCAACTCGTTGCGGTGAAAGCATGTGATTCCGCTGTGGAAATAATCAAGCCTGCTGAATCGACCTCCGACGAACTACTACGAATCCGGAAGTATTTGGGCGCGAATCGAGCCGAACTCTCGGTGTAGTAGTCCGAATCTCCCACGCCGAGGTGGTTGAGATTGAGTGAAACGAGGCTTGGGCGATCCTCCGAGTTAAACTTCCGAGCCGCCATCCTCCGCTTGCGATTCTCCATTTCGATGTTTGCCTTCTGGCGATGGCCTTATTTACCAACCTGCGAAAGTCGGTAAAATCATGAGAAATCAAACGAGCAGAGAGTTCGTCGCTTAACCCTTCCGTAAATCGCTCTTGCATCTTCATCTCGGCTACATCCTCGGGGCATAGCGAGCAAGTTGGTTAAACTTATGCGGATATTCACCGATCGAACGGTTTCCTTGGCGAGCGGCGAAACTCCTTCTTTTCAAGGTAATCATGCCGATGGAATGTGAGATCGCGGAAAGCTTGCATGAACTCATCCCAAGTGATTTCTTGGGCATTAGCATGAGACATCTTGAAATTATCCCACCATTACGATCGGGACCCATCAATTGATGAGAGGCAAACAAAACTCTCTCACGATCCGTAATCGAGCAATATCCGCTTTCTTTCCAATGGCCCCGAGCCAATCATCTGCGCCCATGGGTTACGTGCTACTAGAAAATGTTGGCGGACGATCCTCATGAACTCGCACAAAGTTACTCTTGCGGGAGGTGGAGGAGCATGATAGGTCACGATGCTTGGGTATTCGATTCTTTGTGAAGGGATGGGCTAGTAACTCAATCGATGAGTCCGATTGGCCATCATTTGGCGCCGATCGAGGCTTCAGCTTGGAGGAGGTGGTGGTCATTGAACTGGATTTTCTTGATATTCGCATTCTCATTTCCTTGCCCTCTAGCACCGACATTTCGGTGCGGGTGGTCACCATCTGATGAACTTTCACAGATTAGACAAGAGAGATAAGAATTATAAGAGTATAGATCTAAAATAGCCCAAATTCAACAAACACAAGACAAGAACATTTCAGCAAAATAATTTATTTTTATTTTATTAATTCATTATGGCTACTACAAAGGTTTGGTAGCTCATAATTCGCAACTAAAGGAAAAAAAAATTTAAGGTCAAATCTATGGTGTTATTGGGGTATAATCTGGCTCACTAGAACTAGCCTCGCCTTCCTTGTAGGAGGCCAGTTCTTGATCTGCAATCTTCAACTTTTCTTCTGCATCTTGTAATTTTACTTGCAGGAGAGACACTCATCTAGTGTATTCCGTAGGCATAATCCATGGCTCGCCGATCCACGATGAGTGAGATCGGGACAGTCTTCATCTCTAGTTGAACGGAAAGCACTGTCATGCCGGGTTGGGATGTGCATTGGGTAATAGTGAAACCCAGTGCCGTTGAGACGATGATCGTAGATGTAGCGTAGTCTGCGGGTTGCTTCCCTGGCTACATCCTGGATGCCTTCGGCGAAGGTGTCTCGTCGCATTGGGGCATCGAAGACGTGGAAGTCCGTGTTCGGCGATAGATTGGAGTAAAGGATCACCTCTACTCTCCATCGTTCTCGATTTCCCACTTTATACTTGTATCCTTGATACGTCGGTCTTTCTTCAAAGTCTAAGTCTTGCATCATCTTCCGAGAGAATGGCGCCCAATGACCAAAGAAGACTCCATGGGAAATGGCATCGGAACTTCACCATCTACAATTTTTGAGCAGGAGATGAGTTAGTAAATAATTTTTCAAGAGAAAAGTTGAGGAATGACTCGGAAGACCAAGGTATTTTTAATTTTCAAAATAAGTCCTTAAGGGTTTGATTTCCTTCTAGGTCACGACCACGATCGATATGGCTCGATACCACTTTTGTCGAACCCGGAACGAAGGATCCCGAATCTCTCGTGTTCATACACTAGTCCAGATTTCCAAAGTGTACAAGTCACAAAAAATGTTATCACAAACATATCCAGCGTGTATATTAATAATCATAGAGTTTATTACAACTGGGGCCTGAGGCCAAATAAAACATTAAGCGGAAGCAAAATATAATGGTAGCCACACGATACGCCACAGGCAATCGTCTGGAGATCGCGGCCTAATCGTCCTGCTCCTCACCTTACGGATAGCGTCTTCTCTGAGTAATAATATTCAAGAAGAGTGAGCACTACAACCGTGCTCGCAAATTACACCCAATCTGTAATTTAGAATGCATGCATAAGTTATTCAAAGGAAGGTTGTAGGGTTTATTTGCGTAAATCAGCCTTTTTGGTTTAAATATTTATACTAAGTTTCAAGGCACATTTTCATTACATAACTAAAATCAGATTTAAAATTGATCATTTTATAGTGGATAACCTCCATATGAAACATGGTGAAGGATACCCTCCTATCACAAGGCTATCCGCCCAAATTTACCACAAGGATTAACCATCCTCAAATCATGTCCAAAGTTATTTTAAAACCAAAAACAAATCTAACTTAGAGTGGCTTTTTATCAATTTATGAAATTTTGGCTAAATTCTCCCAAAGTCAAATATTTCATGGTCTAAGCATTTGCTATGCATATATATTTATTTTTAAATTCATTTGACTAAGGTTACAAGGAATTGATAATACAACAATCAAATTTGGCTATACAAAGGAATTGGAATAATTAAATATTTAAAACAGGAATTTAAAATAATTAAATACAATTATGCATGCAATAATAATTTAAAACAGGAATTAAATAATTTTAAATATTGGGGGCAAAATGGTCAATGGTGTAACTTGCCTTGCTCAAATTCCTGGTATTCTACTTCTTCAATAGGGTCAAGCTCTCCGAGTCGTCAAAATCTATACTGTGAAAATATTCCAAATTCAAACAAATTCAAATGAACACAAATAAATTCAAATGAAAATTCAAATTAACTCCAAATTAAATAATTTTGGTTTAGTTAGCTAGATCTTGATTTTATACAAATTTAGAAATTTGAATCACCTAAATCGGAGTTTGTATGAAGAAATACGAGCTCTCGGAAGTTTAAATCTAAATTTAAATCAAAAATCAGAATTTCAATTTCGAATTAATTTTCTAAAGGAAATTCTATTTATTGCGCCACCGACGCCGTCATGATCATTCACAGAGACCGACATGTGGGCTCAAACAGTCATGGATCGAGTCCACAGTGTCACCCGAATCCACGGTGGACTCGGCAAGACGCTGCAGATGTGAGGGTGGTGGCGCTATTTGGCGCTTGGCCCACGTTGGCGCCTAAGTGGTCGCTACGTCGCCAAAATGCCCATGTGGCGCCAGTGGCATCGACTTGGCTGGCCACATCAAGACGGAAGGGCGGCGCCGGGAACCAAGGTTCCGCGAACAGCGGCAGGCGGCGAAGCTCGGTGAGGTGCGCAATGAGTTCAGTGGAACGATCGCCGAGTGTGATGCGCTACCGGCGCGCGAGGGCGTGGCTTCTAAGATCGTCGGCGACGGAGAGAGGCGGCGTGCGGTTCGGTTGTTGGCGGCGAAGGTGCTCGGGGTCTTGGCGAAGCAAAGTGCGCACTCAGATCGCCGAGTATCTTCAAGCCGATGGTGCGGTCGCGGTGGCGGAGAATGCTTCTGCCGTCCGAATCAAGAAGATGGAGCTTGGCCGTTAACGGGAAACTTCAAATCTGCGGCGATTGAGAGCGAGCAAAGCCGGGAGTAGATGGAATGGAGGGAGAGAATGCGCAATTGGGGCACCTTTATAGGCGAGGGGAGGCCGGAGGTGGAGATCGTGCGCGGTAATGGCGAGGCGAGAGGCGCGGGGCGTTCCGGGTTTAGAAGGGGTAATGCCGGGGTGAACGCGGCGTTAATCGGCGATGCTAATCGCGTAAAATGCGGGGTTAAGGCGGAGGAATCACGGAGAGACGAAGCTCGCGTGCGGCATCAATGGCGGCAGGAGAGCGTCTTCGCGGAGAAGAAAGGGGGGAAGAAGCAAAGTCTCAGTGGGCCCACCACCAATGAGACAGAGCGGAGAGAGGGCGCGGGCGGATTGATGGTTGGCCGTCCAATTTTGATCGGACGGTCCGCGTTATCGCTGCAGGAGAGTCGGGCGAGATGCCTGACAATCTTTGGGCTTCGCCCAAGATCAGAAAGGTAAGATTTTTAAACCTTTTTCAATTGATTTAATTCGTAAATTCAAATAGGCTTTAGAAAATAGTAAATGAAGTCCAAAATTTTGAGAAAATTCACGTAAATTCTATGAGGCATTCTGGATTTAAATAAAATAATTCCAACTTTTAGTTGGTAATAGTTTTTGCACATAAATTCTTTTAGCCTTAATATAATTTATTGAAAAGCTTTTAAAAATTCCAGAAAATCCACAAAAATTAATAAAGTCTTATTTTTAAATGAAATTGAAATTTTGGGTTGTTACACCTGCATCATGGATGATGATAGTGCCGAGGTTCATGCTCACATAGATGCTCTCGTGCCCAATCAAGAAGGTGGTTTTGTGGGATATGGTGAGCAACATATGTGGACTCATAAGTCGGGCTTGACGAGGCTCCCTATTTCGATGACCTTCTTCCGCCACATAACATTGATATAATGCACACCAAAAGAATGTCATTTGAGGCACTTTGGGCAACACTCATGGACACCGAAAAGTCTAAGGACAACCCTAAGGCTAGAGTGGACTCGCAACGTTATGCGATAGACCAAATCAAGAGATGCACCTCCTAGTCGCGGCAAGACATGGAGAAGGCCTAAGGCCGATTTCGTCTTGAAAAGGACCAAAGGAGGGAAGTACTTGAATGGATCCAGACGCTAATGTTCCCCGATGGGTATGCAATAATCAAGAGGGAGTGAACTTAGGCACTCTGCGAATCAACGGATGAAGAGTCATGACTACCACATATGGATTGAGCGGCTTCTTCCGGCGATGGTTCGAGGCTATGTCCTCGAGCATGTCCGCAAGTCTTTGGCGAGTTGAGCTATTTCTTCCGCGACTTTGTGCCAAGGAGCTATCTCGGACCGTCATTGATGACTTGGAAAAAGTGGCACCCGTGTTGCTCTGTAAGTTGGAGAAGATCTTTCCACCCGACTTTTTTGGCGATGCAAGATTTGATTGTGCACCTCCGTATGAGGCACGTATGGGGGCCGTGCAAAGGCCGTTGGTGCTATCCAATCGAGAGATGTCCAAGACTCTTCGCAAAAATGTAGAAATAAAGCCAAAATTGAGGCTTCCATTGCGAGGCATACATTCGGAGGAGGTGTCAAACTTCACAGAGAAATACTACACCGAGAACCTTCCTAGCGCTTATAATCCACCCCTCGTTACAATGTGGCGAAAATGAATTGAACCTCGGCCTTTTCCAAGGGCAACTCGGAGCGCAAGTGCATCGACCACTAAGCAATTGAAAATGAAGAGTGGCGCAAGATCATGCTATATGTGTTGACCAACCTTGTCGAGGTGCGCCTGCTCATTGGGTAAGTTTTCAACGAACTTGTTTCAATACGCCGTCACTCCTTGTTTCTTCGCCCAACCCCTTGTTTCTCGCTGGTACAGGAATTTCTTTGTCAATCTGGCATGAATCAAGGGATCCTACCCCGCAGAAACCGATACCCTTCTTTCACAGGTGCGGGACCAGGAGCCCGATTCCATTTCTTGGTTCAAGCGAAGGTCCGCCCAATTTAGCTCGTACTTAGTTCGACATTCCAAGTTGATCGTGACGCTTGAATAATATAACGATCTATCCGCTTGAGCTTGCGTGCCCAAACCGGCGCGCCTATAAGTGACGAGTTGAGACAAAGTTGCAAACGGTACGTGTCGTTAGGGTCAAGTCATTTACGGCTATGACGTGAATGGATATCGTTTTCACACAGCAAGCTACGAGCAGAGTCGGCCCAATCGAAAAACCACAAACAGCGGAGTTTTTACGCCCGGCACTGATGGCCTCGACTATTATGGAAGAATTGAAGAAATCTACGAACTTCTATTTTATGGTTCCAAACCTCTTAATCCTGTCATATTCAAATGCCACTGGTTTCATCCTGGAGTAACGAGACGAACCCCTAAGCTTGGGCTAGTCGAGATTCGACAGGATTCCGTCTATCCAGGAAAAGATGTCTACATTGTGGCTCAACAGCCGTCCCGTGTTTATTATACGCCATACGCGTGCCAAGACAAAGAGCATCTTAAGGGTTGGGCTATTGTGCACAAGGTATCGCCACATGGTAAACTACCTGTCCCAAACGATTAAGATTACAACTTCAACCCAAACACATATGATGGAGAGTTCTTTCAAGAAGAGGGGCTACAAGGGAGATTTGAGATAGACTTAACCGAAGCGATAGGAATGGAAGTAGACAATGAAAGGGTTGATGACGAGGACGCTGGAGACGAGGTGCGAAATGTGAAGGACTTACGAATGCTTGAGCGATTACTTTTAGGCAATGACAATGAAGACAACATTCCTCCTTCGGATAGTGTTGATGATTTGGACAATGTTGATAGTGATGACGAGACCTATGATCCAAATTAATCCCAATCATGAAGATTATTTCTAATACATGTAATACTATGTTTTTGTAATTATGTTTTGTTCATTTTGCATCTATTTCTAATACATGTATTACTATGTTTTTTGTAATTATGTTTTGTTCATTTTGCATCTATTTCTAATTACGTCTTGCTTATTCTTTTTAATTGCGGTGAGTGAACAAAGATGGTGGGCGGCCGTCGAGGGACATGTCCTCGCTTTACTGAGACCACGACCGCGGAGGAGGAGGCGGAGGGTCGGACAGAGGAGGAGGAAGAGGACCGCCCGGCGCGAGGAGGGCCGTCTCCTCCCACGCCCGCGTGAGGAGGTGCCGAGGAGGAGGTGGCGCCCGTGGACGAGTTGGACGAGGAGCTGGTTCGGCAGACGGGCGAGGAGGAGGTGGCGCCTGTGGACGAGTTGGACGAGGAGCGGGTTCGGCAGACGGGCGAGGAGGAGGGGGCGACGAGGACGAGGACGAGGCGGTAGGCACGGGTTCCGCTTCCTCCTCTTCCTCTTCGAGTGTCTACTTGCGAGGTCCCGCGAGCCTCCCTGGTCCGTGATCCTCACCGACGCCCTGATTCGCCTCAAGGGCAAAAGTAAGTAACTTTAGATGTTGTCACCACTACTTCATATGATATGTTGAAAAAAAAGAGAAACTAATAATTTTTCTTAATCACTTGTGCAGGAACTGGGTGGTTGTGTCAGGTGGTAGCGCACGCTCCGCCAATGGCATCCTGGGTCTTCTGTGCAGGCAACACTACCCAGCATTGTCACGCACGAGGGAAGACGGAGCCGCCTACTGCTTGACCACTACGCCGTCGGCCCGATGCGGAGTACCCCAACAAGGCGGCGGGTGAAGGCGGAGTTTTGGGTAAGTCTCCCTCGCACAACATTGCTCAATACATCGCATTCATTGGACTTTTCTTGAAATAATGAATGGATACATCGCGTTTGTATGCAGACTTATTTCAGATGCGATGAGGGATTTGAGGCCGTATGACGGTGGGTACCAAAGCTCGTAAAAACTCATCACCGACATGCATCACGAGGTGCGATCCGAGCCATCGTGAACCTACCACGGTCGAAGCTTGGAGAGAAGGTCACCAAGAAAGACGCAAGAAACATGACGACGATTCGGGACCAAGACCTTGAGGTAGATGAAGAACATTAATATTGATTCGTTTTGAGATTAAGTACGTTTAATTTGATCTTCTTATATGTCAAATACTTGATGACGTGTAGATGATTCCCTGGTGGTGCCAATCGTATCCCGAGTGCTGGGCGATGATCGTGGACAAGTGGTTCACTGAGGAGTATCTCCAGATGCACAAGATGATGCCCGCCCGCTGCTTGATGATGCAAGGTCCAAAGACACCATCAAGGCGCGCAGACCTCTCCGCATACAAACAAGCATGGGTACACGAATTCATTTATCTATTGTGACGCTCAATTCTCGCTCGATTTCTAATTATCTTGTCGTCTTTCTCGCATCGGCGCCACATAGTGGCCACCTTGCTCGGACTTCCGTGCATGGTGTATGGCCCACAAGGGCAAGGCGACGTCCGACGCCTCCTTCAACTCGAGGACCGCCCCAGCGCACACGAACCCGGCGCCCACACCGCATCGCTGAGTACATCGCCGGCGGCAAGGTCGGTCCATGGGCCGCACCATGATCCGAGCACCCGTGATTTTGATGGAGAGATCGCCATGAGGGTGGGACAAGGCAAGAAGCATGGGCGGTTACGGCTTGGCGACGGCCTCATCGACACGGCCTCTACTCCATCTCTCTCCCGGATCCGAGCACGAGCACGAGCGAGAGCCCGCCATACGCCCACGGCAGCATCACGTGACAAAGACCGGTCGACGACTCGAGGTTATTCTGCTTTACTCGTCGTGACATTGATCTTTACACACCTTAATTAGCTTTGCATTATCAAACATTGGAGTGAAATATTGCAGTGCCTTACCGAACAAGAAATGAGGCAACGCCGAGCCGGAGGCCGAAAGAAGAGAGGATGTCGGCCAGTGGAGGCCGAGCAGCCGAGCGGCAGCCCAGACGCAGAGGTGGCGGACATTACGGAGTTCCTACAAGGTCTTGGGCAACATACGGGCTTTCTTTGTGCCGGTGGTCGCTGGCTCCACCTCCGCTTTGCGCCCCGCATTGCAGCTACTCCTGTGAGTATGAAAGTTTTTTGCTTTCGCTTGTGCTTTGCTTGTATGACCTCTACCTTCCTAGATTAGGTATCTAATGTAATCTTGTCTCACATGCAATCTCTTCTCCTTTGTGCAGCCTCAATCGGCGGGTTCGAATAATCCACTTCATGCGCCTCCGAATGATGGAGCTTTTCCTTCACCACAGTCGCAGTGGCCACCTTCGAGATGAATGGTAGTTGTATTTTCATTTGTTGTTCACTTGGTGATGGACTTGTGATATACTTGTGATGCACTTGTCGACTGTGATGAACTTGTGGATTTGTTTGGATGGACTTGAGCACTTATTGTTATATATGTGATATATGTGATGGATGAGATATATACGTGATGGATGAGATATATATGTGATGGATGTGATATATGTTTGGATGGATTTGTTTGTCGCGATGGAATGTAATAAATAAATAAAAAATGCAGTTTTGGGTCACTTTGCCGAGTGCAACACTCGGCAAAGCTGGGAATGTGGGCGCTTGAAACCCCAGTTTTCCAGCTTTGCCGAGTGCCAGCGATCCGACTCTCGGCAAAGAAATTTTCAAAAAAAAAATTAAAAAAATCTTTGCCTAGTGTCGGTGAGTTGGCACTCTAAGAAAGAAGCCGCCAACGGCCGGCCCCGGATCAGTGTCTTTTCTTTGCCGAGTGTCGACTCTAAGACTCTAAGAAAGCCTTTACCGAAAGTGCCCGACAAAAGGCACTCGGCAAAGGTTGCTTCGCCGATAAATTTTTTTCCGAGTGCCCTTTGCCGAGTGCAAAGGAGCCTTTGCCGAGTTCCTGAGGCACTCGGCAAATAGCCGGAATCCAGTAGTGTTGATAGTATCACAGTGTTACCTACTATACCCCCACCAGTGCTTATGAGGTATCTAATGTGGAAACATCCATTGTTCTCTCTCGCTCCTAGCGATGCATCACCCGTCGATACAAAAGAACTTTCTCATTCAATTTCCACCGAGTTTTCTAAAGCTCCTATATCTACACCGTTCTCAATCGATAAAACAATCGTGAGCATCATCTACCCCCAAGTCTTAATATTGCATCTATCCATCAATTAATCATTGAACAAGATGGTGTGTAGCCTGTGATTTCCAATGGGATTGGTGTGCAAGCTATGAACCCCGATTTAACCCACTCATGGAACTTTTGCCTCAACACCGACATCAAGAGATCGATAATATAGGAAGCCAATCTAACAATATAGTGGTGCTAACCTCGCGATGTCTGTAACATCCAGCTTAAAAAACGCTTTCTCTCTTTCTCTCGACCCTACCACCTCTCTTTCTCTCTCCCTTATTTCTCGCCGCCTGCTTTCTCTCTTCCTCCCGTCCGCCGCCTCGCCGCTTCATCTTCTCGCGCATCGCCTCGCTCCCCTCGCGCCTCTCTCTCTCCCTCGCAGCAGTTCTTCGCCTTCCCCGCGCTCTCCCAGATCCGCTTGCCGATTCGTCTCCCTCTCCTCGGCTCGGCCCACCTTCTTTCGCCTACCAGCTCGCCTCGACCCATCAGAAGCGCCGCTCCGTCCCCATCCTCCTCTGCAGCCTCCGCCCCACCTCCGCTTTGATCCGCTGCAGCAGCCTCCCGGCCCCACGCCTTCTTTCTCTCCCACGCACGCTGCCGCCTGTGAGCTCTCCGCCGCAATCCCACGGCCACTTTACCGTCGCCTCGATCCCGCTGTCGCCGCCTGCCGCTGCAACCTCGAGCCCGAGCCTCGCAGTGCCCTCGCCGCGCCTCCCGAGCCTCACGCCACCTCTCGCGCGAATCCCGCCGGCCGCCTCGCCGCCGCCTCGGTCCGTTGCCGCCCATGCCGGCTGGTAGCTCGGCGACGCCGGCCCGAGCCTTGCCGCCCCGGTCGGCGCCTCGGCGGTAGCGCCCGCTCCTCGCCCGCCCGTGACCCTCCACCACCTCCACCGGCTTTAAGTAGCCCGCCTCTCTCTCCTGCCTCGCTCTCCCGTGGTAAGCACTCCACCAACCCCTGCTTGGCCCATTCTTCATCTCCTTCGCCAAGACCCTTCCGCCGCTATCCACCCGATCGTCGCCTCGGTCCCGCCACCGACGCCAGAGAACCTCCATGGCGCTCCCCGTGCCGCCCCAACAACCACATTGCAAAGACACCCGCCGCCCGAGGAGCGCTGCCACCATACGTCTTCCCCGCGCCGCCCGTGGCTCCATCGCCGGCCACTTCTGGTGCTCCACCGCCTCACCAAGAGCAGGTGAGCACCCTCCTCCAAAGATTCCATTTTGTTGCCCCCTCCATCCCTCCGACCATCGTTCAACCATCACCCGAGTCTCCCCCTTGCCCTGCCCTCTCGGCCGACTGCTCCCCTGAGGATCCATTTAGACAACGGCAGTGATGGTGTTGGATGCCAACTGATTGCTACCACGTCTTGATCCCCCCTATTGAGTAAACTGGTTTGATGATTGTGTTGGGTATAGCTCTCCCAGATCAGTATTATTGTCTTTGATTAATGATCTCCAGTGTTCAATATCAGTGGCAACGTCAAGATTGATTAACAGTGTTGTGGTTGTGATTGTTGTCTGTAGTTGTTGTTGCACCCAACTGTGATCTCGGGCGCTGGTAGCAATTTTGTATCCGCATTGAAAGTTCCTGTGCTAATCTGGCAATTTGAATTGGCAATGTTTGATAGCAATTTGATTATCGATATTGTTGTCAATAACATATTTTTTGCATTCGAAATATGTGTGTAATCCGGCGATTGATTGAACTCTGTTACTGGTTGCTCTGACAATTGAAGATTGTGTTATGTCTTTTGAACCCATGTTTAGTAATCTTGCAATTGTGTATCGGTGCTTTAAGTCAATAGTTTGGTTGGTCTAACAAGTGAGAGCTGTATGGTTGATGTGACAGTAGATTGAGTGCTGGCATTTGGAATTTATGTCAATTAAGTTGTTGTGTCGTAGAAGTTGCGATCAATTATCAGTTGTCCATTTCAATTGTCAACGTTTGATTCGTAGTTGCTTCCCCAGATTAGAGCGGTAGCAATGAGGTTGCAATCGATCCAACAATTGAGAAATATTGCAATAAGATAGCATGATGTTTTGCTGGTATTAAATTGATTATTGATCATCAGTATAAGTGTCTTGGCAGTAAATTGAATTGTTGGTTGTGATCCTGATTGTTAGGGATAGCTTTAATCTTGAGTAGCAGTATTGTCTATTGGATTTGTTAATCAACTGTTAGCTGTTGGTTAGTGTTTCGTCAGTAGGTCATGGTTGTTGGAAGTAATGGTATTTGGTGAAAGCTGGAAGTATTGATTTGATTGCTTTATCAATCCGTATTGTTTGGCAATGATTTGTGATTCTGGCATCGATTATTTGGCGATAGAATCCGCGTCTTTATTTGGTAGTAGGTTGAGTAGCTAGCAATTGAATCGTTGAGTATTATTTTGGCAGCTGATATTGGTATTGAATTTCCATTGGATTGTGTGTCGATCGGGTATCCTAGATTTGGTATAGAACCAGTAGTTAAGTTTCCTTATCGCCTGAAGAAGGATAGTCTTGCAGTAGAGCATTCCGGCAAAAGGTCATTCGACCTTACCCTCCTTTGTATCCTCCCTCCGGGCAGACATTATCTGCCATTCCTCCTTTCGCCTAACTGGTCGTTTGACTCTGTCAAACATTCCAGTGTCGCTCAAACCCTTCTCTCAAGCCCGTCCTCCGCAATCTTTCTGAGGCTCTTGTGTTTTATTTGGTCTTTTAGATTCTTTGCATTTATTTGGTTTTCAATCGTTATTGCGTAATTAGAAATCGAAGTCCAGAAGAATCGACGGCTCAAGCAGATCCAAGATTCAAGCAAGGACGCCGACCAAGAATTCGAACCTCTGTCTAATCAGGCTTTGAGTAAGATCAAGGCCACGGTAAAAATAGCCCAGGTGAGTCAACACTTTGACCATGTTGAACCTATATTTTATGCAAACTATGTTCTTCTAAAATAGCAAACTGCATGCTTTAAATTTTTACACAAATGTATGTTAAATGGTCTTAAGGTAGCTAAACGCCAATTTGATTATTAAGAAATTATTATACCTTGTCCTTGATAATTGAATTCCTTGATCCTTGTCACCCTAGTAATTATATGGTAATTTACTAGTTAAAGTCTATACTCAAGTGTCATGCTAGCCTTACTTTTGTACCGGGGTATTAACTACCTCAATCATCATTCTTTAGACACGAAAATGGTTTTGGGCAGTCGTTGTGGGTAAATGACTGAATTGGTTGAGATAATTCGTTTTACTCTCCTCAAAACCACGAAATCGCTCTTACTCCATGCAGGCGGATGGAATAGTGGTGGGTGCCGTCGAGCACGAGAATGATTGGTATGTGGTTTGAACTGCCCAGATGATCTTAAGGACTGAATCCTGTGATGACCTCCTATTGTAAAACAGTACAACCACAAGTCTATAATGGTGTCGACCTGGCTAAATAATTTGTGTCCATCAGTTCGAGTTGCACCAGATAGATGTCCCGCAACGCTGTAGGCCTCCGAGCCTATGGGTTGGGGAGTTCTTGGCGCAAGGGGGGTTTGGGGGCATGGTTGACGAGGGTGCGAGAGCGTAACCACTCTCAGACGAAACCTTAGCGGGTGTAACAAACACTGGGGGATGCATTGTAAAGGTCTTGTGATAATCTCCCCTTGATTCACATGTCTACGAAAACGTGTGTACATATCAAGTTGATTATCTCTTGTGGGTAAAGGTGTACAATCTCTACAGAGAATAAAAACTGTTCGAACAGCCACTACTACAAAAGAGTCTATAGCAGACGGTCCATCACAGACGGTTCCTAAGGAACCGTCTGTGTTGGGTCTGTCTGGGCCTTGTTTTGGCGCAGCGGGCCTATCACTGACGGTTCTATTTCAGAACCGTCTGTGATTTCCTGCGCTTCATATAAATTGAGCCGAGACATCCTCACCGCTTTGCCTTTGTGTCACCGCTCAAGCGCCACTTCCTGCCCTAGCTCCTCATGCTGTGGTTCACCGCTCAGCGCCACTTCCTCGCCCTAGCTCCTCCAACTGCGCCACTTCCGCCCTAGCTCCTCACTGCTTGCTGTGTCTACCGCTCCAGCGCCACTTCTCGCCCTAGCTCCTCCAACTGCGGCTCCTCCTCTATCTTGGTATGAGCACATGATCGATCTTGCACCGTCAATGTTGGAATAAATAATATTAGCCCCGCAAATCTTAGTTTTGAATAATGGTTTCCCTTATAACTAATGAACTAAAATTTGACTTAGGAGTGGTAACTTAATAAAATTGAATTAGGTCTAATAATCACTAAAATTTGAGTTAGGATAATTAATTGGCTTAAAAAATAAAATTTACACAGGTTCACAAGACGGTGGGGTTTGGGTCAAGCAATATTGCATTTATGTTCGGTATTTCAGGTTAATAAGTGTTGTATGAGATGATGCCTATATTTGGGTTGCATGATTGTTCAATTGAGATAGATATCGTGTCGAGAGGTAGGGATCATGGTTGTGGCCGTAGGCATGGCTACGCTATGCCACCGCGTGTGGTACTTAACTAGTGAAGACTTTTCTTTCAATAACCTTAGATGCAAATGTTGGAGAATGAGTTTATATTGCACATTTTCGCTTGCTATAAATTAATCGCTAATCAATTTAACACTAATTTGTTACATGCGTAGTGTAGATGGATCGAATCGGATGTACGTGTAAACCGTGTGAGTCAAGATTACATTAATGGCGTGGTTGCTTTTAGAAGAGCCACGGCGGTGATATGTTGAAGAAGGGATAAATTTTATGTCTTCGTCTGTGCATTGATTGCGTAATCAAGATGTTTAACAACGCGCGCATCGAGCGCACTTGATTGAAGGGTTTGAAAAAGGGTATACATGTTGGACCACCACGGTGAAGAGCGATTATACCGTGGTTAATAATGACGACATCGCCGAGGAAGTCAACGATTTGCCGGATGTGGATCGTGCTTTTGATGAGGATAGGGGCACGATGACAACTGGATCGATGCTACGCGATGCGTAAGAGAACTACGATGAGAGAGAGTTTTGTAAATTCGAGGGCTTAAGGGAGGACTCGGTGAGACCTTTGTTCCCCGGCCGCAAGCCGAATACACAAGGTTGTCAACCGTGCTTGAACCTGCTGAAATTGAAGGCAAGTAATAGTTGGTCCGATAAGAGTTTCACGGCGTTGTTAGGTCTCCTAGCGGACATCCTTAGGAGGGAAACGTGTTGCCCAAAGACCACCTATCAAGCAAAGAAGGTTATTTGCCCATTGGGAATGGAAGTAGAAAGAATACATGCATGTCCGAACGATTGTATCCTCTACCGTAAATAGTATGCAGACATGCATTATTGTCCGTGTGCAAAGCATCCCGATACAAGCATCAAAATATCGCTAAGGTGAAGCAAGGACCTCCTGCTAAGATGTTGTGGTATCTCGCAGTAATCCCACATTTGAAGCGTTTATTTGCGAACCCAAAGGAGGCAAGATTGCTGCGCTGGCACTCGAGAGGAGCGTAAGAGAGATGGAAAGCTAAGACACCTCACGATTCTCGCCGGTGGAGAAACTTCGATCGGAGCTTCAAGAGTTCAAAAGGAACCGAGGAACATAAGGTTAGGGTTGAGTACGGATGGAATGAATCCTTTCGGTAACATGAGCAACCGACATAGCACTGCCCGTGAATCTATGTATGTACAACCTTCCTCCTTGGCTCAGTATGAAGCGGAAGTACATTTTGATGTCACTACTTATCCAAGGGCCAAGCAACACGGGAATGATATTGATGTGTACCTAGCACCATTTTGGAAGATCTTGTGACTTTGTGGAGCGAAGGGGCACTGTGTATGGGATGCGCATAAACGAGAGAACTTCACTTTACGCGCCATGTTGTTTCGCACCATCAATGATTTTCCCGCCCTTGGTAACCTGTCAAGCTTGAGACAAAAGGAGCCAAAGCCTGTCCGCACCGCTTAGATGCTACTGAGATTGTATGGTCAACAACTCGCGCAAAGCTGTATATATCGCCACCGTAGGTTCCTTCCGAGGAGTCACCCATACCGCAAGATGAAGAAACAATTCGACGGAAATAAGGAAGGCGGTTCACTTCAAGGGCTTTTAGTGGGAAAGAGGTCTATGATATGGTTAAGGATATCGATGTTGTGCTTGGGAAGGGACGTAAATTAAGAACCCGTGAGAAGAACATCCGAAGAAGCGGTCAATTTTTGGGACTTGCCTTATTGGGAGTACTTAGAAGTTCGCCATCGCATCGACGTTATGCACGAGAGAAGAATGTATGTGATAGCTTGATTGGTCTCTTCTTTGAACATTAGTGGCAAAACAAAGGATGGTGTTAACGCACGCGGCGTGACTTGGTCGATATGAACATAAGGACCGAGTTAGCACCGAAAGAGACCGACACAGACTTAACGTACCTTCCCCGACTTGCTACACTCGCCCAAGGCCGAGAGAAATGAAGCGTGCGAGCTTGCACGGTGTGAAAGTCCCGTCCCGTTACTCCGCTAACATTAAGAAACTTGTTTCTATGCAAGATTTGAAATTAATTGGTATGAAGTCGCATGATTGTCGTGTGCCGATGACACAAATGCTTCTGTTGTAATTAGGAGTATCTTGCCGAACAAGGTCCGAGTGGCAATCTTGAGGTCGTGTTATTTCTTCAACTCAATTGCTCGTAAGGTCATCGATCCCAAGGACTAGATGCTCTGCAGCCGAGGTAGTGACGACTCGTGTCATCTTGAGATGTATTTCCTCCGTCATTTTTCGATATCATGGTCCATCTCATTGTTCACCTTGTGAAAGAGATAAAGATATGCGCCCTGTGTTTCTACGCCATATGTACCCGCTCGAGAGGTACATGGGAATTCTCAAGTCCTACGACGGAATCGATCTCGACCGAGGGCAAGATCATCGAAGGTTATGCAACGGAAGAGGTCATTGAGTTCTGCGCCGACTACATGGCTCGTGGATCCGATTGGTGTGCCTCTATCTCGCCATGAGGGGAGACCGGATGGTATCGGGACCATCGGAAGAAATCAATCACTCCCGATCCGATACGCACGCTCAAGCCCATTTCACGGTCTTGCAACACATGACCCAAGTGTCTCCGTACATCGACGAGCACAAAGACATGGTACGCCAATGTAATCCGGACCGGTCGGAGGTTTGGATCACAGAGAGCACAACCGCTCGGCTCAACGAATGGTTAAAGGCGCGAATCACTCGGAGGTCATCAAGTGATGATCTGCCGCTATGGTTGGCAAGAGGGCCACATTTACAATTGTCACATGGCAAGGATCGACATAAATGGGTACACATTTTATACGGCAGACTTAGGATAGGAAGAGCACAAAGGCGTAACGGCGGTGTCCGTGATAGATGCATTCAAGATCGATGGGCCGAGGAGCTCGACTATGGGAAAATAGAGGAGATATGGGAGATCGACTACGTGCTTTTCAAGATCCCCTATTTGGTGCCGTTGAGTCCATCTCCCACGGTGAAGGTCGACAAAGCACGGCGTCACTACCGTGGACCTCGAACGTGTCGGATACAAAGACGAACCATTCGTGATGGCTAACCAAGTTGTTCAAGTCTTCTATGTAACCGACCAGGCAAATAAGAAGCGCCACGTAGTTCTTCATGGAAAAGGAGGATTGTCTGAGTTGAGAATGTAGTGGACGAGGAAGAATACAATCAATTTGACGAGTTGCCACCTTTCGGAGACGGCATCAGGCTCGAGGAAGAACCCAGTGAGGAAGCTAGCTATATGCGCGTCGATCATCATGAAGGGTCAGTATTTTAATTAAGAATTTAATTACTCCATTGTAATTAATTTATTTATTCCATTGTCATGTGTTAATGTGTTATGGACTTGTGATCTTTAATATTGATGTCAATGTGGATATTCATGGTAATGTTGAGTTGAATTAGATATGAACTTTTGAACTCAAACTTGTCATCATAATCGCTTATCCAACAGATCATACATCTTTGTAGTGGGATATCACAGACGGTTCTAATATAGAACCGTCGTGATATGCACACATCACTGATTTGTTCTAATATAGAAGGATTTTGCTTCAAACGATCACACATTTACACCTCTACAAATATTAGTTAGCAAGATGCAAAACAACCTAATTAAAATGGCGTGAAAGATGATCTTAAGATTTTTGTTCAATCTATGATGTGTTGTCTACGCTTTTGGAAGATGACACTTTTGCTTGAGTATACCTTCTGAGCAAGTGCTTATGGTTAGTTTGCTTTTTCGTACATGCTTTTTTAAAAAGATTAGCTCAATTATATGTCTTTCTAAAACATATATAGAATTTTTTGGTAATAGGTTCACGATTTTCAATGGCACTCAAACTTGTCTTTGCTTATCCAATGATCATACATCTTTGTAGTAGGATATCACGCACGGTTCTAATATAGAACAAATGCGTGATGGTTCACATCACGCACGGTTCTATATTAGAACCGTCGTGATGTGTGCATATCACGAGCGGTTCTATTAAAGAACCGCTCGTGATGTGTGCATATCACGCAGCGGTTCTAATATAGAACCGCTCGTGATGTGAACCCATCACGACGGTTCTATATTAGATTCGCTGCATGATATGCACACATCACGACGGTTCTTTAATAGAACCGCTCGTGATGTATTCATATCACGCACGGTTCTTTCGTAGAACCGCTCGTGATGTTATCTTTATAAGGCGGGACCGCTAGGGTTTTGCTTATTCTTCACCTCTCACGCGCCCTTCGCTGTCCGGCGGCCGCGCTCGCCTCCGGTTCCTCGGTCTTGCTCCTGCGCCTCGGCCCACCTCCGATTCTGCGCCTCTCCCTCGGAGATCTCCGCCTCCTTCGCTCGCCGGCGCGCCAAGCCCGGCGCGCTGCGTCGCCTCACGCCTCGGCCGCCTCGGTCGGTCGCTCGCTCCCCTCGCGGCTCCAGCGCCTCCTGCTGCGCCGACCTCGCTCCGCTCGGCCCCGGCACCGCCGGCGTCGCCTCTACTCCACCGGCTCGCCCTCGGCTGCTCCTGGCCCGATCCCCTACCCGTGGTACTCCTAGTTGCATATTAGGTTAAAGTTTGTTCTGCACGAAATTTGTTCTGATATGGAATTAGACTGCTACTCTTTTTTCTGTCCATTACCCCGCTGGCTCAAATGGGATGATACGGTTTGTGGCGGCCGTTGCTCAAGACGATAATTCAGCCTCACTATGTCCCTCCAAGCCTAAGTCCGTAATGTGAAACGATGGCTTGGTCATGAATTCTTGGTTTTAGCATTTGAGTGATTGCATGCGATAAGATTGTGGATAGATGACCTGGTGGTAAATAAGTTTAGTTACTCATGTATTGAGTATTGACTTTTAATCATTTTTCTTCGCTCACCAGTTGCTTAATTTATGTATGTTGGTCTGCCAGTCAAAGCTTGGTATTATGGTTAGAAAGCCCGGATCTCATTTGCCTCTACCTTACGTATCCTTGCTTCTAGTCTTCTACAGCACTACCTCTACCTGGTACATTGGACAAGATTACCTGCTCGATGGTGAGCAAGATATATGGACATGCATGCTCCTCTGTATTGGGTTGGGGGGATATAGAAAGGGCCATTACTGGCTCCAGAGTTTTGTAGTTAAGGCTCTATAGATATGTGATTTATGTTGGTGGTGGTAAGTTCAGTCATTGTACTAACCATTGAGTTACTGTAACTCGTTTCTTGTCTAACATGAAACATGTGGTGTAAACCCACATTAGATGGTAATTGTATCTTGTGTAGCGACCTTTCCCACTTGGTGCATTACTCTAAAGGGCCCATAAAACTTAGTAGCAAGTTTAAGAGCATGTTTGAGTCCAAAAGCAAGCGATCTGTAAGGTTGCATCTTTAAGTAAACCATATCCCCATCGCCTGCTTTTGGTTTTTGCAAATCAAAGCTGCATTTCAGTTCAAACAAAAATTTGATTTTAGTGTTAGCAAATGTTAAGTGATAAGTTAGACTTGTAGTTGTACTTATCTAGTCTGTAGCTCCATCAAGTATACCATTTTGTGATAGTCTATTGGAGCATTAAATCTTTTATCTTTAATCATCTGTTTCAGCTTCGAGGATGTAATCTCTAAGTCCATCAAACTGAAATTGTTCTTGAGTGTTATCTAATGATTAATGATGAGTTAAACTTTAACTACTACTCATCTAGCTATAACCTCATTAGAAATGTTCATTTATCATGGTTTAGTGAATCAACAAGCATTCATTCTCTAACTGTCGATTTCGTTTTGGTTACAAATGACATCAGAGCCATGTTTTAACCGAATCGGTCAATGCTTGCTAGCTGGTGGTATGTGTTGAGATGAACTTTAATTATTACTCATTTAGCCATGAATTAATCAATGATATCATTTTGCTTAAAATCATGGCTCATTAATCATTTTGCTATTTATTGGATTTTTGTGTTTTAGATTTCGTTCTTTCAAGTGATTGAATCGATTCATCGAGCAACCAACCCTTGAGGCTTACCTTTAATCGATCATACACTCAAACCTAGGGTAGTGTTTTTATACTAATCGATCATTCTAGCTTCTTAAACAACATCATTAGAAAGATTGGTGCATTTTGAATTTGTTAATTCAAGGATGCCATATATATCCGTTAATTCAGATCGCATATTCTTGGATTTCTTAATTAATTTTCGATCTCAAACTTGAGGTATAGTGTAGAATGATGAAAACCTATGGAAGTAAGATGGTGCCGATTTACTAGGTTGGCCTAGGTATCATGGGTATCCCGGTCTCGACTAATGCTGGTTAGCCTAGGTGACTTGAAAACCAAGATGCCGTTGACCTAGGTTGGTGTGGGTAGTCTCGATACTTAGGTGCCGACTAACTGGTAAACACGGGAACCGTGATGATTCTTATGGTACACCGACGGCAATTTATTTTATTTTACTCGAGATGGCAAACGTTGATTATATTTGTTTATATTTTTGTGCAATTTCCATATATTATATACTATGTAATAATTGCGCACGTAACTTATATAGATAGCAAGTAAGCGAGATGGCAGAGGCACCGTCTTTCGCCGTCATCGACGCCGCCAATACGCCCGATCTCCGATCAAGGTGGTACGCAGCGAGAAGGCGAGGAATATCCAAATTGCCCTCGCCGCATGACGATCACGGAGGTCGGTGACGCGGGATCCCGCCGAGACCCAAGAAAGCGGTGCGAGATTCGGACCGTCTCATGGGTACTTGTAAGGAACGGGTCCCCATAACCACCCCAACACGGAAGTGTCCGACGGATGTACAGAGAGACCGGGCCAGGATCGAAGCCGCCTCGCTCACTTTCCCGGCGTACCAGACACGTGTGCGATGGCACGCGCCGCCGCGATGTGCCACGCGTGGAGGACCTTCAAGAGCCCGCTTGTCACGCAGTTTGTGAACACCGGTCGGACGCCTTCACGAAGCATCCTTTCTTGTCGCGGGATACATGGGATGCCTTCGTGCGAGATGAAGACGACGGCCGAATTTCAGGAGCAAAGTGCGGCGCATGAGCTCTCGTGCCCAAAACACTCACCCCACAAACTCGGCACCACTGGTACGCGGTAAAGCCACGAAGGGCGGCGGAGGACGAGACCGATGCCCGACCGCTTGTCGATCTCGACGAGCGCTCAAGCTCGGTTAAGAGCGAGGGCATCACCACGCCTTCGGCAAAGATCTCTTTCGCAAACCAGCAGACGAGGCGGTGTCCCAACGCTCGTAAATATGTCGAACCACTTAGTTGTTAATAAGTCCATAACTTCATGGTGTCTATAATAACATGATGTCCTCTTGCAGAAGCATTGACTTCGCATCTTCCCAAGGTTCCTCGAAGTGGACAGGAGAAGGATGTACTATCTACGCCCGGGAAACAAGGAGCACCTGGTCGCACGCGAGGCGTTGGGGTTTACGTACCTTGGAGGATGGATTCCCACACGACTCCGCCACATATAGGAGTAGGAAGAGATCCAAGGACCAAGACGACGCTCTACCGAACATGTCATTATTGAAAAATTTCAAGGACAAATAACAAGTTTACGTAACCAAGTAAATGAACTCATGAGGCGCAAGCCGCCTCGTTAATTTGGGAGCAAGTCCTCCTCAACATCGGAGTAGCGTCGCGTCCACACAATTCGGACATGACGACGCAATTACCGATCGACGACATCGAGGTAATGTACATCTCGGAATGCTCCAAATATAGACATATAGGACGCCTTAGCTAATTGTGTACCGCTTTGTAGGAGCCGACGCCGCAAGCTCCAAGTGAGGATGGTTGGGTCGATTGCTATTGAGGTCGGGCGGGTATGGTGTATCCATACCGGGAAGAGGCGAGCAGAAGACGGTGCCCGGTGGCGCAGGTTACGCCGAGTGCGGTGGACATGGTACATGACAATTTCATGGCCATCCTACCGAAATTCCCGAACGAAGAAATCACAACACTAGGGGATGCCGCACACTTTTATCCGATGGCCCAAGAAGGACATCGCTCGACCTCGCAGATGACGCGATATCGCCACGACCGCCGCCTCTCCAATAGGACCTCGATGAGTCCGCCCACCGCTTCGAAGCCCGCCTCATCGGTTCCGTCGAGAAGACGCAGAAGGACAAGACAAGCGTGTCACCATATCGCCCCCGAGTCATCTCCAGAGAAGACGTATCGCAGCGTGTCATTACGCAAATCGATATCGAAGAAGATTCAAGCGCCGCCAAGCCCGCAATACTCTCTTGGATATCCGTTGGTCTCGACAAAGAACTAACGGCTCGGGACTAGCTTGTCAATCTTTGCATGAGTGGTACATGCGCAAGACCCAAGAGGAGGAGCCATCGAATCAGCGTCAAACACGGATCGAGCATTTTCATCACGAGGCGGGCCACTTCGTCGGGCTTCGAGGACTTATTCGACCTATACAACCTAAGCGCGCCTCGACGCCTCACTTCTACGATGTTGGACATCGTAAGTGTGTACAATCAATTTCTACACTCACGTGATAGCGATAAATATCACAACTCATTCCTTACGTGCAGATACATTATGAAATGTGCCCGTCGAATCAACGAACCGTGGGTTTCTCGACCGCACGTGATCTCGTGAGCAAACAATAAACCAAGACGCATCCTACGCCGAGAATTACATAAAAATGGGATTGCTTGCTCGAACGGCAAGGAGTACATAATGGTGCCGATAACCGTAAGTAAGTGCTTCACTACTTGCTACACAAAATTCGCTTGAACATATATAGGTTTATGACTATAGCGACATACATGAGTAGGTTCCATCGATTCTTGTGATTATTGTGCCAAAGAGGAACATGGTATTGTACCTTGATTCTCTACTCAACAAAACCATGACTTCACCCTTCTTAAAGGAATACTCGAAAGGTACGATCATTTCCTCCGCACATAATTGTATTGTAGTCTTCCTTCATTTGAAATGGACGAGGATAACTTTTGGAATCATGTAGGCGTTCATCGGCTATGTTCTTTGAGGAGGTTTATACAAGGGAACGAGCGCCACACTAACCCACAAGATGCGATTTTCAGACACGATACAACACAATAATAATATATCATACTTGTAAATATTGCATCTCGAATCGACTGTACCTATATATGTATATCCATTTTTGCAAAGGTCGCCAAAGCAAAAACAAGATCACCTATGCGCATTCTACGATGCCATCATATGCGGCTATTGATTAATTCCACGACACACAATCCCTGTAGGTCAATCTCGCTATAGTTATTTTCTAATTATAAATTTAAATATATATTCTTACTACTTTACTCTTGCTAGCGACAGGACTTAAACCTAGAGTTAAAAGCACTCCGTAAGAACGAGGTCACACATGTTCGAGGGTTGCTCTGACTTCATCAAGTCGGAAATCGTTAACCCCGACGGAGAGTTTCACGTCGTCGACTAGTTGTAATTGATTCAATATTGTAACTCACTTTGACTAGTTGTAATTCAATTTGTAACTCTAGCGACAATACTTCAAACATTCTTTTTAATTGATTTTGAGTTAAATGAACACTTTGAGTGGTCAACAATAACTGTGATGTAGCCAATTTACGCTTGTTTGTTTTCAGAGGGCATGGCTAGCAATTCCCGAGGCTAGTGAAAATACGACAAAAACTAGTTAGTGGAAGGACATATCACGCACGGTTTAATCCAAGCAAATGCGTGATATGCAAACCTCCTGACGGTTCTTAGCTCAAACCGTCGTGATACTTCAATATCACGCACGGTTTTTAATACAACCGCTGCGGATATCGAATTATCGCTGCACGGTTCTATTAAAAACCCGTCTGTGATATTGAAGTATCACAGACGGTTTGAGTCAAGAACCGTCTGTGATACTTCCGTATCACAGACGGTTCTATTAAAAAACCGTCTGTGATATCGAAGTATCACAGACGGTTTAAACCAAGAACCGTCTGTGATAAACTTATCACAGACGGTTAAACCGTCTGTGATAACCGCCTGTTATCACAGACATAAAAATTCAGACGGTCCAAAAACCGTCTGTGATGACGGTTCCGAACCGTCTGTGATAAGGTTTTCTGTAGTAGTGAGCCGTGCCCACGGTCAAGGGCGGGCATAGGAACTTACAAGATATAGTTATATTTCAAAAACTTTGTGGATGGGTTGAAAAATGTGCGGGGCTCACCTAGCCCTTGATTTGGATTTTCCTTGCGTATTCTTACCCAACGTTGGTAATAGGTGGGTATGACCACCAATAAAAATATAAGCATGAAGGTGGAGGTAGCCTCTGCTTTTATTGATTATTGCACAATTAATCTCTTTAAAAAAAGAAATTTGGTTAAAATGTTAGGTGATAGGATCTTCTAATATATGTATTTATAATTGCTTCTTTACGCATATAAAAGAACCCGAATCATCCTTGTTACACCTTGCATATATATTATTGCATCTGTTGTGTTGGCTCGCGAGCACGGTAGTTGTGCTCATCCTCGCTCTTTCCCCAAACCCTCAGAAACAGGAACCCTGGAGCTTTCAACTGCAACGAGGATCCGTAAGTCCAAGACCTGTGAATCGTTGAAGCGTAGTTTAGTCCTTAGCTATTCTAATCTCACCCCAGTCTACCTGACTCCGTCGGTTCTTGTGTACCTTCTATATTGTCCGAAGTTTTCGGATAATATCGGGCGTACACGGGTTCCCCAGTCACTTGCCTGCGGTAAGATGTGCCATCACCCCTTTGCTTCCGTTGTTGCTTCCGCTATCTTTTGTAATGTATTCATTTGGCCTGTTCGGCCTTTATTGTAAAAATTGGCCCGAAGCGGTCTATGTAAATTCTGATGTGTAAATTAATGAATGAAATGATTTTACTCCATGTATGGTTTGATTCAGCATTGTGCATGTGAAGTGCTATCTACTGATCCAGGGAATAGCACAGTGGTTTCACAGAGGATTCGGGTTTACGAAATCCGGGTCCGACAATATCACTGCTTCCACACCACAACCGCGTACGGTGTCACCATCACTAGAGGAGATTACTCTGGGCAAACAAGTAAGATTTCCATGCTTACATTCATAACATATTTTTCTTTTAGTTAACTAGGTTCATGTAATATAAGTATCCATGTAGCTTATCTATACCATTGATTCAATAATTCCATATGCTCTTATTGATGCTACAACTAAGGCAGCACCACAGGTATCACAAATTGATACTTCATACCAGTGTTTTTTGTTCTTTTTCCCACTGGATACACCATGTTTTGTCATAGTTATATTCATTTATGTAACAAATTGGTTTCACCTCATCATTTTCGCCGAAATGGGTACCTGAACCTGATGATCCAGCTTTGTTCTCAACAAAAAAAAAAACAAAAAACAAAAGGTATATCATTAGTATCTGCTCCTGTCATATTCTTGGTCATAGCTTGATTTGATATAGACTGATCACATTCTTCCACACGATCACAACAATAGCAGAGGCATTTCAGACAAACCAAGGGCTAAAGGAAGCTTTCCTGATGCAACATAGGATTCTTTCTTCTTTATCGTGCAGTGTTCATCCAATATTATCACATTGTGGACAATATATATTTTTTAGCTACCAGAGTACTCGACCTGAGCTACTCATCAAAGGTCATCCAGGATGCTTTATGTTACAACACTTAAGACTCTCTATGACTAGATACTTTATTACACTTGGTATCAACCCTTTCTTAATACATAGGCAATCAAAAGAAATGCCCTATATTTTGTATCAACAAGTTGTTTGACCAGGGACTTCTCCATACTTTACTGGACTCAACTCTATATTATGTATACTAATTTCATGGTATATCTGTCTCATCATTGCATTCATATTTAAGCACGAGCAAATCCTTGTGAACTGCGATCGACAAGTCTAGCTACAAAAATCTCTTCGTATACTCGTAACATTTATGGAATAGATCGAGGTGGGTTACCTTAACAAGGTCATGAGCATAGCTTGGGCAGCTCAAGAGCTACTTTCTACCTGGTCCTGGGTTGGGTGTCAATTATTCACGAGCTAGCGGTAGCGCATCTATAAGCATATATGCCATTTCGAAAACAAATATTGCATCCTAATTGCAATTATATATTTGTCGGACAAAGATTTCTTAATCCAGAATCTTCTGTGAAAACATTGTGCTACTCACTGGATCAGTATGTAGCACTCACAAGATACATTTCTGAATTATTTTATACATAATGTAGACCATATCATTCAAGATATTACAGACACCAGAGTTCAAATAGACCGCATCGGGTTGAGTTTACAAAAGGTGCCGAATAGGCCAAATGAGTACATTACATAAATTGCGGAAACGGTAGCAGAAGCAAAAGGGTAGAGCACGTCTCCCCATAGGTAGGCGACTGGGGTAGCTTGTGTACAACCGATATTAACCAAGGTCTTGGGAAATATTAGTTGTATGCAAGCACCGACGGAGCCAGCTAGACTGAGGCGAGACCTAGACTAAGGAATGAAAGTACTCTTCGCTATTGCCTTGCCCATCGACATCTTGACCCTCGTAGTAGGCGTAAGCTCCATGATCTGCGGATTCTGAGGGTTTTGGGGAAAGAGCGAGGATGAGCACAACTTCCGTGCTCGTGAGCCAACATACAAGAATGTAATAATATACATGCGAGGCTTAATAAGGATTGGCTTGGGTTCTTTTATTTGCTCAAAGCAATATTTTTTATTACAATAGTTAGAAAGTACTATCACTTAGCATTTTAACTAAATCACATTTTCTTAAAGAGAATAATTGTGCAATATTAATAACAGCAGAGGTTACCTCCACCTTATGCTTATTTTTTATGGTGGTTACATCCACCTAATATCAACACTGGGTAAGACTACCCAGGAAAGATCCAAAACAAGGGTTAGGTGAGCCCGACACATTATTCATCCCACCCACAAAGTTTTATAAATAGAACAAACTATTATAAGTTATCATGTCCGCCCGTGACCGTGGGCACGGCTGTTCAAATATTTATACTCTGCAGAGACTGTACACTTTATCCACAAGATATAATCATCTTGATATATACACATATTTTCTTAGACATGTGAATCAGGGGAGATTACCATAAGACCTTTACAATGCAGCCCTCAGTGTTAGTTCACCCGCTAAGATTTCATCTGAGAGTGGTTACGCTCCCACACCTGCGTCAACCATGCCCCCAAACACCCTCTTGCGCCACACGGTGGCTTAAGCCAGCAACCCGACTTGTGTCCACAACGGCTTAAACTAGTGACACGACTCGTGGGTCTCTCCAGTGGTGCAACTCGCATTGGTGGATACAAATTATTTAGTCAGGTCATCACCATTATAGACTTGTGACTGTACTATTTTACATTAGGTCGTCACCATTATAGTCCTTAAAATTATTTGGACGATTCATACCGCATTCCCACATTCCAACATTCCACGAGCTACATCAGCACCCATCATCATACCATCCACCATAACAGCTGCCCAAATATGGTATTAGCAAGTTTTTAGGGTTTTGAGAAGTATAAACCAAATTATCTCAACTATTTCAGTCATTTGCCCCCAATGACTGCCCAAAACCAGTTTCATGATTAAAAAATGATGATTGGCATAGTTAATACCCCATTACTTAAGTAAGACTAGTATGGCGCTTAAGTACAAACTATAACTAGCATGTTACCACATAATTACTAGGGTGACAAGGATTAGGGAATTCAATTGTCAAGGGATGGCGTGATAATTATTTAATCATCAAGTTGGCATTTAACTACCTTAGGATCATTTGACATACATTTGTATAAAGAATTAAAGCATGCAATTTGATATTTTAAAAGAATATAATTTGCATAAAATGTAGATTCAGTATGATTAAAGTATTGACTCGCCTAGGTCAAAGGCTAGAGGTTCCCGAAATCTTGAGCTTGATCGAATTGGAGATCTCTTGCTTCTTCGAACTCTACTCGGACGAACGTGCCGAAAAAGGATAAACAAGCAAACAAAATAAATAATTAATAAATTAACTCCAAAATTAATCAAACCAAAACCAAAATGTAGATCTTGAATTTAATTTTTTTAGAAATAAATTTTTATAATTTTTGGAGTTATAACGAAGGAGAAATGAATTTTGAAGTCTCTCATTGGAATTTTAAATAAAATAAAATAATAGAAAAAGGGTGGAGAGGGAAAGGCCAACAGTGGGGCCCACAGTGCAGTCTCTCAGGTGCACGGAGATCCACGTGGACCGAGTCCATGTGCGAGCACACGGGCATGCGTGGTCCAGACCGCATCAACCCTGCTGGCCCCACGCATAAGCCAAAGAGGGAGGTTAAGTGTTGCAATTAGTGCTTGCTTCGGGTCCACCAGTCAGTGGGGGCAAAACAACACTAATGCGTTGCTTAAGTGCAGCAATTAGCACTTCTCAACAATGATTAGCACTAAACCCGACAGTGATCCCCGGCAAATAAATGAGCTACAACGCTGTCGGCTTCCGACAAAGACAGAGCAGGGGAGCTGAGCTGGGGCACGGCTCGTCGCTAGCGGAGGGAAAACATGACGGCTTTGGGGAATAGTAAAATGGGTTGCTCTCGACCAGGCAGAGATGATGGCGGTGGTGGCGACGTCGGAGAGTCGCCGGAGTGGCGGTGCGACGACAGGGGGTGGCGGCGGCACTACCACGATGGCTCGGATGGGGCGGTGGTGCTTTGAGCTGGGAAAGAGGAGCATGAGCACCGAGGAGGTCCAAGGAGCTCACCGGAAGCAAGAGGGGAACCAAAGGCGACAGGAGGAGAGCTGGAGGCAATGACCCGAGGCGGTGGCGAGGTTCTTCCGTGGAGGTGATCACGTGAGAGGGGAGAGAAGAAATCAAAGCTTGTGGAGCTCTAGGGGGTCTAGGAGGTGGTGGAGGAGGAAGGAATTTGAGAGGGCCTCGCCGGAGTAGAAGCGGCGACGAGGGAGGCGCTTTCGGTCGGAGATGAAGGAGAAGGCCCAATTCGACGGCATCGGTGGACTAAAGCCAAACTCGGTTGGGGGGAGCTCCTTGTGGCCTGGAACGTGAGGTGACAGCGGTGGCGCGGCGACTGGGTCACTAGGACGACAAAACATCGACGAGGCAGCACGGCCGAGAACTTGGAGCTCTGGCTCACTTCGGCTTTGTGCTCGAGAGTGAAGGAGAGAAAGTAGGGGAGGGCAAAGGGAGCTGGGCGGTGGAGGAGAGGGGCTTTATAGCCACGGGAGGGAGGAGAGAGCCATTGGCGAGGCGTCACTAGCGTGCAAGGGCCGAGGTGCGCGTGTGGCGGGAAAACGGGCGAGGTGACGCGGCTGAGGCTAGCTCTAGCCGGACGGTGCGTTGGCGCGGCAGAGCAGAGCACCAGGATGGGACGCGAGCAGCGCGGTCAGGAGCCGGGCGCGGAGATAGGGAAGTCGAGGCGGGCGCGCGGAGTGTCTTTGGCCGAGAAACCGGACCACGAGGGTGCGGTCGCCAAGGCGAGCTCGACGAGTAGTACGCGGCCGCGGTGGAGCCAGGATGGGACGGCGCGGCAGCGGAGAATCGGGACGCGAGCGGCGCGGTCCTCGGCACGCTCTGGCGCGATGGTGCGGGCTTGGGGCGGTTTGGGCCGGGTCAGGCCAGAGAAAGGGAGCTAGGGAGAACAAGAGAATGGGCTGAGCCTAGGGAATTGAAAAACCAAAATTTGAGAGATTTTAGTTGAATTTTGAGTTCAATTTTACAATCTGAAATTACTGTTTATAATTTGATAAATGAGCTGCTGCCGTGTGGTAGTACCGAGATGGTCCTAACAGTGATATATTAACTTACGAAAAAGAAAAAGGGGGCCGTCCGCGAGAGCATCCATCCACACACCAAGCTCGCTGTGCCATCTCAAGTGTCATCATGAGCCCATTAATTGACTGATTTGATAGTCAGTATACACTTCACTTTTTCTTGTTAGCTACATGGAAAGTAAACACTACAAGTAAACAAACAAACAAATAAAAAGATGTCCCGCACCAACCAGGTTGGGGACGCACACATCACACGGCTCACCTCTGAAACACATGCCTAGCTTTGACCAAAAGGAGAAACGTATGAGATACGCACGGTGCCATGCGTACTGCCATCATCGGGGCAAAGCTAAGTAGGTACTACTTGTTAGTCTACCATGTGAGTGTATGTGATGTCTCGATTCAACTAAAAGATTAATTTATAAAATACATCAGTTCAACTAAGAGATTAATATGAGTTGCTACATGTTTTCACATTAGCAATTGCTACATGTATTCACATTAGCGTCACCATTGTATATATATTCTGTACAACAATGAATCAGTTAAGTGCATCATTTCTATGAGCCTTCATGGAATCATATAGGTTACGATCTTAATCTCCTCCTCCGACCTTCTCTTCTCCTCCCGTCATGACGGGTACTTGACGCTGCCGCCCTGGCTGCCGCAGCCCAGGAAGACACCGCGGCCAAGATCGAGTTGTGGGAACAAGCAGTCGGCGTTTCCAGCGTCCTCCAGGCGGGCAACTATGCGCAATGGCGCTGCCTCTTCGAGGTTGCCTTCCAGAAGCATGCCCTCGATGACCACATCCGCGAGTCTTCCTCTTTGGCTCCCGACAGGCAGTGGACTCGACTCGATGCCCTTGTCCGCTCTTGCTTGTAGAACGCCATCTCACCCGAGCTCCTCGACTTCTATGTACACCCTTTCGATGCGTATCAAAGGTCTCTAACGCGATAACACCGAGACACGCGCCATCTACCTCGAGCAAGAATTCTACGGCTCATGCAGGGCTCCATGTTCGTGGCCGACTACTGCCGCAAACAGAAGGCTCGCGCTGATGAGCTCACCATCGTAGGCACGCCAATCATCGACGAGAGTATCGTCCTCAACACCTTGCGCGGGTTGAGTCCGCGCCTCGCCTACATGCGCACGTTGTTGTCCATACAACACCTCGTGCCATCCTTTTTTGAGACGCGTTTCGCCCTCATGCTCGAAGAACTCACGATAGGGTCCGAGTCTTCCCCACTCTTGGCCTTCATCGTCAACAATTCCAAGAGCACCTCTGGTGGCTCTTCATCCAACATCATCGGCAGCGGACAGCCCCGTGGCACCAACTCCAACTGCAATAACGGCGGCGGCAAACTACTGCACCTACAACCGCCGCCGCACCAACAACCACGGAGGCGGTAGCTCCTTCAACGGCGGTGGCGACGGCGGGAACTCCAACAACAACAACGGCAAGGGTTCCATCCCTTGGCTGTCGCTCCAGAACCTGTGGGCTGGGTCCATCCAGATGTGGTCTGGACAAGCACCCTGACCCACCAACTAGAGCCTCCTTGACCCACGTCCGCCCAGTGCCTTCACCGCCACCGTCCAGCCACCTGAGCAAACCGGCGCTCCAGCATACGCAGTTGCACCGTCCTCCTTCGCTCCACCCGTGTCTTGGGACCAGAACTAGCTGATGCACGTGTTCAACACCATAACGCTGCCACCACCATCTTCCAAGTGGACATGGACTCCGGGGCGTCCACCCACATGACCTCGAAACATGGTAATATATCTTCTTTCTCCTGTGTACCTTCCGCTGCATCTCCATACGCTATTGTCGGCAATGGGTCTCATCTCCCAATCACCCATACCGGCACGACCTTTCTCAAATTTCCTCACCATTCTTTCCAGTTGAACAATGTTATTGTGACACCGTCTCTTATTATAAATCTTATTTTCATTCGTCAGTTCACTTTAGATAACCACTGTTCTGTTGAATTTGACCCTTATGGCTTTTCTGTAAAGGATCTTCACGTCAAGAACGTGATCATAAGCTGCAATAGTCGTGGCGACCTTTACCCCCTTCACTGGCCGCCTCCTGCTCCTTGCGCCTTCTCCATTACAACTCCATCCTCTACACTGTGGCATCGTCGTCTTGGACATCTCGACAACCAAGCTTTATCACATCTTGCTAGTGCTTTCTATATTTCATATAATAAAATTTCCACAGACACCTTGTGCCATGCGTGCCAATTAGGCCGACATGTGCGTCTCCCATTTTTTCCTTCATCCACTTGCACTAATAAAGCTTTCGATTTAATCTTTGAACCTCGCCCATTCCCAGTGTTTCCAGCTACAAGTATTATCTCGTTACCCTCGACAATTTTACACTACTTGTGGGCGTTTCCCCTTCGTCTTAAATCTGATATTTTTACTAGTCTTTTGCAATTTATTTGCCTATGTCGGCACTCAATTCTCCTCGCTTGTTTGCACCATTCAGTGCGACAATGGCGGCGAATTTAACAACTCTTCCATGCGCCATCACCTCCTCTCCCATGGCATTGCCCTCCACATGTCATGCCCACACACCTCCCAACAAAACGGGAAGGCGGAACACATCATCCGCTCTACCAACGACATTCTCCGCTCTCTTCTATTTCAAGTAATTAAGCATGCCATCTTCATATTGGGTCGAAGCTCTCTACACTGCCACATATCTTCTCAACCTCCACCTCATTAAAACACTCAATTTCGGCATCCCCTACCAAGATCTTTTCAGATCACCTCCCGACTACTCTCATCTCCGTGTTTTCGGTTGTATGTGTTACCCTAATCTCTCAACCACTGCCACGCACAAACTTGCGCCGCGCTCCACACCTTGTGTCTTTCTCGGCTATCCTAAACACCACAGGGGGTACCGTTGCCTCAACCTCTCCACAAATCGAATCATCATCTCTCGTCACATCATCTTTGATGAATCTTCATTTCCTTTATCCAAGCAATCTAACCCGTTGGTTCCCTCTGACTTCGACTTCCTTTCAGTCACCACTCACACACCCGCGCCTGCTCCTTTTCCTATCGCACGACTTGTGACTCCCCTCGTCCCAGCACCCACGCCTGCTCCCAACCACCCCCCTGCGTACACTCCCGTGTCCCCACATGATACCACACCCGCGCTGGCACAGCCCCCGCATGTGCCCGACACCACTGCTACACCCCCACCGCCTTCGAGTGTGCCCATTGCCCCGATTGTCAACAAGCACCCCATGACAACCCGCGGCAAACATGGCTTACGGCTTACTATCAACCGGCTCAACCTACATGTGGTTGTTCCCTCGCTGATCCCACGGACCTACCGCACGACGCTTAATGACGAGAACTGGCGTCTCGCCATGTAGCATGAGTTTGACACCTTGTGCGCAAACAACACGTGGGAGCTCATTCCACGTCTCGCTGGTGCTAATGTTGCGACAGGAAAATGGATCTTTCGACACAAGTTGAAGCCCGATGTATCCTTGGATCGATACAAGGCTCGTTGGGTTCTCCACGATTTCTCCCAGCGACCCGACGTTGACTTCGATGAAACGTTCAGACTGGTTGTGAAACCGGCCACCGTGCACACCGTCCTCACCATTGCGCTTGCCAATAAGTGGTCATTGCATCAACTTGACATCAATAACGCCTTCCTCAACAGCACACTAGTCGAGACCATCTACTGTCAACAACCATCCGGCTTCACCGACCCCCCCCACAGCTCGCATGTCTACCGCCTCAATGGGTCCCTACACGGCCTCAAGCAGGCCCCACGGGCATGGTTTAGTCGCTTTGCGACCTACCTTGTGTCTTTGGAGTTCTCCGCCTCCAAGGCAGACCCCTCACTGTTCATCTACTGGCATGGCGCGGACACTGTATACCTCCTGTTGTACGTCAACGACATTGTCCTCACCGCCTCCTCGCCGATACTACTTCGCCAAGTGATCAATTCGCTTCACAGCGAATTCTCCCTCAAGGACCTTAGCAATTTGCACTTCTTCCTCGGCGTCTCCGTACAGCGCACCTGCCTCGGCTTCTTCCTCTCTCAGCGTCAATACACTGAGGACATACTTGCCCGCGCAAGCATGACAAACTGCAACCCTTGTAGCACGCCAGTCGACACCAGCTCCAAGCTCCCCTCCGTCGGCGAACCGGTGGCCAATGCCATAGATTATAGGAGCATCACCGACACCCTTCAGTACCTGACGTTCACATGTCCGGACATCGCCTACGCCGTGCGACAGGCTTGTCTTCACATGTATGATCCACGCGAGCCGCACACCAATCTCCTCAAGCGCATTCTTCGCTACCTCAAGAGCACCATCGACTATGGTTTGCAACTCCATCGGACTTCACCGACCTCTCTTACCGCCTACACCAACGCCGACTGGGCCAGCTACCCCGACACCCGCAAGTCCACTTCGGGTTACGGCATCTTTCTTGGCGATAACCTCATTTTGTGGTCTTCCAAGCGACAATAGACAATCTCATGTTCCAGTGCTGAGGCTGAGTACCGCACCATTGCCGAGTCCTGTTGGCTTCATCAACTCCTCACCAAACTGCATTGCCCACTTCAACATGTCGCTGTTGTTTTTTTGTGACAACATCAGTGCGGTCTACCTCTCGACTAATCCCATCCAGCACCAACGGATGAAACATGTCAAAATTGACCTTCACTTTGTTTGGGACACGTCACTCTTGGTGAGGTCTGCGTTCTTCACGCACCGACCACCTCACAGTACGCCGACATCTTCACCAAAGGCCTTCCCACGACCATCTTCAAGGAGTTCTACTCCAGTTTGCACGTCCGTCCTGCTCCCATTCCAACTGCAGGGGTGTTAGCCTACCATGTGTGTGCATGTGACACCTCGGTTCAACTAGGAGATTAATTCATGAGACGCATTGGTTCAACCAGGAGATTAATATGAGTTGCTACATGTTTTCACATTAGCAGTTGCTACATGTATTCACATTAGCGTCACCATTGTATACACCAATGAATCAGTTAAGTGCATCATTTCTACGAGCCTTCTGTGGATATCGTGAGGATATGTGCACGATCTCAGAATGATGAGTCAATTGGCAATGGCTTTGTTGGTTTGCAAAATCTCGTATTTTCGGTTTTGCTTCAAAATTTGTCGGACCACAGCGGTCGGCCGGTGGCTCAGTGGTCGGACCGACCGTCGTGGAGAGGTCCGACCGGCCGTGGTGGCCGGTCCGACCGATGTGTTTAAAAGTGGTTTTTGGAGCTGATCCAAAAATAGGATGTGTAGGCAGGTGAGGGGAGTCTCCTAGATGTGGTCGCATCATTTTTAGAGCTCCCAGTCGAAAGTTTTATTCAGTTGAAAATTCCAGAAGGTTTCGGATTTTCGAGCTGAAAATTTGGCTAAGTCTTTTCGGGCGGTCCGACCGCCGTTGTGGGATCGGTCGACCGTCCTGAAATCGGTCGGACCGGCCATGTGGGGCAGTCAGACCGCCGATCACTTGAAGGTGAGCCTTCTTGGCATTGATGTGTTTTGATTGTGTTTATTGTATGAACTTCAATGCTTTATTGTTGCATATTGCATTGTGGAACTAACGTGGGTCAAGTTGTGAAGAACTTGTTCCCGAAGTCGGTTTGTTTGTCTGTTGCTGTGCAGGTGTCTTGCAGGTCAACGACGTCAACGGTGAGGTGGATCGGGACTACGCTTGGAGAGCTGAGGTCCAGAACGATCGTGGATGCCGGGTGAGGTCGTGTGACTCAAGCATGTTGCAGAATGGGCAAGATGGATCGAACGGGTAGTTCGGTGCAGCTGGTTGGATCAGGCGGTGCGGAAGTCGGAGCAAGTCCCTGGGAGGTTCCGATGGGATTCGGACGGGAGGGACTTGGCGACATGATGAGAGCCGCTGATCAACCTACACGTGGTGAAGCAGGCGATTGCTTCAACAGTTTGTTGTGTGTGTGGGTCCCATGTGTGAGTGAGTCCCAAAAGTGAAACCCTAGGCCTCTCCTATAAATAGAAAGGGGGGAGATGTAAAACCCCTTGAAGCATTTGGACCCCTCTTCCTTTTTCTAGGGTTTGGAGAGGAGAGGAGAGGTTAGGGTTTGGAGAGATTGTGTGTGCTCTTTGTTGAGCTCTTGTCCTCATTGTTGGAGTGGCTTTGTAAGCATTTTGTGAGATCGATCAATCTTGTGATGCTTGCTTGGAAGATCAATTGTCTCCTTTGTGTTCTTCTCTCTTTTGGATGATTTTGGTGCTTCCTTGATTCAAGGGTTTATGCTTGGTCTCTTGACCTATTTTGTCTTGCTTTGGTGTGTGGGAATACTCCTAGAATCATCTAGATCATCAACCCCCACAAGCAAGTCTTGAATCAAAGATTTTGTATTTCTAGGGTTTGTGCACTTCTTTGGTAAAACCTTGAGAGATCGATTCTACGAAGTGGATCTGAAGGATCGTCGCTAGAAATAGGTCTCTAATATCCTTAGGGAGGTGTGCTCCAAATTTGGTCAAGTTTCTTTGGTTGAATCAAAAGTTGGACCAAATTTCGTTTTGGATTTGGGCTTGGCATTTCGGTTCTGGACTAAATCGGTCTGACCGATTTTGCAACGGCGGTCCGACCGCCCGTATTTCAGACCGCCCGGTAGTGGTAGGTCGTACCGATTTCCAACGGTCCGACCGCCAGTTAGTAGCCGGTCCGACCGCCCATCAACCGTCGATCCAACCGCTAGTCTACAACCGGTCTGACCGCCAGTGCCCAGATCAGACCAGTGAGATCATTTCTCCACATTTGTGTCTTGTGGTAAAGGGGGTTATCGAATTCAGCACAAGGCTTCCTCTGTGCACTTACTGATCTTCTTAGCTTTTGTAGCTAAAGGAGTAAAGTTCGTGTTGAATTTGATTAAGGTGAGAAATTTGAGAAAGCGCCTATTCACCCCCCTAGTCGCCTTTACGATCCTACACCTTCACTACTGTTATGATCCCCTAATTAACACCTTTAATTAGCATGATTGGTGTATGCATAATCTAATCTACGTATGCATGCGCAAACCCTACCTTTTATCGGACCCGGATTTTCTAATCCAGCATCCTCTGTGAAATCACTGCGCTACTCCCTGGATCAGTAGGTAGCGCTCACAGTGCACATTGCTGATTCATTTCATACATCGCAGACCAAACCAGTCTTAATATTACAACCTCAGAGTTAAATAGACCACGTCGGGTCGAGTTTACAAAAGAGGGCCGATCAGGCCAAATAAGTTCATTACACAGATTAAAGAAACATATGCGGAAGCAAAAGGGCAGAGTGCAACTCCCCACAAGCAAGCGACTGCGGTGACCTACGTACAACCGATATTAACCAAAAAGTTGGTGAATACTAGTTGTACGCCGGCACCTGCGAAACCAGCTAAACTGTGGCGAGCCCAAGCCTAAGGCCTACACTACTCCTCGCCTTGATCTGGACCGTCGACTCCTTGATCCTCGTAGTATGCATAGTCGTCTTGATCAGCAGAATCTGGGGGTTTGGGGAAAGAGCGAGGATGAGCACAACTACCGTGCTCGCGAGCCAACACAACAGATGCAAAATATACATGCAAGGCTAAACAAGGATGGCTCGGGTTCTTTTATTTGCGCAAAGCAATATTTATAACTATCATAATTACAAATTCCTATAACTTAGCATTTTAAACAAATTGCATTTTTTAGGAAAGATAATTATAATATTAAATAACAGTAGAGATTCCCTCCATCGGAGACTCTACAAATGCTTACTTTAATTGGAGCTACCTCCATACATTAACCACACTGGATACGACAATCCATGGAAAATACCAAACCTCAGGCTAGATGAGCCGACCTGGTTTTTCATTCCACCCAAGATTTTTGAAATAGAACTACCTCAAGTTAAGTTCCCATGCCGGCCTTTGACCGTAGGCGCGGCTGTTTAAACAGTTTTTGACTCTGCAGATTTTGTACACTGTACCCACAAGAGACAATCATACTCGTTACCCCACATGATTCCGTAGTCATGTAGTTGAGCGATCGTCACAATAACTTTTCAAACTATCTTGCCCCTTCTGTCATCTCACCCATATGGGGTTACGCCCATACGTTGTGCGGGATGTTCACCTCAGCGACTGGAGTAGTTGAACGCAGAGTCAACCTACCCCTCAGCGATTGGCAAACTTCACCTTTCCTCGGTGTCACTTTCAAGTCAGAGCGCATCCTGCCACTTGCACATTCCCTCTCTCCCACCATGCGAGACGACATTCAGAGTTTGATAATTTTACTAAGCCAAGTTGCACTTTGCAGACTTGTGGTTGTACTTGTTTTACACGGGAGGTCATGACAAGATTAAGTCCTTAATCCATCCGGGCGATTCATACCACATACCAATCACTCTCGTGCACGACGGCACCCACCACTCTTACCATCCGCCCAGATGTGGTATTAGCAAGTTTCAAAGTTTTGGATAAGTGTAAAACAAATTAACTTAACCACTTCAGTCATCTACCCCAATGACTGCCCAAAACAATCTTTATACATAAAGGATGATGATTGGGGTGATTAGCACCCCGGTACTCAAGCAAGGCTAGCATGGCACTTGAGTACAGACTATAACTAGTAAGTTACCATATAATTACTAGGGTGGAAAGGATCAGGGAATTAAATTATCAAGGGTAAGGTATAATAATTACTTAACAATTAAACTGGCATTTAGCTACCTTATGACCATTTAACATACATTTGCGTAAAAATTAAAGCATGTAATTTGCTATTTTAAAAGAACATAATTTGCGTAAAATGTAGGTTCAACATGATCAAAGTGTTGACTCGCCTGGGTCAAAGGTTGAAGAATCTAGGTATCCTTGAGCGTGGTCGAAGTTGGGGTCACTGGCTTCTTCGTACTCTACTCGGGCGATCGCACCGGAAATAAAAGACAAGCAACAAGGCAAATAAATACAACATCCATAATAAATGAATTCAAATATAAATCAAACCAGTACCATAATATAGGTTTTGAAATTACAAATTTTTGGGCACAAGTTTCATAGTTTTCGGAGTTATAAGGAAAAAGATATGAATTTTTAAAACTTTAAAACGATTTCTCAGTTAAACCAAAAATCAGAAAACCTAAAAAATCCCCGCGCCGACACGTGTCCTCAGTGCACGCAACAGTGCGTGGACCAAGTCCACGCACGGATGCACGGGGCCGCGTCGCACTGGCAAGTGGGCCCCACTTGCCAGCTGCGCATGTGACGCTACGGGTGGGGCCCAATAAGGTCGGGGCAACGCGTTCTTTCGAACGCGTCACCTCGTCTTCTCCGTCGCGCGGAGAAGGCGAGAGACGAAGCGGGAAAAGCGGGAGGAGCGAGGGGGGAAGCGGGCGGGCGCGCATGGCGGCGGCGGCGGCGAGAGAGAGAGAGGGAGATGGAGGCGCCGGAGGCGGGTTGAGGCGGGGACGAAGCCGGCGGAGGCGGCCGTGAAGGTGGCGGCGACCAGAGGTGGAGATGGAGGCGGGTGCGGCGGGGAAGATGAAGAGGCGGGGCGGGAGAAGATGAAGGGGCGGGGTGGCTTAAATAGCCCGGGGAGAGAAGGGCGGAGGAGGTGGCCTCGGGGAGAAGACCCGGATGGCGGAGCTACAGGGGATGGGCGAGAGGCAGGGCATGGGCACGCGGGCGACGGGACCGAGGGGCGCCGGGAGAGGGGCGCACTGCGCGAGGAGGAGGTGTGGTTCAACGTGCGGGCAAAGCCAGGCGCGGCCGTGACCTTGGAGAGAGGAGAGAGAGAGAGAGAAGGGCCTTGCAGCAGCTGGGCGGCGACCGAGGAGCGGGCGACGAGGCCGAGGCGAGCATCTTGCGAGGTTGCGTGGCCGCAGGGATGGGCGCTCGGCGCGGCGGCCGGAGCGAGGCGGGGAGCGGTGACCGAGGCGCGGGCTGGAGGAAGACCGGGCCGAGCGGGGCCCCAAGTCTAGGTAGGTTTCCATGCCCCAGCTTCAAATTTTGAAATAGAAATTTTAGATTTTTGGGAAGTTTTGAAATTGAAATCGGTTGTTCTTGATTTACAGAAAATGGATGTTACACCTTTCCCGCTGATGGGGTGTTGTGAACTTTCTGATTAAGCTCTAACAGAGAGCTCAATTCGTTGCCGTCGCCATCTCTAACAGTCGTATATTATATCTTCAAGCTTTCTCATGATCAAATTAAGTACTAGATATCATATATATGTGATAATCTTCGGCTTTACACTTCATCGTTTTTGTTTTTTTAGGAATAGGGTGTCTTCATCTCTGCAGGCTGGCTGAATGGAATGGATCCCAGGAACCTAATCCTGAAAGCTTTCTGGTGCCTTGTTCCATGCTAATTAAACTGGTAATAAGTAGCTAGTATTAGATACTATATTATCTGAGTAATGGGGATCACATGTAATCTGTGGCCAGGCCAGTCCTTGCATCTATATTAAAAAATTTAAATGAGCAAATGGCAGTGAAAGCAAGCGAAAGTAAGTGAATATAGTTTCAAGGCAAAGTACCTGGGGAATAAAGCTGGGTTGGGCGGCTGCATCCTTTGCTTACGGACCACTGACCATGCATATGTAGCAGAGTGGTTGTTAAGTTTTGAGGGCTAGCTAGCTACCTACCTACCTTAATTGTTGGAAGCTTGTAGATTTTACGCACGAATCAAACGAGTTGCGTGTTGCTTCTGGCTTGCGCGATGCAGAAACGGGAATTGGTGGACAAGTTTAAAATCGTTATATATTTTGGGTTCATGATGATATACTAACATGCATGCATACCCCTGGTTGTATAAACTGACTAGCTACCTACCTGCAGCAGGGCGCGCGATCGATCAAAACAAAAAGATGCCTAACCATTTGGGGAGACATGTCTGAGAGCGAGATCGATATATGTCACGATGACCATCTGGAATGGAGATGATGATGGATGCTCACTTGCAAAGATTACCACATCAAGCTCAGCAAATTCCCTCTCTGTATAATATATCATGACAAGCTCGCTCCATCTTCACGCAAATTAATATATATATATATATATATACCGGCAGGGCACGTATATTCACTTTTTTGGGAAACCGTAGACACACATATATAGACGCCGGCCGGCCCGTCCCGTGCAAACAGTAGTTTTAAGGCAAACAGTATATGTCCATTTCCCTACATACAATAACAGATGGGGATTGGAACGTGGCAACCACCAGATATATATGATCCAATATCGATCATGTGAAACTTGCAAATAATAATTGAGCTTTTACCACAGGTTAACGTCCACGGTCTTCCTGTGTCACCGACGGGGCCGCGCCAACAAACCGAGACGCGACAGCCGGAAGCTCGGCTGGGCATGGCTACCGGCGACCGGAGGAGGCGCACGTACGGCGACAAAGCGCCACGAGAGCCCATCCCATGGATCCGCCATGTCCATCCATGTTAGGTAGAGATAGCTAGACACATCCATCCATCTCTGTAATCTCTCGTGTACGAGAGAGAGAGAGAGAGAGAGAGACACAAAGGAAGGGGTCATGGAGACGTCTGCGGCTGGGGCAAAAGAAAGAAAGCAGTAGGCGGGCCTACCAGGCTGTACCATGCCACACACGTCAGATATACGGAGCCACGCTCTTCCTGCAGGTTGGCCGTTCACTGTCACAGCATGAGTGAATCACCGGCCCTAAGAAAAAAAAGATATCTTTTTACAACACACTCAATTCAATGCATTCTTTTTAATCAAATAGTTCAAATTAATTATGATTTAATTATACTATATCTTTTAACATGAGCAGTAGAATTTCAAGAAAAATGGAATTGTAATAGGCTAATTTCTAATGTGTGAATTACATAACGCAAAAGTAATATTTTGAACTCTTAACTAGAAAAGTTCATAATAATATCTCTATGAAAAAATTATAAATACAAAAAAAACTCTATTATATTCTTAACAAATCAATTATCAAAATTTAATTATACTACTACCGATACTTACTCGTATAAGAATGTAGCCTAATACCTAATATATATATATATATATATATATACTGGCAGAGCCCGGCGATCGATATATAGGTAGCACGCACCCCCGCACCTGCAGCCAAGAGCCAGGGCCTTGTTCCCCTAGGGCACTGCACACCACCACCAGCAAGCAGTGAGTGCACATACGTACAGTACCACTAGGTAGAGCTAGAGCTAGAGCTAGCTGCTGCTCTCTCTGCGCCGCGTGCGTGACGACCGGAGAGGATGACGAAGGCGCTGGTGCTGGCGGCCGTGCTCGCGGTGGCCGTGGTGGCCGTGCTGCTGTCGTCGGCGGAGGGCAGTAAGCTCAAGGTGGGGTACTACAAGAAGAGCTGCCCCAGCGTGGAGAACGTGGTAAAGTACCACGTCGCCAGGGCCATCCGCGCCAACCGCAAGAGCGGCGCCGCCCTCGTCCGCCTCATCTTCCACGACTGTTTCGTCAGGGTACGTACACGTCTAGCCAGTGATCGTTAGACAAGAACGACAGTTTGCATTGTAGTAACAGGACGCAGTAGCAGCAACATTAGTTGTTTTTTTTATCCCTTAATTCTTCTTTCAGAACACGCAGGAGAGCCGCGCATAATATACTTTCTACTCATAATTAAGGAGCTCTCGCCTCTCAGCCTGTTTCTCTTTTGAATAACAAAAGAAACTAAGGGCTTGTTGGGTCCTTCTGTCTAAAAGAAGTCATATAATTAATAATAAAGCACAGTATTAGTACTCGAAAGAATAATTTGGAATCTAGATACAGAAAAGAGTAATTAGACCACCATTTACAACTCATCAGAACCATATATATATATATATATATATATATATATATATATATATATATATATATATATATATATGCCTTTCAAAGTTGCTCCTACTACATTGTCCAGCTCTTAATCATTGAGGCGCGCTATTGTACTTTGGATAGCTAGCCAGCAGACCACGGCGTATCATGGAGATTTTGACCTAAATGGCAAGGTCGGTGACGCTTTTTACAGAAGTAGCAGTTGTAGCACAGTATTACCAAAAATATCACCACGAATGTGCCGGTACTCAACATGTGTGCAATACCAGGAGGGTATCCCGCGCCCTGATTTAATCTCCGCCGCACTTCCCTAACCCGGACGTCCCTCGTGAGGACACGTGCCGCACTGTTCGAGGCACAGGCATGCGGACAAGGCCGAGCCACGCCATGTGGCGCGGCAGGGCGAGGAGAAGGTAGTGTCCGGGCCACCAGCAACTGGACAACGTGACACACAGCGTGTCCGGAGCATGGGCGTTCGAGCAAGGGACTCACAGACAAGCTTGTCTGGGCCACGGGCGAGTGGAGGCGGACACGTGTCCGCACGAGGGACGTCCGGGCTAGGGAGGTGTTCGAGCGAGGGGCGCACAGACAAGCTTGTCCGGACCACTGGCGAGCGGAGGCGAACACGTGTCCGCACGAGGGACGTCCGGGCTAGGGAGGTGCATGTTCGAGCGAGGGGTGCACAGACAAGCTTGTCCGGGCCACGGGCGAGCGGAGGCGGACACGTGTCCGCACTAGGAACGTCCGGGCTAAGAATGTGCGGCAGAGATTAAATCTGGACACTGGAGACCCGGTATTGCACACTTATCAGGTACCAACAGGTCCGTGATAATATTTTCAGCGATACGATATTGTAACTGCTATTCACGTAAAAAGCGTCGCTAACCGTGCCACTTAGGCCACGTGCGCCAGTTGGTGACTCCAACTGAACATGGCAAAGAAAGATAACGATCGATGCTGGAATATGATACTTTTCGTGCGTATATCATTTGGCATGTCAAGAGACTGACTTTTCTCGTTAGGTTGTTGGGGTCTAGCTAAGCTAGCTAGGCCCCAGCAGGCCAGCACCACTGCGTCGTTATCTTTCCTTCTTTCTCTTCTTTAATCTTGCCGAGTTTTTAAAACTAAATAACAAATATAGCATCTTCAAAATGATAAAAATGGTAACTCTACCGTCGTACGCCTGGACCACGGTAGGCCGCCTGTTGCGCGCGCTCTCTGCTCGCAACAGGATGGCATGCGAGGGCGGCGGGTGGCTGCTCACGTTCCCACCACGGGCAAGCACGTTCCTACTACAGACTGGGTGATATGCCGTGGTCTGGTAGCGGGGTATTATTTTTGTAATTTTATGCGGACGGAAACTACTTTTGCTGTTGAAAATAAAAAAAAATGTATCAATTCATCCCTTGACTGTTACATTGATAAGCAATGTGCAACCACCTATTAATTTCTATCGTATTCTTATTAACCATGCATATTTTTCTTCCTTTTGTTTACTAAGAAAAAAAATTATTACTAATGTTGGAATGCTCTTTCTTCCAAGAATATAACATTAGGATAATCTTATGATGGCCAGGGGGATGTCTTTTTGGAACTTTTCGAATTAGTAAATCATTATAATTCAACAACCACCGTCCAACAGACCCTAATTAAGTGGGATAGGAACGGGCTAGAGTTTTTTTAATGCTTTTTTTGCCAGCCAGGAGACAAAGACAAAACGAGCTAGAGAAAGGAGAAAGGAGAAAGGAGAAAGAGAAAGCGTACCTAAATCTAGAACGATAATTGGTTGCACCAGTGCTCAATCGGTAGTCATCCATAAAAATGGTCTATAGAAAACCTCCTACTGTTTTTTATTAAAAAGTAATGGGTAATTTTTAGGTGGAAAAATGTGAAGTTTTTCTTCTCCTTTTTTATATATAAAAAAAGAGGTCCATAAAGAGTTTTCAGTATGGTCCGTGATCAGTTCCAAAACAAACAACTGATGGTCCAATAATGCATGAACACATATGTACATCTCTTTCCAACAACTAAGCTAATTAATCGAGCACATTTCAGATCCAGAGCTATAGCTATAGTGATAATCACACCAGTACCAACGAAATGACTTCCCATGCAAACTTACACGTAACGCAACAGTGTTTACTTAAATACTTTGTCTGCTCAAATATGACAAAACTGTACTAGTAACTTAATGGTCCTGCTTAATCAGCCAGGTTAGGAAAATTATCCTGCTTGATCGTTAGCTTAAGATAATCCTTAATTAACACAGGCATGCATGGATGGTGCGTATACGTATGTATGCAGGGTTGCGACGCCTCCGTGCTGCTTGACCCGACTCCGGCGAACCCGCACACGGAGAAGACGGCGCCGATCAACATCGGTCTTGCGGCGTTCGACCTGATCGACAAGATCAAGGAGGCGGTGGAGGAGCGTTGCCCCGGCACGGTGTCCTGCTCCGACATCCTCATCTACGCGGCCCGCGACGCGTCCAGCATCCTGAGCAACGGGCACGTCCACTTCGACGTGCTGTCGGGGCGACTGGACGGCGTCGCGTCGTGCGCGGCGGAGGCGCAGCGCGACCTCCCGGACTCGACGTTCACGGTCAAGGAGCTGATCCGCAACTTCCGGCGCAAGAACTTCACGGTGGAAGAGCTGGTGATCCTTTCAGGCGCGCACGCCATCGGCGTCGGCCACTGCTCCTCCCTGCGGGCTCGGCTCACCGCCCCCGCCGACCAGATCCTGCCTTCATACCGGAACCTCCTGAGGGGCAAGTGCGCGGCGGGGCCGGACCCGGTGTTGCCGAACAACGTGCGCGACGAGGACCCGGCGGCGGTGGCGGCGGCGATGCCGGGGTTCCTGGGAAAGCTGAGGAAGGTGAAGGACTTCTTGGACAACAGCTACTACCACAACAACCTGGCGCGGATCGTGACGTTCAACTCGGACTGGCAGCTGCTGACGGAGAAGGAGGCGCTGGGGCACGTGAAGGAGTACGCGGAGAACGGGACGCTGTGGGACGAGGACTTCTCCGACGCGCTCGTGAAACTCAGCAAGCTGCGCATGCCGCACGGCAGCAAGGGCGAGATCAGGAAGCACTGCCGCTTCATCAACAACTAGCTGCTGTCGATCGAGCGAGCGAGCGAGCTAGCTCGGTTAATTGATTAATTTGCATTGCATTTTCTTATTCTTCCAGTTATTTTGTCGGTCTCGGTTCATTTGTTACTGTTACTGTTGCTGTTGCTGTGGGATTGATTTGTTGTATGGACAAGAAGTAATACGTACAGTGGTGGACATACTATTTATACCGTGAAATTCCTGCGTTCCAAATAGACGCTAATAATTCAATCTGAAGATGCCACGTTGATAAATCGGCATCTGATGAGCTGGGGCGGTCCAGTTAAGACTTGATCAGGGTAGTGGCGACCACACTGAGCACATGAAGGAACTGTTCTTGAGGATATTATATCCTCCAGCTGTGTGAGCATATATAGCTGGATGGCCCATACATAGACTAGGGCTGTTTGATATAGCTAGATAGATAGCTACGTACCAGCTAGCCGTCGGTCACTGATGGATATGGATGCTAAGAACACGCATCTCCAGTCTGCTACAGATTATGGCGCGGCCACAGCTACAGATTCCTCCTCTCTCCGCTAGCTGGGCCAGCGAATTATGACACAAGCAGTGCCAGGCCCAACAGGCATGAGCCCGCGTGCCGGCGCACGCCCTACCATTCGTAGCCCATGTCGCACCGGACGGCTTCCGGGGAATCCAAACTAGATCGTAAATCTTCAAGGCTTAAAAACCGATATGTATTTGTAACCAACTAACTATATCCAGTTACTACTTAATTAATCTCGGAGATGCAGTATGTCCAAGGAATTGTCGCTGACGAGTTCAATTCGAGAGATTATCTCGTAGATAAATTTAAAATCATAATAACAATACAAGAATATAAGGACAGAATAATAGATTGAACATAGAGATATGAGGGGACTTCTGACTTCTTTTTATTACTCTTCTGTAAAATTGTAATACAATGGTTAGAGGTCCCCCTTATATAGTCTACTGTGAGGATAAAGAGCTCATCATGGGCCAGACCTGCTCGGGCTGAGCCCGGTTTCTTAACACTCCTCCTTGGGCACTCATCCATCACGTTCATGTCTCGTCAAAACTCCATATAAATCAAGTAGAAAAAATTTAGAGAACGAGTATATGAAACACGTTCTGTTGTGCTGCACGAATTACCTCATTAAAAACTTTAGCTGGGAAACTTCAGAAAAACTCGTCAAGGGAAAAAGAGTACAATCCATCTAATTTCATTTAATCTCCAGGATTTATTATTTGGGTACTCGATCTTCATGATCAATCTTTAATAAAGAGTTCGTAAAGATCCTCCTTCTGAATTATGCACTTCTCTAAGTCTCATCATTCCAATTCCACATATGCATCTTTCAAAGCTAGACGCTGGAAGTGACTTAGTGAATAAATCTGCAAGATTTTCACAAGACTTAATATACAGTACTTTAATTTCATCCATCTTTTGCAATTCATGAGCATAGAAGAACTTGGGGTTGATATGCTTTGTGAGAGGACTCTTCACATAACTCATCTGCACTTGTGCAACACAAGCTATATTATCTTCGTAGATAATAGTTGGGGTTTGCGCTGTATTGAATCCACACGACTGCTAGATGTGGTGAATCATCTGCCGAAGCCAAGAACATTCTCGCGAGGTCTCGTACAGTGCTATGATTTATGAGTGGATCGTCGAAGTTGATACAAGACTTTGCTTAGATGATTTCTAGAAAAATACAGTTCCACCACACAGGAATACATAGCTTGTTTGCGACTTGGCTGTATACAGGTCCGACAGGTACCCGGCATCTGCATAGCCATTCATAGATAAGTCTTGGTTCTTTCTGTAGAACATACCAAGGTCTTTACTTCCTTTGAGGAGTCGGAAGGTGTTCTTCATTGCTTGCCAATGCCTTTGGTAGGTTCTACACTATACCTTACTAATAGGTTCACAGAAAATGTAATGTCTAATCTAGTACAGTTTGGTAAGTACATGAGTGCTTCTATTGCACTTAAATATGGGAATTCCGGTCCCAGGAATCCCCCCTCCTCTTCTCTAAGTCTGTACGGATCCTTGTCTTGCTGCGAAGATCTCCTGACCATTGGCACTTTCGAAGGGTATGCTTTTCAAGACCAAACCTTTCTAACAACTTCTGAGTGTAGGTTGACTGATGTACTAAAATCCCTTCAGGGATATGCTCAAGCTGTAAGTCTAGGTAATATTTGGTTTTACCCAAATCTTTCATTTCGAACTCCAACTCCAGGTAAGAGCTTGTTTTCTTAATACCTTACAGGGTTCTGATGATGTTCAGATTATTTTCATACACTGAGATTATACAAAATCCATCCCGAGATCGTCGTATAAATACACAGGGACAATTCGTATTATTTGTGTAGCCTTTCTTGCATAAAAAGTCGCTTCAAACTATTATATCATATCCTGCCTGATTGCTTAAGTCTGTACAGTGACTTTCTGAGTTTCACACTGTACAGATTTTTCATCTGCTCTGTTTTGGTTCGGGACAGGGATACATTCAAGTATCTTCATATAAATATCCGAATCCAAATTTCTATAAAAGTATGCAGTTTCCATATCCATTAATTTCATTTCTAAATTCAAGTTCACTGCCATTGAGATTAAATATATAAAGGTAGCTCCACCCATGACCGAGGAATATGTTTCTTCATAATCAACTCCTGGTCGTTGAGTGAAACCTCGTGCAACGAGCCTTGATTTATGTCTTACAACTTTATTGTTTTCATTTATCTTCTGGATAAATACCCACTTATGCTCTACGAGGTGCACATGGGGAGGCGTGCGACTTATAGGCCCAAAAACCTCTCTTTTATTCAGAGATACTAATCTGCTTCTATTGTCTTCTTTCAATCTTCCCAATATGATCTTTTATTACATTCAGCGAGCGATGCAGGCTCTGGATCAAGATCGATGATTGTGATAATTTTATTTGCAAATTAAATATCGACATTGCCTATTGTTATATTCATAGACTCTCCCGTGGTCATATAATTTATAGCTATTTCTCAATAAAGCGATTCTTCTAATGCTTCTACTTGCTCACCGTTGCTTCCAATTGCGAGAGCAAGTCTCTTTAGTTTTTCAGCTCCGATGTATGCGCACACATCCCTGCTGATATCTCCCATCATGGGGATGTTCAAATTCGGTATGCTTTTTATGAAGGTTCCATACTAGTGCCAGGTCTCAACTGGCCCCCTTCTGGTTCTAGGGAACTTCGGTGATCGACTATATCAAGTCATCCTTATCCTTTTCCATCAGGCGTCCCCGGCTACTTCAGATTCGAGAGCTCGGAGTTCTCGCCCTTTCTGAGGCCTTAGGATGAGATTATGGATACCTTCATCGGTATTTCAACCCTCTCCGGTACATTGCGTACAAGCATATGCGACTTGGTCACGCTCTTCTAATCATTAAAGTGGACAGACAGTTGATTTGTTAATGCTTACAAATTAATTATCTTCTGGACTTTAATTATCTTATGGACTTCAATTATCTTTTGGACGTCAATTGTATTCTGGACTTTAATTATCTTCTGGATCTCAATTGTCTTCTGGACTTCTATTATCTTCTGGGCTTCTCTATTTGCTTCACTAGTGCGCGGGTCATGTGCATAAATTATCGTGGCTTACCATGTTATTTTATGATATTTTTCATCATGGGATTGATTTCCCCCTAATGACAGGAAACAATCCTCATCAAATATGCTATCAGCGAAGCGGGCTGCATGCAAATCTCCAATCATAGGGTCCAAATACCTAATTATGGATGTTGTTTGATAACAAACGTATATCTCATGCTTTTAGAGAGGGCCGATTGTAGTTCGTTGCGGTGGTGGTATAGGTACATGAACTTTGCAACCAAATCTTCAAAGATGAGAAATTTTCAGTGCTGGCCCTTAGGCTAGTTGCATAGGTGAGTGGATGTTATATGCTGACGATCTAAAATTGATGAGAGTTGTTGTGTGTAGGACTGTGTGTCCCCAACATAGAGTTGGTAAATTACAATTCTGCTAGTTCATTCTAGGTGTAGACATGCGGTACAAAATGCTCAACTTTAATTCCCATTGCCATGCAAAAATCATCAAATGCCTTCGAAGTAAATTCTTTGGTGTTGTCCAATCTGATGGACTTCACATGATGATCAGGGAAATTATTTCTAATTTTAATTATCTGCGAGATTAGCTTTGCAAAAGCATGATTTCTCATAGACAACATACGCACGACCATTTCGAGGAAGCATCGATGAGCATTATAAAATACCTAAATAGCATTGGCAGGAGCTGTGTAAGACCGCAAATATCTCCCTAGATACGGTCCAGGAATGCACGGATTTTATCCTTCACTTTCAGAATAGAAGGTCTAGTAATTAATTTTTCGGTAGCACATGCGAGGCACATAAAATCTTTCTGATTCGGGAAATTATTTACATTGATATTATGTCTCTGTGAATTGTTAATTATATTTCTTTTCATGCTAAGACCTACGCTGCATAATCTATCATGTCAGAGATAGAAAAGTTCAGAACTTCTAAATACGATTTTCATAGTAGTATAGGCTGCAGATGCCTTAATATTAGTGTAGTATTGCTCAATTTTATATGAAAGAACTAATACCCTTTTCTACTTTCTTCACGCTTTGTAATGAGCATGTATTCTTTACCATACCATTCTTTAGTCTCAACGTAGAGATCGTTAGCGCGAATATCTTTAAAGTTTAAGAGAGTTCTAGTCGATTATGGCCACAACAAGGCTTCTTAAACGATCAATGTTGTGTCCATCAGGAGTATAATTGTGGTCCTTTCTGGGCCTATTATATAAGTATCGTTGCCCGCGATTGTCGTAAGACTTCTAATATTCTTGCTGATCGACTAAAAAATTTCGTCTCTCTCAAGGTGCTATTCATTATGCCGTTATCCGCTAAGCACACTTCCTCCATAGGGCACCACACACGTTCTGATACTTCAAATAACAGAATATAACTTGCTATTATAAATATGAGAAAAATAAGCCTTGCAGGACACGTCTTAAGAATTTAATGCTTTGCTCTCCTAGAGCTTACAACTATTATTCAAAGTTCCATCACAATCACAAACTGCAAGTGACTATAAAAAGATTTAAGTGCAATACATGCACTAGATCGAATTAGCGAAGTATGTAGAAACTTCTATATGAATATGCTCCATGGCGATCTTCTCCTCTTTGGCAACAACGGCTGCGGCCGCTGCGATGTCCAACGGAGGGGTGATGGGGGCTGCTACTGGGCTGTCCACATACTAATGGCTGTGGATCCTCTGTGCCTGCAATGACGAGGTATGCCTCATGATGTCCTTTGCCCTTCTTCTTAGACAGGAAAACATCAATAACGTACTGTAACTCACGACCTTACCCTTCTTGCCCCTCTCCTTCGCGAGAGGTTTCCTCACCTTGTAGCAGCTGGTATTGGTTTCATGGCCAACATTGTTACTAGGCGGCTGTGAGATGTAGTTTTTCTTTAGAACATCATCTTGAGCTTCCGCAACTTGCATGATGGTAATCAATTCGGCATACTTCTTGTTGCCATCTTGACGATAGTTACGTGTGGATTGCACCACATTCGGTTGAAAGGTAGAGAGATTCTTCTAAATCTTCTGATTATTCGTGATTACCTTACCACAAAGTTGAAGACTAGTATAAATTTTATACATATTTTGACCATATTGGGCCAGCTCTTTCGAACTTCTGGTTCGTGATGCTAGTCATCTACATATTCATTCAAAAAGTTCATAAGATCACTACTAGTAATTTGCATAAAATAGTGGTAAAAATCCCTATAATGCTCTTTGAACTCCCGGTTCCCGATCCCGTATTTATATGTACTTTTTTCATGATTTACGACTATTTTCAGTGATTAAAATCAATATAAACAATCATAGATAATGAAAACAATAAGTACATTACATAAATTGCATAAAAATAATAATAACAAAGTTAAACATGCTACAAATGCTCAAAATAATTCTACTGGGAGGATAAGGAGCCCATCATGGCCCAGGCCTGCCTGGCCTGGGCCCGGTTTCTTAACAGTCCCAACATGTAGATGCTGAAATGATGGCAACAGTAAGTAGTGCGGTTACCGTGGTTATTTTTTAATGTTACAACACTCTCTCTGAAATATTGGGGCTGGTTTAGTGTTTTTCATTTTCGTTGCAACAATGTTTTAATTTTATTGTAACAAATTCTTATATCTATTGCCACAATTGTTATCATTTGTTGTATAATTTTTAGTTTGTGCTTGTGTTTGTTGCATCAGAGTAGGAATTTTGTTGCAACCATGGAGCTGATCGTTACAATTCACGAATTTTGATTGCGCCAAATCGAGAATTTTTGTTGCTACCCAACAAGATAAGATCTGACGTCTGGAATGAGATCTAACGGCTCGCAGGAGGGTATGATGGGAAATCCTTTCAATCCAATCGTAGGCTCTTTGGCTTGCATTGCATGCAACTTAGCCACTCGATCAGGTAGCTAGGTTCCATTTCTGATCGACACCATCAAACGTATATTACACATCGTACATGTGTTTTTATTCCCCGCCCAACGCGCTTGATTCGATTAGATTAATTGAGATTAAAATTAACAGTGCGTACGTACGTATGTTAATTAATGTACTCCCAGCAACTACAAGCCAAAGCCAGCTGCGAATATTTGGCAGATACAACACCTTTTGAACCTGTATTTACAGAAATGACCATGCGCGAGCCGTATTTGCAGATATAGCACCGTTGCTGTACGGCCACCATACGGCAACACCTCCCTGCGCGCCACATCAGCCGTTGCTGCACCGTGCGGCAAACGGTTGCTGCGCGGCAACGCCTCTGCCACCGCCATGTGGCCTCCCCAGCCAACACCGCCTGTTTATCTAGTATTGTTCTTCGAGTACTGATCATCTAGACTGTTCATAGAGTATTGTTCTTCGAGTACTGTTCATCGTTTTGACTATATAAGGAGATTCAACTACACGCCTCCCTTGTCGGAGGAGGTTCGACTACACGACTACATGGTCGGAATGTTTCGCCTACCTGGTCGGAGGAGGTTCGAGTTACACGACTACCTAGTCGGAAGATTTCCCCTACCTGGTCAAAGGATGTTTGACTACACGATTACCTGGTCGAAAGGTTTTAACTACCTGATCGGAGGAAGTTTGATTACACAACTATCCGGTCGGAAGGTTTCGACTACCTGGTCGAAAGGTTTCGACTACCTGGTCGAAGGAGGTTCGACTACACCGCGGTACTCGATGAGCTAGAGCCAACCTGACCATCCTCTGTTTTCACTCTCACCGCGGCGCATGGCGGCGGGCTGGCTGAGGTGGCTGCCGGGAGGGCACGTGGCGACGTGGGAGGCGTTGCCGCGAGAGGCCTCCGCATGACAGTCGTGCGGTATCAGTACCAATACTTAAAATACGATTCATGAGTGATCAATCTATATCTATACTAATTGGATGCTCTCTTAGAAGCTCCCATATTAATCTTAGGAGATAAAAATATAGAAATTCCCACATTAATCGGAGAAAAAGAAAAAAGCTAGAAATTCTCACATTAATCAGAGAAAAAGAGGAAATCCTAACCATCCAATATATATATATATCTATCTAATTGGAGGCTCTCCTAGAAGCCCCCATATTAATCCTATGATGTAAAAAGGTAGAAATTCTCACATTAATCGGATAAAAATAAAAAGACTAGAAATTCCCATATTAATTAGAGAAAAAGAAAAAATCATAACCATCCAATTTATATAAAGTTCAGTGAAAAAGAAAAGGGCTAGAAATTCCCACATTAATCAGAGAAAAAGGGAAAATCCTAACCATCCAATTTGAACGCATATAGCTTCACCAAATAACCGTGTAGGATGCGGGTACTATCTAAATAATGACATCCGAACATGTGAGAAATTAATATAGCCAGATTTCTACATGAGATCTTAAGGTTAACGTTAAATCTAGAGCGTTATAATATGGACTCACAAAAAATCGAAGACGTATACACACACACACACACACACACACACTAATTAGAGGCTCTCCTAGAGGCCTCATATTAATCCTAGGATGTAAAATGGTAAAAAATTCCCACATTAATCAAAGAAAAATAATAAGGCTAGAAATTACCACATTAATTAGAGAAAATGAAAAATTATAACCATCTAATTTATAAAAAGTAGAAATTTTCATATTAATCAGAGAAAAAGAAAAAAAAAAGCTAGAAATAAATTTAAAATGTTAGAATTTTGAGAGATAATTTCAAACTAAAAAGCTATGTCAAATTCATATTGTTAGGAGCTAAAAGTTATAAAAATTCTTAACCCTGAAAATAATATTTAAAAAATGTTATATCTATGCAGATGCATGAGTTAATAACTAGTACTACAAATACACATAAAAAGACGCTATATTAGTTGAAAACTCGCCAGCTGCAATGCGTGTATGAATCGTATCGCCCAGACTCTGAAGACACCAACTGACCGTTGCATGCACATGCGTCCAACCACCGAGCATTCTTCCGTTTAACACTGTACCCGTCGAATGATGCATATGCAATCGATCTTCATTTTCTCGTATTTCTTTACGGCTATTCATTCTCTCTCTCTCTCTCTCTCTCTCTCTCTCTCTCTCTTCTTACTAGTAGAATGGGAAATTAATTTTATGGCACTGCTGCTATGTGGCCGAAATATCAATTGAATTGACTAGAAAATTAGATTAGTCAAAGCCATACCCGCGCGCGTGCCATGATAATATGCATGGTTGACTTGTATACATGCAAGTTGATGGTATATAAGAGCCAGATAGTGAGATAGAGATCGAATTTCCTTGCCACTTGGACACGTTGACCAAGCTTAGAGTAATGGCACCTCCTGCAGGCAGTCATGGCAGCTGGTGGCACTACCGGAGACGGCTTCTTTGCCGAGTGTCTCAGCCTTTGCCGAGTTCTTTTTATCGGGCACTCGGCAAAGAGGCTATTTACCGAGTGTCAGATAGAAAGAACTCGGCAAACATCTGGCACTCGGCAAAGACATGGTTTGCCGAGTGCCGAGCACTCGGCAAACAATTACACTCGGCAAAGATATGGTTTGCCGAGTGTCGGGCACTCGGCAAACCAGAACACTCGGCAAAGGGCACCGCCGTTAACCCTTTGCCGAGTGTCATTTGCTGACACTCGGCAAAGATGCTCCTTTGCCGAGTGTTATTTTTTGACACTCGGCAAACCATTTTTTTTTTCCACTTTTGACCTCCAAACTTTTTCTGCAGTCCCCATACAATACCTGGTACTCCATGTTCCAATGTGGCACATTTCTCGGACTTGTTCTATATTTCTTTAATTTATTTCAATTAATTGAATTTTCTTGGATAATTCAAATTATAACTGCTAGTCATTCGAATAATGAAAAAAAAATGAATGGAAAAATGATATTCATGTTATTTAGTATAATGTGAGGCCGTAACCAGGAACAGACCACCAATTTCGAACATCTTGTTCACGAAACATGACCACGAACTTGCGGTCGAGTTGTTTTTAAATTGTATAAAAGCAAACGAAGTCCGAAAATCATGAAACTTGGGAAGATGTCATGATATCATATGTGGAGGCTGTGAAAAAAATTTGAGAAGGTTTCGCGCAAGTTGTCACGTACGATGCTTGCAAACCTTAGAAAAACAGAAGAATACGTGACAACTTCTTCGGAGATTCTTCGGAGTTTTTTGTAATTATGTTTTGTTCATTTTGCATCTATTTCTAATTACGTCTTGCTTATTCTTTTTAATTGCAGGTGAGTGAACAAAGATGGCGGGCGGCCGTCGTAGGGCCGTGTCCTCGCTTTACAGAGACCACGCTGCGGAGGAGGAGGCGGAGGGTCGGACGGGAGGAGGAGGAAGAGGACCGCCGGCCGCGGAGAGGGCCGTCTCCTCCCACGCCGCGTGAGGAGGTCTTTGGAGGAGGAGGTGGCGCCCGTGGGCGAGTTGGACGAGGAGCTGGTTCGTGACGGCCGAGGAGGAGGTGGCGCCCGTGGGCGAGTTGGACGAGGAGCTGGTTCGGCAGACAGGCGAGGAGGAGGGGGCGACGAGGGCGGCGGCGAGGCGGTAGGCACGGGTTCCGCTTCCTCCTCTTCCTCTTGAGTGTCTACTTGCGAGGTCCCGCGAGCCTCCTCGAGTCTGCATCCTCACCGGCGTCCGGTGATTCGCCCGAAGGGCAAAAGTAAGTAACTTTAGATGTTGTCACCACTACTTCATATGATATGTTGAAAAAAGATAAACTAATAATTTTCTTAATCACTTGTGCGAGGCGGGTGGTTGTGTCGGTGGTAGCGCACGCCCGCCAATGGCATCCTCGGTCTTCTGTGCGAGCAACACTACCCGACATTGTCACGTCTGCAGGGAAGGCGGGCGGCCTACTCGTTTGACCACTCGCCGTCGGCCCGATCTGAGTACCCCAACAAGCGGCGCGGTGAAGGCGGAGTTTTGGGTAAGTCTCCTCGCACAACATTGCTCAATACATCGCATTCATTGGACTTTTCTTGAAATAATGAATGGATACAATCGCGTTTGTATGCGGACTTATTTGGATGCGATGAGGATTTGAGGCGAGGCGGACGGTGGCTACAAAGCACGTAAAAACTCATCACCGACATGCATCACGAGTGCGCATCCGAGCCATCGTAACCTACCACGGTCGAAGCTTGAGAGAAGGTCACCAAGAAAGAGCGCAAGAAACATGACGACCGGGACCGGTACCTTGAGGTAGATGAAGAACATTAATATTGATTCGTTTTGAGATTAAGTCGTTTAATTTGATCTTCTTATATGTCAAATACTTGATGGCGTGTAGATGATTCCCTGGTGGTGCCAATCGTATCCCGAGTCTTTGGCGATGATCGTGGACAAGTGGTTTACTGAGGAGTATCTCGGATGCAGTGATGCGGGCCGTCGTTTGATGATGCAAGGTCCGGCACACCATCAAAGCGACGCATGACCTCTCGCATACAAACAAGCATGGGTACACGAATTCATTTATCTATTGTGACGCTCAATTCTACGATTTCTAATTATCTTCTTTGTCTTTCGCGATCGGCGTCACATAGTGGCCGCCTTGCTCGGACTTCGGGCATGGTGTATGGCCCACAAGGGCAAGGCGACGTCAAGCGTCTCCTTCAACCTAGAGGACCCGCCCCAGCGTACGAACCGGCGTCCACACCGCATCGGTGAGTACCGTCGGCGGCAAGGTCGATCCATGGGCGGACCATGATCCGAGCACCGAGGACTTTGATGGAGAGATCGTCATGAGGGTGGGACAAGGCAAGAAGCATGGGCGGTTACGGCTTGGCGGCGGCCTCATCGACACGGCCTCTACTCCATCTCTCTCCCGGATCCGAGCACGAGCACGGCGAGAGCCGACCATACGCCCACGGCGGAGCCATTGCCGACAAAGACCGGTCGGCCTTTTCGAGGTTATTCTGTTTTACTCATCGTACATTGATCTTTACACACCTTAATTAGCTTTGCATTCTTGAAACATTGGGTGAAATATTGCAGGCCATTTGGAACAAGAAATGAGGCAACGCGTCGGGAGGCTGAGGCCGAGCGGCGAGAGGATGTCGGCCCAGTGGAGGCGAGCAGCCGGCGCGAGCCCAGACGCAGAGGTGGCGGACATTACGGAGTTCCTACAAGGTCTTGGGCAACATACGGGCTTCTTTGTGCGGTGGCTGTTGGCTCCACCTCGCCTCCGCGTCCTGCAGCTGCAGCTACTCCTGTGAGTATGAAAGTTTTTTGCTTTCGCTTGTGCTTTGCTTGTATGACCTCTACTTTCCTAGATTAGGTATCTAATGTAATCTTGTCTCACATGCAATCTCTTCTCCTTTGTGCAGACCTCAATCGTGGGTTGAATAATCCACCTCATGCGCCTTGAATGATGGAGCTTTTCCTTCACCACGATCGCGGTGGCCACCTTCGAGATGAATGGTAGTTGTATTTTCATTTGTTGTTCACTTGGTGATGGACTTGTGATATACTTGTGATGCACTTGTCGACTGTGATGAACTTGTGGATTTGTTTGGATGGACTTGAGCACTTATTGTTATATATGTGATATATGTGATGGATGAGATATATATGTATGTGATGGATGAGATATATATGTGATGGATGTGATATATGTTTGGATGGATTTGTTTGTCGCGATGGAATGTAAAAAATAAATAAAAATACAGTTTTGGATCACTTTGCCGAGTGCCATGACCATGGCACTCGGCAAAGCTGGGAATGTGGGCGCCTGGAACCCCAGTTTTCCAGCTTTACCGAGTGCCATGGTCAAGGCACTCGGCAAAGCTGGGAATATGGGCGCCTGGAACCCCAGTTTTCCAGCTTTACCGAGTGCCAGCGATCCGACTCTCGGCAAAGAAATTTTCAAAAAAAAATTAAAAAATCGTTGCCGAGTGCCGGCCGGGTTGGCACTCGGCAAAGAGGCCGTCAACGGGCCGGCGCCGTGACTGTGTCTTTTCTTTGCCGAGTGCTGACTCGGCACTCGGCAAAGTCTTTACCGAGTGCCCGACAAAAGGCACTCGGCAAAGGTTGCTTCGCCGATATTTTTTTTCCGAGTGCCCTTTGCCGAGTGTCGCACTTGGCAAAGCTTTTGCTGAGTGCAAAGAATCCAGTAGTGTGGACGGAGAGCTAGCTGTTGCCGACGTTGATCGGAGTTGAAGAAGAGTGCATGCATGATTATCATATATGCATCGTTCGATCGCGATCTATATATATTACCCTAATACGGTAATACCCCGGCCCAGCTCGATATATCGTCGCAGGCTTAATCACCACAATTAACTTCGCAACCCAAGCAGGCACTTCCTGACTAACGGTCAATTCATGCAGAGACATGAAGGAAAGAATCTTCCATAGATTCAAAGTACGCTGGCTACTTATTACTTTGTGCACTACGATCAGTAGGGCTACCCGTGGAATACTATTTCAACCGGTCTACACAGCAGAGACGGTATTACCGAATGAAATTCATTTGAGTTCTACACAAGTTAATCTCTATGATATAGTCAATCAAGACGAGCAATGTAAAGATAATGCCAACCTTTTTGAAGAAAAATACTGTAGGACCGGAAAGGCGACTAGGGGGGGGGGGTGAATAGGCGCTTTCAAAACTTTCTCGCCTAAATCAAAACCAACACGTACTTTACTCCTTTAGCTATGAGAGCTAAGAAGTTCAGTGAGCACACAAGCGGAAGCCTTGTGTTGAATTTGATAAGCCCCTCAAGCACCACGACACAAAAGGAGAAAAGAACTCAAAGTTCTTCTTGGACACGGCGCGTCGGACCGGCTACCACGAGCGGTCGGACCGACGGTCAAGGAGCGATCGGCCGGCAACTAACCAGCGGTCGGACCGGTGGACAGCGGTTCGACCCGCCAACCCAGCGGTCTGAATACACGGGCGGTCGAACCGCCGTTGTAAGACCGGTCGGACCGGTAGAGTCCAGTACTGAAAAACTCCACCCAAATCCAAAACGAAATTTGATCCAACTTTTGATTCAACCAATAAAACTTGACCAAATTTCTAGCACACCTCCCTAATGATATTAGAGACCTATTTCTAGCGACGATCCGTCAGATCCACTTCGCAAAATCGATCTCTCGAGATTTTAACAAAGAGGTGCTCAAACCCTAGAAATGAGAAAAACTTGATTCAAGACTTGCTTGTGGGGGTTTGATGATCTAGATGACTCTAGGAGTAATCCCACACATCAAAGCAAGGTAAAGTAGGCCAAGAGACCAAGCATGAACCTTTGAATCAAGGAAGCACCAAAAACATTCAAAAGAGAGAAGAACACAAAGGGAGCAATTGATCTTTCAATTAAGCATCACAAGATTGTTCATCCACAATAGATGCTTACAAAGCCTCTCCACCAAGGAGGGCAAGAGCTCAACAAGGAGCACACTCCAAACCCTAGTTTTCCTCTCCTCTCCTCCAAACCCTAGAAAAAGGAAGAAGGGGGCTAAATGAATGCTTGCTTAGGTTTTCCACCTCTCCCCTTCCTATTTATACTAGAAGGCTAGGGTTTCCCTTTTTGGGTCTCTTACACATGGGACCCACATACAAATAACTCTTGAAGCAATCGCCTGCTTCACCACGTGTAGGTTGATCAGCGGTTCTCATCGACGCCAAACCTCTCTTGTCCGAATCCCATCGGAACCTCCCAGAGACTCGCATCGATATCCGCACCGCCTGATCCAACCAGCTGTACCGAACCACCCGTTCGATCCATCTTGTCCATTCTGCACCATGCTTGAGTCACACGACCTCACCCGGTATCCCTGATCGTTCTGGACCTCGGCTCTCCAAGCGTAGTCCCGATCCACTCACCGTTAGCGTCGGCGACACGCAAGCCACCGCGACAATAGACAAACAAACCGTTTCCGGGAACAAGTTCTTCACAACTTGACCCACGTCAGTTCCGCAATGCGATATACATCAATAAAGCATTGAAGTTCATAGAATAACACACTCAGAACAAACTCAATGCAACACTTGGCTCACTTCAAGTATTGCCGGTCCGCCCGCCTGAGGCGGTCAGGCCGATTCATCTTGATCGGACCGCTTCCACAGCAGCGGTCGGACCGGTCCAAATGACTTAGCCAAAATTCAAGCGAGAAATTCGAAACCTTACGGAAATTTCAATCGAATAGAACTTTTATTAGGAGCTCAAAATTATGGGACCACATCCAGGAGACTCCTCACTTGCCTACACAACCTATTTTGGCCCGGCTCAAAAACCCAAATCTCAAAGTGGCGGTCGGACCGGCCACCATGGCGTCGATTGCTCCACGGGTGATCGACCGCCGGCACAACCGGTCGACCGCCCGATGCTTTGCGACCTTGGAACAAACCAGCGAGAATTTGCAAACCAATAGCGCCATTGCCAATTGACTCATCATCACGAGATCGTGCACATATCCTCACGATATCCACAATCTCCCCTTGATGAACACATTGGCAATTTTCAAGAAAATGTGGTTTTCAAAATGAAAAGTAAAAACTCGCGTTTTGCATAAAGGCACAACTTGGTCCATAAGCAACAAAAGCCTAGGAACCGACCAAGGCGGCGAATAGTGTAAGCAAGTGAGATAAGGCATTGAAAGCACAAAAGGATTCAAATTCAGAAAGTAGCCAAAAATCTCACTAAGGTCCATTTGAAAGACAAAATGTTCTATTTGACCTTTAATCATTGTGAGTATTCTTCAATTGCAAATCAAATAAGATAAGACAATGAAATCCGAAACTCAACTCACCATGATCACAGATTTTCAAAAGGTTCAAAATTTTTATTTTATGAAGTTCTTTTATATTAAACCTTGAGTATGAAACCAAAAGCTCCAACAACATTAACATCATTTTCTTCACAATCTTTCTCCCCTTTGACAATGAATTCATCAAGATGCATGAAAAGGAAGAGCAAGAAGGAATGACTTTATTTTGAACTTTAGTGAAAAGGAGCCATGACCATTATACATATAGGCAGTACAAGCATTATACCAAGCCATATAAGGAGAAGGCGCTATATTCAATCATGGCAAAAGCGTGTCTTCGCAAAGCTAAAACCAAGATAGCAATCTGAGATTAATGAATTGAAATCATGAAAGGTTGCTCAAAATCATAGATCCACTCAAAGCAACCAAAAATGAGTCAAGCCATGTCTATAAGTAGAAAGAGACTCAAAATAAGAATTGAGGCATTTTGAGCATTAAGAAAATTCTTTTGAAGCAAAGCTCAAGCACTTAGCCCTTTTGGGCAATTTCTCTTTTCTTTCTCCCCTTTTTTCTTGTGCTAGATCTCAAGCCTTGCGACCATCTCAAGCGATAAGCTTAAAAGAATGATCTAGGTCATCCAAAACTCCCCGAGTTCATGCCTAGTGCAATGGCAAGCCGTCTCATGAGAAAGGATTGGTGAGATCGGTTTTTCGCACGAGAAAATCTCATTTTCATTTGCTTGACTTAATAAGATAAAAGCTCATTTTCAACTCAGAATAAGTTCAAGACTCAATTCAACTTGTAAGACATGGCGAGAATCATAAGTGGATCACTAGAGCAAAACTAGTCACAAGATCCAACAAGACATGATTTGATTCAAATTTCTCACAGATATAAAGCTAGCAAGTCAAAAGTCGAGCCAAACACGAAGAGCCATAAAAGAGGTCTAGCGAGCTATCACTCGATATGACAAGGTATAAAATATGAAAACAAGTCATACAGGATAATAATCAAAGCTCCATTAGTTTTAATATACAATGCAAGACAAATGAAATGAAACATGCATTATGATACAATGAATGCAAGCGAGCCACTTCCCCTCAAAACAGCCCAATAGGACTAATAACCCTAACTCTCCTCATAAGCGACAAAGCGCGAAGAGTCAAGAGCCTTAGTGAAAATATCTGCAAGCTGTTGCTCAGACTCTACAAAGTGAAGCACAACATCACCTTTCTCAACATGGTCTCTCAGAAAATGAAATCGAATGTCAATGTGTTTAGTCTGGAATGTTGCCTTTGGGTTTTGGCAATATTAATTGCGAAGTGTTATCACGAAAAGAGGAACACTTCCCAAAGACAACCCATAGTCCATGGCGTGGATAAAATCCAAAGAACACGAGAGCGACCAGCGGCGGCTACATACTCGACCTCGGTGTAGGCGTACAATGTAAGTATTTTCTAGAAGACCAAGAAACAAGAGATGTGCCCAAGAAATGACAAGTGCCAGAAGTACTCTTCCTATCAACTCTACACCCGGCGAAATCAGCATCAGAAAATGCTCGAATTGAAAGAGCGAAGAAGAAGAATACGAGTCCAAAATCAAGCGTATCTTGAAGGTACTGAATATCGGCGTCTTGTTGCGATGAGAAGCACGAGGAAGCACTGGAGCGCGAGCGACATACGGCGGGTGTATGTCGGCCTCGTATTTGTAAGATAGAGGAGGAGCCAATCATCTGCGGTACTCATACGGTCCACGGACTCTCCATCCTCATCGAGGTCCAAAGACGGTGGTTGTTGCAATGGGAGTAGACATTGGCCTACTGCTTCCCATATTGAAGCGCCGAAGAAGGTCCTTTGTATACTTACTCTGGTGAACAAAATTACCTTCTTTCAGTTGCTTGATTTGAAGACCAAGGAAGAAGGTCAGCTCTCCCATCATGCTCATCTCGAATTCACTGCTCATAAAATCTGAAAATCTAGACACCAAAGCATGAGAGGAACCACCGAAAATAATATCATCCACATATATTTGAACCAACAAGAAATCACTGCCATGCCTGAGAGTGAACAAGGTTTTATCAACCATTCCCATTTTGAAATCATTTTCAAGTAAGAAACTCTTAAGCTGTCATACCAAGCTCTAGGAGCTTGTTTCAATCCATCTGAGGGCTTTAGAGTTTAAAAACATGGTTTGTGAATTTTTGATTTTCAAACCCGGAGGTTGCTTGACAAAGACCTCTTCTTCTATGAAGCCATTCAAGAAGGCACTTTTAACATCCATTTGAAAAAGCTTGAAACCCTTGGATGTTGCAAATGCTAAAGAATGCGAATGGCTTCAATCTAGCTCTTTGGAGCAAAGGTCTCCTCAAAGTCTAAGCCCTCTACAGGAATAACCTTGAGCAACAAGTCTAGCTTTATTGCGAACAACCAATCCATCCTCACTTTGCTTATTTTTAAACACCCATTTTGTTCCAATGACATGAGAATCGGAAGGTCGCTCAACTAAAAACAGGACTTTGTTTCTTTCAAAATTTTCAAGCTCTTCATGCATGGCATTGACCCAAGAGGCATCGGATAAAGCATGGGTGATATCTCGGGGTTCAAAAGAAGCAACAAAAGCGAGAATGTGCATGGGAATCGGGAGATATAAACACAGGCGAGTGACTCGCTCTTGAAGATCCCCAATCATGCGCTCGGTGGATGTTGTCATTTGTATGCTGAAGTGGTGCTCTGAGTGCGACGTGGCCTCTACCTCATGAGTTGTGGAGGTAGGGACAGAGCCACTCGGATCGTCGGTGGGGATAGGAGTAATTTGCTCGGTGACATGAAGTAGTAGTGCAGGCTCTCCACCCCTCTCGGAGGTAGCGGGAGGATGGTTTGGGTCTTCATCCTCGAGAATCATCATCGACGAAGATGCTTTCTTGAGTTTGAAACACGTGTACACGAAGCATCGGGTCTAGTACGGGACTAGCCTCATCAAAAGTGACTTCATGAAGTCTCAACAATTTTGTTAGTATCAACATTAAAAACACGATAGCCACGAGAATGAGCGGGATATCCAAGAAATATGCCATCAAAACATCTAGACTCAAATTTATCAAGATTGCCATGTTTAAGAATGAAGCACTTGCAACCAAAAATCTTGAAATGAGAGACCTTTGGAGAATGACCAAATCTAAGCTCATAAGAAGTCTTCCCAACCACAGATCTCAAGAAAACCCTATTGGAGATATAACAAGCGTAGAGATCGCCTCATTAAAATCTCCTAGGAGTAGAATGCTCATCTAGCATGGTCAGAGCCATCTCTACAAGGGTTCTGTTCTTCCTTTCTACAACACCATTCTTTGAGGAACTCTAGGAGAAGAAAAGCGATGCTCAATTCCCTATCGTATGAGAAGGTAGAAAAGAAGAGTTCTTGAACTCTGTCCCATTATCACTCCTAATGGCTCTCAAAGCTCGGGTAAATCATGACAATTCTAAGGACCAAATCTTTAAAGAATCCAAATGCTTAGTCCTTAGAAGTAAGAAAATAAACCCATGAATACCGGAGTAATCATCCACAACCACCGGCACATACCATTTCCCACCGGTGTTGAACTCTAGAAGGACCAAGCGTATCTAAGTGAAGAAGGCATCTCAGTCCATCAGTCATTACCAAAGTAAGAGGTGGGTGGGAAGCGGACACCATCTTACCATGTCTGAGGTGAGCACACAAGATCTCTGACGACCTTGACCTAGGTAAACCTCTAATCAAGTCCTTGCAAGTGACTCTAGACAAATGATCAAAACCTATATGCCCAAGTCTACGATGCCACAAAACAAGGTCATGAGAATCGAGAGGCTACAAGACACCTAGGACTAGAAGCGAGAAGAAATCTGAAATTTGCCTGAGAAAATCTTCTCAAACTGGAGATCTCAAAAACAAGCTCACACGAGGAATCTAGAACTCTGCACTCACCTCTCTTAAACCTCACTTCTAGACCCTCATCAAGCGGTGAGAAGCAGATAGAAGATTATACCTCGACTTACTCACCAAAGCAACGTCTTTTAGCATGAACTTGTCGTTGGCGCGCAAAGTGCCCTTTGCGATCCACGGTCCGGTAGAAGCATCCCCAAATGTAATCAATTCATTGCGGATGCGTGTGAGGAGGAGAACCATCTAGAATCTCGGTCATATGTCGAGAACACCCGAGTCAACAAGCCACTTGTCCTCCTTCCTCGCACGACGGACCTAAAAGGCACAATCGAGAAAACATCCGTGCCTCGATCTTGGGGTTAGTGATAAATGAGCGAGGAATCCAAAGATCTTGAGAAGCACGATGTCCGGGAACAAAGATAGAAATAGTGAAACATGATCAGGAATAAAATCATAAGAATGCACATGAGAACCACCTAGACCTCTCCAAGCGATCTACCAAAAGATCGATACTCCCCCTGTCTAGGTGCTACCCGGTGTCTCTCCTCACGATGTCCTAATCCAGCATGCTGCCTAGACCCAACAAAAGAGTCTACAAAGTTCTCTACAAATCTAGGCCTATGTGTGGTGCGATAAACAGGCTGCCTAGCTCTAGAGACTACATCTGGAGAAGGGACTCCTCTAATGGATCTTAGGGCGCTCATCCTCTCTTTTCTCTCAAGTTTTGCTCTCCGGAAGCAGAACTCAACAGTATGGCCTTCTTTCTTGCAGAAGGTGCAATGGTACTGGACCTTTTGAGGGGTCTGTACAGAATGAGTGAAAGCACCTTTCTTGCCAGAAAGAGTTTGAGCAAAACCACCGGATTTGAAAACAACCCCGGATGGCTTAGGAGGTTCTAGCTCAAACAAACCATTCTTCACAACTCTAGCAATCTTAGGTGGGTTTTTCTTGGAATGCTCTAGGGGGTTGAAACCTAGACCACTATTTTTCACGCTCACCTTGGATTGATCAAGAATCATGTTGAGTTTCTTTTTCCCACTTGAAAATTTCTCAAGAGTCACCTTGAGGTAATCATTCTCTTTCACTAACTCCTCACATCTAGCACACTTGCTAGACTTGATTACCTCATTGCGCTTACTCTTAAGAAGGGCCACTTCCACTTTGAAGGCCTCACAAGACACACAATAGGATTCACGAATCCTACTCAAGCTGCTCCTTAAACTTGACTCTAAACGCCTCTTGTATCGACTAACCATGGTTTCAACTTGACATTCAAAGCACAAGAGTTAGAATCAATAACCTTTTAGAAGCGATAAAGACATGGATCTTTCAATTTTAGCCTTTTCTTCGGGGTCTTGTTTAAGGCTTCAGTCTCAATTGTAAGCTTGGGACAATTTTCACAAGATGCAACTCTAGAGTAAATCAATGTTTCTGTCATCTCTTGCATCTTAATCCTATTATCCTTACAATGAGAGCATGTGTGACTAGCATCAAACTTTTGCAATTCTTTTAAGGAACTATCCAATTTTAATTCTAGCAGAGCACAATTAGAGCAAGTTAAAGGGATAGCTTCCATGGCAGTCACATCAAGAGGCATGACATCTAAACAAGCAGATCTAGACTTGAAAGATTCTAGTTCATCGAGAGCATCTTTTAGTTGATTTGTGACAGAGGAATGAGCAGATTTTAAGCTTGTCAAATCTTTAAGCAAGCTAGTGCAGGAATCACAAATCTCAGCAGGATTGATAGATTTAAGCCTAACAACTTCAAGATTCAAATTATCAATCATAATGTCGCTTCCTAATCATTTTTACTTGCTTATGCAATTTACATTCAACAAGCACCAAAGCCCTTTTCATATCGACAATAGAAGGACATACCTCATCGGGATCACTGAAAGGATCCTCATTGTTGGAGGAGTCGCTATCGTGGTGTTCTTGGCCATGAAACACATGGGGTGAAGTCATGCGCCTTCTTCTTGCCACGAGAATCACTCTCGTCGTCCTCCGCTTCCGAGTCCACATCGCTCATATTTACATTCTCAAGAGCGGCAGGACCGGTGACAAACTTCCGATAGTTTGTCTTCTTGGGTTTGCATCCTCTCCGGGATGTCTTCTTGTCTCCTTCTCCTCTTTGCCCTTTAGCACAGGGCACTTGGAGCGAATGTGGTTTGGCTCACCACATTCGAAGCACGTGATAGGTCCACTCCTCCTCCTATTTCTCACCTTGTTGTACGCTCTTGTGAATTTGGTGGAAAGGAGGGCTAAGTCATCCTCGGGTAATTTCTCAAGTTGCTCATCACTCAAGGAATGTAAAGCAGATAATGAAAAGCCAGATGAGCTACAATCAAGAGAATCAGAAGAACAACCCTTGGATTTGTCGACCACTAAAGCCATCGACTCTGTCTTGGGGAGACGCGAGATAAAGTCAATCTCATGCGTCTTCAACCTCGAGTAGAGCTTATCCATGGTAAGCTCACTCATGACAGTGTTGTCATTGATGGAAGTGATCTTCATACCCCAGACCTTCACATCAAGAGCACCCAGAAGCTGGCGTGCATTTTCAGACTCAGAAAATATCAAGTCAACAGCGCGGAGATCATGAAGAATTTTAGAGAATCTTCCCCACAGCTCATCCAAAGACTCACTAGGCCTTTGTTCGATCTTGAGTAAACCTTTTGAGTGGTTCTGTCTCACTTCCTTGATCGCGATGGACCCTTCGTGATAATCACAAAGTGTCCGCGGATCTCGTGAAGCGGACCGCAAGTGAGCAACACGCTCAAACTCGGATCGACTAAGGCCTTGGATCAAATAATTCGAGCCTTCTTTGTTGGCCTCCACATCTGGAGTGATCGTATCGTCATCGGCTGGCACGACATAAGGGTTTTTCACCTTTAGCCAAATAGCGTGCCCTTGAGCCTCGATATACGCTTGCATACGAGCCTTCCAGTATGCAAAGTCAACTCCCTCAAAATGTGTGGCTTGGTTGAGTACTTGTCGATCGCCATGGCTCCAAAGACCGGTTAAGATCTATAGAAAAGAGCTAACCGGCTCGATACCACTTGTAGGACCGGAAGGCGACTAGGGGGTGAATAGGCGCTTTCAAAACTTTCTCGCCTAAATCAAAACCAACACGTACTTTACTCCTTTAGCTATGAGAGCTAAGAAGTTCGGTGAGCACACAGCGGAAGCCTTGTGTTGAATTTGATAAGCCCCTCAAGCACACGACACAAAAGGAGAAAAGAACTCAAAGTTCTTCTTTGGACACGGGCGCGTCCGACCGGCTACCACAGCGGTCGGACCGGCGGTCAAGGAGCGATCGGCCGGCAACTAACCGGTGATCGGACCGGTGGGCGCGGTTCGACCCGCCAACCCAATGATGCGAATACAGGCGGTCGAACCGCCGTTGTAAGACCGGTCGGACGGTAGAGTCGATCTTGAAAAACTCCACCCAAATCCAAAGCGAAATTTGATCCAACTTTTGATTCAACCAATAAAACTTGACCAAATTTCTAGCACACCTCCCTAATGATATTAGAGACCTATTTCTAGCGACGATCCGTCGGATCCACTTCAAAATCGATCTCTCGAGATTTTAACAAAGAGGTGCTCAAACCCTAGAAATGAGAAAAACTTGATTCAAGACTTGCTTGTGGGGTTTGATGATCTAGATGACTCTAGGAGTAATCCCACACATCAAAGCAAGGTAAAGTAGGCCAAGAGACCAAGTATGAACCTTTGAATCAAGGAAGCACCAAAAACATTCAAAAGAGAGAAGAACACAAAGGGAGCAATTGATCTTTCAATTAAGCATCACAAGATTGTTCATCCACAATAGATGCTTACAAAGCCTCTCCACCAAGGAGGGCAAGAGCTCAACAAGGAGCACACTCCAAACCCTAGTTTTCCTCTCCTCTCCTCCAAACCCTAGAAAAGGAAGAAGGGGCTAAATGAATGCTTGCTTAGGTTTTCCACCTCTCCTTCCTATTTATACTAGAAGGCTAGGGTTTCCCTTTTGGGTCTCTTACACATGGGACCCACATACAAATAACTCTTGAAGCAATCGCCTTTGCTTCACCACGTGTAGGTTGATCAGCGGTTCTCATCGACGCCAAACCTCTCTTGTCCGAATCCCATCGGAACCTCCCAGAGACTCGCATCGATATCCGCACCACTGATCCAACCAAATTATGCGAACCACCCGTTCGATCCATCTTGTCCATTCGCACCATGCTTGAGTCACACGACCTCCCGGTATCACGATCGTTACGGACCTCGGCTCTCCAAGCGTAGTCCCGATCCACTCACCGGCCGGCGTCGTGACACGCAAGCCACCTGCGACAATAGACAAACAAACCGTTTCCGGAACAAGTTCTTCACAACTTGACCCACGTCAGTTCCGCAATGCGATATACATCAATAAAGCATTGAAGTTCATAGAATAACACACTCCAGAACAAACTCAATGCAACACTTGGCTCACTTCAAGTATTGCCGGTCGATCAGCCTTACAGGGCGGTCCGACCGATTCATGCCGATCGGACCGCTTCCTAGCGGGCGGTCGGACGGTCCAAATGACTTAGCCAAAATTCAAGCGAAATTCGAAACCTTCCGAAATTTCAATCGAATAGAACTTTTGACTGGGAGCTCCAAAAATTATGGGACCACATCCAGGAGACTCCCCTCACTTGCCTACACAACCTATTTTTGGCCCAGCTCCAAAAACCCAAATCTCAAAGTGGCGGTCGGACCGGCCACCATGGCCGGTCGGACTGCTCCACGGGCGGTCTGACCGCCCGGCACAACCGGTCAGACCGCCGAAGGCTTTGACGACCTTGGAACAAACCAGCGAGAATTTGCAAACCAATAGCGCCATTGCCAATTGACTCATCATCCTGAGATCGTGCACATATCCTCACGATATCCACAAATACGACCGAGCACTTATCAGGTTGACAACCTATCTACAAGAGTTGTGCTGTTACTACAATAAAAAAGTTCAACCACGAACACTTAACGTGGGTGACTTGGATTTTAGGATAAATTCAGAATTAGTCTAATTTGAACAAATTATCTCCCGAACGGGAATATCCTTTTTACCTCGCTACGGAGGACGGAAGAGTACTGTCCAATAATTGGAACAGCCACTCGATCAGGTAGCTAGGTTCCATTTCCGATCTAGTAATTAAAAGGCGAAAAAGTTCATTGTCTGGAGTTTGTTTACATGGAATTAGCGCACCAATTCAAGTACTTGGTTGCGTCGTGTGGTGGATTTTTATAGAATTTAATCTCTGTACACTGTGCTCCAAAACTTCCAATTAATTAATAATTAACCAACTGACCCTCTTAGAAATACTCCAAAACTACCTTGCCAGCATTCGGCTAGCTAGCTAGCTAGCCCCAACAGTCTGGCCCTTGTTTGGATGGTTCGTCAAAGAAGGCGCAGCTCGAATATCGGCTGCCAGCTAGCTCGATCGATCGTCTAGGTACGTAAATAGTTAATTGGAGTACTAGTACCAGCAGCTAAATGCTGATCAAATGCTAGAGTTAGACCGTGCGAGATGGGTGATCCTTTCTTTTCTCCCAGCTTGCCGCGAAACCGGGAGTGATCGATATATACGATCATACCTAGCTAGCTTGTGATAGTTTCTTTGAAGATTACTACCAGCAGTAGCATGCACATCGATCGATCATATAATTTGTACATCCATGGCGTCCTCATTGAGGCGACTAATTGACAAGTCGATTAATCTTGTACTTTGATTTACTCCGCAGGGCTAGCTGGTTCAATCCCGTCCATTCGCCGCCGCGAAATCATACGCAACATAAAAAGTACTCTCTCTCTAGTAAAGTTCCAATCAACGTGATTCTTGCTATAAATTAGTGTTACGAGTTCATAACGACTCCGATAATCTTTTTGAATTTTAGACATATTTAGCTCCGTTAGACTACTAAAATTTCAAAAGTAGTCACCGTAATATCAAAATTCAAAAAATAGCCCCCTCACCGCGCGTGCTGTCAGCTGCGATTTTTTTTTTTTTTTGAAAAAAAATGTAAAAAAAAATCTCTAATTTCTGCTATTAATTAATGCACAAGTTTCAGTTCTACGTTACCTCTGTTGCATTTTGGTTTTGGCCATTAAAGTGCAATGCTTAACTTGTATTTACGTTGTTTATTTAATTATTATGGTTGCTTTGCAGAACTTGTGATATTTGCCTTTTTGAGTAGCCATTATAGTTGTACATAATATCTTGATTTAGTTAGTGGTACTACTACAAAATAAGCTATACTAGACGTCTCATCACAGAACTCTTTGATTTTACCATGGTTTGAAATTTTCCTTCTAAAGCTATGGTAAAATCCAAGCCATAGTAAAATCAAAGAGTATGGAAAATTCCAAGCCATTGTGCACTTCAATCTGCACTGAGAGTAAATGAAACATCCTAACCTCACTAACTTTTTCTTGAGATGTTATTCTACAGTACAACTCAAATAAACCATTTTATTCTTGTTAATTCTACTGGTGCACTTCAATTGATGTCTAAGTTACAATTGCAATCCATGATAATCCATTTTATTTTTACAAATTTTCAAAAAAAAATTAATTTTTTTCAATTAATTTTACGATTCTTTATACAGGCGGCGGAAGAATCTCGCCGTGGGGACGACAATAGGTTGCCGCCGCCGTCCCCAGCGGCGAACAAGGTCTTCCGTGTGGGGACAGCGGCACCTCATTCTTGTTGTCCCCACTGCAAAGACGTGATGAGGAGCTATTTTGAAATTTTGACGTTATGGTGGCTATTTTTGAAATTTCAATGGTCTAACAGGGCTAAATATATCCAAAATTCAATCTTTTTTTCCTGAATCCGCCCCCGATTGAGAGAACGAGTAGAGAACAATTGCGGGTCATGAAAAATATTCTTTTGGAGGAGGAGGTTATTGGTGTCGGACCCGGATTTTTCTAATCCAGAATCCTCTGTGAAATCACTGCGCTACTCCCTGGATCAGTAGGTAGTGCTCACAGTACACATTACTGATTCATTTCATACATCGCTGACCAAACCGGTCTTAATATTACAACCTCAGAATTAAACAGACCACGTCGGGTCGAGTTTACAAAAAAGGCCGATCAGACCAAATAAGTTCATTACATAACATAGAGAAACAAGCGCGGAAGCAAAATGGGCAACACGACTCCCCGAAGGCAAGCGACTGCGGCACCTTGTGTACCACCGATATTATCCAAGGACTTGGGGAATATTGGCTATACACATGTGCCAGCGGAGCCATCTAGACTGTGGCGAGCCTTAGCCTACGCAACTAACTACTCTCGCATACGGTCTTGACCATCGAGTCCTTGCTCCTCGTAGTAGGCGTAATCATCCTGCTCGGAGGCTTCTGGGGTTTGGGGAAAGAGCGAGAGTGAGCACAACAACCGTGCTCGCGAGCCAACACACACAGATGCAATAATATACATGCAAGGTGTAACAAGGATGGCTCGGGTTCTTTTATTTGCGTAAAGCAGCAATTATAAATACAGATATTAGAAGGTCCTATCACTTTGCATTTTAACAAAAATATGATTTTGTAAAATAGAATATTTGCACAGTATTACTAACAGCAGAGGCTACCTCCACCTTATGCTTATCTTTAGTTGGGGCTACCCCATATATTAACAACGCTGGATACGACGATCCAGGACAAACTTAAAACCTCAGGCTAGGTGAGCCGACCTGGTTTTGTTGACCATCCGCAAACCTCAGTCTAGGTGAGCCGACCTGGTTTGTGGACCATCCCCAACCTCAGGCTAGGTGAGCCGACCTGGTTTTCATTTCCACCCAACAAAGATATTTGAAATAGAACTAACTCAAGTTAAGTTCCCATATCCGCCTTTGACCGTAGGCGCGGCTGTTTAAACAGTTTTTGACTCTGCAGAGTTTGTACACTGTACCCGCAAGAGACAATCATACTCGTTACCCCACATGATTCCGTAGTCATGTTGTTGAGCGATCATCACAGTAACATTTCAAACTACCCTGCCCCTTCCGTCATCTCACCCCTATGGCCAATTCCATAAGTTGTGCGAGATGTTTACCCCAACGACTAGCGCAGCGGGCAACTTCACCCTCCCCGGTGTCCCTCTCAAGACAGCATACGTCCTGACGCTTGCACACTTCTAAACACCAGTTGTGGGATGACTTTCAGGGTTCAATAATTTTACTAAGCCAAGTTGCACTTTGCAGACTTGCGGTTGTACTGGTTTTACACAAGGGGTCATGACAAGATTAAGTCCTTAATTCATCTGGACGGTTCATACCACATACCAACCATTCTCGTGCTATGTCCGCACCCACCACTCTTTCCATCCGTCTAGATGTGGTAATAGCAAGTTTTAGGGTTTTGGAGAAGTATAAAATAAATTAACTTAACCACTTCAGTCATCTACCCCAATGACTGCCCAAAATAATCTTTATGCTTAAAGGATAATGATTAGGGTGATTAGCACCCCAGTACTCAAGTAAGGCTAGCATGGCACTTGAGTACAGACTATAACTAGTAAGTTACCATATAATTACTAGGGTGACAAGGATCAGGGAATTCAATTATCAAGACAAGGTATAATAATTACTTAATAATCAAGCTGGCATTTAGCTACCTTAGGACCATTTAACATACATTTGCATAAAAATTAAAGCATGCAGTTTGCTATTTTAAAAGAACGTAATTTGCATAAAATGTAGGTTCAACATGATCAAAGTGTTGACTCGCCTGGGTCAAAGGTTGAAGAATCTAGGTATCCTTGAGCGTGGTCGAAGTTGGAGTCACCGGCTTCTTCGTACTATACTCGGACGATCGCACCGGAAATAAAAGACAAGCAATAAGGAAAATAAATACAACATCCATAATAAATGAATTCCAATATAAATCAAATCAGTACCATAATATAGGTTTTAAAATTACAAATTTTTGGGCACAAGTTTCATATTTTTCGGAGTTATAACGAAAAAGATATGAATTTTTGAAACTTTAAAATGATTTTTTAGTTAAACCGAAAATTGAAAACCCGGGAAAATCCCCGCGCCGACACGTGGCCTCCGGTCCACATCACAGTGTGTGGACCGGGTCCACGCACGGGCGCGCGGACCGCGTCGTACTGGCAAGTGGGCCCCACTTGCCAGCCTGCTGTCCGCCAATGAGGCCCACTCACATGTCGTCATGCGGATAAGGCCGGGCGACGCGTTCTCTCGAGCGCGTCGCCTCGTCTTCTCTCGCGAGGAGGCGAGGGGGCGGCGGAGAAAAAGAGGGGGAGAAAGAGAGAGAGCGGGGGGGGAGGAAGAGGGAGCGGGAGCGGGAGCACACGGCGGCGGCGGAGCGAGAGGGGCAAGGGAGCTGCGGCTCGGGCCGGAGGTGAGGAAGGAGCTGAGGCGGCGGCGACCGGAGACGGAGGCGGCGGCGACGGGGACTAGCGGAGGAGGAAAGGCGACGGCAGCCGGAGGTGAAGAAGGAGGCGGCGGTTCGGTGGAGGAAGATGAAGAGGCGGGGCCGAGAAGCTGAAGGGGCGGGCGGCTTAAATAGCAGCGGGGGAGAGATGAGCGGAGGAGGTGGCCTCGGGGGAAAGAGCCGGATGGCGGAGCTACAGGGGATGGGCACGGCAGGGCATGGGCGCTGAGCAGCGGGACCGAGGGGCGCCGGAGAGGGCGCCCGCACGAGGGGAGGCGTGGTTTGCCAGCAAGCAAAGCCGAAAGCGGCGGCTACTGAGAGAGAGAGAGAGAGAAGGCGCGACGGGCGGCGGCCGAGGAGCGGGCGACGAGGCCGAGGCGGAGCATCTGCGAGTTTGCGACGCGCAGGGGACAGGCGCTTCGCGGGGGCGGCCGAGCAAAGCGGAGCCGAGTCACGGGGCGCGGCCGGGAGGAAGACCGGGCCGAGCGGGGCCCTAAGTCCAGGGTAAGAACCCTAGCACCAAAATTGATTTTTTTTTTTTTTTTTGAGGAAGCTTTGAAATTGAAACGGTTGCTCTTGATTTTCTTAGAAAATGGACGTTACAGTTGGGTAAAGGTGATGCTCTTTAGGAGTTAATTTATTTCGTGGTCTACGTGCTAGCTACAAGTAGTAAAGATAATTAATCCAAATTAAACAGCTAGCTAGCTAGCTAGCTACAAGACAACATCGTCGTGCAGCTTCTGAACACCGCTTACATATATACTCAACCCAATTAGTAGCACGCAACAAGTAACCTCTGCACATGCATCCAGCTAATAACTCTTCGTTTACTAGTTTTAATGGTTATGGTGTCGATCTCCCACTATTTTTCATATGTATTATTACGCAAGGACTAAACTAAGACTAGGCATAGAGGGTTTTATACTCCATATATGACACCCATCTGTTAATTACCATGTGTTACAATCCAGATGACTTATACTAATTAAAACCGTAATCCGTTACTATATCCATGCTTTTAACTTACTATGCCAAATACAAAATAACTGGGATGTGTGATCATATCACTATAGCAATGCCTGACGGTTCCTCCTCAGAGATTGCATCCGTGACGGTTTTCTCGTCCATCCCTGACGGCTGATGAGGCCTATCACATCAATTGCTATCACATCAATTTCATAATATGATAATTATCCTCATCAAACAATTACCAGAGCCAAACACAATACCAAGTCTCTTGGTGCTAGTCAAGACTGAAAGAAATACAACTAGCACAACACACTTAGTAAAGTAAATCAATTCTGAAAAATAGAAACAACACGCGAAGGGATGGCAAAAACAACCAAGGATGCACTGGCCGAGTGCACCTCATAGCAAGAGAGGAGGCGCGGCGAGCTCGAGGAGGTGGCGACGCGTGCTTGGGGGAGGGGAGGAGGCAGGCTCAGGGAGGAGGCACGCTGGGCTCGAGGAGGAGGTGGCGTCGAGGACGACGGCGATGGGCTCAGGGAGGGGAGGTGGGGCGCCGGGTTCGGGGAGGCGGCAGCACGTGCTCAGGGAGAAGGCAAAGGGCTCTGGGAGTTAAGGAGGCCGGTTATGCTTGCTGTGTCTATTTACTTGGTTGTATCCAACACATAAAAATGAGAGTAAGAGAGAAAGGTGAAAAGTTGTAGGCAGCAGCACAAAACTCATCTATGTTTGTTCTAGAGAAAAAAATAATAAATGAGTTCTCTCCAGGAGCTGGTTCAACAATTGGTATCAGAGCGAGACAGGCTTAGTGCAGCACGACAACGACGACAAGAGCGAAGCGGAAGCGGTATCCATACGGCGCTCGTCGAGACATCGATCCAATGTGCTAGAGGTGCTGCACCAGCATGTCGAGGTGGCAAACAGGGTATGCGCGGATGCAATGGCATCACACATCACGGCCGCAGCTAGCACTGCGGATGGGGAGGCCAACTGCATGCTGGGCGAATTAGTGCAGTTGGCAAGGTGCTGGTCGTGGCTGGCCACAGCGTTGGGAGGTGCAACCTGTGGATCCGTGCAGTGGCGCGACCAGGGCTTACGATGACTCGGCGTCCTGCAAGCCACGAACGACAGCGTGTGTGTGATCGTGGCAGTGTGATCGATGCATCGTGCGGAGCATGCGGTTCTGCGATGAGGAGTGCCGGCGCATTGGGCACTTGCAGGTGCAAGGGCCAGCGATGACCGGACAACACAATTTCGTCAGCAAGTGCATGTAGTTGAGTCCATGCATATTGCATGTGTGTGTGAGTTCTTGTAAGTGCTGTGTCTAAGTTCTCACATATGTAAGTTCTGATCCAAGTCCTCATCGCCGCCGAGTTGTGTCATCAGCGAAGGACAATTGGAGCTGAGATCGAGGTTGGGATCCCATCAAGTTGTGTCCCTGGCTGCAAACAGGTAGCGGTGATGTATTTGAGTTCATCGTCGCAAGAAAAGCCACATCGCTGAATGCCCAAGTCGTCAAGGTTAGATTGCCGACAAGTCATGTCATCGGCGGTAAGAGACGGCCGCAAAGGGAGGAAGAGAAGGGAAATATGTCCCTCCAGTACCATCTGTTCATGCGCAGCAACTGTGTGGCATGGTCAGCAAGAGAAATGTAATGCTTCTTTGAGATGCGTCGAAAGATCGCCCTTTCAGATGAGAAACATGACATGACAAGGTTGAAGACCGTCAATGACATGACTTGCTAGTCCTGCGTGCTTGTCTGTGGACTAGGAGCCTCGGACATTAGGACTAGTGGGCAGCCATGCTAAACGCGGGAGCATTTGTCATTTCTTACGATTGCCTTTTAATCTTCACATAGTTAAGAAATTACCCGTACTAAGCATGTATACCTTCACATGACATCATATTGCTTCTGAGTCAACAGCGTGCATGTGTATTACCACTCAAAACTTAATTTTCTGCTCGATGAAAACAACACAAGCACATCACGTTAATTTATACAGAACAAAAGACAATACGCATAGCTCAAATGCCTTAGTATACACTAACTCACTCAAGCAAGTGTGAAGTGTATAAACAAAACACCGTGCATGACTTCACACTCCGGTGCATGCCGACACCCCTCGGCAAGGCAGCCACGACGCACCGCCCGCCTCTAAGGCCATACCTCGACTTGGGCCCCGCGTCGACTTCGCACGCACGGGCTCCGTCTCTCCTCACCACTCGCTTGGAGGTCATAGCCTCGGTGGGGCGGCCACGCCGCGTCGCCCACCTAGAATGACATGCCTCGGCGGGGTGGCCCTGCGTTGATTTCGCCCGTACGACATCCGTCTCTGCTCGCTTCGAGGCCATAGCCTTGGCAAGACGGCCCCTGCGTCGACTTCACCCACCCAGGCTCCATCTCGGCGCGTCGCCTGTCTCGAAGACCATGCCTCGGCGGGGCGGCCCTGCTTTGATTTTTTCAAAGGCATCCCGACTCCCGAGGGGCCAGGGCGAAAGGATTGCGTCCTCTCGCCCCTCGGGACCACGGACTGTCCTCGCGACCTCGGGCCTTGCAGATGAGGGAGTTGTCGTAGGTGGACACCAAGGGATGCCCCGCCCCTAGGGTCGTCGGCAATATTCAGAAGGCCATAGGGAAAGTTATGTGTGTGTGTGGACTAAGTCCATGTGGCGTATCTGTTAAAATGTACCTAAACGTCCTTCTCTCTCTCAATGAAGGCAAGAGAAAGAAGCGAAATATCTCTTCTTGCCCCTGTATATGTGGCCCTAAGGGCATGTAAGAAGGGGGTCTTTCATTCATTCACGTATATTCATAATACAATGCTTGTACCTCTCACACTATTTGGCTCTATCATCTTATGATCTCCGAGACAAAAGGGTACTCATACCCACTGTCTAGTTTTATTGCTACAACATGAACTATTTGTTACAAAATTCCAACGTTTGGATTTCGTGGATTAATTCTTCTTGGAAAGAAGTGAGTGATGAACATTTGCAAGCTAGCCAGACGGAGAGGCAGAGGCTAATTCGTTCCCATGCCTTGTTAGTGAGAAGCTAGTTCCATTCTGTTGTCCTTAACTGCCGGTAGGAGGGTTCCCAAAGTCATCAACTTAGCTAGAATCTTATCAAGCTAGCTTAGCTAGGTTTCGCTAACATTTTATCATACACTGTTCATACGTACCCAAGAGTCAAATGCTGGAACTAACCAACGTCCAGATTAGTACTTGTCTAATCCTCAAGGAAAGTACCCTCCTGTGGCAATGTCAACACGGCTAGCTGCAAGCTTGCAACTACCAATAATTATAGCCAGTATACGGTAACCTCCTAATCATTTGTTGTTGTTAACACACCCATCTATTCTTTTATCCAATTTCACATCAATTGCTATCACATCAATTTCATAATATGATAATTATCCTCATTAAACAATTACCAGAGCCTAACACAATACCAAGTCTCTTGGTGCTAGTCAAGACTGAAAGAAATACAACTAGCACAACACACTTAGTAAAGTAAATCAATTCTGAAAAATAGAAACAACACGCGAAGGGATGGCAAAAACAACCAAGGATGCACTGGCCGAGTGCACCTCATAGCAAGAGAGGAGGCGCGGCGAGCTCGAGGAGGTGGCGACGCGTGCTTGGGGGAGGGGAGGAGGCAGGCTCAGGAAGGAGGCACGCTAGGCTCGAGGAGGAGGTGGCGTCGAGGACGACAGCGATGGGCTCAGGGAGGGGAGGTGGGGCGCCGGGTTCGGGGAGGCGGCAGCACGTGCTCGGAGAGAAGGCAAAGGGCTCTGGGGAGAAGGCACACCAGGCTCGAGGAGGAGGCAGCGGGCTCGGGGGAGGAGCTACGCCTGGCTCGAGGAGGAGGCGGGCTCAGGGAGGAGGCGACGGGCTCGGGGGAGAATATAAATAGGGTTGTACATCATAGACGGTTCTAAAGTATAACTGTCTATGATAAATACACATCACAAACAGTTTTAAAGTAGAACCGTCTGTGATAAATATACATCATAGACGGTTCCATTAAATAACCGTATGTGATAATAAACATTATCATATACATACATGCAAATGCAAAATTTTAACAAAAATGGCGAGGAATTATATCTGAATATTAGTAAATCATTAGTTTGAGCTCAAAGTCTAATTTGTAGTTGTCATATTTAATTAATGAAGAATATTGACAAAAACGGTGAGGAATTATATCTAAATATTTGCTAAAACTATGCTAAAACCGCTAATTTTACAACAAGTAGTTCAATTACATATGTGCAAAGAACTTAGCGTACTCATGTCTAATCCTACAGTCTACAGTCCTCGCTGTAGAAGATGATGTAGTCGTCCCACCCTTGCGCCACACCGCAGTTGGTGCTCGTGCACCAGTGGCCGTCCTCTGACAGCGCCAACACCTGGCCCTGTGGCCTGACCATGTTCTATTTCACCTCCTGGACCGCGTCCACAGCGAGCGTCCGGCACCGTCTACCCTCCCGATTGGTCCTCTTGGCCGTCTCGCACTCGCCGTCGGCGGGCTTGCCCTCAACCTCGCTGAGGAGGAGGCCGGCTTGCCCTCAACCTCGCTGAGGAGGAGGCATAGAGGGTTTTATACTCCATATATGACACCCATCTGTTAATTACCATGTGTTACAATCCAGATGACTTATACTAATTAAAACCGTAATCCGTTACTATATCCATGCTTTTAACTTACTATGCCAAATACAAAATAACTGGGATGTGTGATCATATCACTATAGCAATGCCTGACGGTTCGTCCTCAGAGATTGCATCCGTGACGGTTTTCTCGTCCATCCCTGACGGCTAATTAGGCCTACTGCTTCTTCTTCTTCTCATATGGGATTGAATCCGTGTCTTGCTTGATCGATATACATGGATATATATGGTGTAATTGCCGCCGTCTAATCTGCTACAGAAAGTTGGCAAAAACCATAAATTAAAATGTTTTTTTTTCTCACTCCGAAAAAGATCGTACTAATTAAGATGGAGTCAGCTAGTCATCTAGATCATATACACCAAAAGTGAGTCAGACACACATACATACATCCCCAGCAAGATTAATTAGAAAAATACGAAGACAGTCAGGCAATTCAAGTTGATGGGGGAAATTCCTTGCAACTTGTGCGTTGACCAAGATAGAGTAACGGCACCAGGCACCAGCTGATGATCGAGAGATAAGCTGTTGCTGCGCTGCTCATCACCACACGTCAGTTGTACTAGCAGAGTTACATGCATGATTGGCATGCACGTTCTCGAGCGGCCCGTCTGCATTTTTGGTCAACCAAAGAATCTAAAATTTTATCCAACAAATTCATATATATATATGCATGCATGCTTTGATAGCAAGCAGCTTGTTCATGCTCGATCAGCAGTATATATACCCCCTCCATCTCAAGTTCCCTGGACGTACCAGAGCAATTCTAGCATCAGTTAAGCACTTTAATACGTTGGAAACTAACTACGTACGTAGCTAGCTAGCGAATAGCGATCTCGATCGATATACAGGCGGTCGAATTGGGGGGAGATGGTGAAGCTTGACGCCGGCGCCGTCGCGCTATCTCTCTGCATGTTGCTCGCCTGCTTCCTCGCCGGGCAGTCGGCGGCCGGCGGCGGCTACGGCGAAAAGGACGTCGAGGACAAGGTGAGGAATGAAGTGGAGAAGGCAATCAAGAGCAAACCCGGCATCGGCGCCGCCCTCATCCGCCTGGTATTCCACGACTGCTGGGTTAACGTAAGTAAATTGCCATGCATTAATTGTACTGTAAGTTAGATTTGATACTGTGTCTGATCCTCTAAATTGTGTTAGCGCATGTGCTAATTAATTTGCTAATCACTTGCAGGGTTGCGATGGATCCGTGCTCTTGGATAAGACGCCGTACAGCAGCAACCGCGGGACGGAGAAGAGCGCGGACAACAACATCGGCCTCGACGGCTTCCACGTGATCGACGATATCAAGGCCAAGCTTGGCGACGGCGTCTCCTGCGCCGACATCGTCGTCTTGGCGGCGCGCGACGCGACCGACATCCTCAGCCGCGGCAAGATCACCTACCCCGTCGAGACGGGACGCAAGGACGGCGTGATCTCGTCCGCCGTCGCCGCGGACGCCATCCTCCCGGCCTCCACCTTCGACTTCCAGCAGCTCAAGGACAACTTCGGCAAGAAGAACTTCACCCAGGAGGAGCTCGTCATCCTCTCCGGCGCGCACTCCGTCGGCGTCTGCCACCTCTCCTCCTTCCAGGACCGCTTCAACTCCTCCACCGCCACCCCCATCGACTCCAATTACAAAGCGGCCCTCCTCAAAGACGTCGATGCCCAGAAGCAGCAGCAAGGGACGTCGGACCCGACGGAGAAGAACAACATCCGCGACATGGACCCGGCATTCCGGAACGAGTCCGTCTACGATGCCACAGGGGTGGACACGGCGGCGACGGGCGCCCTGGACAACAGCTACTACCACGCCAACCTGCAGAACATGGTGCTCCTCAAGTCCGACTGGGTGCTGCGCACGGACGGCGAAGCCGCGGGCGACCTGCGAGAGTACAGGGACAACGCCGCCAAGTGGAACGTCGACTTCGGCAATGCCATGGCCAAGCTCAGCAAGCTCCCCGCCGAGGGAAGCCATTTCGAGATCAGGAAGAACTGCAGAGTCGCCAATCAGAACTACTACTACTAGACGTCTGAACTCTATAGAGACGAGCCCTTAATTTAATCAACGACAACACGTACGTGAGGCACCTTGTGGCGTCTACATGTACCCGTAATAATTCGCTACTGTACAATTTCTTGGCCCATGAACTACTTTTTCTTCCAGTTGGGTATGCGCAACGTGCAGTAGTGGTACATGAATGCAGTACTGTCTGTTTACAAAAATTATAGTACACACACGTGTGTGTGTATATATATATATGGAAACATATCTAGTGTTAATGGATAATTCAGTGCTAAAGTGATAATACTAATCTTGACCGTTGGATCTGGATCTTGACTGTTGGAGGTGCGAGCATGCATAGTGATTAAATGTTTAGAGGTGCAAGTCTGCATTAATCTTGGTTGTTCAATCCAGATCCAACGGTTAAGATTGATATTAACACCTTAGCACTAGATACGTTCCCTTTATGTATGTATGTAACTCAAAAATCAAAATTAACCGTGCATCTCTTGTATATCCTTCCTAGTCACCGGAATATGTAAGATTACGCGTATTTTCTGCTACTTTAAGAGTGGTGCACAATATTCATTTGGCAATACATTTGCATTTTCCGGTATTGCTTTATCTACTCTACTATATACACTATGATTGCAAGATTTTGTGGGAGCATGCATGTCATAAATTGAATGCACATATGTGTAAAACCAATAAGTATAATTAATCTAGCTTCATGTGTGGACCTGTAACAGTTCTTAATTCCTTATCCATAATACTACTGCACTCTACAAGGAAACTGAGACTACAGAAGAAACAAAAGAAGCTAGACAGAGCTACTCATATAGAGTATCTGCTAACAACCATTCAGTTAAGTTGACATTCTTATCAACAACAAACACCTTGATTAGTGGAGACTAGCTCAGAGAATGTCGATAGGAAGTGCTTCAATATAATATTTGCTTGTGTCCACTTAATCATATGCAACCATATATACCAGTTCTGCACAACCTTAGCCTTTTAGACTTGTAGTATAACGGGATTGATTAATAACAGTTGACTAAAATATTAGGAAAATCAATCGAATTTCTTGCCGTTCGATTTTACGTCACAAATCGTGCTTTAGCTAAACTCCATATCCATCTCCGGCGAGGCTCTTCGTCTCTGACGAAATTTGGGTGAGTTGGGGTTCGGGTTTGCCTCATTTAGGGTTCGAGTTCACCGGAATCCTTGACTATAGCGCGAGGGAGGGGCGGCAGTGGCGTCGCCAGCGATGGGATCGGAAGAGGGCGCCAGGCAGGACGGTGACGTCTTCAAGGAAATCTTGGTTGGCAGGAGTCGGTAAGGCAGTGGATCCGACTGCGCCGCCGGAGACAGAGAAGAAGGCGGTGCAATGGGGTTGAGGTGGCAGAGGGGCATGGATAAGTGGGCAGCATGGTGGGGCAATGGATCCGACTGCACCGCCGGAGATAGAGAAGAAGGCGGTACGGTGGGGTTGAGGTGGCGGAGGGGCAGGGATGAGTGAGCAGCATGGTTGGGCAATGTATCCGACTACACCACCGGAGACAAAGAAGAAGTTGGTGTGGTGGGGTTGAGGTGGCGGAGGGGCGGGGATGAGGAGGGGGCAGCGCAGGTGCCGATGGTGGTGCCGATTGCCGCGGCGGGAGGCGGTAGCTGTAGGGGAGGTGCTCACCGACGGGCTTTGCCGGCTCTGAGGGTGATGCCAGCGATGCAATGGGGTGGCGTCTAGGGTGGGGGCAGGTTGGTGGGTGATGGTTGGTGGTGTGTGTTGCGGTTTGGAGAGGTGATGTTGTTTTAGAAGGGTAAGGAAATCTAGACCATCGGATGAAGATCCAATGGACCGAAAATACGACTGATTTTTTTGGGGGGGAAAAACAATCGACTGATACATAGACACTCCCGTAGTCTATCACCTGGAGTACATCTTGAAATCACTTAATTCTATTTTAAAGGCTCTTTGGATTGTCGAATGAATTTTGCAGGATATGAACGGTCGTAGGGGGCATCCGGTGCCCCGCCCCTAGGGTCGTCGGCAATACTCGGGAGGCCCTATGAAAAGTCATGTATGTGTATACTAATTTCATGAGGTGTATCTATAAAAATATACCTAAACACCCATATCCCTCTCATTGTAAGGCAAGGGCAAGAAGAGAAATGCACCTTCTTACCCTGTATATATGTGGGGAGCTGTTCGTGAAGACTGAACAAGAAGTTACGTATGGAAAAAAGAGCTGAAAGCATTTGAGAAACCGTTGTATGTACCACTTCGGAGTGAGGGGCACCCACATCACTCCAGAGGCCTACCGCACCGCTCAGGAGGCATCCCCTCGTGCATGGGCCCACATAGCTCCGGAGGCCCCTGCGCGCGGGCCACGTCGCTTGTGGAGCGTCTCACTCCGAAGCATCCTTCTCACACAAGCCAACCTCACTTCGGAACTCCGGAGCACCCCCACGCGTGGGCCACCTCCCTCTCCTGCTCCCCTTGCGAGCAGGCCCAGCTCGCTTCGGAGCCCCGCGCGGACTCACTCTGGAGGCCAGCTGTACCGCTTCGGAGGCATCCTTGTTAGGAATTATCAAGATTATTTTGCATAATGGAGTAGTAGAGTTAGTTTGCTCGTCGAGTCTATTGCGCATGCAACATTTACGCCCGGCAAGATGTGCATGCAGCCAGTGATGAAGCTTGGGCCAAATCTCAAGGGGGGTCGAAGGCCAGTGCTAAATCGTATTACTACAACATGGTAGAATTTATAGTCATCGAAAATTTTTAGGTAGATCTTGTCCGTATTTTAGTTATAAACTACCTTGTTTCAGTAAGATATATGTGTATATTTACTCTAAAAACAGAGGAGGAAGAGACGCATGATGCAAAAAAGCAGCAATCACTTCTTAGGTTGATGGCCATATTACTCGACCATTCCAAGCTTTAGTTGTGCGGGGATATTTCGTGCTCCGTCGGCCGCCGCAATGCCTCATCTAGTTGCCTTGTGGCTTTGCCACTCACGCTTTGCTGTAATTTGAGCTAAAGGCGACGAAGAAGCAAAAAGTAAAGCTGTGGTGATGGGCGTTAGCTGCTGACTAAACTGAGCTACCAAAATGAGTGAACGATTAAAACTATTTTGCTAACTTGTAAAGAGTAGGAAAATAAAACTATGTCAGTGATTCATGGCCTGGTGATGAAGAAGCTAAAACAGATTGGTTCGAACTTAACGGGATTTTTGGAGGTGTAGGCAGCAGGGTGGCAATTTGAAAGGTTAAGTAATGGATGCACCTAAATACTACTGCATACTCAGTGTTACTCAAAAAAAATTTGTTGGTTGGGGGGGGGGGCTACGACCCACTTTGGCCTTAACTATCCTCCATCATTGCATGCAGCAGTTACACCCGGCAAGACATGCATGCAAGCAGTTACGTGTGTGCGTTAAATAAGCTAGCGTGAGTTAAGGACAGAGGTGGCGTGAGTTAAGGAGGCCGGTTATGCTTGCTGTGTCTATTTACTTGGTTGTATCCAACACATAAAAATAAGAGTAAGAGAGAAAGGTGAAAAGTTGTAGGCAACAGCACAAAACTCATCTATGTTTGTTCTAGAGAAAAAAATAATGAATGAGTTCTCTCCAGGAGCTGGTTCAATAATTGGTATCAAAGCGAGACATGCTTAGTGCAGCACGACAACGACGACAAGAGCGAAGCGGAAGCGGTATCCATGTGGCGCTCGTCGAGACATCGATCCAATGTGCTAGAGGTGCTGCACCAGCATGTCAAGGTGGCAAACAGGGTGTGCGCGGATGCAATGGCATCGCACATCATGGCCGCAGCTAGCACTGCGGATGGGGAGGCCAAGCGCATCTTCGGGTGAATTTGTGCGATTGGCAAGGTCTTGATCGTGGTAGCCCGCGTCGGGAGGTGCAACCTGTGGATCCGTGCAGTGGTGCGACCAGGGCTTACGATGACTTGGCGTCCTGCAGGCCACGAACGACAGCGTGTGTGTGATCGTGGGAGTGTGATCGATGCATCGTGCGGAGCATGCGGTTTTGCGATGAGGAGTGCCGGCACATTGGGCACTAGCAGGTGAAAGGGCCAGCGATAATCGGACAACGCAATTTTGTCAGCAAGTGCATGTAGTTGAGTCCATGCATGTTGCATGTGTATGTGAGTTCTTGTAAGTGCTGTGTCTAAGTTCTCACATATGTAAGTTCTGATCCAAGTCCCCATCGCCGTCGAGTTGTGTCATCAGCGAAGGACAATTGGAGCTGAGATCGAGGTTGGGATCCCATCAAGTTGTGTCCCTGGCTGCAAACAGGTAGCGGTAAGGTAGTTGAGTTCATCGTCGCAAGAAAAGCCACATCGCTGAATGCCCAAGTCGTCAAGGTCAGATTGCCGGCAAGTCATGTCATCGGCGGTAAGAGACGGCCGCAAAGGGAGGAAGAGAAGGGAAATATGTCCCTCCAGTACCATCTGTTCATGCGCAGCAACTGTGTGGCATGGTCAGCAAGAGAAATATAATACTTCTTTGAGATGCGTCGGAAGATCGGCCTTTCAGATGAAAAACTTGACATGACAAAGTTGAAGACCGTCAATGACATGACTTGCTAGTCCTGCGTGCTTGTCTGTGGGCTAGGAGCCTCGGACATTAGCACTAGTGGGCAGCCATGCTAAACGCGGGAGCATTTGTCATTTCTTACGATTGCCTTTTAATCTTCACATAGTTAAGAAGTTACCAATACTAAGCATGTGTACCTTCACATGACATCGAAAGACAAATATCGTTCTTTGTAATAGTCTTAGTTTCTTGCTTGATTGTCGATATCTGATCAATACCATACACACACGGGAGTAGGGTTGTTATTCTCCGGAGAAGGCACGAACTCGTATAAAAATCCCGTGTCAATCGCTCTGCGTGATTTCATCTCTAGGAGACCCCGAATCAAACAATCTTTACGTAAGATCGGTTCTAAAACACCGAACGATTGGCCGACCGTGGGGATTCCGGTAATCTCTTGTCAACATACTTTCTTTTTCCAAATCTCATGCACTCATGGCAGGGGAATGGAACGAGGAGAACTGGTTTGACTTGGCAGATTACGCAGACGTCGATATGGATGCCGGTTTCAACTACGAGCCGAGTAATGCATCCTCTCGATGGTGATGTCGCCTCGGAGATCATTCTCCGAGAAACCATCCCATCGATGGAGTTGAGGAGGATCCTTATCCCCACAACGATCGTCCAACAGAGAGCCAATTCCCTCAAAGGACAAGGGTCAATCGGCCGGGACCGCATCCGAAGGACTCACAACACGACGAGCTTTTCCTCCAAGTGTTCAAGTCCCCTAAGGCGGTCCGACACAGTGAGACAAGTCCTGAGAGCCACCATTCCAGGACTCTACCAACATCTGGTGATCCTCTCTCTCATGATAACTCCAGAGGGAGTGGGATCAAGCATGCTTTTCCTGCAAATTCGACCGTCTCTCCGCAGATCTCATTTGCGGACGGAGAGCGATTATAACCTGAGTTCCCTACGGAGGGGTTACTCCAAGTCACGGATGGTGTCTCTCGAGTACTCCTCAGCGGGAGGCCTCGGCGCAAGTGAGAATCATCAGCGGAGGTCTTCGTCATTCCTCGATCGTCGGTCACCTTATGGAGGCCGAGATAAGAACACTCCCGAAGATCACGACCGCCCCCGTGATAATGGCAAGGGCATCACCGATGGCGGACAGGACCAATACTCTGATGAGCGCGAGGGAAATCCTCGACATTCTCGCACTCCATTGAGAAGGCCTCAAGAATCTAATGAGGAGAATTTTTGTAGCGTCCCGTTTTTCGGAGTTTTTGAAAATTTTTAAAAGAAAACCATTTGCTTCTATTTGCCAAAAGCTTAATTTGGAATTTCAGAATTCAATTGCATGTTTAATATGAATCAATCAAACTTCAATTAAATTAAAGTTGGTTTGATTGAGATTTCTGGAATTTAAAATCAAAATTATCATTTTGAGAATTTTCTTGGATTTATTGGATTTTAGAAATTGATTTTTGTTTTATCCGAATTGGAAAAATTATTTTATTTGTAAAAGAAAAAGAAAATTTAAAGTTAAAAGTATTTTTATTAAGTCTAGAATAATTCAAGGAATTTCGTGAATTTTCTAGAATTTTTGGAGTCTATTTGCTATTTTCTAAATTGCCTTTTGTTTTATTTGAATTTCAAATCAAAAATGAATTTAAAATCCTTTTTCGTTTGTGGGCGAATTCCTCGGCCCATCTCCATTCCCTCGTGCCCACTCCGCGGCCCGTTTCCGCGCCGCGCATCCCATCACCTCGGTAGTTGGATCTTCATCCGGCGTCCCTCAGCGTCCACGTCGCGCGCTCAGCTTCTCGCCGTTTGGCCGTTGGATCGCGATCCGAGCGCCATCGCGTCGCCCGCGCTTCTTCCGACTTCCACCGTCCGATTGAAATCGGACGGCGCCGCTCGTCTCCGCCGCGCTCTTCTTCTCCTCACCGTCCGATTGAAATCGGACGGCCTCCGCTCGCCGCGCCTCCTCGCTCCCACCGTCCGTCGGAATCGGACGGCTCCGATCGTCGTCTCGTCGCGTCGCCGCCGCTCTCTCCCACGTCGCCCGCGCGTCGCCGCGAATCTCGCCGCCGTCCGTCTCGCCACGCCACGACGCGCCCGTCCGTCGCCTCGTCGCGCGCCTCGCGCGCGCCGCGCCGCGCGCGTCTCGTCGCGCGCGCCGTCCGTCGCTCGCGAGTCTTTAAATCCCGCGCCGTTCGTCTCCTCTCTCTTCTCTCTCCTTTCTCTCTCTCGTCGTTTCTGCCACCGCCTCCTCTCTTCTTCTTCTCCGACGCCGACGACGCCCATTGTCTCTCGTAAGCGCGCCGTCTCCTTCACCCAGTCGCCGCCTTGCCGTCTTCCCGACCCGCGTGCCGCCTCGTCTCTCTCTCTCTCTCTCTCTCTCTCGCTGGTCCGAGCCAACAAGCGGCCATGCTCGCTGCCGTAGGGTCGCCCTTGTCCACGCTTGACGAGTTTTGCCACGTGGCTGCCGCGTCGGCGATTAGCGCATAGCGAGCGTCAAATCCGGGATTTTCAATTGAAAAATAATTCCGAAAATCCGAAAAAAACCCTAATCTATCATTTTATGTGATTTTCAACTTCTTTTGGCTATAACTTTCACATCCGAACTCCGATTTGGGTGATCCAAATTTCTAAATTTATATAAATTCACCCTCTTTCATTTGGCACTGGTTTTGTAATTTTTGGAGTTCATTTGGTGCTGTTTTATTTATTTGTTGCTTTTCTCGCACGTGTAGATTCAGGCGTTTGGAAGATTTCTTCGACCCGACGATGAAGACCCTCTCCTCGTCAACGAAGGCAAGTCGTAGGCCTTTGACCATGTTGAACCCATTTTACAAATGTATATTGTATTAAATTATCATGCATGGCTAGTTTTATTAAAAATGGTTTTGGGAGTAGATAATTACCAAATTGCCATTATGCCTCCTTGATAAATTGAAAATGAAATGTCTCCTTGAATGACATATATCTTTGGACACCATAGGATGGTTAATACTAGTTGGACATAATTGTATCACCAACCTGGGAGCGTATTATTGCTTAGACATGCTCTAGTTACCATGATGCTTTCGATCACATGTTCAATGATTATTGAAATTTGACTAATGGAACTATGGAACAGTGGTGTGAGGCCACTTTTATTAAAAGATGTTGTGCCATGGCGAGGATTGCCATTTGGTGGGGTTGAACAAAAATGATTTATGCTCGGGCTTGAGGTAGGAAGCTAGAGTGGGTGTGTGATGCACATTGGGTTGTGGTAGACTTGTGCGAGCGACCAACTAAGGACTTAACTTTGCAAGTCATTGATCCGGGTCACCTCGTGCAACCATAAGTCCGGTATGGGACGGACCGCCAACTAATTAGGGAAGTTTTGAGTCGGTTCTGTTAGGGTTGATTATTGGCGCAAGAGAAATTTGTGATGGCGAAACCTTAGCGAGCGTAACCGAGGCAAAATGGAACTTTGTAAAGGCCTTGTGATAGTCACTTAGTCGCACACCTCGGAAGTGTGTCGACGGACATTGCAAGTGATTTATCTCTTGTGGGTAAAGCCGCACAACCTCTGCGAGTGTCAAAATCTATTCGAATAGCCGTGTCCCGATTACGGACATGCACAGTGATTTCGCGCAAGGGGTAGTATTTTCAAAAATGTGGTTTGGTTCGATGGAAGCGTTTGGTTGGAATGGTTGGGAAGTGAGCGGGATGTTCATTGTTTGATTCAAAAGAACTTGGTTATCTATGTATTATTCTTTTAAAATCACGCTTTGAAATCTAATTAATGTATTTATTGTTAAACTTGCTTTACGCAAATTAACCATAAAGCCACCCTTGCTTAAGCTGTCATGAATACTATGTGCATACATTTTCTACGACTTGTTGAGTACTTTATGTACTCACGGCTTTATGCCCTTTGTTGATCGGTCAAAGAAGAATCAGAAATGTTGAGTTCTACGAAGAAGGCTACTTTGAAGACTTGCGAATTAGGTCACGTCCTCCACTCGATTGCTGTGGGCATGTCGATTGGGCTCCACGTATTTTGAGATTTCACGCGGATACTCTGTTGTTGCTAAGCCACGTGAGGCGACTTTTGTAAGAACCTTGACCATAAGGTCTTTCTTGTTTTAATTAATATTACTTTATGCGCTTCATTAGTTCGTTGTGAATGGTTATGAATGCATCATTGTTGTAACTGCAAGCTAGCTCACGATCATGGGACTAGCTTGGTGTGCACAGAGGGTCTCGGGGTTGTGTGACACGGGCGCCGACAAGAGATGGTATCAGAGCCATATCGACTGAAGGACGTAGCCTTTAGTTAGATTGGTCGTCTTAGTCAAAGATTCAAAATATATTTTCTAAAACAAATCAACCAATTAACTTGACTAGATATTTTTCTCTTATCTTATTCTGTTCTTTCTCGCCTTGTTCTATTCTTTTCTTATCATCTTACCCTCTTATATCATTCTTGAATTCTTTCATCTTATCTTTTCTGGAACTTGGTTTTCAAATTTAAATTTGACTCCCTCATCTCTGGATTATCCCTAGGATCGAGCCTATCAAGATCAAGCAATGGAAGTTTTGGAAGTTCAAGATCCGCAGTTTGTTTCTTGTTGCCCCTCCGTAAAGATTAGATTGGTAGCTGCCTCCCTAGTTTTAGAGTCGTTTAGTCCGCGTAATAGTGCTTTTGTGCTTAAGTGTCCCTTTTGGTTTGCTTCTTGATAGCTTTCCGGCTATCCGTTCGTTGGGTAAAACCAACTTTTTCCGCATTAGGTTGATCCATCCATCTCCCTTGCTTCTCACTCATCTCCGTGCTTTCCCTCGCATCTAAATTGCTTTCTTCTTCTCGTCTATTAAACCGTGAAGCTTTGTCGCAGATGGTTCAGACCCGCAACTCATGAGCCAAGATGAGACTCAAGCGCCGATGCCCGTCTTCCCAGCCGCTGATGCAGATCCGGGTTTGAGTCGATTCATGGCAGCCAGACGCGGTGATGAGCTCTTTGATGCGAATATGACTCAGATGATGAATCGCCAGACCGATTCGCCGCCTCGCTCGCCATGATGAATCGAGCGATCAAGCGCCACGCCCACGCTGCTCCACCCCGATGTTTCCTCATCCAGTTGGCGAGTTTTGAGGACCCATCCGCCCACTTTCTCTAGCTCCTCGGAGCCATTGGGCCTGATGATGGTGTTACGTTCCATGGAAAGAAGCTCGCTATCACCCGTTGTGATGATCGCGAGAAGGTTACATATGCCACCCACCGGCTTGAAGGTACGGCTGCGAGAATGGTGGGAGAACTATTGTGCCGCCATGGAAACCGAGAGTATCACTTGGGCGAAGTTTTCAGGAGCTTTCCGCCACTCCCATATCCGGATGGAAAGGTGGAAATGAAGAAGAATGAGTTCCGTGAGCTGCAGCAAGGCAACATGTCAGTGAGTGAATATCTTAACAGTTCACTCAGTTGTCCCGTTATGCCCCAGAGGACGTTGCCACAGATGATGCCCGCCAGAAGCGCTTCAAGAGAGGACTCAACCCCAGTTTGAAGGTGCAAGTCATTGGGAATGATTATGCAGATTTCCAGCACTTGGTGAACAAGGCCATGCTCATCGAAGAATCCCGCCGTGAGCTTGAAGAATCCGCAAGAGAAAGATGATGCGACCACGGTGCCCATCGGTCTCACTCCCAGAGAGTCGAGAATGAATGTGCGCCTCCCGCCGTGTTGCTCCACTGTCACGTTGAGCCCTCAGAGACACCTCGCCCGGCGATTCGGTGACCGCGGCTTCAGCGGCTCCGGCAACGCAACCAAGGAATGTCAACCTGCGGTAGGATCACTCGCTTTAAGTGCCATCGGTGGGCACTTCGCCGCGATTGCCGCAGAGGCAAGGCCCTTCTCTGTTCGTTTCAATATGGGAGCCACCCGACCAGACCCCACTCCCGAGTCGCCGTGGAGCCCTCGGACTCCAACCGCACGGTCAAGTCTCCTCGGCCTTTTGGAAGAGGTCGTGTGAACCACACCACTGTGGAGGAAGCCCAGACGGCCCGGACGTCGTCTTTGGGTAAGTTCCTTGTCAATTCAAAGACTCGCCCTCTGTTTTGTTTGATTCGGAGCTTCGCATTCGTTTGTTTCTGAGTTTTCTTTGAAAGGCACCGTTGGAAGTTTTGCCTCTTAAAAGTGTTTTGTTGGTTCGATCTCCGGTCGAATTGAGTACGAACCAAGGTTGCCCTAAGGTTAAAGTGACCATAGAAGGGTAGAATTCCTTGCTAATCTCATCATCATAGACACCAAGTCTCTTGATGTGATTTTGGGAATGGATTGGCTTGCCAATCACCAAGCCCTCTTGGATTGTGGTGGTAGAAGCATCACTTTGGTCGATCCGGATGGAACCAAGGTAAAGTTTGAAGCTTCCCGGAGAAGCTATTTGGATCTTTTGTCTGCAGTGCGCTGTTGTGTCTTTGGAAGAAGTGCCGATGAGTCGAGAGTTTTGGATGTTTTTCCGATGATCTACCCGAATGCCACCGCATCGAGACTTGGAGTTTGTCATCAATCTTGTTCCAGAACTGCTCCTATTTTCAAGAGACCCTACTGATTGCTCACAATGATTTGGTTGAGCTAAAGAAGCAAATTGAAGAAATGCAAGAGAAAGGTTTTGTCAGGCCAAGTTCTTCACCTTGGGAGCCCAGTGATCTTTGTTGCAAAGAAGGATGGTACCCAACGGATGTGTGTGGATTACCGAGCTCTCAATGAGGTCACCATCAAGAACAAGTACCCTCTGCCCAGGATCGATGATTTGTTTGACCAGTTGAAAGGAGCCGGTGTGTTCTCCAAAATAGACTTGAGGTCGATACCACCAGTTGAAGATTCGTCGGAAGATATTCCCAAGACAGACTTTCTCAACGGTATGGGTGTATGAGTTCACGGTCATGTCATTTGGATTGACCAATGCCCCTGCTTACTTTATGAATTTAATGAATAAAGTATTCATGGAGTATTTGGATAAGTTCGTCATTGTCTTCATTGACGATATTTTGGTGTATTCCAAGAGTGAAGAAGAGCATGAAGAGCACCTCCGTTTGGTCCTGAATAAGCTTAGAGATCATCAACTCTATGCTAAATTCAGCAAGTGTGAGTTTTGGATGAAAGAAGTTACTTTCTTGGGTCATGTCATGTCTGCAGAAGGAGTGTCTGTTAATCCTAGCAAGGTTAAGGATGTGCTTAATTGGGAGTCACCCAAGTCAGTGCCTCAGGTCAGAAGTTTTCTTGGAATGGCAGGATACTATCGTCGATTCATAGAAGGATTCTCCAAGATAGCAAGACCCCTCACTCAGCTGTTGAAGAAAGAAAAGAAATTTGCTTGGACAACAGATTGTGAGCAAAGTTTTCAAGAGTTGAAGAAGCGTCTGACAACAGCTCCGGTGTTGATTTTGCGGATGTCAGGAAGGATTTTGAGATTTTACGTGATGCATCCGGCAAGGACTTGGTTGTGTCTGATGCAAGAAAGGAAGGTAGTAGCCTATGCTTCCGTCAGATTGAGGCCTCATGAAGTGAATTACCCCACTCATGACTTGGAGTTAGTCAGTAGTGCATGCTCTAAAGATATGGCGTCATTACCTTATTGGTAATCATTTGTGAAGTCTACGGACCATAAGAGTTTGAAGTACATTTTCACTCAGGCTGATCTTAATATGAGGCAAAGAAGGTGGTTAGAGTTAATCAAGGATTATGATATTGGAATCCATTACCACCCAGGCAAAGCTAATGTTGTGGCAGATGCCTTGAGCAGAAAAGTCTACTGCAATACCCTGTCGATCAAGGAAAATCAGCCAGCCCTTCATGAAGAATTCGAAGCTCAAGTTAGAGTTGGTTGAAGAAGGTTATCTAGGCGCCTTAGAAGTTCAACCCACTTTGCGGAATCGGATCAAGGAAGCTCAAGTTGAAGATACCAATATTAAGGAAATCAAGAGCATCATGAAGAAAGGTAAAGCCACGAGATTTTGGAAGATGAGCAAGGCACCATTTGGTTTGACAAGCGAACTGTGTTCCAGATCGTAAAGAGCTTAGCGGTGATACTCAAGGAAGCCCATGAAACATTGTATTCCATTCACCACGAAGCACAAAGATGTACCAAGACCTTAAAGAAATGTATTGGTGGCCTAGCATGAAGCGTGAGATTGCCGAGTATGTAGCTCGGTGTGATGTCCGTCGTGAGTTAAAGCCGAGCATCAAAGACCTTTGGACTCCGCAACCCTTGAAAGTGCCCGAATGGAAATGGGAAGAAATTGGCATGGATTTTATCTTTGGTTTGCCAAGGACAAGGTCGGGATATGATTCTATCGGGTAATTGTGGATCGTCTAACCAAAGTTGCTCACTTTCTCCCGATCAAGACTACTTACTCGTGATAGGTAGCGAGAATTGTACATGGCAAAGATAGTGTGCCAAAGCATGGAGTGCCAAGAAGATCGTGTCGATCGAGGATCCCGATTCACCTCAAGATTTTGGCGAAGTTGCAGTTGTTTTGGGTACTAATCTAAATTTCAATCTGACTTATCATCCCAGACGGATGGGATGATGAAAGAGTAAATCAAATCCTAGAAGATATGTTAAGGGCTTGTGCCTTAGCAAATCGAGACGATTGGGATCAAATGCTACCCTATGCGAGTTTTCTTATAACAACGATTACAGTCAAGCCTCCAGATGTCTCCATTTGAAGCTCTTTACGGAAGAAAATGCAGGACACCCTTGTATTGGAATGAAGTAGGCGAAAGACAAGTGTTTGGGCCAGATATTTTGGAAAAAGCCGAAGAGCAAGTTCGATCAATCGAGAAAGGTCAAAACAAAGGCCAGACCAGCAGAAGAGTTATGCCGATAACAATCGCGAGATCTAGCTTTTGCACTGGTGATCATGTGTACTGAAGGTATCGCCTCTCAAAGGGATCGTCGTTTGAGTAAGTGGAAAGCTTGCACCAAGGTACATCGGACCTTTCGATTCTAGCCCAAGAGGAGAAGTCGCTACGGTTGGAGCTCCGCCACGGTATCGGATGTGCATAATGTCTTCCACGTGTCACAGCTGAAGAAGTGTTTGCGTGTGCCCGAAGAGCAGATGCCAGTGGAAGCAATTGCCCTGCAAGAAGACCTCACCTACAAGGAGCATCCCATCAAGATCTTGGAAGTAGCAGAACGAGTGACAAGAAGCAAGATCATCCGTTTCTGCAAGGTCCAGTGGAGCAACCACACCGAAGAAGAAGCCACTTGGGAACGAGAAGATGACTTGAAGGCTGAGTTTCCCCACCTATTCTTTAGTCAGCCTGAATCTCGGGGTCGAGATTCCCTTTAAGAGGGGTAGGTTTGTAGCGTCCCGTTTTTCGGAGTTTTTGAAAAATTTTAAAAGAAAACCATTTGCTTCTATTTGCCAAAAGCTTAATTTGGAATTTCAGAATTCAATTGCATGTTTAATATGAATCAATCAAACTTCAATTAAATTAAAGTTGGTTTGATTGAGATTTCTGGAATTTAAAATCAAAATTATCATTTTGAGAATTTTCTTGGATTTATTGGATTTTAGAAATTGATTTTTGTTTTATCCGAATTGGAAAAATTATTTTATTTGTAAAAGAAAAAGAAAATTTAAAGTTAAAAGTATTTTTATTAAGTCTAGAATAATTCAAGGAATTTCTGTGAATTTTTCTAGAATTTTTGGAGTCTATTTGCTATTTTCTAAATTGCCTTTTGTTTTATTTGAATTTCTGAAATCAAAAATGAATTTAAAATCCTTTTTCTGTTTGTGGGCCGAATTCCTCCGGCCCATCTCCTGTTCCCCGCGCCGGCCCACTCCCGCGGCCCGCTTCGCGCGCGCGCGCCATCCCCTCACCTCGTAGTTGGATCTTCATCGCGCCTCGCAGCGCCCACGTCGCCGCAGCTCCGCCTCGCCGTTCGGCCGTTGGATCGCGATCCGACGCCATCGCGTCGCCGCGCGCTTCTTCCGACTTCCCACCGTCCGATTGAAATCGGACGGCGCCCGCTCGTCTCCCGCGCCGCGCTCTTCTCCTCTCACGCGTCCGATTGAAATCGGACGGCTCTCCGTTCACGCGCCTCGCCTCCCCACCGTCCGTCGAATCGGACGGCTCTCGATCGTCGTCTCGTCGCGCCGCCGCCGCTCTCCCACGTCGTCCGCGCCGCCGCCGCGAATCTCGCCAAGGCTGCCCCGTCTCGCCACGCCGCGACGCGCCCGTCCGTCGCCTCGTCGCGCCTCCGCCGCGCCCGCCACGCCAAGGCTGCCGCTCGCCGCTGCGCGCCGTCCGTCGCCGCGAAGTCTTTAAATCCCGCGCTGCTTGCGTCTCCTCTCTCTTCTCTCTCCTTCTCTCTCTCGGCCGTTTCCGCCACCGCCTCCTCTCTTCTTCTTCTCCGCCGACGACGCCATTGTCTCTCGTAGCGCCGTCTCTTTCAGCCCGGCCGCCGCCGCCGCCGTCTTCCCAGCCACGCGCCGCGCTCCGCTCTCTCTCTCTCTCTCTCTCTCTCTCTCATGGCGGCGAGCCGACAGCGCGGCAGCTGTCGGTCAAGGTCGTGGCTGCGGCCGCCACGCAGCGATTTGCCACGTGGCTGCTGCGTCGTGATTCGCAAATGCCGACGTCAAATCCGGGATTTTCAATTGAAAATAATTCGAAAATCCGAAAAACCCTAATCTATCATTTTATGTGATTTTCAACTTCTTTTGGCTATAACTTTCACATCCGAACTCCGATTTGGGTGATCCAAATTTCTAAATTTATATAAATTCACCCTCTTTATTTGGCACTGGTTTTGTAATTTTGGAGTTCATTTGGTGCTGTTTTATTTATTTGTTGCTTTTCTCGCACGTAGATTAGGCGTTTGGAAGATTTCTTCAATTCGACGATCAAGACCCTCTCCTCACAACGAAGGCAAGTCGTAGGCCTTTGACCATGTTGAACCCATTTTACAAATGTATATTGTATTAAATTATCATGCATGGCTAGTTTTATTAAAAATGGTTTTGGGAGTAGATAATTACCAAATTGCCATTATGCCTCCTTGATAAATTGAAAATGAAATGTCTCCTTGAATGACATATATCTTTGGACACCATAGGATGGTTAATACTAGTTGGACATAATTGTATCACCAACTTGGGAGCGATTATTGCTTAGACATGCTCTAGTTACCGCATGAGCTTTCGATCACATGTTCAATGATTATTGAAATTTGACTAATGGAACTATGGAACAGTGGTGTGAGGCCACTTTATTAAAAGATATTGTGCCATGGCGAGGATTGCCATTTGGTCGGGTTGAACAAAAATGATTTATGCTCGGGCTTGATGTAGGAAGCTAGAGTGGGTGTGTGATGCACATTGGGTTGTGGTAGACTTGTCCGAGCGACCAACTAAGGACTTAACTTTGCAAGTCATTGATCCGGTCACCTCGTGCAACCATAAGTCCGGTATGGGACGGACCGCCAACTAATTAGGAAGTTTTGAGTCGGTTCTGTTAGGGTTGATTATTGGCGCAAGAGGGGCCGTGATGGCGAAACCTTAGCGAGCGTAACCGAGGCAAAATGGAACTTTGTAAAGGCCTTGTGATAGTCACTTAGTCGCACACCCCTAAGTGTGTCGACGGACATTGCAAGTGATTTATCTCTTGTGGGTAAAGCCGCACAACCTCTCGCAGAGTGTCAAAATCTATTCGAATAGCCGTGTCCCGATTGCACGGACATGCCCGTGATTTCGCGCAAAGGTAGTATTTTCAAAAATGTGGTTTGGTTCGATGGAAACGCTTGGTTGAATGGTTGGGAAGTGAACGGATGTTCACTGCTTGATTCAAAAGAACTTGGTTATCTATGTATTATTCTTTTAAAATCTCGCTTTGAAATCTAATTAATGTATTTATTGTTAAACTTGCTTTCGCAAATTAACCATAAAGCCACCCTTGCTTAAGCTCGTCATGAATACTATGTGCATACATTTCTCACGACTTGTCGAGTACTTTATGTACTCACGGCTTTATGCCCTTTGTTGATCAGTCCCAGCAGAAGAATCAGGAAATGTTGAGTTCTACGAAGAAGGCTACTTTGAAGACTTCGCGAATTAGGTCACGTCCTCCACTCGATTGCCTGTGGGCATGTCGATTGGGCTCCACGTATTTTTGAGATTTCCGCTGCCAGATACTCTGTTGTTGCTAAGCCCTGTGAGGCGACTTTTGTAAGAACCTTGACCATAAGGTCTTTCTTTGCTTTAATTAATATTACTTTGTCTGCTTCATTAGTTCGTTGTGAATGGTTATGAATGCATCATTGTTGCAACTGTGCAAGCTAGCTACTGATCATGGGACTAGCTTGGTGTGCACAGAGGGTCTCGGGGTTGTGTGACACCCGGGGCGCCGACAATTTTGAGGTTATCCGACGGAGGAAGATTGCGGCCGTAAGAATCGCTGGCGCATCCAATATCTGTCGAAGGAGGTGCAAGAACTCCAGGACATCGAAGACTTGCTCGAAAATCCCACTCAAGAGCTTGCTCGAACGCCAGGATACGATCTCTTCGCTGAAGAAATTGCGCAAAGGCTTCTGTGGAATTCATGGGGATATGCTCTAGATCTTAGGATGATGTGACAATTGGCAATGGCGTTTACGGTTTGTAGTTTCACGTGTTTTCGACAAAGCTACGTGTATTCTCGATGAGGCGGTCCGACCGGTCCTTGCACGGCGGTCCGACCGGTCCCAAATCGGTCGGACCGGCCATGTGGGGCGGTCGGACCGGCGATGACCAAAGTGGTCAAAATAAGCTGGGCCAAAAATAGGTGTTGTAGGCAAGTGAGGGGATCCCAATGCACTTGGTCTCATAATTTTTGGAGTCTTCAAGAAGAAGTTCTATTGGATTTAAGTTTCCGAAGGTTTCGGTTTTGAGGGTATGAAATTCGGCTAAGTCTTAGAGGCGGTCCGACCGCTCATTGTGGAGTGGTCCGACCGCCATGGGCGGTCCGACCGCTCACCCGAGCGTCGGACCGTTTCTACTTGAACGTCGGCCAACTTTGTGGCGATGTTGATTTGTTAGGTCAAAGTCATTGGTTTCATGGCATATGATTTGCATGATGCATGTTTTGACTAACATGGGTCAAGTTGTGAAGAACTTGTTCCCGAATTCGTGTTTGCTTGTGCGTGGTTGTGCAAAGTTGCTTGGTGGTCAACGACGGTCAACGGCGAGGAGGATCGGGACTAGACTTGGAGAGTTGAGGTCCAGAACGATCGACGATGCCGGGTGAGGTCAATGACTCAAGCGTGACACAAGATGGACAAGGGTGACCTATTGGCAAACCCATGACGCATGGTGAAGCGGTTTAGGTCAAAAGGTTAAAGACGGCGCTTTGCGAACGCGTGCGTGTGTGACCCGCTTGTTAGTGGGCCTTAACGGAGCCCAATGGAGTCAAACCCTAGGAGTCTAGGCCTCCACTATAAATAGGGGAGGTGGTGGTGCGCACCACCTAGCTCTCTCTCTCTCGCCTCTTTTGTTGCAAAACCCTAATTAGCTTAGGGAGTTGAGGTGGAGGCTAGGGCTCTTTATGGTTTGAGGAGAATTTCGTGATCTTGGATTGACCAGCGATCCATGATGGCGTGGGTGTAATCCAATGACGATCACGTTCTTAATCAATGCAAGGTTTGCTTGAGATAAGTCTCTTTTCGCTCTTGCTTTCAATTTCGTGATTTTAGGGCTTTCTTTGATCCACGAGTTTTGATTGATTCTTTCACGTGGATTAGCTTGCTGTGATGTGTGGGAACCCATCTAGGATCAATTTGATCATCAATCACCCACGAGCAAGCGATTGGATCTAGTTTTCACTTTTGCCGGCTTTTGCACCCTTCTTCAATCAGATCGTAAAAGATATTTGTTCGTCCAAGAATTATCATAATTGTTGATTGAATAGGTCCTTAATATCATAGAGAAGGTGTGTGCAAAGTTTCGTGAAGTTTGGAGTTGAGAATCAAAAGTTAGACCTAATTGCAACTTCGTCATCGGCCGCTTTTACTGCTCGAGCTGCACGGCCGGACCGCCCCACACCGCAGGTCGACCGATTTTGGTGCCGGTCCGACCGCCCCACACCGAGGTCGACCGATTTTGGTGCCGGTCCGACCGCCAGATATAATGCCGGTCGACCGCCGCCTCTGTTAAGATTTGAATCTTGTTGATTTTTGTCGCATTGCTTAGGGTTTAATTGATTCAATACTAGTCTTCCACAGATCGATATATTGATCTTCATAGCTTCATCATAGCTATTGGAGTGAAATTGTGTTGAATTCATATTTTGTGAAAAAGTGAGCGTGCTCCTATTCACCCCCTCTAGTCGCTTTTCGGTCCAACAAGTGGTATCGAGCCCTGCTAGTTCAATCTTGATCTTAACCGTCACCAACTTTGGCGATGGATAGATTCTCTACAAAACCGCATATGTTCAATGGACAAGACTATGCCTATTGGAAGAATCAGATGCAGTATTTCTTGAGAGCGAGGACAAGCTATATGGGACGTTGTTCGATCCCCGCCATTATTCCCGAGGTTGAAACTCCGCTTCGTGGTTCTTTTGGCTAACAACAACAAGGCCAAGAATCTTTTATATGGTGCGCTTGGTAGACAAGAATATGATAGGATTTGCAATTTATGCATCACGCACGAGATTTGGAACACTCTCAAACATATCATGAGGGTTCGTCCCAAATTAAGAAAGTGCGCAAACAATCTATAAGCGTGATTATAACAAATTTGAGATGCGTCTGGAGAGAGCATCGATGACATTTTCAATCGCTTTAATAAAGTGATTAATCAAATGAAAGTCGTTGATATTGAATATTCTCAATCTGAAAATGCCACCCACCTCTTGGCCGCAATCAACACCAAGGAGTGGGAGATGAAGGCTCTTGCTATAGAAGAGAATGTTGATCTTTCGAGTCTTACTTTAGAATTGCTTTATAGTAAACTCAAGACTCATGAAATTAAAAGAGTTGATCATCCCAAGAAAGATAATTTAGCTTTGGTAGCGAGATCCTCACAAAAGGCTTTTGATGACTCTTTTGAATCTTCTTCCTGATTTTCATTTGCTTGCTTATCTACGATTTCGAGGAGGAGCTTGAAAATATTCCCGAGACAGAGTTAGCCCTTTTAGCTAAAAAATTCACACGGCTTACAACAATGTGAGAAATAAAAGAGAGGTGGTCCTGTTATTTGCTATGAGTGTGGAGAGCTTTACCACATCCGCCAATTGCCCCAAGCTAAAAGGTAAGGGTAAGCACAGGAGGAGAAGATGACTTGGAAGAAGCCTCATGAGAACAACTCGAGTATGATGTGTCAAGCTCATAAAGGCCGCCACCGGTCCTTGCCGCTTTGGAGAGCAATCCATTAGTGATGTGGACTCGGGAGCGAAGAGGAAAAGAAAGGGAAGGCCAAGGACTTTATCGGCATGTGCTTCATGGTCGACACCGACGACATTGATAATGATGAGGTATCTTTTTCTTATGATGAGCTTTCGCTAAATATAATTCTATAGTTGAGCAAGTGCTTAGTCAAGATGAAGCGCTAGAATTTGTCATGACTAAAAATAAGAAACTAGAGTCAAAAATTGGTAAACCAAACTAGAACTTGCAAATGTTAAGACTCTTGAACTCGATGAATGTTTATCTTGTCATGCTATGCATTCGTAAATTACCAATTTACAATCTGCTCATAATATTGCTTTACAACAACTTGAAAATGCTAGAACCGAGCTAATTGAAATTAAATCGCTCCTTGTGAAAAATGCTTAGAGTCTAGCAAGTTGATTGCTTCGATGTGATTGATTCTAGCCCTTGCACTTCATGCTTAGAAAAGAACGTGAAATCAAAGATATCTTAGAAGTCGCTAGAGTCAAATATGCTAAGCTTAAGGACAATATTGAAAATACTACTTGTGCTTCATGTTCCGCTCTTAAGCTTGAAATTGCTTTGTATAAGGAGAAATCTATGGATAAAACTTGTGATGCTTGTGTTAACTTGAGAAAAGAAAATGCTTACCTTCATGATACATTAGAGAAATTTTCTAAAGGTAAGAAACAATTAAACATGATTCTTGACAAGTCTAAAACTCCTTATAAGAAGCAAGGTTTAGGATTCAATTCTTTTCAAGACAATTCAAACCCAAAAGTCATTCAAGTCTTGGAAAAGGTTTAATTGAATTCAAAACCCAACTGCAAAAACATCTTTTAAATCTGCAGTTTTCCCAACCTTGTATTAATTCAAATGGTGCTTCTTCTAGTGGTACCAAGTACCATTGCACTTATTGCAAGAAAGGTGGGCATTTGATTGAATTCACATGAGGTTGAAAAATGATAAGAAAAATCTTGATAGAATTTCATTCACGCAACCTAGAGCTTTTATGAGACATGGTAACACTGAAAGGAATAAACCTGGATTAGGATTTTTCTCACATGCCAATCATCATGTTTCTACATATCCTAATTCTCATGTTCTTCAGGCTGCCGGTCTGACCGCTGGTGGTCACCGGTCTGACCGTTTTGGTCGCCGGTCTGACCGCCAGCACAACGCCGGTCAGACCGCCCCTAGACAGTTTAATTCCCATGTTAACTTAAACATTGCTCATAACAGAATTTTAGATGAAATCAAGGATAACACTTCTTCTTTGCATACTACTCGCAGACGTGTCTCAAGATCGGGTTCCCAAGTCTTGTTTAACTAACTTGATGATCGAGACACATCGTTCTTCCAGGCCTTGATTTTTCAGATTGCCGCGAAAGAGGAAGGGCACGTGCTTTGTCGACTCCGATCGCTCACATCATATTGCCGAGACTCAAGATGGTTCACCTCCTTCACGCGATCGACGGGTTTCAAGCATCTCCGAGAACTTCCCATCGCCAGCCGTTAAGCTCTTATTCGTGTACTTACACTCTACTCTCTTTGTATGGCATTTGATATTCTGTTCTTTATCCTTGTCCATTCGGGGTTTTTCTTATCCTAATTGTGCGGGTCATCGGCTAGATAGGAAGAGTACCTCAGCGCTTGTCACCCACTAGATTCTTCTCTTGTATCTTGTTTTTATCCTCACCAAATCTTTAGACCCAACTAGGTTTGCCACCTTGAGAAGCGAGTTAGGGTTATTTATCCTTATGGGTTGGTTTGAGGGGAGTTTGATCTTTCCGATCTTTCCTTGTTCTTTTGATCTTTTATTGTTCTTTTCCGAACTTAGTGATCTTTTGAACTTTTTAGGTTTTTAGGCTTTTTAATTGATCTCATTGTGTCATATTGCATTCATATGAAAAATCCAACAAGTGGCCAACAAGTGGTTACAACAAGTGGTAACAAGTGGTATGAAAAATCCAAAAAGATGCATTGTAATATAAGTTTTCTCGCTTATCTTTTAAAATTGATGAAGCTTTGCCTATTACCCTTTGGAGCTTTTGTATTTCAATTCTTGCTCAATGTCATGTCTAGTTCTTTGACTTGCTAGAATTATCATGCTTTTACATGTGTAGCTAAGTCTTTGCTATATGAGCTAGAACCTTTAAACAACTCAAATTAAGAAATTGCAATTTGTGGATGTTTTAGCGAGTTGCGCAATTAGTGCTCCTCTTGTGACATTGGCCCTGTCAGAATTGCTTTGTTAGCTCTTTGATCTAAAATTGACCATTACTTGAGCTTTTGTGTTCTTGAGATTCTAAAACCGCTCATGTGAAAATGAAAATCAAGATTGTCTTATGCTTAAATTGTGCCAAACTATTCTTACGAGGCGCTTGTCAAATGACATGAACTTGGAGATAGTTTGATGAACCTGACGATCTCATGGGGACCGCTTGTCGAAATGACATGAACCTCAAGATTTGTCGCCTGTAGAAGCTTAGAAAGAGTTTGTGGATGGCTCCTAGTCCAGATCTTCTTTACTAAGATATACCTTTAATCAACTTTTGGTCGAAGCTTAGGATGAGTTTGTGGATGGCTCCTAGTCCAGATCTTGTCACTAAGTTAGATCATTAGTCAACTTCAATATTCAATGCAAATGAGAAAATGTTGACAAATGGGCGTTTATAAAATATTGAGCAAAATGATTCAATACGGACTTGATTGACTCTTAATGTGGTCTTTGTTAGATTTTTGATCTCACTTTGACATTTTGACATGGCCAATTTCACTTTAGGATCCCTGTTGATGAACTTGCTGAATTTGAAGCGTTGCTTAAATTGATCAAATCTACTGCTTTACTTTTGAGCCTTTGTGCTTAGCTTTGATATATATGTCTTACCATGATCTTGCTAGCTACTGTCAGCTTGATATGTTGTTTGTGCAATATTAGAGATACTAGATTGTTCTTTTGGGTAATCTCCAAAGCTTCTTGTAATCAAAAATTGAAAATACAAAAATGAAGCCACCCATTGCACTTCATGCATACTCCATTTATGCTTCTTTATTTCTGCTTCTTTCTTTATCATCTATTGGTTATCTCTGGATGAGAGGAAGGCGTGATTCCTTGATGAATCCATTGTCAAAGGGGGAGAAGATGTGTTAATTAATGAGAAGATATTTCTTTGGGAGAAGATGTGCTATATTTCTTTGCTATTTTTATTTGGAGAAGATGTGTTAATGAGAAGATATTTCTTTATTGGGGGAGAAGATTAAACAAAGGGGAGAAGTTTATACAAAGGGGGAGTAACTGAAAATTTGAAAGTTTTTGAAATTGAGGATCATAGTGAGGGGGAGTTCTTGAGTTGCATTCTTATTGTCTTATTGAATATTCTGAACTTGAATTGCATTCTTTTATACTCACAATGATCATAGGTCAATTGAACAATTGTTCTTTCATATGGACCTCATGTGAGAATTTTGACCCTTTTCTGGAAATCAAAGTTTTTATGCTTTCTTTTGCCTTGTCTCACATGCCTATACTATTCTGATGCCAGCTTGGTCATTTTCATTGCTTTTTCTTGCTTATGGACCAAGTTGTGCCTTTGTGCGAAACCATGAGTAAACTCGCTTTCAAACCTCTTACTTACATTTTCTGGATAATTGCCAATGTGTTCATCAAGGGGGAGATTGTGGAATTCATGGGGATATGCTCTAGATCTTAGGATGATGTGACAATTGGCAATGGCGTTTACGGTTTGTAGTTTCACGTGTTTTCGACAAAGCTACTGTGTATTCGACGAGGCGGTCCGACCGGTCCTGCACGGCGGTCCGATCGGTCCCAAATCGGCCGGACCGGCCATGTGGGGCGGTCGGACGGCGATGACCAAAGTGGTCAAAATAAGTGGGCCAAAAATAGGTGTTGTAGGCAAGTGAGGGATCCCAATGCACTTGGTCTCATAATTTTGGAGTCTTGAGAAGAAGTTCTATTGGTTTAAGTTTCGTAAGGTTTTGATTTTGAGGGTTGAAATTCGCTAAGTCCTTAGGCGGTCCGACCGCTCCATTGGAGCGGTCCGACCGCCATGGCGGTCCGACCGCCACCGGAGCGGTCGACGGTTTTACTTGAACGCCGCCAACTTCGTGGCGATGTTGATTTGTTAGGTCAAAGTCATTGGTTTCATGGCATATGATTTGCATGATGCATGTTTTGACTAACATGGGTCAAGTTGTGAAGAACTTGTTCCCGAATTCGTGTTTGCTTGTCCGTGGTTGTGCAGTTGCTTGGTGGTCAACGACGGTCAACGGCAAGGAGGATCGGACTAGACTTGGAGAGTTGAGGTCCGTAACGATCGACGATGCGGGTGAGGTCAATGACTCAAGCGTGACACAAGATGGACAAGGGTGACCTATTGGCAAATCCATGACGCATGGTGAAGCGGTTTAGGTCAAAGGTTAAAGACGGCGCTTTGGCGTGCGTGTGTGACCCGCTTGTTAGTGGGCCTTAACGGAGCCCAATGGAGTCAAACCCTAGGAGTCTAGGCCTCCACTATAAATAGGGGAGGTGGTGGTCGCACCACCTAGCTCTCTCTCTCTCTCGCCTCTTTTGTTGCAAAACCCTAATTGGCTTAGGGAGTTGAGGTGGAGGCTAGGGCTCTTTATGGTTTGAGGAGAATTTCGTGATCTTGGATTGACCATCGATCCATGATGGCGTGGGTGTAATCCAAATGACGATCACGTTCTTAATCAATGCAAGGTTTGCTTGAGATAAGTCTCTTTTCGCTCTTGCTTTCAATTTCGTGATTTTAGGGCTTTCTTTGATCCACGAGTTTTGATTGATTCTTTCACGTGGATTAGCTTGCTTTGATGTGTGGAACCCATCTAGGATCAATTTGATCATCAATCACCCACGAGCAAGCGATTGGATCTAGTTTTCACTTTTGCCCGCTTTTGCACCCTTCTTCAATCAGATCGTAAAAGATATTTGTTCATCCAAGAATTATCATAATTGTTGATTGAATAGGTCCTTAATATCATAGAGAAGGTGTGTGCAAAGTTTCGTGAAGTTTGGAGTTGAGAATCAAAAGTTAGACCTAATTGCAACTTCGCCATCTGGCCGTTTTTATCGCTCGAGCTCACGGCCGGACCGCCCCACACCGAGGTCGATCGATTTTGGTGCCGGTCCGACCGCCCCACACCGTAGGTCGACCGATTTTGGTGCCGGTCGATCGCCAGATATATCGGTCGACCGCCCCACTCTTAAGATTTGAATCTTGTTGATTTTTGTCGCATTGCTTAGGGGTTTAATTGATTCAATACTAGTCTTCCACAGATCGATATATTGATCTTCATAGCTTCATCATAGCTATTGGAGTGAAATTGTGTTGAATTCATATTTTGTGAAAAGTGAGCATGCTCCTATTCACCCCTCTAGTCGCTTTTCGGTCCAACACTTAATCGTGATGACAAGACCGAAGCACTCGTCGACATCAATCGTAGTCGTAGCAATGCGACTTCCTCAGCTACCAATCAATCAAACATTTCACCACGAGAAATTGACACGCCATAAGTCGCGATCGATCTCCTACTCGAGAAATATGTTTTGATTGATCGACAATCAAGAAGCCCCTCGAGAGGTGATCGCTCACCACTTCGACAAGGAAATCCAATAACGGATGGAGTACGAGGAGTATTCCCTCGAGAACCGAGACCTACTACAGATGTGTCACCACATCGGGTATCGTCAGATACGATGACTGGTGACATTAACCCTTCTTTCCCGCAAAGAAGACGTCAAGAAGTTATTACGGATGTCGCATTTTACCGACCTCGAAATGTTTCATCGCCACCGCATTTTCGACCAAGAAACATGGAGAAGTTTGATGGGTCTCAAAATCCCATCGAATTTCTTCAAATCTATACAACAGCTGTCCGGGCAGCAGGAGGAGGAGAGCATGTAATGGCAAATTACCTTCCAACTGTGCTTGAAGGATCCGCTCGATCGTGGTTATTAAACCAACCACTCGATTCGATCTACTCTTGGCAACATCTCTGCGACCTTTTCATCGCGAACTTCAAGGCACATACAACCGCCTCGAAAGGAAGACGACTTGCACCGATAAAAGCAGAACAACAACGAAACTTTGCGTCAATTCATCAAACGTTTTAGCCAGGTTCGTAATTCAATTCCGGAAATCTCTGATTCATCTGTTATCAGGGCTTTTAAGCAAGGAGTCCGTAGTAGAAGGATAACAGAGGATATTGCTTTGAATCCTCCCAACACTGTTGCTGAGCTCTTCGAGATGGCTGATCGATATGCGACTGCTTCTGAGGCGGTCGAGTGGAACAACACCATTGATCGAGAAGCAAATACTCCTCGAGAGCTAGGTGAAGTTGATAGGAAAAAGGACAAGAAAGCAAAGAAGTCCAAGAATAAGATAAAGGGTCAAAAATCACAAACCAGTGGTTTCAAGGAGGTCTTGGCTGTGAAAGATAAAGAGCCACGAACCACCAAGTCGTACCCTGATCAAGGCAAAGGTAAGCGCCCTGATCGAAAGAACGACAAACCAAGGTGGTGTCCTTTTCATAAAAAGGAAGGACACGACCTCCGCAACTGCCGAGTTTTCCAAAGAAAGCTCGAGGACTACTACAACGGCAAAGAACCACTCCCCACTCTCGAGCAGGTAGGGAACACGAGTGGCCAAAAGTCGTCGGATGATGAAGAGATGCCGTTCCAAGATCCGCAACATACCGTTAAGCACATCTACGGAGGATCAGCGACATACGAGTCAAAACGACAACTTAAAGCTGCCGAACGAGAGGTAAACTCTATAGATGCTCCTCTTGTCAATAATTTATCGAAGTGGTCGGAAGTTACCATTTCTTTTGAGAAGGGTGACTGCCCTATCACTTCGAATCGATCAGGTCGATATCCGATTGGGGTCGAACCCACCATCAACAACTCGTCGGGTCAATCGAAGTTTTGGTTGATGGTGGCGCCTTGAACATAATGTTTACAAATGCCCCGACGAGATGCAAGTACCTGTGACAAAGGAAAGACCGGTACGATACTCTTTTCATGGAATTGTACCGGGGTCTTCGACCAAACCCATTGGCCAAGTTTCTCTTCCTTTAACATTTGGTTCACCAAGTAATTTCGTGACGAGAAAATCTCCTTTGATGTGGTCGATTTCGACACGGCATATAACGCCATACTTGACGACAAGCTTTGGCAAAATTCTTAATGGCTACTCATTATGGGTATCAATGTCTTAAGATGCCGTGTCCCAAAGAAGTGATCACAATTCATTGTGACAAGAAGATGGCGATAATCTGCGACCGCCGATCCTCGAGATGGTTGGTTAGATACCAACTCGAGAAGAAAGTCACCGACTAGCAAGTCGAAGCTTCAAAGTCGCATCAAAGCCGAACGACCAAGTCAAATAGGTTCCTCCGGGAGCAGAAACCCTCAAGACTGCTCAGACGGGGAGACTTCCGACCCCAAATAGGAAGACACCTCATCACCTTCCTCCGAGCTAATGCAGATGTCTTCGCGTGGCAAGCATCCGACATGCCCGAGTCCCTGTGGAGGTGATCGAGCACAAAGCTAGCTTTACTACCGATAAAGTACCCAGAAACAAAAATTACAGATTTTCCCGATCGATTTAGATGCTATTAAATCGAATTGATAAGCTACTTAAAGCAAAGCTTTATAAGAGAAGTCAACCACCTGAGTGGTTGGCTAACCTCAGAATGGTCAAAAGTCAAACGGCAAATGGCGATGTGCGTAGACTTCACCGATCTTAATAAAGCTTGTCCGAAAGATGATTTCCCTTTACCTCGTATCGATCAGTTGGTTGATTCTACTGCAGGTTGTGAAATATTAAGTTTTTTAGATGTATATTCTGGATACCACCAGATCAATATGTGTCTAAACGATGAAGAAAAGACCACATTCATTACACCATTTGGTACCTTTTGCTATGTCAAAATGCCATTTGGTCTAAAGAATACCGGTGCTTCTTTTCAACGCTTGATGCAATCAACTTTTTCATCTCAATTAGGCCGAAATCTGGAAGCCTATGTTGATGATCTAGTCGTAAAAAGCATTAAGAAATTTAATCATATCACTGACCTACAAGAAACATTCGACAACCTCAGAAAGCACCGCTTAAAACTTAATCCCGAGAAGTGTGTGTTTGGAATTTCTTCAGGAAAGTTGCTTGGATTCCTAGTATCTGAACGAGGAATTGAAGCAAATCCTGAGAAAATAAAGGCCATTCTCCAAATGCGCCCTCCGACCACAAAAAAGGAAGTCCAGAAACTCACTGGGTGCATGGCGGCTTTAAGTCGTTTCATCGCACGACAAGGAGAAAAAGGATTACCTTTTTTAAAACTTCTCAGGAGACATGAAGGTTTTGAGTGGTCGAACAAGGCAAATGCTGCCTTCGAGGATGTCAAGAGGTACCTTCGAGTGTTCTGCTCGGTTTCTCCAAAACGGAAGAGACGCCTTAATTTACCTAGTCGCCACGCCACGTGCAAAGAAGCGCAAAGATCGTAGTAGAACGTGAAAACGCATAACGACCGATTTATTACGTTAGCGAAGTTTTACGGGCCTAAGGAGCGTTACCTCAGTCCAAAACTTCTATATGCCATCCTCATGTCTTCGAGGAAAATGCGCATTATTTTCAGACGCACAAAATAGTCGGTCGCCCGAGTTTCCTTTGGGAGCGATATCTCCATAATAAGGAAACAATGAACGCATGGCAAATGGTCATCGAACTTGGGGAGTTCGACCTCCATTTCGTGTCCCGAACGCCATAAAATCCCGTGATCTTGGCGCACTTTGTCGCCGATCGGACAAATCTCGAACTGCTCAGATCCCCAGCACCATTCCCACGACCATGGATGATGTACTTTGATGGGTCACTTACTTTAAGTGGCTCTGGGTCGGGTGGTCTGGTATCTCCTAACGGAGAAACCTTAAAGTATGCCATACAATTAAACTTTCGTGCCACTAACAACGGGCGTAGCACACGGTTTGCTAGCCGGCATACGAGCCGCGAAGCGCCTCGATTCGCCGACTACTCGTAAGAGGAGACTCTCAACTAGTCGTGAATCAAGCTCGGAAAGAGTACCAAAGGTTTCTAACTCGACAATGTCTCGCATCTATCGAAGCACGTAAGCTAGAAAAGCATTTTCTAGGTTTCGAGGTACAATTCATCCTCGAAGGATAATTTCTCGCAGACCAACTTGCTCTGATGGCTTCTTCCGATCCAGCAGCATCAAAATGAGTTTTCTTGGAGCAACTCCAAAAGCCGTCTCGGGTCGAAGAACCAGATACACCTCCTACCGAGATGGCCTCACTAGATTATGAGGATACCGATGACTCCCATCTACGAGTATCTTCACAAGGGTTCCGCATCAAGATGATCTTGAGGCGCATCGCTTATCCCGAAAGCCAAAATGTATACTTTGGTCGAAGGAGTCCTCTACAAACGAGGAACCTAAGGGATACTCATGCGATGCATTCCGCAAAACGAAGGATTAACACTCCTTCATGATATACACAAGGGCATCTGTGGGACGATGCTTCCTGCGTAACTGGGTCAGAAGGCCTTCGACAAGGTTTCTATCGCCAACAGCTCAGACGATGCTAAAGAGGTGGTTAAAAAGTGTGTCCAATGCCGCTTCATGGTAAACAGATACACCAACCACTCAAGCATTACAGATAATACCTCTTTCTTGGCCTTTTGCGACTGGGTCTCGATATCCTAGGACCGCTTCCCAAAGCTCCGGAGGTTTCAATTCCTTTTGTGGCTATTGACACGCTCACAAAATGGATCAAGCCGAACTCAGAATCGATAACAACTAAGCAAAGAAAAGGTTCATGATGAGATGCGAATTACCCGATTTGGAGTTCCGAGTCAGATAATTACAAACAATGGTAAACAATTTGCAAGTGCAAAATTTCAGGAATTTTGCGACGAGTTGGGTACCAAGTTATGTTATGCTTCTGTCGCACATCCCCAAAGCAACGGGGCAGTCGAACGTGCAAACGGTCAAATAATGCGAGGAATTAAAACCGAGTCTTCGACCATTTCGTTAAGCGCTCGGGGCTTGGGTACAAGAATTACCTTCAGATATGGGCGTCAGACGACCACTAGTCGAGCGATAGGAGAAACACCTTTCTTTCTAGTGTTTGGAGCCGAAGCCATGCTTCCTCCGGAGCTAAGATTGCGGTTGACACGAGTTGAGACCTTCAACAACTCCGACCAAGAACAACTTCGAGCAGATGATATTAACCTACTCGAAGAAAGGAGAAACATGGCCTTAATCCGCTCAAATAGCCTACCAACAAGCCATACGCAGATACTACGATCGTAAGGTCCGACTCGCAGCCTTCTTGTAGGTGACTTGGTGTTGAGGCTCGCCAATCCAAGTCTAATCGAATAAACTTTCTCCCAAGTGGGAAGGTCCTCACACGCTGGTCGGTCACTCTACGGGGTCTGCACGACTAGCAATGGAAGATGGACAGTTCTCTCAAATTCTTGGAACATCGACCGCCACGCAAATTCTATGTGTGACCAACCTCTCGCATAATAAAGGTCCGTGTTCCTTCTACCTCTTTTTGTCTTATTTTTGAGTATCGCTTTATAATCTTTCGACTATGATCCAAAACACCCAATTTTCTTTACATCGGTCGTAAAGGCAAGTAACATCATCTAGTCGAAGTCTTTCCTCTCTCGCATGTGGTCCCGCCCACTAGAAGGAACTTCCTAGCATCGACTGCTACTCACTTTTGTTGCCAATACAGAGAGCTCGGGTTCTATCTAGTCGAAATGTTTTCAAAGCAAACTCTTCCCATCTTAGTTTATTTTTTCAGTAATTTCAAAAAATATTCTAAGTAGAGTGCACTTTCTTATATTTATTCAACCTCCTTTGGTGTACTCGTTTCGTTTTAACTGGTCGAAGGAAGAGATACACCTAGTCGAAGTCTTTCCTCTCTGCACGTGGTCCTGCCCACTAGAAAGAACTTCCTAGTGTTGCTCAGTCTCCCACTTTTGCTACTGGAAAAGACTTATCGAGTTCACCAAAAAAGGGCGAACGAATTATTAAAGTCCTCTAAGACGTTCGTTTAACTCAAGTTGCTGTTCTTGGTTAGATTAAACTAGTCTGAGATGGTAACATCACCTAGTCGGCCTTTCCTCTCTCGACGTGGTCCCGCCACTAGAAGGAACTTTCTAGTGTTGAGTCGCTTTCTACTCTTTTGACCAAAGGCTTGACAACCATAACAAAACTATAAGTTAAACAAACCTCTCTCTATTTTCAGAAACCCCATTTCACACACTATTTACCTAGATTGTCTAAACAAGCTAAGCAAATAGTCGGGGCTAGGATAAAGTTATTAATTTGACTTTAATTCTTAGTCTTTCATTCGCCTATTATCTTTGAGTTACTAACTACTCGACAAGATGATTTGCGTGAAACGAGATGGCCTAGGATAAAGTTATTAATTTAACTTCAGTCCTTGGTTTTTCATTCGTTAGTTATCTTTCTGGATGCTAACCACTCGACAAGATGATTTGCGTGAAACAAGTTGGATCATATATTTCATCAATGTAAACTGCTCGCTTTACAAAGTCGCTACAAGATTACTCAAGGGGAGTGCCTAGCCGCATTTCTCCGCCACCTTTTGCCAACTGATTGCATTTCTCAATCGACGACTTGCCTCTCATTCAGTGGGTCAAGTCGGCTTCGATTGGTTGCACATTAAGCGGGGTCATGAGCTTTAAGTTTCGCTAAAGCGTGAATCTCATCGCAGCCTTCGATCGCCTCCTTATTGATTCGGCTTGATTAGCCTTCAGAGTGGTCACCATTTCTTGCAAAGTTCCGACTTGTTCCCCAATGGTACTTATGTGAGCAGCTACAGTATCTTCTGATGAGGACATCGACCCTAAGGATACAACCACTGCTTCAACCTGCTGCACTGCATCCTCTACTTCCTTTACTTCACCAACATCTTCTCCAATTGGACTTTCGTCTAATGCAATGCCATATTACCCAATTAGATCGAGCTACGTCTACATGCTATGGTGCTACATCTACATACCATGGTACTATGTGTACATGCCATGGTGCTACTACATGTGCTAAGTAGGAGTTCAAGCTGGATACATTTTGGTCAGATCAGTTCGGAATCAGCCTGACATCACCAATTTAAAACAGATATAACTTTTGCAAATGGAGTCCAATTCAGGTGTTCTTGGGCTTGTTGGAAAGCTAACGACGATATCTTTCAAACGGATCCAGCCCCACCTCCAAATTCCTTCTGTAGACATCGGAATCGTCAAAAGAAAGTGCTATATCACTAATTTGGGTCGATTTGGGCCTTGTAATCGTACCGGAATTGGCCCATATGTCACGCCCACTGGGTGTGATTACTGCTCATGTGAACAGTAATTCGTGCCTTTAGTCACACCCTCTATTTCTTTTAGATTTGTGGCTCCTCATCCCCTATTTAAGGAGGACGCACCCCCTCTAGTTTCCTTGGATTTTGTTTAGTTAAAAGTTAGCCTTGTTGCAACTTCGTGTATTGGCTTGTGTCGACTAGACCAACCATAATACAGCTTTTCGAAATCCCAATTTTAATATTTCAATCTTTATTTGCAATTTCAGATTGCTTTATCTTGTTCTTGCGCGTTTCTTGGTGTATGCAGTGAATTGACCTTCGTGGTCGTCAACCGTATTCGCATGGTTGATAACGACTTGTCGATCGATTCGGCGATTGCGTGGTTTCGAGCCTTGCGTGTTCATAGCCGTGGATCGCCGAGTTGAGCGACGCCACCGGACTTATCGCTCTCATCGAAAGATCGGGCCAACAAATCAAACCTTAGGGTTCATCAAGTGGTATCGAGCTACAGTTCTTGGTGAGAGTTTCGCTTTCTAGTAGTAGATTCGCTTTTCATACCTAGAGTCCAGAAAATTGCCAAAAGAAAAAATTCGCATCTATCATCCATACCAAGCCCTTTGAGCCTTTGCAATTTTTTTCTTTTCAGTTTGCTTGTTGGATATTTAGTTACATTGTCGTGTCTAGTTGCTGATCTTTAGTTCTAGTTATTGTCTAGTTCATCGTTGTCTAGATTGCTTCTCGTGTTTTTCCTTTATGCCGCTTAATCGCTCTTTTAGGTTCTTAGTTTTGCATCTAAAACAGAAAATTCGTGGGTTAGAACTCCTCTAATCTGCACCAAAAAAAAAGAGAACACTTTGCTGTATTCGTGACTTGTGGAAAACCCTAGAGCCGGCAAAAAAAAATAGAAGGAGAAAGAGGCCGCCACACAAAACAAAAGCCGTGGGAGAAAAAAAAAGAAAAAAAAGCAAGCTTACACCAAAATTAGTGAAAACTGGTGGAGCCCTTCTACATATAGCCACAAGTTTGCATAAAAAATTTCTGCAAGATTAGCCCACGGAATCAAAAGATATAGCAATTTAAAGATTGAAACCGAGTCGGTTTCTAGTCCGAGTACGATTCCGTTTTCGAGAGACCTTCAGTAAAACGGGCATAACTTTTGCATATGGTGTCCGATTTGGACGTTCTTGGACTCGTTGGAAAGCTAACAACAGGGCGCATACTTTCCACTTAATGCACTAGTCTCCCACCAGGGAACCCAAAATCGGTCATTTTAGGCTCTGAATTCGCGTCACAAGTTTTTTTGTTTCGGTTTTTGCCGTTTCTTTTAGTCTTTCCATCAGAATTTGGGGTTCGTCTCAACTGCAAAGTTGTAGATCTCATCGAAACCTTTCAAACGAGTATATATAAGGGCTTTGCATATAAAACTTTGCTTTTTCATCTCTTGAGACTAACTATTGTTTTTCGCTTAAACTAAAGGGTCATTTACACGCACGTTATTCCGCTTTTGTGCTCTACATCGTGTGAACCATCTTGTGCCCTACAAAGAAGTTTGAGTAGTTGGTTAGCGTCTCTCCTAGCACTTGTTGTAAGGTTTTCCATTGCTTACATCAAGTCACATTTATCTTTATGCAGCGTACATACACATCTCTTAGTGGGGCTTTGATTAGCTAAACTTTGATTAGACTAGATCAAGACTTGTGACTAGTACTTTGAACCTTTTCAACTTTGCATGCTGAATTGAATAATTGCTATTCCTTTGCTACATACTAACCTTCCGAGCTCCACTTCCTACTAACTCAAGAAAGCCGTTCCTCGCAATCGTTAATGATCGCAAGTGAGAGTATCACTAACCACCACCGGCTGTACCACTTCCTTGCTGCATTGGTAAGAACTTGTAAGAACTAGGTATAAGCTTGAGTGTGAGTGACTTGATTGAGCCTCCAGAACCTTGTAGTTGATAGGGACATATACACTGTGATTTGTTCTTTGCTTTGATACTAACAATGGCAGGTTCATCGTCACAAGGGGAGCATAGCAGGCACAACAATGAGGAAGATGCACCGCTCAGTCCTCGCACAAAAGAAATCATGCGGCGCTTTTCTCGCATGCTGGATCAACATTCAGGGCGTATGGAGTTGATTCTAGATCGTACCACTAACGAACTTGCTGCGTTGGCTACACGTGTGGAGCAGCTAGAGAGAGCTCCACCTTCTGTTGCCGCCCCGCCGCATCGGCATTGCACGATCGCGCCAGAACTCCATCCGCTGCTCGCCATGGGCCGATGAGGTAGAAGATGAAGCGAACCCATATGTTGTTGATACGGGGTCCGATGGTGATTTCAATCCCATTAATGATCGTGATCACCAACAACAACGCTTCAATCGACAAGGTATGCGAAGAGAGCCACCACGTGAGGTACGTGACCATAATGATTCACTTGGTAAAATTAAATTCACTATACCTCCTTTTCTTTGGTAAATATGATCCCGATGCTTATCTCACATGGGAGTTAGTTGTGGACCAAAATTTGCATGCCATGAATTTCCGACAATAAAAGGTTAGGGTCGCTACTAGTGAGTTCACAGATTTTGCATCTATTTGGTGGAGTGAATATGGTCGTACTCATCAGACATACCTAGAACATGGAATGCTTTGAAAAGAGCAATGAGACGTAGGTTTGTACCTTCATATTATTCACGTGATTTGCTTAATAAATTACAACGCTTAAGACAGAGTAGTAGTTCTGTAGAAGACTTGACGATGATCTAATAATCCTCATTTTATCTATTATCTATAATTCTTATTATGGGTAAATATGATGTCACATAGTCTCCGTATACCCTTATTTTTATAAGGGAGAGGCCTACCAAGTGATTGTAAGATTTTCTACAATCACCCCCCATAGTCGTAAGTCTTACTACGACTACTATCTGGTCGTAAGTCTTTCTACGACCATTACATGGTCGTAAGTCTTTCTACGATCACTACATAGTCGTAAGACCTTTTACGACTACTACCTAGTCGTAAGTTCTCCTACGACCTGGCAAACCACGACCACCTTATAATCAAACCTACAGCAAGTGGGTCCAATTGATTAAGGAATCAACGGTTCGCACGCACTACTATTCCGCGTAGTAATAGTACTTAAATACCCCATTATCTTTGAATGATAATTGCCGACGGCGTGGAGAAGCCAATGCGCCGTAATTATCGCCATCATGCGCCCATTATCGCTCAATTAAGGCGCCTCTTCCAGAGACAAACGGCTACTCCTTCACGACTATATAAGGGCATCGGCGAGTCAAGGGAGGGACAAGTTCTATTCTCGTAATAGTCTTAGCTTCGACTTGATCATCAAGAATACCGTGGATATCGTGGAGGATATGTGCACGATCTCGTGATGATGAGTCAATTGGCAATGGCGTTGTTGGTTTGCAAAATCTCGCTGGTTTGCTCCAAGGTCGTCGTGCCATGGCGGTCGACCGTTAGTCCGGGCGGTCGACCGCCGTGGAGCAATCCGACGCCATGGTGGCGGGTCCGACCGCCACAATGAAATTTGGGTTTTTGAGTGGGCCAAAATAGGTTGTGTAGGCAAGTGAGGAGTCTCTGGATGTGGTCCCATCATTTTGGAGCTCCCACCAAAAGTTCTATTCGATTGAAATTTCCGAAGGTTTGAATTTCTCGCTTGAATTTTGGCTAAGTCTTGGACCGTCCGACCGCCGTTGTGGGAGCGGTCCGACGGCATGAAATCGGCTTGACCGCCATGTGGGGCGGTCGACCGTGATACTGGAGGTGAGCCAAGTGTTGCATTGAGTTTGTTACGAGTGTGTTATTCTATGAACTTCAATGCTTTATTGATGTATATTGCATTGCGGAACTGATGTGGGTCAAGTTGTGAAGAACTTGTTCCGGAAACGGTTTGTTTGTCTATTGTTGTGCGGTGGCTTGCAGTCAACGACGCCAACGGTGAGTGGATCGATTACGCTTGGAGAGCCGAGGTCCGTAACGATCGGGATACCGTGAGGTTGTGTGACTCAAGCATGGTGCGTAATGGACAAGACGGATCGAACGGGTGGTTCGACATACCGTTGGATCAGCGGTGCGGATATCGTGCGAGTCTCGGGAGGTTCCGATGGGATTCGGACAAGAGAGGCTTGGCGACGCGATGAGAACCGCCGATCAACCTACGTGGTGAAGCAAAGCATTGCTTCAACAGATTAGTGTGTGGGTCCCATGTGTGAATGGGTCCCAAATGTGAAACCCTAGTCCTCTCCTATAAATAGAAGGGGGGAGATGTAAAACCCTCTTGAGGCATTCATTTGGTTTCCCCCTTGCCTTTTCTAGGGTTAGGGTTTGGAGAGGAAGAGAGGGAGAGATTGTGATTGCTCCTTGGTGAGCTCTTGTCCTCCTTGTTGGAGTGGCTTTGTAAGCATCTTGTGAGATCAATCAATCTTGTGATGCTTGCTTGAGAGATCATTTGTCTCCTCTTTGTGTTCTTCTCTCATTTGGATGAATTTGGTGCTTGCTTGATTCAAGTGTTTAAACTTGGTCTTTTGACCCTTTGTGTCTTGCTTTGATGTGTAGGAGTACTCCTAGAATCATCTAGACCATCAACCCCCACAAGCAAGTCTTGAATCAAAGTTTTTCATACTTCTAGGGTTTGTGCACTTCTTTGTTTAATCCTTGAGAGTTTGTTTTTCGAAGTGGATCCAAGGATCGCCGCTAGAAATAGGTCTCCAATATCATTAGGAGGTGTGCTCAAATTTGGTCAAGTTTCATTGGTTGAATCAAAAGTTGGATCAAATTTCGTTTTGGATTTGGGGTGGATTTTTCAAGATCGGATCGAACGGTCCGACTGGTCTTGTAACGGCGGTCCGACCGCCAGATATTCGATCACAGATCGCGGGTCGAATCGTTGTCCCACCGGTCCGACCGCCACTAGTTGTTGGTCGTATCATTGGTTGAACGTCGGTCAAACCGCCCTTGGTAACCGGTCCGACCGCTCGTGCCGGATCAACCCTTTGAGTTTAAGTCTCCACATTTGTGTCGTGTGGTTGTCGGGGTTATCGAATTCAGCACAAGGCTTCCATTTGTGTGCTTATCGATCTTCTTAGCTTTCATAGCTAAAGGAGTGAAGTTCGTGTTGAATTTGATTTAGGGAGAAAGTTTTGAAAGCGCCTATTCACCCCTCACGCTTTTCGGTCCCTAGCCTCCTCTTCCCGAGTATCTCCACATAGGAGATGCTCGCTTCTTCAGAGGACTAATTCGCGTGTGATGAAATCCTTCACCACATGCCATCCGGTCAACCCTTCTTCCTTCAAGTCCTTAATGGCTTGAATATAAGGGCTAATCCGTGAGATATCTTCGTGGGTCGAATCCCATGAAGATTTCTTTTCAGCAGCCTTTCCGCGAAAGAAAGGTCGTCTTCGAGGTGACCTTCCAAAGAGAACCACCTCTTTCTCCACCGCCACGAAGACCGGTGAAACTCGAATATACTCCTTCGACTTCGAGTCGTGGAGTTTTAGACCACGACTTTCGGCGATTCTCGGCTTGTCGAGCCATCCCATAATAATATTGGAACAGCTCGAGATCCGCCTAATCCCTGTGTACGCCTCACATGATATACGAACACACTCAACATGGTAATGGAATTGGGACCTAAGTTCACCGCCCACCCCAAAGTGTTCGAGTACCATCAGAAGAAAGGGTGGGCAGCAATCAAGGCCGCACTCACAATACGCTTGGAAGACGGATTTGCCCATTTTCCCCGATGGCGATCTCGCCCGACAGTCGAATCCACTTTACCGAGCCTTCTCGTATCTTTCCAAGATCGACCAAGATCTTGATCTTAGCGCATCCATCTCCGATTCTTCCCATTCGTAAACTCTCTTGGCCATTTCGCCGTAAGGAAGTTTTTTGATTGGGTTGGCGGCGAGAAGATGAAACCTAGTCGAGGACTGAGAAAGCAAGAGCTCAAGAACAATGGAGTGATTTGAGGAAAAGGTAAAACCCAAGTTTACCTCCCCGTAAGTTTTTATAATCAAGATGATCTCCGCCGCCGGAAACCGTCTCGCTATAGGTCTATGGGAGTTGGTTGTACCGCCGAACCGCTTCATCTGACAAGTCCGTGAGAGCCGCTGCAATTCCCTGATGGTCCGCTCGAGAAAAATTAGGTGCGATTGTCACCCCCAAGCAAAATTACTTTCTTGACCAAAGTCTTTCTCGGTCAAGGAAGTATCAATCTAAGAGTTTTTTCTCCGATTCCCTACTATGACCATCGACGGTCGTAGGGGTTTTTACGACTTTAATAGTCGTAAGCAATCTTCACGATTGCAATCGCTTCGAACCGCTTTATCAATGAGATCTGTGGAATTCGCTTGCAATTCCCGCACGGTCTGCTCAGAAAGTTAGGTTAGTTTTGTCACCTCCAAGCAAAATCACTTTCTTGACCAAGTCTTTCCGCCGAAGGAAGTATCGATCGAAGGGTTTTTCTCCGATCGCCTTACTACGCACCACTACACAATTGTAGGGTTTTTATGACTTTCGATAGTCATAAGCAACCTTTCGACCAATCAAACTCCTGGTCAAAGTAATACTCAAGTGTCGAAGAGTTTTTCCTTCGACTATGGTTCTACGACATTTTTCATAGTCGCAAGTCCATTTGCTAATCCTTCACCAAGTAAGTTACTTTCACTTGAAGTCGGGGGCTAGATGACGATGATCTAATAATACTCATTTTATCTATTATCTATAATTTTATTATGGGTAAATATGATGTCACATAGTCTCCAGAAGTACCCCTTATTTTTATAAGGGAGAGGCCTACCAAGTGATTGTAAGATTTTCTACAATCACCCCCCATAGTCGTAAGTCTTACTACGACTACTACCTGGTCGTAAGTCTTTCTACCACCATTACATGGTCGTAAGTCTTTCACGATCACTACATAGTCGTAAGACCTTTACGACTACTACCGGTCGTAAGTTCTCCTACGACCGTGCAAACCACGACCACCTTATAATCAAACCTACAGCAAGTGGGTCCAATTGATTAAGGAATCCGAACGGTTCGCACGCACTACTATTCGCTGTAGTAATAGTATTTAAATACCCCATTATCTTTGAATGATAATTGCCAGACGGCGTGGAGAAGCCAATGCGCCGGTAATTACTGCCATCATGCGCCCATTACTGGCTCAATTAAGGCGCCTCTTCCGCAGGACAAAACGGCTACTCCTTCACGACTATATAAGGGCATCGGCGAGTCAAGGGGAGGGACAAGTTCTATTCTCTGTAATAGTCTTAGCTTCTGACTTGATCATCAAGAATACCACACCACACAGGATTAGGGTTATTATTCTCTCCGGAGAAGGCCTGAACCTGTCTAAACATCCCGTGTCAACCACTCTGCGTGATTTCATCTCTAGGAGACCCCCCGAATCAAATAATCTTTACGTAAGATCGGTTCTAATACACCGACAAGACTATTATCAAGAATTGCAAACTGGTTTGTTGCGTTGTGGTTTGGAAGAAACTGAGGATGCTAAGATGGCTAGATTTTTGGGAGGGTTAAACCGTGAAATTCAGGACATTTTAGACTATAAAGAATATAATTCTATCAACCGTTTATTCCATATTGCTTGTAAAGCTGAGAGAGAAGTGCAGGGTCGACAATCTCGCTCCAGGGGCAATATTGGAGGAACTTTTGCAGGTCGGCCAAGGCAAGAACATCACATGGCATCCTCCTCCACTTCGACCGTGCACCCCTGCCGCCGCTTCAACTCCTATACATATCCTCGATGTAAGCAAACCGCAAAAGTATAAGCCCTTACAAAAAGTGCTTCTTCGCTGTTTCTACAGACGATCTAGAGATGTGCAATGTCACCGTTGCAAAGGATTTGGGCACTTGATGCGCGATTGCCCAAGTCGTGAGCTTTGCTTATCAAGGACAATGGTGAGTACACTTCACCTAGCGATATTGAGGAAGAACATGTGTTGGTTGCAACTAACAATGCCGGTGATGAAACCGAGGAAGAACATATAAACCATGAGGCGCCCGACATGTACCAAAGCCTAGTTGTTCGCGTGTGCTAAGTGCTCAAATGGAACTTGTCAACAAAATCAACGCCACATTTTGTTTCAATCCAAGTTCATCATCAAGGAACGCTCATGTAGAGTCATCATTGATGGCGGAGTTGCAACAACCTTGCTAGCATAGACATGGTCGAGAAGCTTGGCTTGACCACAACACAACACCCTCATCCTTACTACATCCAATGGTCAATTCTTGTGGTAAGTTGAAGGTAACTAAGCTTGTGCGCGTACACTTTTCTATTGGATCATATCATGATTATGTTGATTGTGATGTCGCACCTATGCAAGCATGCTCATTATTATTAGGTAGACCTTGGCAATATGATAGATATATCAACATCATAGTAGATCTAATCATTATACTTTCACATATAAAGAAAAGAAAATCACTCGCTCCAATGTCTCCGCCGCTATATTAAAGGATGAATTAGAAAGAATCATGAGAACAAGTAAGGAGAAGACACAAGTTGATCAAAAGATTATAGCTCCAAGTGAAATTAAATTGAAAGCTCCTGTTATGTTAGCTACAAAAATTGATTCCATTGATATGGAAAACATGAATCTAAATGTCATACTATGATTTGTAAAGAAACTCCGTGTCTATTAGAAGAAGTGCATGTTTCTTTGCCTCCCCTGCTACTAACCTTTTGCAGAGAGTGATGACTTCGAGAAAACAAATGAGTCGAGGACGACTCAAATTCAAGAAAGGGAGGATGATGAGGACATCGACCCTAAGGATACAACCATCGCTTCAACTCGCCAGACAAAGATCCTCTACTTCCTTTACTTCACCAACATCTTCTCCAATTGGACTTTCGTCTAATGCAATGCCATATTACCCAATTAGATCGAGCTACGTCTACATGCCATGGTGCTACATCTACATACCATGGTACTATGTGTACATGCCATGGTGCTACTACATGTGCCAAGCAGGAGTTCAAGCTGGATACATTTTGGTCAGATTAGTTCGGAATCAGCCTGACAGCACCAATTTAAAACAGATATAACTTTTGCAAACGGAGTCCGATTCAGGTGTTCTTGGGCTTGTTGGAAAGCTAACGACGATATCTTTCCAACGGATCCAGTCCCACCTCCAAATTCCTTCTGTAGACTTCGGAATCGTCAAAAGAAAGTGCTATATCACTAATTTGGGTCGATTTGGGCCTTGTAATCGTACCGGAATTGGCCCATATGCCGCCGGCCCACCTGGGGGTGTGATTACTGTTCATGTGAACAGTAATTCATGCCTTTAGTCCCACCCCTCTATTTCTTTTAGATTTGTGGCTCCTCATCCCCTATTTAAGGAGGACGCACCCCCTCTAGTTTACTTGGATTTTATTTAGTTAAAAGTTAGCCTTGTTGCAACTTCGTGTATTGGCTTGTGTCGACTAGACCAACCATAATACCGCTTTTCGAAATCCCAATTTTAATATTTCAATCTTTATTTGCAATTTCAGATTGCTTTATCTTGTTCTTGCGTGCTTCTTGGTGTATGCGTGAATCGACCTTCGTGGTCGTCAACCGGTATTCGCATGGTTGATAACGACTTGTCGATCAGTTCAGCGATTGCGTGGTTTCGAGCTTTGCGTGTTCATAGCCAGGATCGTCAGAATTGAGCGACGCCTACCGGACTTATCGCTCTCATCGAAAGATCGGGCCAACAAATCAAACCTTAGGGTTCATCATCTTCTCGAGGAGTTTTTCCCTCAGAATGTAGCTCACCAAGTACATTATTCAGGAGTGTGATGTTGCCTTGAAGACTAGTCTTCATTGATTCCATCTCCTGTTGGGTACGAGTCGAAGCCTCGCAAAGTTTCTTGTTTTCACCACTTGTTCAAAAGAATAAACCGGTCAAACAAAAATAAACTTTTAGAGGAAGATAACACAAAGATAATTGTAGGTAAAAGCATTTCTTACCTACTAGTCGAGAATCCAATTTCTTGACCTCTTCTTGATGGGAAGCAATGGTTTCAGCGTGCTTTTTCTCCCATGATCTAATGTCCTCTGCATTCATCTTAGCAATGCGACGGACTCGTTATAGATCGTAGTCTTCTCATTTACTTCACTCGAGACTTCTCAATTCGGCAAAGAATTTCAAAAGAAATTAGCATTAGAAAAGGAAAATACTGAAAAGAACGATGTAAAGAATTGCTTACTCGTTATTCGAAGTTTTCAGTACTCGAGTTCCCGATCCTTATTTTTGAGATGCGAAAACTCGAATGACCAAAGCCTTTTCTCCAACTTCGTCCGAGCTTCTTCATCTCATCTTCTTTTCCGAAAAGAAATGAGAGTCGTGTAAAGGTCAAAAGACAAAAGCAGTATTAAGTTCAACACTTACTGTTTATTTTTTCCTGCAAACTTCTAGTTGCAGAGATGGCTTCTCGAAGTTTCTTCGAGAGGTCTACTACTTCCATCCTTAGCTTTTTCGACTCCTCTTTTCATAATCGAGCTTAGTCGGCTAAGGTCTTTGTGTCACTTTTCAAACCTACAAAGGACAAAAGTGGATATGAACATCGACGATCGGTTGTAAGTTCTTCTACAACCTTTGATCTGGTCGTAAGTTCTTCTACGACAAAGCCTCTGGTCGTAAGCTCTTTACGACCAATACCTTGTCATAAGTTTTTCCATGACAAATCTCGTAAGCACTATATAAATAGTCAAATCTAAAATGACTATGAATAACAGTGACTTACCATCTCTCTCGCCTCAGATGCGAGTTCTTCTTCTCTTGTCGAGCTCTAAAAGTTGTCGATGATATTCACCAACAACGCAATTTGCTCTAGAGCTTTCGCAAAAGGAAGACAAGTGAGAAGAAAGAGAAAGCCACACATATAAATATCCTAAAAATGCTTACATTCATAGTCGACCTAGCGAAGGTCGAGTACACCAACTCCGGGTTCTGCAGCTTGTCTACCCTTGCGACTTGATCCCACCAAACTTTCTCAAGACGCTCATTGTCGAAGGTATTTCCTCTATTTGGAATATCTTTGGGATGGGGGACTCGGTCGCGAGATCTGAAAGCAGGAGACCCTATGATGGAAGCAGTCCAAAGAAGTCGAGATGAAGTTGAAATATTCTTCATTCTCTGATTCTGTAGCTGAATTTTCTCTTTGGACACCGGAAGGAATGTCTGCCACGACTTCCTTTTCGGCACGGTGTACAGAGTCATCATCACCTTGACCAGAGGCTTTCGCAGCTGCCTCTGTGGTCTCTACAACCATTTCGAGGTCGTGGCTACCCTTTCGCTGATCGTAGCTACGACCTCTGTAGTCGCACGCCTCTCGGCTTGTCGAGCTATGACCTCGATGAGTCGAGCTACAACCTCGCAGCTTGGAGAAACCACTGAGCCACTGGTCAGGAAGATCCTTCAACCACTTCCATTGTTACCTCTCCAAAGAATCAAGAAGTGACAATGGGCTTCTCAACTAAGCATACCCGGGGTCAAGGAGTCGGACTAAAATAAAGAAAAGCAAATCAAAGTTGTGAAAAGGAGAAAGGTAAATATTGTTCTTACACTTTAATACATTTCACATACCGCACTCGGTCTTAACCAGAACTTAGGAGCAATCCTCCCAACGGAGGACTTCTTCTTCTCCACGACCACGCCCGGTCGAGGTTCAACATGGGCCCACTACGACCACGCCTCGGTCGTAGAGTTTGAACAGAACCATAGCTCGTCTCTCGATTCTCGGATGGCCGAGATCAGTCTCGACTATTCCAAAAGCAGCACTACCCTCGACTGCAGGTTGTGCTGGAGCAGCATCGTCCTTCACAAAAGACATAAAATCTTTCCAGATCTCCTTTTCTAGTTGCTTAACAAAACTAGGAGTGGCAGCAACTGCGAAAGATTCCTTGTCATAATAGAAGGGTACCTTAGCCCTGCGAGGTTTGCGCTTAAAAGATTCAGCTGCTTCAGCCTCCTCGGCTTCGATAGTTGCAGCCTCGGCTTCAGTTATGGCTATGTCTGCCGCAGGCTTTGTAGAGGGTCTGGTCGAAAGACCAGAGCTCGAGCTTGCTCCTCCCTTGTCGGCGGATCTTGCAAGTCGACGTCTCTTAGATGGAGGAGCCGAGCCCTTGTCTCTCGACAACCCTGCGCCAATGGTCATCAGTGCGACTTCCTCGTCGTCCTGACGATTTTCCATGCCTACTTTCTGTAAAGCAAAACAGAAAAAGAAGAATCACTAACCAGTCGTAAGTTTTTCTACGACCAGTGCCAAGTCGTTAGTTTTTCTACGACACTTTCTTGATCACAAGATATCCTACGATCACCATTAGTCGTAAGCTCTTCTACGACTATAAAGTCCTAAAGAAAAAATCAACTTTTTTATTACCTTTAGGAGCTCTATCTTTTCATCTACGGACAAAGCCGCAATGATTCGAGGAACCGCCACTCGGGGTGGCGGAGACTTCTCACAGATGAGTTTGACCCTAGCGTCAATCTCTGCCTGTGAAAGATCTGTGTAAACAGATAAGAATATTAGACAATGTTAAGAAAGACCAAACCGAGAGCTAAGTTGGAAGTTCACTTACCCTCGTCGTAGTCCCTGGTTGGGTCTCTTCTCCCCGAGTATCTCCACATAGGAGATGCTCGTTTCTTCAAGGGACTAATTTGGCGCGTGATGAAATCTTAGGTACGCCTCGCACAGGTACACGAAGACACTCAACATGGTAATGGAATTAGGACCTAGGTTCACTAATTCCACCCCAAAGTGCTCGAGTACCACTGTAAGAAAGGGGTGAGCAGGCAGTCGGAGGTCGCACTCACAAGACGCTTGGAAGACGGATTTGCCCATTTTCCCCGACGGCCAAGGTCGCCTAATAGCCCGAATCCACTTCACCAGAGCCTTCTCTGGAATCTTCTCGGCGTCGACCAAGACTTTAATCTTAGCCGCATCCATCTCCGACTCTTCCCACTCAGAAACTTTCTTGGCCATTTCTCTCAGAAACAAGAAGTTTTTGATTGGGTTGGCGGCGGAGAAGCTGAAACCTAGTCGAAGGCGGAGAAGACGAAAGAACAATGTGAGCGATTTGGAGAAAAAGGTAAAACCCTAAGTCTAACTCCCGATGAGTTTTATAACCGCACGATTGTTATCGCCGAACCGCTTTCATCGATGTGTCCGTGGAGTCGGTTGCAATTCCCCGATGGTCCGCTCGAGAAAATCGAGTTCGCTTTGTCACCCCTGCTTAAATTACTTTCTTGACCAAGTCTTTCTGGTCGAATGAAGTATCGATCGGAAAGAATTTTTTCTCCGATTGCCACCGCTTCGGGAACCGTCCCATCGACAGATCTATGGGAGTCGGTTGCAATTCCCTAGATGGTCTATTCGAGAAAATTAGGTTCGTTTTGTCACCTCCAAGCGAAATTACTTTCTTGACCAAGTCTTTCTGGTCGAATGAAGTAACAATCGGAAAGGATTTTTCTCCGATTGCCCTACTATGACCACCTCACAATGTAGGGGTTTTACGACTATTTGATAATCGTAGCAACCTTTCTGGCCAAGCAAATTCTGGTCAAAGTAGCACTCAAATGTCGAAGAGTTTTTCCTTCGACCATTATTCTGCGACATTTTCATAGTCGTAGGACCATTTACAAATCCTTCACCAAGTAAGTTACTTTCGCTTAAAGCTGGGGGGCTAGATGACGAGGATCTGATAATCCTCATTTTATCTTTTATCTATAATCCGTATTATGGGTAAATATGATGTCATGTAGTCCTGTATACCCCTTATATTCATAAGGGGAGGCCTACCAAGTGATTGTAAGTTCTCTCAGAATCACCCCCATAGTCGTAAGTCTTACTACGACTATGTCATGGTCGTAAGTCCTTCTACGACCACTACCGGTCGTAAGCCCTTCTACGACCATTACCCATCAGTAAGTCCTTCTACGACCATTACCTAGTCGTAAGTCCTTCACGACTATTATCCAACAGAAGCTCGCACGACTTGTACCCAGTCGTAAGTTCTGCTACGACCAAGTCAACCACGACCACCTTATAATCAAACCTACAAGCGAGTGGGTCCAATTGATTAAGGAATCCGGACAGTCCACATGCACTATTATTCTGCGTAGTAATAGCTCTTAAATACCCCATTACCTCTGAAAGATAACTGCCAGACGGCATGAAGGAGCCAATACGCCGGTAATTACTGTCATCATGCGCCCATTACTGGCTTGATTAGACGCCTCTTCAGCAGGGGAAAACGGCTACTTCTTCACGACTATATAAAGGCTTCAATCAGAAGAACAAAGGGAGGGCAAAAACAGAGCCAATCGAGGACAATCAAGGAGAAAGACAAGTACTGTTCTTTGTAATAGTCTTAGTTTCTTGCTTGATTGTCGATAATACAGTCAATACCACACACACACAGGAGTAGGGTTGTTATTCTCCCCGGAGAAAGCCTGAACCTGTATAAAAATCCCGTGTCAATCGCTCTGCGTGATTTCATCTCTAAGAGACCCCCCGAATCAAACAATCTTTACGTAAGATCGGTTCTAAAACACCGACAACATCATATTGCTTCTGAGTCAACAGCGTGCATGTGTATTACCACTCAAAACTTAATTTTCCGCTCGATGAAAACAACACAAGCACATCACGTTAATTTATACAGTACAAAAGACACTACGCATAGCTCAAATACCTTAGTATACACTAACTCACTCACGCAAGTGTGAAGTGTATAAACAAAACACCGTGCATGACTTCACACTCCGGTGCATGCCGACACCCCTCGGCAAGGCAGCCACGACGACCGCCCGCCTCTAAGGCCATACCAAGACTTGGGCCCCGCCGACTTCGCGACGACGGCTCGCTCTCTCACCACTCGCTCGAGGTCATAGCCTCGGTGGGCGGCCACGCCGCCGCCCACCTAGAATGACATGCCTCGCGGGTGGCCTCGCTGATTTCGCCCGCACGACATCCGCTCGCCGCTTCAAGGCCATAGCCTTGGCAAGACGGCCTGCGCCGACTTCACCCACCTGTGCTCCATCTCGACGCCGCCTCGCCTCAAGACCATGCCTCGCGGGCGGCCCGCTTGATTTTTTTGAGGCATCCCGACTCTCGAGGGGCCGTGGCGAAGGATTGCGTCCGCCGCCCCTCGGGACCACTGACCGCCCTCGCGACGCCGCCCTTACATGGATGAGGGAGTTGTCGAGGTGGACACCAAGGGATGCCCGCCCCTAGGGTCGCCGGCAATATTCGAAGGCCATAGGGAAAGTTATGTGTGTGTGGACTAAGTCCATGTGGCGATTGTTAAAATGTACCTAAACGCCCTTCTCTTTCTCAATGAAGGCAAGAGAAAGAAGGAAATATCTCTTCTTGCCCTCAGATATGTGGCCCTAAGGGCATGTAAGAAGGGGGATCTTTTATTCATTCACGTATATTCATAATACAATGCTTGTACCTCTCACACTCTTTGGCTCTATCATCTTATGATCTCCGAGACAAAAGGGTACTTATACCCACTGTCTAGTTTTATTACTACAACATGAACTATTTGTTACAAAATTCCAACGTTTGGATTTCGTGGATTAATTCTTCTTGGAAAGAAGTGAGTGATGAACATTTGCAAGCTAGCCAGACGGAGAGGCAGAGGCTAATTCGTTCCCATGCCTTGTTAGTGAGAAGCTAGTTCCATTCTGTTGTCCTTAACTGCCGGTAGGAGGGTTCCCAAAGTCATCAACTTAGCTAGAATCTTATCAAGCTAGCTTAGCTAGGTTTCGCTAACATTTTATCATACACTGTTCATACGTACCCAAGAGTCAAATGCTGGAACTAACCAACGTCCAGATTAGTACTTGTCTAATCCTCAAGGAAAGTACCCTCCTGTGGCAATGTCAACACGGCTAGCTGCAAGCTTGCAACTACCAATAATTATAGCCAGTATACGGTAACCTCCTAATCATTTGTTGTTGTTAACACACCCATCTATTCTTTTATCCAATGATTAAGGTCTTGTTTCTCCTCGTGTCATGATCTATAAATACCCGTAGAGACCACACCACTGTCACCGTCAAACATTCCCTGCACGTCTCTTTCAGTAAACATACACACCAAATCATATAGGTAGCTCGATATATCGATCCCTAATTTTGTAAACCAGTTAAATGAAAACTGAACAGAATCACTAATCTTAAATACTGGATATAATCATTAATCTTAATAAAATAGCCAATCTGCTATCAGTAAACCATCAAACACAAATTTTGTTCAGTTTCCACTGAAAACAAAAAATATCAGAACTAGCTGCTTAGTACAAATTGACAATGAGAAGCAATCCAAATAGCCCAAGTCTGATATTGCTATCACATCAATTTCATAATATGATAATTATCCTCATCAAACAATTACCAGAGCCTAACACAATACCAAGTCTCTTGGTGCTAGTCAAGACTGAAAGAAATACAACTAGCACAACACACTTAGTAAAGTAAATCAATTCTGAAAAATAGAAACAACACGCCAAGGGATGGCAAAAACAACCAAGGATGCACTGGCCGAGTGCACCTCATAGCAAGAGAGGAGGCGCGGCGAGCTCGAGGAGGTGGCGACGCGTGCTTGGGGGAGGGGAGGAGGCACGCTGGGCTCGAGGAGGAGGTGGCGTCGAGGACGACGGCGATGGGCTCAGGGAGGGGAGGTGGGGCGCTGGGTTCGGGGAGGCGGCAGCACGTGCTCGGGGAGAAGGCAAAGGGCTCTGGGGAGAAGGCACACCAGGCTCGAGGAGGAGGCAACGGGCTCAGGGGAGGAGCTACGTCGGGCTCGAGGAGGAGGCGGGCTCAGGGAGGAGGCGCCGGGCTCGGGGGAGGAGAAACTTAATCATTTGAGTGGGAGGCGTAGGCGCAACCCTATAGTTCGAATATAAATAGGGTCGTACATCATAGACGGTTCTAAAGTATAACTGTCTATGATAAATACACATCACAAACAGTTTTAAAGTAGAACCATCTGTGATAAATATACATCATAGACGGTTCCATTAAATAACCATATGTGATAATAAACATTATCATATACATACATGCAAATTCAAAATTTTAACAAAAATGGCGAGGAATTATATCTGAATATTAGTAAATCATTAGTTTGAGCTCAAAGTCTGATTTGTAGCTATCATATTTAATTAATGAAGAATATTGACAAAAACGGTGAGGAATTATATCTAAATATTTGCTAAAACTATGCTAAAACCGTTAATTTTACAACAAGTAGTTCAATTACATATGTGCAAAGAACTTAGCGTACTCATGTCTAATCCTACAGTCTACAGTCCTCGCTGCAGAAGATGATGTAGTCGTCCCACCCTTGCGCCACACCGCAGTCGGTGCTCGTGCACCGGTGGCCGTCCTCTGACAGCGCCAACACCTGGCCCTGTGGCCCGACCATGTTCTATTTCACCTCCTGGACCGCGTCCACAGCGAGCGTCCGGCACCGTCTGCCCTCCCAATTGGTCCTCTTGGTCGTCTCGCACTCGCCGTCGGCCGGCTCGCCCTCAACCTCGCTGAGGAGGAGGCCGGCTCACCCAACATCGCGCGCCTTGCCGGCCGTGTAGAGGAGGAGGCCGAGCACATAGGCCGTGGCCTTGTGGCCGGCGACGGCCGCCCGATCGAGGCACACGAGGTCGCGATGCATGTCCTGGTGCGCGAAGACGAGCATGAGGCCGGCGATGAAGCAGGTCTCCGAGTTGCCTGCGTCAGCAAGGTGGTTGACCACGGCAAGGTAGCACTCGTTGTTCAGCCACTTCATCGCCCCCTCCCGCTCTAACACCACACATGTAACATCCTAATTTTCTGAGCTTTTAAAAATCTTTTAGCATCAAAATAATTCAATATGATTAATCCCAACATCAACAATTGTTAAAACTATTTTATCTGGATTCTATGGTCTGGGATATATTTTCTAGATTTTTCTATAATTTTTCCGAGTTCAACTGCTATTTTCTATTTGCTATTAGGATTTTTTGGTATTTTCTAAAAATAAAACTAATTTAAAATCTCATAATAGTAATTGGGCCAAAACCTAACCCTATTCCGCTTCCGGCCCAACACTATGCAGCCCAGTCTCTCGCGCGTGCCCTGCCTCCGACTAACATCCGGGTCCCGCATGTCAGCCTCCCCTTTCCTCCGCACGCGCAGCTGTACCCAGCCCCACTAGTCAGCATCACCCGCGATGTTTGCCACACGAACTCGCGCGAGCCACTGTCGCTCTCGAGTGGGTTCAACACCGCTCCTTTTCTTCGTCTCTGAATCTGTTACGATTCGATCTCTGCCGCCGCGTGGGCTTTCGTCACCATAGCCACCACGGACTCCCTTGGTCGCCCGTATATAAGGGGAACGAGAGCCCTCGTCCTCCGCATCCTAGCCCTAGCCGCCGTAGGAGCTTGAAGAACCGATCACACCGCCGCCAATTCGACGAGCTCCATCTTCGCTCAGTGCCGCTCGAGGTCCATTGTCGCCGTCATTGACATCACACAGAGCTGGACTTCATCACGGTCGCCTTCACTTCGCCGGAGCGCCACCGAAGGACATATCCCGCCGAGCCCGAGTTGACTCCACCGCTCAACGCTCGCCGCCGGCCACCTCAGACATCCCCGACCACCCGTGAGCACACTCTCGAGTTCCCCGCATCACCCTCTATCTCTCGATACTACCCATCTCCAGTGTAGCACCGCCGTTCGTCGGGACGCTCGATTCCCGAGCTCCTGTAACACCCCATTTCGGTCAAATTCAAAAAAAAATTTCCTAAATTTCCTAATTTGCCCGAGCTCCACGCCGCCGACCGACATGGATGTCCACGCTGCCCACAGCCACATCGGCGCTTCTCTCCGCATTGCCTCCGTGTCATCCGACACGTCGCCAACGTGGCTGCTTTGTCAGCGCATCCGTGGTAGGTTCACCGAACCCGAGATCCAAACCTCGGTGGACTTGGTCCATGTGAGCCGAGTCACTGCCTTGTTAGTCTCAGTAGGTTTTTTCCCATATTTAGTTTAATTCTAAAATTTTCTTGCTGACGTCATAATTCGATTATTCAATAGAAAAATAATTAGGATATTCCAGAAATTCCAAATTAGGGTATTTTCTTTAGTTTTGATCTTCCAGAAGCCATATCTTCTTCATCCGAACTCCGATTGAGCCCATTCAAATTCCTAAATTCATATAAATTCGAGCTCTATTTATCTCAGTTTTTTATTTAATTTTTAATTTTTATTTTATCTCTGTTATTTATTTATTTATATTATTTATTTCGCCCATTCAAATTCCTAAATTCATATAAATTGAGCTTATTTTCTAGTAGTTATTTATTTATTTTTATTATTTATTTCGTTTACGAGTAGACATTAATTCTTCATGGACTTTTGAAGAAGAAGGAGTGCACCAAGATCAAGATCAGTACCTAGACCTATTCCAAGACAAGTTATACCTTTGATCATATTGCACCCAGTTTTCAAAATAATTTGATTCAAATTATTGTATTCTATTTCAAGTATTTATTTAAATACTTTTGGGTTGAGTTATTAATCCAATTTGTTACATCCACCTTGTCTATTGTTATGTCATGATCTTTTGTCACCCTAGGTTGGTTCATTACTAGTTGGTATTATCGTAGCACCAACGTGGGTTGGTTAGATACGAGTGCATTGCTTAGCCATGCTACGAGTCATCATCTCATGTGAGTTACAAATATAAACTTGACTAAGTGATTATGGAACTGCGCGATAAAACTGTGTGCACTGTGTGCTATTACTCATTGATGACATGTGTTGCACTTAACCAATAGGGTGGGAAAAGATTTAGATTGAGACAAGTGGTGTATATTGTGTGATATGGTGGAAGCTGTGTGCATGGGAATATTGGTCTATGTGATATTTAGTTAAAAATTAGAAGCTTTGCATTGGTCAATTAAGGACTTAACTTTGTGCGCCATTGAACTGGGCCTTACTGTACGACCACATGCTTGGTGTGGGATGGGCCTGACTTAGTATGTTATGGAGTCTTGACATTTTCAACTCGGGTTATAGGTTATGCTGTGTGCCAGGGTGAAGGTGTGATTCTCACATCGCGGGACGGTTCACCGCTTCCCTGTCTAACGGTGCGTGTCGTGCCAAGAACTGTGTGTATCGATTGGACGACGATAAAGCACATCGGGAGTGTCAATGCTTGGGATGAAGTTTCTGAAAGATTTTGTTATGATTAGTGCTAGCTACACAAATTATATCATGTGGGTAAAGTCTACAACCTCTACAGAGTGTTAATCAATCTATTCGAATAGCCGCGTCCGCGATCATGGACATGCTCGGGGATTTCACACGAGGGGTAGATTTTCATAAAACAATTGGGAAGGGAGTTGTGTGATCTAAGTCATATGGCTGTGTGAATAACTTGTTTAGACTGTGTGTCCTTTGTGAAAACAAATGCCAAATTATTATTGCTTATTTGTTTTAAATAGTATTTTCAATCTATTATTCATATTCAATTGCAAATGTTACTTTATACAAAATAACCACAGAAGTCATTCCTTTGAAATAAGCCATCATCTATAAATTGCATTCTGTGGTATGACTTACGAGTACGATTGTGTACTCATGCTTGTTTCAAACATTCAACAGAAGTGGAGGAGTCATTACCTGTTTTTGAGGAGTTCTATGAAGATGCTGATCATTAGGGTCTTGATCCCAGTCGGTTGCCTGTGGTGAATTGATGGAATTCGCTGGGTTTAATTTTGTTCCGTTGCTTCTATTTTATTTATTGCCAGCCCTACGAGGCTTAATAAATATAAACTCGACTATAAGGTCAAAACCATTATTTGCTATCCAAATTAGTCATTTATTCTATTAATCGTCTTGTGTGAATCGATATTCATCTATATTGATATATATTGTGTGCACTATTGTGATCCTGACTAGCGTAGTATACACAAAGGGTCCAAAATTGTATTTTTGGGTCCCGACAACGCACCTCCCCACGACGCCTTCCTTGGACACCCTGTATATGGCCCTACAACTTTAATATACGTACACAATTCAAGACGTTGTAATAATATTATAATACAAGAATTACTCTACATGAGAAAATTAAAAGGCAAAATATCTACGTGGCTCGTAGGCTGCAGAGGTTAGCCGTGGGCTGAGGAGAGCTCATGGCCACGTGGCCAACGACTTCGTGAGGAAGAGCGTTGGCGATCGTCAACCTCCTCGCCTTAGTACTCGTCGTCATGCTCGGCGTGCTCACCATGGCGCGCGATCCATGTCTAGCAGCTAGCTAGTTGCGTACGTACTATTGATCAATATCGTGCGCCCTCACCATGGCGCGCGATGATCAATCTTATAAAACAAGGAGTAATGCTGGTGCGCGAGACGACGCGACACATAACGTCGGCGCGCAAGACGAAGAGACACATCGCGCGAGAGACGAATCATTGAATTATCACATATGATTATTATTAAAAAACCGTTTGAGAATTGAATTATAACAGACAGTTATTATTAAAAAACCATCTGTGGTGAGGCCTGAGTTGTAATGATGGTGATGGTTTGGTTACCAACGATTTATTAGGAGCATATTCTAATAAATTCCATCCATCGGACTTCCGTCTTTATTCATTTAATATAACTTTTGCTACAAGTTGCTGGCCTATAAATAACCATTAGAGAACTATCTAAGAAAAAATATTTACTCACAAACTTCTCATCTTTTCTTACTTCCATTTTTTTTCTTAAAGTTCTCATTAATAAAAGAATATCCCTACGATCAGGTGAGCACTTCACTGTCTATGATGTGTAACTTCCGATCAAGATACACATCAAGACAATACTTCTGTTGATTGTAATATGTGCTTCTCTATTGGTCATCAGATCATGCGCGCCCACTGTTATTTCTCCTATAGTCGGTTTGAATAAATAACCGTCTGCGAATTTAGTAATATCACAGATGGTTCCCCAACATGAATCGTCTGTGATATAACCTCTTCACAGATGGTTCTTAGCACAACCAGTAAAAAAGACAGTCGCTAAACTAAAACCATATGTGATTGTATTTAATACTGACGATTTTGGAAAACCGTCTGTGATGAGGTGCCCAGTATTATCCTTTTTGTAGTTGTGTCATCTTGTCGTCGAGAGAGATAATCTGATTGTAAAGTGAAGTCAACTTGTCGCCGAACTCGCCCACCAGCTAGGTTTCTCTCACCTGGAGATTCTCGAACTCGTTGCACAAATTCTGGAGCTGCACCTCTTTCACGCGGTCAACTCCCATGTGCATCTTATGAAGCATCACCCATGCTTTACGTGTCGTCCCTTTCCCGATGAGCCAATGCATCATCTAATATGGCACTGTCTGATAGATCGCAGCAAGCGCCGTTTGATCTATCTTGTCATCTACCTCTGTCTTCCCCTTCGGATCAACTGTGCCCCCAAACACCTTGGGCGCGCATATTCTCCTTCATATTTATTGCCCATACCGGTAATTGTCCGTCGTTAGGGGAGGATATTTGAGGGAGATCAGCCCATCCCGGGTCTTCACCTTCTCGCCCATGACCTTCAGGTACAACCAAGATCAACAGATTCTGGTACCCATTGTTAGAAATTTTCCTTTGCCCTTGCTGTCTTTGCTTCGTTCTAGGAAAATGTTCTAGAGAAATGATTGTCTAGACAAACGCTCGGTCCTTGCGACACTGAACAGCCAGAGAAATATCTGGCTTTCTTCGTCGGAGCCGCTGGTTCTGTCCTTGACATGAGTTGCCCTATCCTCCTTGATGTGAACCGCTTGAAGCTCAGCAGCGCCTCTCTACTCGAAGCTGCTAGAGGCCTCTACTCCCTCTTTCCTCACGCGATGGACTCCTGGTTCTTGTGCGCAAAGACAACACGACATATGTAACTTCGTTTCTCCTAAAAGTAGCGCCCCTGGTCTTCCTTGTCTTCACGTGATGCTAGCACCAGGAAATAGCGCAGCTACTTTGCTTTTCTTCTGAAGAACGAACAACGCAGAGTGAAAGCGACATTTCGCTACGAGACAATAGTAAACGAAAAACAATCGATCAAAACACTGGGGATTCTTTTGGGAGCACCAAAACGCTACTCCTCTTTTTGTTTTTTCATGTATATTTATACCCAAAGTTACACAGTTGCAATTGGATTTATAATCCGTATAAAAAACAGACTCACATCCGAACTCCTACCAAAACTAGAAATTCTCACAAAGAAAAATAACAAAACCTTCCTAAACAAGATTAATTCTATCAGTCGTACCCCGAAAGCCGAGGAGATGGCCAAAAACATCGTCGAGGGATGATCTAAAATGACATCACCATGGGTGCCGCCTTCATCCGCCTCTTCTTCCACGATTACTTCGTCAGGGTACGTAATGTATGCTCTGTTTGAAATACAAGAACTTTTCATGCGAAACGGTTCAACTTCCACAGGAATACGATAAAATTCTCGTGTTTCAGTCGTGGCTGTATCAGCGTAAACGTGCATGATGCATGCATGTATTAACAAGTGCATATATGTTTGCAGGGTTGCGATGCCTCCATTCTCCTCAACGCTACCAAAAGCAACTCGCAGACGGGGAAGGCGACGATCCCGCTTCGCGGGTACAGCGTCGTGGACAAATGTTAGCACCAGGCGAATGGCCTGAAGCTGTGGCTCTAGTCTTTGGACGAAGTAGACGCTGCAAGATGGAAGACACGTACACTCGGAACTCATGTACACATGCGAAGCTTTGGACACGCAAACGACGAAGTGAGAGGACGACTTTTTTGCTGTTGCATGCACGGTGCACGACAACTTTTCTGTTTTTCCTCTCTTGTTTCGATCAAACATATCTGATTACACGTCCTTTTAAATACAACCTAATCAACTTACTGACCAAGTCAAAACTAAACATGGAAAGTCAAACAAAGGAAACAAACTATTTTTGTTCTGATGTTGATTGAATCAGATCCTAACGCCCTATTACTTGGCAAGTCAAGATTGATTTCCAACAATCTCCCCCCTAATCTAGATATGCCTTACTCCGTATTTGAAAGGTCGATCTTCTGATGCATCTTCAAGTAGTTCTGTCTTCTTCTTCTTGGCACGGATCGACTACACGTACATGGTCTTGAACGGAGCCTACACATCTTTGTCGATCTTCTCCTCGGCGATACACGGAGATAGCCGCCAATGCTATCTTGTCTCGTTGGTTTGTTGATGACATGGCATCACACCACCATCGCCTTGTTGTGGCCTCACGCCGCCGTTGTCGTAGCGATCTCAGCATCGCTAATCGTCGTTGTCGGTATCACACCGACGCTTTCTTGTAGCGGCATCACACCGCCACTTCCACGAACACGGCCTCACACCATGGTTCATGGACTTCACCGCGAGTGTGCCATCACAGCATCCTCTCACTGCCACATCTTTGCCATCGGTGACGCAACTTGCCGATACTCGCCACTTTTACTCCGCCCGAGACGCAGCTCGACGGTGACGAAGACTCGGGCCTCGACACACGAGGCATTAACTTGCGCATGGGTGAGCATGGGGGTAATGCATCCACACCACAGAACTCTCCTTCGCCGGTGCTCCTGACGTCGTCGCGTTGACATTCACTTTGCTGCCTCCGCTACCCCGGTGATCATACACACACCAAGCTCTGATACCAATTGTCAGCACGACGCATGACATCTTTTCTGTTTTTCCTCTATTGCTTCAATCAAACATATCTGATTACACATCCTTTTAAAGACTATCTAATCAACTTGCTAACCAGTCCAAAACTAATCATGGAAAGTCAAACAAAGGAAACAAACTAATTTTGATCTGATCCTGATTGCATGAGATCCTAACGCCTGTTACTTGGCAAGTCAAGATTAATTTCCAACACACAAGATCAAAGCCACTGTGGAGTCCGTCTGCCCGGATGTTGTCTCCTGCACTAACATCCTCGCCTTCGCTACTCGTGACTCCGCCACCATCTCCAGCAACTTTACCTTTGCCATGCCCACCGACCGCCTTGATGGCCTACTCTCTGTCGCCTCCGACGTCTTCTAGAGCATCCCGTCCTGTTGGGACTGAATCACTCAATCTCTCTCTCTCTTGGAAACCACTCACTGGTCTCTCCGTATCTCTGGATAAACACATGCAGAGAAGAAGCTCCTTGGGATTGAATCACTCAATCTCTATTACTTCTACTATCTTTAACAGGAAAAATACTCGGCTTAAATAAGCCTCATGCATACATAAGATCACATGACCAGTACACTACGCACCCACTAACTCCACTAGGACATATTCTCATGCCACGACCTCCTGGGAATTCTCCATGATCCAAAAGACTCAGCCAACTTATTGACTCAGACTACCGCTTCATTCGGGCGTTTCGACTACTACAGTACTATTAGGAGTACACTGCTACTTAGACCACGGCACTTCGACTCCATCTTCGACCACGGATTCTTGACCCAATCTTCGACCACGTCTTCTCAACCCGATCTTCGACCACGTCTTCTCGACTCGATGCTTCGACCATGAAGCATCGTCTCGGTGCTTTGTCTACTACATCTTCTTCGACCACAACACTGTAGCATCTACGACCATGATCACTACAGCTTCTACGACCACTATAGCTTCTACAACACGATCATTGTAGCTTCTACGATCACTGTAGCATCTACGACCACTGTAGCTTCTACAACCATGGATACTACAGCTTCTACAACCACTGTAGCTTCTACGATCACGGTCACTACAGCTTCTACGACCACGACCACTCATGCTATGGCCCTTTGCACATTGCAGATATTAGCGCCTCCGTCCGACCGCTTCTCAAGGCTCATCATGCACTCCGCTCAAGCCTCCATACTTGTACATATCACACCTATTGTCGTGCGCTTCTTCTGGTGCCACACACTACTACCATGCAAAGACCTATACAACACGATCACTACATGCAAAAGACCAAAGTAAGTATGTAGATACAAACTTTGTCAAGATTAGTATCTAACAATTTCCCCTAGTCTTGACTGACCACACTTCACGAGTCTTCATAGAAGAGCTGGCTCATCATCACTCTGAACTCCACAGAGTAGCGTTTTCTCCTCCTTTCCTTTCTCAGGACACTCCTATGCGAAGTGACCACGCTCTTGGTGGTTATAGCATATCACCTTGGTTTTGTCGAACTTTCTTCGACCACCACCACTGCTAGTGCTGTCGGAGCTCTTTCCTTCTCGCTTTACGACTGAGTCTCCCACTCGGCCTTGGTGAGAAGCAAATGCTCCTCATGCATGTTCTCGTGCTTGCGTATCCTCTCCCCATGCGCTTTGAGGTGACCAATCGCCTCCTCGAATGACATGGTATTCACATCGGAGAATTGCTCAATTGCAGCAACAACCTGCAAAAACTTGTCAATAATTGAATCGAGCAACTTCTTCGCGAGTGTGGTATCCTCCAGGGTGGCACCAAGACCACTGAACTTGCTCGCTAGCCCACTGATCTTGCCAGCAAACTCGTCGATGGAGTCACTTTGCTTCATGCACAGGGTCTCAAATTTGCTTTTCAAGGTCTGCAGTCGTGCCTTCTCCACTCGATCGGCGCCGAGATACCTCATCTTCAAGCTCTCCAACACCTCCTTGGTTGTCTTCTTCTTGGCGACTGGTGGAGCACGTCTTCGGAAATGGCCTGAAAGATACATGCAAGTGCCATCTTGTCCTTCTTCCTTTCTACGATCACTTCGGCCGCAGGTTCGATCGCCTCCCAAATGTCCTGCGCCTCCATACAAACATCCATCTTGATCGCCCAGGTGGAGTAGTTGGAGGAGTTGAGCATCGTGCATGAAGAGAGACGCCTCCCTCCCTTGTCGATCACACCACTGTTGTCGCCATTTGCTCGGTGGTGGACATCATGTTGAAGCGAAGGTACTTAGGCATACACCGAACCGAGAACTTAGGTTCTGATACCAAATATTGGGATTGAATCACTCAATCTCTCTCTCTCTCTTGGAAACCACTCACTGGTCTCTCTCGTATCTCTGAATAAACACATGCAGAGAAGAAGCTTCTTGGGATTGAATCACTCGATCTCTATTACTTCTACTATCTTTAACAGGAAAAATATTCGGCTTAAATAAGCCTCCTGCATAGATAAGGCTACACGACCATTACTCTACGTACCCACTAACTCCACTACGACCTATTCTCATGCCACGACCTCCTGGAAATTCTCCACGATCCAAAATACTAGACCAACTTATTGACTCGGACTACTACTTCATTAAGGGCGATCTTAATCACCAAGTAGGAACACAAGTGCTACTTTTCGAGTATATCAGGATTAGGGCTTCAACCACGACTCTTCGACTCGATCTTCGACCATGGCTTTTCGACCCGATCTTCGACCACAGCTTCTCAACCCGATCTTCGACCACGAAGCATCGTCTCGGTGCTTTGTCTACTGCAGCTTCTTCGACCACGATATTGTAGCATCTACGACCACGATCACTGTAGCTTCTACAACCACTGTAGTATCTACGACCGTGGAGCTGAAGAAGGTGTGCCCGCCGCCGTCGAATGGCGGGTCGTCGAACCCCTCGGTCAGAATCAACCGCGTGACGGACCCGAACGCGCTGAGCAACTAGTACTATAGGAACGTGGCCTTCGGGCAGGTGCTGTTCACGTCGGATCGGACGCTGGTGAGCTGTAACGGCACGGCGGCCAAGGTGGCGGACAACGCTACCAACCCCGTCGCGTGGATGGCGCGGTTCGCGGCGGCGCTGGTGAAGATGGGTGGCACCGAGGTTAGGAATATTCACTGGGACCGACGGCCAGATTAGGAAGGTCTGCTTCGCCACCAACAACGCAAGCTAGAACGTTAGACCGAGATGCATACTTATTCCTTGTTATTTTGATCTCTTGTTAATTACTTGCATTTGTTGTTTCTACAGTAAATTGTCGAATGTAACACCCCATTTCGACATAATCCACGAATTTTCTAAATTTCCTAATTTGCAAAACCAAAGTTCAAAAGCGGGTCTTCTTCTTACCTCTTCCGCCGACCCCCGCTCGGCTCGGTCTCCGCCGACCACGCCCTCGGCCGTCGTGGCGCCACGACGCCCATGCCTGCGGCCGCGCGCGCCGCCCATGACCTTGCGCTTTGCGCCTCCTCCTCAGAAGGCGTCCCCCTCCCGGCCCCCTCGGTCCCGCCGCTCGCCCATCCTCCGCGCTCCGCCGTCCGGTTCTCCCCCTCCCGAGGCCACCCTCCGCTCTTATCTTCTCCACGCTATTTAAGCCGCCCGCCTTCATCTCTTCCGCCGCCTCTTCATCTTCCCCACCGAACCGCCGCCTCCTTCTTCGCCTCCACCGCTGCCGCTTTCCTCCTCCGCTCATCCCGTCGCCGCCGCTCCGTCCCGGTCGCCGCCGCCTCGGCTCCTTTCTCGCCCGCCCGAGCCACCGCACCCTTCCCCCTCTCCTCCACCGCCAGGCGCGCCCGCTCTCTCTCTCTCTCATTTTCTCCGCCGCCCCCCTCACCTTCTCCGCGCGACGGAGAAGACGAGGCGACGCGTTTAGAAGAACGTGTCGCCTCGCCTTATCCCCGCGTCGCGTGGCCGACGGTGGGCCCACCCAGGCCCCACGCGCGGCTGGCAAGTGGGGCCCACTTGCCAGTGCGACGTGGCCCCGCGCGTCCGTGCGTGGACTCGGTCCACACACTGTTGCGTGCACCGAGGACACATATCGGCGCGGGGATTTTCCAGGTTTTCCGATTTTTGATTTAACTGAAAAATCGTTTTAAAGTTTCAAAAATTCATATATTTTCCTTATAACTCCGAAAATTATGAAACTTGTGCCCAAAAATTTGAAATTTCAAAACCTATATTATGGTACTGGTTTGATTTATGTTTGAATTCATTTATTATGGATGTTGTATTTATTTGCCTTGTTGCTTGTCTTTTATTTCCGGTGCGATCACCCGAGTAGAGTACGAAGAAGTCGGTGACCCCAACTTCGACCACGCTCAAGTATACTTAGATTCTTCAACCTTTGACCCAGGCGAGTCAACACTTTGATCCTGTTGAACCTACATTTTACGCAAATTATGTTCTTTTAAAATAACAAACTGCATGCTTTAATTTTTACGCAAATGTATGTTAAATGGTCATAAGGTAGCTAAATTGCAGCTTGATTGTTAAGTAATTATTATACCTTGCCTTTGATAATTGAATTCCCTGATCCTTGTCACCCTAGTAATTATATGGTAACTTACTAGTTATATTATGTACTCAAGTGTCATGTTAGCCTTGCTTGAGTACCGGGGTGGTAATCACCCCAATCATCATCCTTTAAGCATAAAGATTGTTTTGGGCAGTCATTGAGGTAGATGACTGAAGTGGTTAAGTTAATTTGTTTTACACTTCTTCAAAACCCTGAAACTTTCTAATACCATATCTGGGTGGATGGTAAGAGTGGTGGGTGCGGTCGTGCACGAGAGTGGTTGGTATGTGGTATGAATCGCCCGGATGGATTAAGGACTTAATCTTGTCATGAACTCCTGTGTAAAACAAGTACAACCACAAGTCTGCAAAGTGCAACTTTAGTAAAATTATCAAACTCTGAATGACATCTCGCATAGTGGGAGAGTGGGAATGTGCAAGTGGCAGGATGCGTTCCGGCTTGAAAGGGACACCGAGGAAATGTGAAGTTTGCCAGTCGCTAAGGGTTAGGTTGACTCCGTGTTCAACTACTCCAGTTGCTGAGGTGAACATCCCGCACAACGTATGGGCGTAACCCCATATGGGTGAGATGACGGAAGGGGCAAGATAGTTCGAAAGGTTATTGTGACGATCGCTCAACTACATGACTACGGAATCATATGGGGGTAACGAGTATGATTGTCTCTTGTGGGTACAATGTACAAACTCTGCAGAGTCAAAACTGTTTAAACAGTCGTGCCTACGATCATAGGCGGACATGGGAACTTAACTTGAGGTAGTTCTATTTCAAAAATCTTGGTGGGTGGAATGAAAAATCAGGTCGACTCATCTAGCCTGAGGTTTGGTATTTTCCCTTGATTGTCGTATCCAGTGTGGTTAATGTATGGAGGTAGCTCCAATTAAAGTAAGCATTTTTAGAGTCTCCGATGGAGGGAATCTCTACTGTTATTTTATATTGTAATTATCTTTCCTTAAAAAAATACAATTTGTTTAAAATGTTAAGTCATAGGAATTTGTAATTATGATAGTTATAAATATTGTTTTGCGTAAATAAAAGAACCTGAGCCATCCTTGTTTAGGCTTGCATGTATATTTTGCATCTGTTGTGTTGGCTCGCGAGCACGGTTGTTGTGCTCACTCTCGCTCTTTCCCCCAAACCCAAGAATCTGCTGAGCAGGACGATTACGCCTACTACGAGGAGTAAGGATTCGACGGTCAAGGTCAGGGCGAGGAATAGTTAGTTTCGTAGGCTAGGGCTCGCCACAGTCTAGTTGGATCCGCTGGCACATGTGTATAGCCAATATTACTCAAGTCCTTGGATAATATCGGTGGTACACAAGGTGCCGCAGTCGCTTGCCTGCGGGGAGTCGTGTTGCCCCTTTTGCTTCCGCGCCTGTCTCTTTAAGTTATGTAATGAAATTATTTGGCCTGGTCGGCCCACGTTTGTAAAACTCGATCCGACGTGGTCTATTTAACCGTGTGGTTGTAATATCATGTTTGGAATGTTCCGCGATGTATGAAATGATCCAGTAATGTGAACTGTGAGTACTACCTACTGATCCAGAGAGTAGCGCAGGCTAATCACAGAGAATTCTGGATTAAGAAAATCCGGGTCCGGAAGCTGTAAATTAATTTGCTTCTAGTTTCATTTATGTGATGTTTAACTTGCTTCGACCGACATAATTTATGTATACATGGTGCGTGCAACTGGAATTGTTTCTCTTTGAATATTTAGACTTGGTATTGGGAGTTTGGCCGTGGTCTACTTCTACCACGGTCAGCGTTAGCAACAGGTGGTTTGATTCAACGGGAAGGTAAAGTGTTTGTATTACTAATTAGACTTGCTGCTGCTAGCTAGCTAGCTAATCCGCAGCATGCCACAAATTCAACGAAGAAAAATGATTAAAAGCTACGACCTAATTACTACAGATCGAGTTGCGAACTTGCGATGCAGGATCAGGGTATCAACGCCTACATGCTTAGCTGTGTTGTTGTGCATTTCGTCAGCCATCAAGAACTGGCAATCTATGCATGCACGCATGATTGCTCCCACTCAACAAGTTAGTGCTAGTAAATCCGGCCTCCAAATCTCCCTCATATGATTAATGTAATCTACCCATTAATTCCTCTCCAAATACCTCTCGTATTGTCTAATTGCCTTGCCTGCTTCGTCGTCACGGGGCAGGGGCACTGCTCAGCAAGTCGACGGGGTTGAAAAGAGAGAGCCCTCCCCTTGTGCGGCCGAATTGGGGGGCGGGGGGAACTTGTTTGGTTTGGGGCTTTGGAGTGGGACAGTTCAGTGTGCTCTGCTCTCTCACGTTTGGGCCAGGAGGTCAAATGTAGCCTCATTTTGATTCAGAGTTTTGACTCCAAAATTGCGAGTGCATGCGCTGCAGGCGGCAGCCTTCTGATGGAGCATTCTCTGTTTGGTCCAACTGCAAATGCCCACTTCTTACCGTAGCCTTGCCTCTCAAGAGACAAATTTTACTTGTTGAGGAGTGCCAGTTTCCGAATTGAAGTGGTAATAATTGATAAACACCCTCCCTCGTCATCACAGGTTACTGAGCGCAGCGCATACATACTGGCATCTGTAAAGAGTTTGCTCCTATCTTTTGGTGGAGTTTGCACACTGCCGAGTTATAATGCAGAGCTAGCTAGCACAATTAACCTGACAATCTCATCCATCCCTTTTCTTCTAGAGCACTGAATTAATACCGGATGATGTATATATCCATCTCGATCGCGCATGCCACAACCATATGAAGTACTCCTAATTAACGAATGTAGCAGCATGAGCTAGCGTTGGATCTGCATTAAGCTGACGAATGAATTTAAGCCTCCGGATCAGCCGGTACAGCAACTCTACTACCTAGTACTAGCACCGATCAATGAAGTACTGCTCTATGCGACATACATTCCCCGCCAAATTAACTCGTGTAATATTCTACTGATCTTTCAACGACGATTGCGCTGCCGCGTATTTAATTTTAAGCTCCTCGTTGCACCGAATTGCGCGCGAAAATGAACCTACAGCCCATGCAGCACAGAGGTCTGCGCGCAGGTTCCAATAACTAAGACAAGACACGCACGTTAGCCAAAACAAGAGGCTTCGTCCGGCCCGAGCTAGCCAGCCACTCTAGCTCAGCACTCGCTATCTAATCAGTCTAACCAGTGCAGTGCAGTGCAGTGCAGATCACCTCCATTATCTATCTCGGATCCTGATGGCCAGCTTAGCTCTGCCATCCTCTTCTTCTACCTAGCTGGCTAGCCACTTACATCACTACAGTACGTAGCTGTCAGACTCTGCAATCTGGAGTAGTAGTAGTGCAGGGGAGATGAGTACCACCAGTAGTAGCAGCGGCGGTGCTCGCTTTGCGGCACTAGTTGTTCTAGAAGCGATCGCGGTATGCTTCGTCTTCTTCTTGTCCTCCGCCTCCGGACATGTGTCCGAAGCGCAGCTCCAGGTCGGCTACTACGACCCCACCTGCCCGGGCGCCGAGGACCTCATCCAGACCATCGTACACGCCGCCGTCCGCAACGCCGCCGGCAATGGCCCCGGCCTCGTACGCCTCTTCTTCCACGACTGCTTCGTCAGGGTAACTAATTAACTTCTTAGCTAAGCATTTCTCCCTACCTACCCTTAATCAATCGCCATGACCATACATGGTCAAGATAGTTCAATTCATGCTGCTTAACTGCGGTGTCCATGATCCATTGCTCCTCGATCAGGGCTGTGATGCGTCGGTGCTGCTCGACGATCCCACCGGCACCCCGGGCAACGCCACCGTCGAGAAGACGGCGCCGCCCAACTTCCCCAGCCTGCGCGGCTTCGGCGTCATCGACCGCGCCAAGCGCGTCGTCGAGCGCCGCTGCCCGGGGGTCGTCTCCTGCGCCGACATCGTCGCCTTTGCCGCCCGCGACGCCGCCCGCATCATGGGCGGCATCAGGTTCGCCATGCCCTCCGGCCGCCTCGACGGCCGCGTCTCCAAATCCTCCGAGGCGCTCGCCAACCTGCCCCCGGCCTCCCTCAACCTCACCCAGCTCGTCGCCCGCTTCGCGACCAAGAACCTCACCGTCGAGGACATGGTCACGCTCTCCGGCGCGCACTCCATCGGCCGCTCCCACTGCTCCTCCTTCTCCGGCCGCCTCTACCCGCAGCTCGACCCGTCCATGAACGCCACGCTCGGCAAGCAGCTGAGAAACAAGTGCCCGGCGGCGACGGGGCGGCGCGACCGCGTGGTGGACCTGGACTATAAGACGCCGCTGCAGCTGGACAACCAGTACTATAGGAACGTAGAGACCCACGAGGTGCCCTTCACGTCGGACCAGTCACTGCTGAGCCGGAACGACACGGCGACGCTCGTGGGCCTGTACGCGGCCAACCGGACGCTGTGGGCGCAGCGGTTCGCAGCCGCCATGGTGAAGATGGGCTACGTCGACGTGCTCACCGGGCCCCCCGGTGAGATCAGGAAGGTTTGCAACAAAGTGAACTAGCAGCTGCATGTGTGTACTTAACTGTACAAGAGATCACCACCTCATTAATTAATTTTGCCTAGTACCACTTGCATGGTTTGTAACATGAGAGAGGATAGAATCGGCATTCCTTAATTGCATTGCTAGTTCCCCTTGTTGCCTGATCAGTTGTTACAATTGCTACATTGTTGAATATTCCATTGATTGGCTTGTTTCATATATACACTATGGGAAAAACTGAGAATTGAACGACAATGAAATCAATTGTTTCATACAATCAGTTTTCGGTTACAATAATATTTGAAATTTTGTGTTCATATATGTAGCAGCAATCACTGAGATTATGTATATGAAAGCATAAAAAAACCGATTTTGTAGATGAAAGCATTTTTTTTAAAAAAAATGGTTCTGTATATGAAAGAATGGAGAGAATTCAGAAGCACGAGGCAGAGGAGTGCAACAGGCAGAAGCACGAGCCCGTACGGCAAGGGTGTACAGCACTAATTAAGGAGTCTATTTCCGGCCTAACCTTGATTAGTAGTTGGTTAATCTTGGTATTAGTAAAAGTTGTCTCCTCGAGCAATTTAATTCTTCCCTACTTCAGTCTCATTTTGATGTTGTTGTCACTTATTCTGAGGTTCTTTGTGAGTTCAAGGCCTCAAGTACATAATTTTTCCTCTCAAACTTATGTTGTTGTCTTGTACTCTTGATCTTTGTGCATCACCGTCATTGAGCTTTAATATTGTGTCACCTATTCGCCGCAATGGACTATTTATACTGCGTTCGGGACCGTTGGGAACCATACGTGCACGGTTGCGTCTAGCTGTTGTTCTTAAACTTTTAATACTACTCCACTTATTGTTGTATTTCTTTCTTGTATTGTGTATATAAGTGGTGTTCTATTTTTCGACCATACTTCTTAGAAATTAACTTTGGTAATAATGTTGGTAAAGTCATATCAACAGTTTTAAACTTCTTTAATAGTAACATCGACAATATTGATGTTCATTGAATATCAGCACTTGGCACATCAGCACATGGTATGTGCAGTGCATATATACGTGGCATATGTGTTGGAAAGGACCCAACGTGTATCATGTTTTGTCCCCCCTTTCTCCTTTACACATCAAGCTAGGAACATGCGTATTTGGTCAGCAAGGTATTTCAATAGTTAGAGGTAACATTATCTCTAATATATACTACATCATCTTTAGAGACGACATCTCTAATAGATAATCTCTAGCACACTCTCTAACATTTGAATTATATATATTTCCTTTGAAAGGGACTTATATGTCAACTAGAGTGGATTAATGTATCATGTCTTGTTTCACGTGTACGACAGTCTCTTTAGGAAGAGATGATTTGTGCTCTCTCTCCTCCTTCTCTCTCCTCCACATAGAATTTTGATGACATGGTATAGCTAAGAGACGATAATAAAGATATTATTGTAGATGCCCTAGGAACTGTAGGAGCCTGTGGTGAAGTTAATTAACTGCATCGGGATTGGCACCAAGGAATGGAGAAAAAATAATGTCACTAGCTAGCAGTAATTGACCAAATTAGAGCATCTACAATAGTTTATTTCTTAGCTTGTTATTAAGAGGAGAGAGAGTACTCAATCTAATTTTAAAAATAAGTCTTCCAATGGATTATTTCTTGAGTTTGTGTCTAATACTTTAATTGTTACAAGTGTGCATGATTCTTGATGATCAATAATTAAGTATAACTTTGTGGCTTACATGTTTTGGCTTATTTTTCATATCAATAATGAAGTCGGACTGCATAAGTGATCTAGTGGATATTTTGTCCGAGACAATGAGACCCACAAAACGCGTTTTTAGGTAACAAGTAAGTCTCTAATATAGTATTTGATTGTTTTTGTGTCTTGGTATTAACAATTTGGTAATTTCTTTATCTAGAAATAACTTCACATTTTCTCCTCCACATCATCTAAATACTTACGTGAAAACCCTTAATAACAAGTGTCACGGATTATCGTAGAGGAGTAGTACTCTTAGCTTCCTGCTTCCAATAATTTATTGTCTGAAACAAGGCGGTCGATCTGAACATTGCGATATCCTCTCTCCAGCCACTTTTTCTTTGGGGCTGGGGATCTTTTCTGCGAGTTGATCCATCAATCAGATTAACATAGTACATGTGCTGCAACAGTTGCTGTTTCTTTAATCTTTTCTGCTACATGTTCTTATTGGAACAGGATCTTTGATTATATATTCTGGTAAACAGAACCGGGTGCGAAGGTTCTCTTCTCTGCTCTGACAGTGGTAGTGTAGCTTTATGTCATGATGGGTAGGATTAGGAAAGCAAGAAAGAAAAGCTGGCTAGGGGAGTATTCCATATCGTCAGAGGAGCAGTGCTCCTCCAGTCCTCCTTGCCTCTCCATCTTTGGATTCTTGTGTGCTACCTCTGAGCTTCTTTCTCATCACTTGCGTGCGCATGCAGTCGATCGCCCAATAATGCAGGGCACTTTGGATTCTTGTGGCCCGACATAGCACGCACATTTGATTACCTGTACTTTTTACACACATGGCACACCACCACACGCACATACATACGCGCCATATATATATATATATATATATATATATATATATATAAAACACATCTAATCTAGAGCGAGGTAAATCCTAGTACTAAATAGCGTTGCTCAGTTGGCGTGGAGGGTCAGTCCACCCGCGCTTGAGTCGTCCGGGATGCCTACTGTAGCTGATTTCACTAATTGAAATCGAGAGAATGGCTAGTTAGGTGTGTATATTTGCATGGCTATTTCTACAGTATAGGTCTGAATTACATGGCGTATAGGGTCTAGTTAGGTGTGTATATTTGCATGGCTATTTCTACAGTACAAATGGCTGCATGCACGAACCTTCAGCCTGAACTACAACTACGATACAAACACGCCTTTTGGAAAATAAAATACTTGATGGATGGAAATTAATTCAAGTTTGCGAACATACGTCCTACTCCCCCTTGCGACTGTGGGCCTTCGCGTGGGTCTCCAAGTACTCGGTTATAAGGTATTTTTCGAGCCTGTACTTGTCTAGAATGATCTTCGGTGCAGCAGGGGCATCAGTGACTATCAGTGTCTTTCTCTTGTCTTCCGTGCTCCCAATTGAGGAAGGTCTCCAATGGGTAAACACCTCGGGGTCAATTATATAGTTTAATATGTATTTTCTGCTGAATACATGCCTTGTCGTACTTCTCCGGGCAGTCGATCCACAGGAAGAAATAGCAACGCTCAAACGGCTTGCTAGCACTGCACACCTGCTTTGCCCGTCGGCCGTCGACCCCGCCGACGCCGCACTCTGCCCGCCCTTCTCGCCGTTAGATTGTACTAAGCCCAAGCATCAAAAGAGAGTGTGGTCAGATTGTACTAAGCCCAAGCATCAAATTGTAACAAAACATAGAGAGATGTTATCTATAGTTGCTAAAAATATGAACAATTCATGAATGATTAGATCAAATAAACTAGTTATATATTTTTGTTAATTTATAGTGTACAATTTAAAGGGTTTTCACATCCTGAAAAATATTCTTGATCGAATTCGTTTTGATTTGTATTCACTCCGTATTTGTATTCGACATTATTCGTATTCATATTCGTATCCGGGGTATTACTATTTGTATCCGCATCTGGAAAAATATGAAAACAAATATGACAGTCGTTACTCGTCTGCATTCCATCAGTTCTCACCCCTACTGGCAAGCATTGAAATTAGCCAAAAGGGTTTCTGAAGCCGGCGTAGCAACTTCGGGCAAAATGAGCGGGACTCGAACAACCTCCCATATAGTGTGTCCTTCGCTCTCAAGGAAGACTCGCATGCGATTCTTCCAATAGGCATAGTCGTGCCCATCGAAGATATGCGGCTTTGTGGAGTATCTATCCATCGCCAAGTTCAGTGACCGGTTAAGATCAAGATTGAACTAACCGGGCTCCGATACCACTTGTTGGACCGAAAAGGCGACTAGAGGGGGGTGAATAGGAGCACACTCACTTTTTCACAAATAATGGATTCAATAATATTTTACTCCAGTAGCTATGGAAGCTATGAAGATCAAGATATCAAGACAAATGGAAGACTAATATTGAATCCAATATAAACCCCTAAGCAAAACGACAAAAACAACAAAGATTCAAGCACATCATCAGGCCACGGCCGGACCACGGCCTTGGGCGGTCGGACCGATTTTCACGGATCGACTGTGGCCACGCAGGCGGTCTAACCACCGCCTCGTAATGCATTGAAAACCCGATGACGAAGATGCAAATAGATGAAACTTTTGATCTACTAATCCAAACTTGATGAAAATTGGAACACAACTTCTCTATGATATCAGGGACCTATTCCAATCGAAGATTATGATAATTCTTGGAGAAATCAAGATCCTTTTCCATTTGATCAAAGAAGGGTTCAAAATCGGGTCAAAACGAAAACTAGGTCAAACCTCTTGCTCGTGGGTGATTGATGATCAAGATGATCCTAGATAGATTCTCACACGTCACAGCAAGCTAGATCACGTGAAGAAACCAAGCAAAAACTCACGGATCAAAGAAAGACCTAAAATCATTAAATAGAGAGAAAGAACGCAATGAGACAAAACATTGATCAAACTTTCCTTTGATTGATTTATATGATCAGGGCTTACAGCCACTCTATCAATGGAGGACAATGCTCAATCCAAGAGCACGAAAATCACATCAAACATCAAGAACCCTAGCCTCCACAAAAGCTCTGCCTAAGAAAAGGAGGGTTTACAAAAATAGCAAAAGAGACAAAGCGGACGTGCAGCCACCTCCCTCTCCTATTTATAGTGGAGGCTTAGACCTTCTAAAAGTTTGACTCTATTGGGCTCCCGTTAAGGCCCAAAACAAACGGGACACATACACACGCATTTTAATGCGCCGTCTTTAACACCCTTTGACCTAACTAGCTACACCTTACGTCATCTTGCGCCTCGGATTAGCTAATAGGTCACCCTTGTCCATCTTGCACCATGCTTGAGTACATTGACCTCACCCGGCATCGTTGATCGTTCTGGACCTCAGCTCTCCAAGCCTAGTCCCGATCATCCTCGCCGTTGACCGTCGTTGACCACTAAGCAACCTGCACAACAATAGACAAGTAAACAGAATTTGGGAATAAGTTCTTCACAACTTGACCTATGTTAGTCAAAACATGCATCATGCAATATATATGCCCTGAAACTCATTACTTTGACCTAACACACGAATATCGCCGCCACACCGGGCGACGAACAAAGTGAAAACCCTGACCGGTCTGACCGCCACCTATGGGCCGGTCAGACCGCCAGCTGGGACTTAGCTATTTTCCTCTCTGGAAAACCGAAACCTACTGGAATTTTCAAACCAATAGAACTTTTGACTGGTGACTCCAAAAATTATGGGACCAAGTGCAATAGAATCCCCTCTCTTGCCTACACCCTCTATTTTTTGCTCAGCTCAAAATACCACTTTCTGACATTCCCGGTCTGACCGCCGCTTATGGCCGGTCAGACCGATTTAGGACCGGTCTGACTGTCGCACCTGGCCGGTCAGACCGGTTCTGACCTGACAAAACTGAACTTTGCCAAAAACACGTGAAACGACAAACCGTAAATGCCATTGCCAATTGTCACATCATTCTGAGATCTGGAGCATATCCCCATGATATCTACAGGGAGTGAGAGAGGCGAGTTTGGGGTTTTATACCTGGTTTGAGGTATGTAATTTTAACCAACTAGTGGCAAAGTCAGAATCTCAACTCGCGGAAGTCGTGGGAAGCTACCTTAGACCCTGCTACAGGCTTCCAGTTTCTCCACGTTGAGGACAGTTGCATGCTTTCGGCTTCTCCCCATGAGGAATCTTGCTATTTGGTATGGACGGCTTGGGCCGTATACTTTTCTAGCTGACTTTGAGAATAGTCAGCATACATCTATCTACTGCTGAATAATATTACCCAAACGAAAATGAAAGAAATTCTTGAACATTTCATCGTCCAAACTCACACGACTTTGTCCCGGTCATCCCATCGACCATGTCAATTTAGTCTCAAAAGCTAAGCTCCTGATTCGTTTAGGTATGTTCACAAGTAACATCCACACACCCTTTTCTGTTTTTAATTACTCTGTTACGCAAATGATTACGCTGTTACTGCAAAGTTTGGGCAATATATATCAGGTGTAGATGGCGACTGCAGGCACATATAATTGTTGGCCTCCTCCCTAGCTAGCTTACCAGTTCTTGTTGCAACCGAAAGTAAGACGTTTTCTCCGGTATGTCGACACATCCAACACCGTCCACCGCGGCCTCGAGATACATGCAACCTGTCGTCGTGCATTGACTATGTTAAACCATGTGGATTGGTCGTGATTTTAGTGATGATGAATAATTGACTTTTGGGGTGTATTAAAATTTGCGGCTGTGAAAGTTTTAGTTGTTGGAAAATCAGTCGTTGGAGATTCAGTCTAGGTGGCTCGAATGTGCTTTGTATTCGGTGGTGCAATTGGTGATACTCAATGATCCGTTCGATACCCGATGACCTTTTCACCGCTAGATTTCGACTGTACTCTAAGTATTGTAGCTCCAAGTACCGAGTGGTGGAGCACAGAGTACTGTAGTGTTGAGTACCGAGTAATGTACTCAGTCGTGAGTCGAGGTATGTACCAAGTACGAAGGACAGTGTATGGTCGATGGTCGGAAACTACAGTAACTGGTCGATAGTCAGAAGCTACAGGTACTAGTCGATGGTCGAAACTACAGGTACTGGCCGATGGTCGAAGCTACAGTGCATGGTCGATGGTCGAAAGGTACAGTGTTTGATCAAAGGTCGAAAGCTACAGTGCCGGGTCGATGGTCGAAAGCTTCATCAACTATTTAAGGAAGAGTACGAATGACGGAAATGGGATCGAAGCCAATTTGGAAAATCAACAAACGATTGAATTTCATATGAAGCATTAGCATAGCAAGTACTACGCTGAGTGTAATTAGGATTAGTCTACTGTCTTGTCAAGGGCACCCCTTATAAAGGATTCAGTTCATAGCAAGAAAGAGCAGTCCTATCATCTCCCAAGATCTCTTTGCCATTTTTCTTTGTTTTATTTTGTCAATCGGTAACTCGATCGTCAACAGTAGGCTTCTATCAGTAGTCGTAGGCTTTGCGATCAGTGGTCGTAGGCTTCGAGTGCTCCATTTCTTGTATTCTTCTAGTACTTTGAGTACTCGTGTTTAATCGGCCAGCGGTCTGACCGGCTTGTGCATAGCGGTAAGACCGGTTTTTCAGAGTGGTCTCGAGTTGTTTTCTAAAAGCATGGAAATTAAGGTCGTGGATGATCTGATTCGTGTTTATTAATAGATGAGAGTGTGATATGCGTGTGAACTAATATTGGTAAAGTTGAAGAAGTTGTGCTGGAAAAACGTTTTTTGATCTTTGCATGTGCAGGTTGGGCGTGGAGACGGTCATGGTCGATGATGAGGAGGAACAGAACTAGGATGGGGAAATCCAAGGTTCAAGTGGTTGTAGATGTCACGAGGTGGTCGGGCTTACGCTGGGGCACATGGAGTTCAAAGGTGAATACATGATGCATGGAGACTACAGGAGTTTTCATCCTGAAGGCTTCGACGCGTGAGGAATTATTTAAGGTACTCATGACAGGAAGGTTTAGAGATTTTGAAAAACCCATGATTTAAAGGGTTTCGGGTTCCTTGATTTTCGGAAGAGATGGGATTGTGCATCCGTGTTGATAAGGATACGGTTTAGGACTCTAGCATATAAAAGTCGGAAGAGGTTAAGAGTTACACGACATGGTCGATGGTGGGATTAGGTAGAAAGCTTTTGGCGTTTTCGTGCTAGGGTTTGAGGGGTGCTGTTAGGGTACTTTGTAGCTACAGAACATGATTCAGAAATAACAAATCAGATCTATTCCAATAAGGATTAGTCATCACTGGTGGCGTGTGCTTCTGGGCATTTTGTTCGACTTGTTCTCGACCATCGTCTTCGATTTGTTCTTGTTCCTTGCAGTGCGTGACTCTCCCAAGTCGAAAGATGAAAGAAATATGATATTCGAATCATTTCGACTAGGTGATCGAAACTCCTTCGATCATGTCGACTTTATCTTCTTCGATCACGTGTTGTGCTGTTCACCCGATTGTCGACAATAGTATCGACTAGCAGAGCAGATCAGATCAGTTTCGACCACGACGACGAGGAGACATCTCGTACGAGTACAGTGTATTCAGTTGTTTAAATCCAATGCAGGTCATCTTCGATAATTCTAAAAGAAAACACTACAATCATTCACCTCTCTCTGATTACCGTATCCGATCCTACCTACTAGGACAACTTCGTGCGTGCGTGCACGTGATATCACCTCTCTCTGATTACCGTATCCGATCCTACCTACTAGGACAACTTCGTGCGTGCGTGCACGTGATATGACACGACGCTTAATTACTCGCTGTGTAACTAAACAAGCATAATTTGATTTAGTTGTTGTTAGGTTGATGGGTTGATGCATGGAAGGAGGGCTAGCTGCTGATAGCTATTGCAAGGATAGGGTCATGTTCTTGACTCGGTACAATACATGCAGCACGCGCCATTCGTCAATCAATTTACAGGGATGGAGGCACATACATGCATGTATAAATGGCAATCCAGTAGCCATGCATTTCGATCGATCAACTCAAATCTCCTCTCCAGCCACTACTGCTCTTCCTAGCTAGCAATTACGTAGCACTTGATCGATCGATCAGTCTAGTAGTTGATCAACTGGTACAACTAATTAAGCCAGCCATGAGGTCGCCGTGGTTGGTGTCTGCATGGGCGGTAATGCTCGCCGTGTCGTCGTCAACGCCTATTAGATACTAATATTTACAAAGCTTATAACTGTATATTTACTTTGAAATTTTGCATAACCTGTTGTACAGGTTTTTGTATGGTAGTAGTGTGTGGTACCAGAAGAAGCACAAGATAATACGTGTGATACGTACAAGTATAGAAACTTGAGCCGGAGTGCATGCTGTGCCGTGAGAAGCAGTCGGATGAAGGCGCCAATATCTGCAACGTGCAAAGGGTCGCAGCATGAGTGGTCGTGGTCGTAGAAGTTGTAGTGGCCGTGGTCGTAGAAACTACCGCGGTCATAGAAGCTGCAGTGGCCATGGTCGTGGAAGTTACAGTGGACATAGATGCAGCAGTGGACGTAGCAGCTACAGTGATCGTGGTCGTAGATGCTACAGTGGTCGTAGCAGCTACAATGATCATAGTCGTAGATGCTACTATGATCGTATCAGCTACAGTGATCATAGTCGTAGATGCTACTATGGTCGTATCAGCTACAGTGATCGTGGTCGTAGAAGCTACAGTGGTCGCGCTACAGTATCGGGTTAAGAAGACGTGGTCGAAGATCTAGTCGAGAAGCACACTAGTTGAAGTGACTATTCAAAGTGTTGTGGACGAAGAAGCACTGTACTCGTAAGGGTATTGTAGCAGTCGGAATGCCCGAATGAAGTGTACTCGTAAGAGTACTGTAGCAGTCGAAACGCCCGAATGAAGCGGTAGCCTAAGTCAATAAGTTAGCTAAGTCTTTTGGATCGTGGAGAGATTCCAGGAGGTCGTAGCATGAGAATAGGTCATAATGGAGTTAGTGGGTGCGTGGAGTACTGGTCGTATGTATGCATGAGGCTTATTTAAGCCGTATATGTTCCCTGTAAAGTTAGTAGAAGTAAAAGAGATTAAGCGATTCAATCCCAAGAAGTTTCTTCTCCGGGAGAGACCAGTGAGTGGTTTCCAACAGAGAGAGAGAGATTAAGTGATTCAATCACAACATTTGGTATCAGGGCCTGAGTTCTCGGTTTGGTGTATGCCCAAGTACCTTCGCTTCAACATGATGTCCACCCCCGAGCAAACGGTGGCAACATGGGAAACGGGGGCAACGACAGCGCAGTCGATGAGGGAGGGAGGCGTCTCTCTCCAATACCCGATGCTCACCTCCTCCAACAACTCCACCTGGGCGATCAAGATGGAGGCGTGTATGGAGGCACAGGACATCTGGGAGGCGATCGAAACCGCAGCCGGAGTGGTCGTGGAAAGGAGGAAGGACAAGATGGCACTTGCGTGCATCTTTCAGGCCATTCCCGAAGACGTGCTCCACTAGGTTGCCAAGAAGAAGACAGCCAAGGAGGCGTGGGAGAGATTGAAGACGAGGTATCTCGACGCCGATCGAGTGAAGAAGGCACGACTACAAACCTTGAAAAGCGAATTTGAGGCACTGCGTATGAAGCAAAGCGAGACCATCGACGAGTTTGCTAGCAAGATCAGTGGGCTAACGAGCAAGTTCGGTGGTCTTGGTGCTACCTTGGAGGATACCGCACTCGTGAAGAAGTTGCTCGATTCGGTTCCTGACAAGTTCTTGCAGGTTGTTGCTGCAATTGAGCAATTCTCCGATGTGGATATCATGCCATTCGAGGAGGCGATTGGCCGCCTCAAAGCGTACGATGAGCGGATACGCAAGCACGAGAACAGACACAAGGAGGAGGAGCATTTGCTTCTCACCAAGGTCGAGTGGGAGACTCGATCGTCGAAGCGAGAAGGCAAGGGCTCTGGCAGCACTAGCAGTGGTGGTGGTCAAAGAAAGTTCGACAAAACCAATGTGACGTGCTATAACTGCCAACAGTTTGGTCACTTCGCATACGAGTGTCCTGAGAAAGGAAAGGATAGGAAAGCGCTACTCTGTGAAGTTCAGAGTGATGATGAGCCAGCTCTTCTGTGAAGACTCATGAAGTGTGGTTAGTCAAGATTAGGAGGAAATTATTAGATACTAATTTTGACAAAGCTTGTATCTGCATATTTACTTTAGTCTTTTGCATGTAATGATTGTGTTGTATAGGTCTTTGCATGGTAGCAGTGTGTGGCACCAGAAGAAGCGCACGATAATACGTGTGATACATACGAGTATAGAGGCTTGAGCCGGAGTGCATGCTGAGCCGTAAGAAGCGGTCGGACGAAGGCGCCAATATCTGCAACGTGCAAAGGGTCGCAACATGAGTGGTCGTGGTTGTAGAAGCTGTAGTGGCCGTGGTCGTAGAAGCTATCGTGGCCGTAGAAGCTGCAGTGGTCGTGGTCGTAGAAGCTACAGTGGTCGTAGAAACTGCAGTGGTCGTGGTTGTGGAAGCTACAGTGGTTGTAGATACTATAGTAGTCGTAGCAGCTACAATGATCGTGGTCGTAGATGCTACAGTGGTCGCAGCAGCTATAGTGATTGTCTTTGTAGAAGCTACAGTGGTCGTGCTACAATGTTGGGTCGAGAAAACGTGATCGAATATTTAGTCAAGAAGACGTGGTTGAAGATCTAGTGGCGAAGCACCGAGTCAAAGTATCGTAGTCAAAGCAGCACTATACTCGTAAGGGTACGGTAGCAGTCGGAACGCTCGAATTAAGCGTACTCGTAAGAGTACTATAGCAGTCGAAACGTCCAAATCAATAAGTTGGCCGAGTCTTTTGGATCGTGAAGAGATTTCAGGAGGTCGTGGCATAAGAATAGGTTCTAGTGGGGTTAGTGGGTGTGTGTAATACTGATCGTATGTATACATAAGGCTTATTTAAGCTGTGTATATTTTCTCTTAAAGATAGCAGAAGTAATAGAGATTGAATGATTCAATTCCAATGAGCTTGAGTAATTCAAGCCCAAGTACCCGTACAACTCCAACAACGAGGCCGGGTGGGCGGACCCGTCCATGACCCGGCGTACGCGGCGGTGCTGAAGCAGCGGTGCCAGTCGTCGACGGACGACCGGAACGACCCCACGACGGTGCCGCTTGACCCGGTGACGCCGGCCAACATCGACAACCGGTACTTCAAGAATTCCACGCCGCCGTGGGGAAGGCGTGGGAGGCCACATTCGCGGCGGCCATGGTGAATATGGGCGGCGTCGAGGTGCTGACCGGCCACGAAGGGGAGATCAGGGAGAAGTGCTTCGTCGTGAATCAATCGATCGCAGTTAATACCGGTAAGACTAAAGTCCTCGTTTAGAAGACGTGGGTTTCGCCGGAAACGTTCAACTAATTGTGCAGGAGTCGGGAGGAATTCTAGAGTTTCAAAACAGGGCCTAAATTTCGTGTATTATTTTTTTCAAATGGAATCTTTGTGTGTTGCTTGTGTACCTTTGATGACCCGGCCCAAGGTGAGCCCAAATTGAGCCCATGAGTGCGTGTTCTGTTCTGTTCGTGTGGTATTTAGTAATTAATTACTGAAAGTAAATAAAATTGTTGTGTTCCAATCGGAAATGGAGTACTTCTTTGTCAGCACGTACGAGCAAGCTTAACAAGTACCAGTGGACATGGAAGAACAAAAACGTGTCTCTCTAAAATTAAAATCTACTATGACCAGCTTGAAAGTAACTGGGCTTTTTCCAAAGCCCTGGCCGATGCTGAGATTTTAAGGCCCCATGTATCAAGGAGTGAGTGACCTACACAAGAAGAGCACGCACATGTGGCAAGTGTGAACGTAGTGTTTGTTGATTATGCGTGTTTGCCTTGTAATTAAAGAAAACTTTGTCTAGTGTAGTATATATTCGTAAGGAGGAAACTTTTAGTCCAATGGCGAGCGAGTCGTCGCCCCCTTACAACAAAAAAACACAGCGATTTCGCATCAGCACGTTAACAGCGGACGTCGACCCCGCAACAACGAGAATCCGATCGATCACAAGGTCCATCTTTTGTTCGGTTCGGGCAAGTCTGTCTGCCCATCATGTCAGAAAATATATATTTGTTTTTTCCACGAGTAAAGTAGTAGTACGTATCATGTAACACGCGACTGACACTTGGACGGTAACATCGATCTTCAAACCAAAAACCTCCCAAATTCAAACCTCTTTCAAAAATCACTCAGTTCAAATCTCAAATTGAATTTCAGTTCAAATTTCAGCTATAGGCTTAGCCCGTTTTTCCTCGGGCTTCCCCTGGGTTCAGCCCACCTCACTCCCTCCTCTTCTCTGGCTCAGCTCGGCCCAGGCCAATCCAACCCAGCGCAACGCTCAGGCCAGGCCGAGCAATGCCCCGGACGCACTTTGGAGCCACCCCGTGGTGCCCTGTCCATCCCGTCCTCGCCAGCGCTGTGACACCACGCCCATGCGCTTAGAACGCCCTTCGCGCCTGCTCGCCTGTGCGCGTGCCAGAGCTCCAAGTCGTTGTCCTCGCCGCACCCTGGACGCACCCACCCCACGCCTGCTCCCAGCTGCCCCATCGCCATGTCATCCTCGCCTAGTCGCATCGCCAGAGCGCGCTCGCGTCGCGTCCCGTCTCTTTCCACGCTGCGCACGCACCGTGATGTCAGCGCTCTGCCACCCCGTTGCTCCTTCACCTGCCTCGGCCCTCCAGGTCGTCGCCTCACCATGCCGCGCTAGAGTGCCCGTGCCATCGCCCTCGGCCCCCGTGTGCCCTTCAACTGCGCCCCCAACGGCTCTTCCTCCCTCCCTGGCTATAAGAGCCCTAGCAGCTATGCCCTTGCCCTCCCCTCTCGTCTCTCCCTCTTCCCCCAAATATCAAAACCAAAGAAGCATCCGAGCTCCCTTTTCAGCCCGCTGCCGCCTACCCTGCCGTTCCGGCCGCTTCGGCGATCTTCTCCCAAAAGCATTCGTGTCACATTGCGTTCCACCCCCTCAATTGCTAATCCCCTCAATTGCTCATCACCAGCCCACTCTGGTGCTCCCCCGCCACCACGAGCCGCGCGATAAGTCTCCTTGAACCTCCCTCGTGCGCGTGCTCACCTCCCCTTCCCCTTCCCTCCCTCCGGCCGTCGTCCCTTCTGTTCGACCCCATGCCCGGCCGCTCCCGCCGCCACCTGCTCCTCCTCGGCACCGCCCCGGCCCATTTGCAGATCCCTTGGCCTCCTCCTCCCAAAGAACCTGCTTTGCTAGTCCTCACGCCTCTCCAAAGAACTGCTAATCGCCGAGACTTGCCACCGTGCGCCCCTTGGCTCCCTGTTCCTCCCTGTGTGTTGTGCACTCTCTCTCTCTCTCTCTCTCAATGGCATGTGGGCCCATTTTCCTTTAGGAGTCAAAGGGAGGCAGTAGTCTATCCATTTCATCTCTCATTTGAAGATCATACAAAACTTTTGTGATAACCTTCAAATATTAAGCCCCGCTATAAAATAATGGTCATTTGGTTGATAAAGTTGTTTTAAATAATTTTTTCACTAATGTTTAAGTCTGAGAGATACAAGAATTTAAATGACGAATTACTGGAAAGAGAATTTGAAACTATTCAAAGATAATTATGATGCTCTCAATTCTTGCTCTAGAAACTTGAATTTTAATTACAGATCCCATCAAAATATTCTTTGGTCCAAATGAAAGCTATTTTATCTTTATCCCCAGATCTAAAATTACCAAGGATAAATAAAAATAATTAGTGTAAAGATAAGACCGATAAAGATAACTAGTAACATCTCCATATCCCAAAAAAGTCATGAAGACTTTTAAAATGGTGATATAATAATTAAGGAAAAAGAAATCATTTAAATCGTAAGTCCTTAATATTTATCTCAACCATAACATATTTATGGATATATGCATAGCCTTATGTAAGCGACAAATAAATTAAAAGTGAGGTATTTAACCAATATCCTTTGCCATCTAATTTAAAATTCGCTAACTTAAATTTGAAGTCTTGCTAAAAAATATAACATTGCTCAAATGTCAGTCATCCCATCTTTATCTCTGGATTTAAATCACCAATGGTATTTAAGAACAATTAATGTATCAACAATTCAAGGTCGAGCCATGACATTCCCCGATCGGCGATATCTTGTCACCTTCCAAATCCGAAGTGGAATATCCCTGCAAATATTCCTTCAGCATTGATCCTTCATTATTTTCCCTCCTGACAGAGTTACTCCGCCTTTTCCCCTTTTCACTCAAATATCGTTTGACCTTGTCAAACATCCCGCTTTTGCTAAATCTTCTCATTTCTCAATAATTGCAAAACTTAAGTAAGCTCAATTGAATTTATTTGGTCTTTTGAAGTTCTTTGGATTTTTTTTGGTTTTCGATCGGTTATCGTGTAATTAGAAGTTGAAGTCCAGAAGAAACAACGACCCGAGCGGGATCAAGATCCGGATAAAGACGAAGACCAAGGATTCAAGACCATTGACTAAGAAGGCTTTGAGTAAGATCAAGGCCGCGGTAAATTGAGCCAGGCGAGTCAATACTTTGATCATATTGAACCTACATTTTATGCAAATTATATTTTTTTCAAATAGCAAAATTGAATGCTTTAATTTTTTGTATGCAAATGTATGTTAAAGTTTAAGGTAGATAAATATCAATTTGATAATTAATTAATTATTATACTATCCTTTGACAATTGAATCCAAAAAATCTTTATCACCCTAGTAATTATATGGTAACTACACTAGCTATAGATTGTACTTGAGCGGTTTGCTAGTCTTTCTTAAGTGTTGGGGTATTAAATACCCCAATCATCATCTTTTTAATAATGAAAAATGGATTTGGGTAGTCATTGCAGGTAAATGACTGGAATATTGGAGATGATCTATTTTATGCTTCTCAAAAATCCTAATAACTTGATGTTACCACATCTGGACGGATGATATGATAATGGGTGTTGATGTAGCCCAATGCATATGGTATGTGAAATGTGTAAGGCAATGGGTAGGCTACACTAGCGTAAATTAATAAAAATTCTACCCGTAAACCAAGATCACTGCAGTTATAGATCACGGTCTTACCACTAGACGCCAAGAAAGTGGAAACCGATGCAAAGACGTCGTAGGCGAGTAGTCGTACTAAGTTGATGCAAGACGTCGGGCAGAGTAGTCGTACTACTTCCTCGTCCTCGTCGCGGCCCCACGACAGCTCCGCTCTTGCGGTTCGTCCAAACGCTACAGATGCAGCGCCTCCAAAGGTATCCACACGTATGGGAGGAAGCGACGCATGCCGGACTGCTAGATCCGCGCGAGCGACTAGGGCTTGGGAGAGGTGGCGGCCAGGGTTTGAGGATGTCACGGAAAAACTTGCCCCCATCCCCAGGCGCCTGTTCTCCTTTTATAGACGCCCTTACAATGGGCTTCTACTAATAGAGGCCCATTAGGACTCAATGCCCGCCTAATTCGGATCTAATCCAATTAAGCTTCACTTCTTAAGTGTGTGACCCTCTAGGTTCACGATGTTTAGACATGACACGAGTATACATACTTGGTCAATAGTTGGTAGCGGCCTCTAGCAAGACGTCCCAACTCCTAAACGCACACAAAGATCATATCTGACGAACCAACACAACGTTATGTACATGCCAATCCCTTTGCCTCACGATATTCTACGAGCTCCAAACCGACCACTCTTTCTCGATCTTGTGATCCGGAATCCCTTACTAGGTTAACTCTTAACCTTAAGTAGCATGGTCATGCATTTCGGATCCGATCACCGAGGGCCTGAGATATCTCTCTGTAGAGAGGGCAAATCCCATCTTGATGACCATGCCTCGCAGCATGCTTCATGACAAACCCGAAAACTACATTTATAACTGTAACACCCCAGCCCAACACTGAGCCTAGAATGCTACCACTCTACACTCTACACTAATAATTATTAACACACTATAAAATTACATCAAGTAAACAATGATAATCATATCAATGGACCACAAACGAACATGTAAATATGGATCAAGCGACAATAAATAAGCAATGAGAATTATAACCATGTAAATAATCCAAAACAGCATCAACCAATGAATCCAAATTAATAAAGCAAATAGTCTAGTCCAAATGATATCCTAAACATTATTCAATAACTAACATGTCCAAGTGTAAACCAAATACTGAATGAATGATTATCATGGCGAATGATCATGTGATGTCCATGTGCTCTACTCGCTCTCAATTACGGCATCCTCGAAGATCACCTAACAACAACAGCAGAGCAAGGGTGAGTCCACGACTCAGCAAACACATCATATACAACGAACAATAATATATCAACAGCATTCAATAACTTCATTATCATCACATGCACTTCCATTCACATTCTCATTCATCAATCTCAAATAACAATGCAACTCTAATCTATATGTCCACATGCACTTCTTTTCACAGATATCAGATAGCGTGAGTGAATGCTCGCGACAACATTCACTCTCAAGCCCGTTCCTCCTCAAGGATCGGGGACCTCCTCCACTCCCGTGGAGTTGTGATCAATCAAGATCACCTTCTCTTATGCAAAGATGCTTATGAATGCAAACATGCAAACTCCATCATAAACATCATATCCAACTTTCCATCATGCTCATCAACAAAGATATAAACATACCAATTCATTGTTTGCAATTAAACCAAATAAAAGCACAACAATAATGGTAATAGAAGATAAAGAAAATAAAGGATCGATCATTGATCGCTGTCTACCATGCACTTGCCTTTACTAGTTGCGACGCACGATCTGGCTAGCAGACGGCAACAAGCACGACGCCTCTCCTACATTAAATACACAAATCTCAATACAAGCTACAGCAACATAGGAACTACAATCAAACGACATCGCTCCTACACGTCCCCAAATATACCACGTTACGCCGGTATCGAAAAGCTACCCATTGCTGTCCGGTTACTAAAAAGAGCGTAACTTTTGACTCGAAAGTCCGATCACCACAAACCACCCCATTCTGGATTCTTTATAAAATTATCCACATTTTCTTAGATTACAAAGACTTCTAATTAAATCATCTAACCCTCCGTATTTAGCTCCGAAAACAGATCTGTCCGCTTCGGAACAGCAGACTTCCAAATTTCATAACTTCTGTTTTACTCAACCAAAATGCGTGTTCTCAGATCCTATAGAACCATTGGACAATTATCTACAACTTTCATGTAGATCAAAAACTCTAATTAGGTCATTTACTATTTTTAACAACTGATCTACCAAAACAGCGCCGAACGACGGTAACCCTAAAAACAGCGGCCTTTCGAACATCATATCTAGAAATCTACTTGTCCGATTGACGTAATAAAATAAGCTATAGAAAGATATCGAAATTATCTACAATTAACTAGTAGATGATGTTTCCAAATTTTGCCATTAGGATTCCCGAATAAACTGTACAATGTAACAGCAGGTTAATCAAACCTATTAATCGGTTTTTCCCTTACTAGAAACATGTCAATTCTTTATTCTAATCTCGATTCTAAAACTATAATAAAATAAACAATAGAGAGAAAAACTTGATCGTTACCCACACGACGAAAATCCAGATGCTAATCCCAAACAGTAGCTGCACTAATGATTGCTACCAAGTTACAGCACCCATTTTTCCACTCGCATACACTGCCGGCCAAAACTGCACAGGCGCAGGAGACAGCCGGCAGCACACTTAATTGTTGGCGGCGGCAGGGTTGGTTTTGGCGGGCGATGCAAGAGATTTTTCCAACGCAGCAAAGACACGAGGCTCTATAGAAATACAAGCAATGGCAGTTAGACACCGTAGTACTGCCAGACTGTTTCGGCAAAGAAGAAGACGCGAGAAGAAACCAAAGACCAACAAAGCAGTAATGCAGTGTAAAGCAAAGAATGGCCAATAGCCCAAAGACGAGCAAAAAAAAATACAGAGGGGCGGCTGGGCCTCACGCGCTACAATCAAGCGCCTTTGCAATGTGGCAGGGCTCCAGGAGAAAGAAAAACAAGCCGGCGGCGGTGGAAAATTGTGGAGACGGCTCGGTGGAACAAAATACAAACTAGGGTTTTCTAAAACAATCCACCACTATTTATAGCTCATAAATAAAATCCGAAAATAATCTATTTTTCCCAAATTCTTTTTATTTAATTACGCGCAAGCCCTTAAGACGATTTTAATTAATTATTCACTGATACCATTAAATTAATTACTCTCCGAACATTAGGACGCGATTATTGAAATTAATATTATTTTCAGGGTATTACATTCTACCCCTCTTAACGGAATTCGACTCAATTCTAATCGCCGCTCTACTCAAATAAAACTCCATCGCTGAAATTAAACAACAAAACCACACGCATCTGACGTGAACAACTCCGATATCGCCGCGCATGCGAGACTCCAACTCCCAAGTCGCTCTCTTTCAGATCGAAGGCCCACAAAGACCTTGACATATACCAACGCCTTGTGCCTCAAAGACTCGCCCGACCTTCCGAATCGCGCCACGGACGCGACTCAACCGTGAGGTCTTGCTCAATAGTCAACGGCTCTAATGAAATCTTATGCTCGATCTCTCAAAACTTTCTCAAAGATCGATACGTGGAACACATTAGAACTCCACGCATGGACTCGTGAAGGTCCAAGCGGTAGGCTAACTTTCCAATTCTTGCAATAATCGGAACGGTCCAACGTACTCGGGCTAAGCTTTCCTTTGGTACCAAACCGAACGATACCTTTGGTGGGAGACACTCAAGAGCACTCGTCACCCGCCGCAAACCCAAGTCACGCCTCCTCAAATCAAGATAACTTTTCTCGTCGCTTGAGTCGCTAATGATCTCGTCTCACCATGGCCACACGCTCAACGGTCTTCTCAATCGGTCCGACCTAACACCGCTTCTCTCCAATCGCATCCCAACAAAGCGGCGATCCGCACTTCCGCCTATAGAGAACCTCAAATGGCGCGGCTTTAATATCGAATGGTAACTATTATTATAAGCAAATTCGCAAGTGGCAATCGGTCCTCCCAACTACCCTTCCAAGACAAAACACAAGATCGCAACATATCCTCCAAAGTCCGAATAGTACGCCTGACCGCCCATCTGTCATGGGTGAAACGTCAGACTCAGCGGTTGTGCCCAATGCACTCGCAGACTCTCCTAACTTGAGACAAACTTGGCGCCCTCGCGTAAATGATGGTCTTTGGCACACCATGCGCCTTACTATCTCACGCACATAAATAGGAGCTAGATCACTCATTGAATTTGTCGTGCGAATAGGAATGAAGTGTGCGACTTGTCAATCGATCCACCACTACCCAAATCGCATCCTTCCCACGCGTGAACGAGGCAACGCCACCACAAAGTCCATAGAGATATCATCCCAAGGCCACTGGAACCTCCAAAGGTTGCAACAACCTCGCAGGACGCTTGTGCTCCGCTTTCACTTGCCGACAAACACCACCGAAGCCACATAATTAGCAATGTCCACCTTCATTCTTTTCCACCAAAAATTTCGCTTTCAGATCTCGATACATCTTAGTCTCACCAGATGAATAGCAGTACGGAGTACGATGTGCCTCCTTAAGATATCATCTTTGACCTCCGACTTTTGCGGACGCAAAGACGCCCTTAAACCTCAAAGTACCGTAATCATCCATGCTAAAATCACCTCTTTACCCTCATCCAGCGCTTCCTAACCTCCTGTAATAACGGTCATCATGTTGTGCCTCCAGACACGGCCCGAATAGCCGACTCAAGAATCAATCGTGTCTCAACATGTGATGTGCCGCATAACAATAAGATATTCCCATGCGATCAAAATCAGCAATAAGGCAATCTAGAGTAGCAGGAGTCGCCTTGCGACTAAGAGCATCTGCAACAACATTGGCCTTGCCTGGATGATACTGAATAGTAAGATCGTAATCCTTGATCAACTCCAACCACCTCCTTTGCCTCAAATTCAGATCCTTCTGAGTGAAGATATACTTGAGACTCTTGTGATCCGTGAAAATATCACAAGGCTCACCGTATAGATAATGCCTCCAAATCTTGAGAGCAAAAACAACCGCAGCCTAACTCCAAATCATGAGTGGGATAATTCGCTCGTGCTTCTTTAGTCGCCTCGACGCATAAGCAATCACCTTGCCGCCTTGCATGAGAACACAGCCAAGACCCACTCGAGACGATCTCAAAATATCAGAACCTCTTTCCGGCTCGGGAAGAGTGAGAATAGGAGAGGTCACCAACTCGTCCTTCAAAATGCGTAAACCGCGCCACACTCATCACCCACTGAATTCACACCTTTTCGAGTAAGCCGAGACATCGGCTTGGCAATGATAGAGAAATCCCGCACAAAACGCCGATAATAACCACCAAACCCAGAAACTCCTCACCTCCTTCACATTAGTCGGCCTCTTCCAATCCACCACCGTGGATACCTTGCTAGATCAACAAAGAATACCTCGAGGGTTAATCACATGACCCGTAAAACCCACTTCAAATCCGAACTCACACTTCTTCAACTTAGCATAGAACTTGTGCTCTCTCAAAGTATCTAAAACCACCTCAAATGACGCCATGATCCTCATTGGTCTTGGAATAGATAAGAATATCATCAATGAACACCACCACGAAGTCATCTAGATACTGTAACATGTTGTTCATGGTCTCCATAAAATGGCAGTGCATTAGTCAATCCAAAGGACATAACTTTATACTCATAATGCCCATACCGTGGAGAAAGGGCTTTCTACATCTCGCCACGCACACGGATTTGATTATACCCGATCGAGGTCGATCTTGGAGAATACTTGAGCTCCATTCAACCGATCAAACAAATCCTCAATGCGTGGCAATGGATATTTATTCTGATTGTGATCGCATTAAGCGCGCGGTAATCAATACACATACGCCAACTCCCATCCTTCTTCTCTCGTGAATGTAACAGAGCTCCCCACGGCGATACACTACGCCGATCAAACCTTTAGCCAACAAATCATCCAATTGCTTCTTCAACTCGCCCCGAACGGACGTGCTAATCGATATGGAGACATCGAGATGGGACGAGTACCCGAACAAGATCAATGCGAAACTCCACGCCTCGCGCAGTGGCAAACCCTAAGCTCAACCGGGAACACATCGGATAATCACTAACCACCGGAATCTCCTCAATCTGCGGCCACGCCGGTTTCTCAAGAAGAGCTAAAAGAAGTCCGCCATCGCACGACCCGGAACAACCCACCAACATCGAAGAGAGCGCGAGGCGCACTCTGAAAAGTCAACGTCTCCCAGCACGGGTTCGCATGCAGATCGTTTCTACGTAAATGTGATATCACGGCTCGATAAGAGTGCAACCAATCCATACCCAAGATAACATCGAACGGCTCCATTTGAATAACTATCAAATTCGCCGTGAACTTCTCTCCATCAATAATAATAGAACACCCAGACAAACAAGAGAACTAGCAATAATACCCCGTGAGAACTAACCAACACCGATCGGAAATCCATCGATACTCAAGTTCGCTCTCCTAGCAAACGCCGATTTAAACAAACGAAAAGGTAGCCCCAATCAAAAGGACTAAAGCGCCAAACGAATCCACAAGCAAAGTACTGCCACCACGCCAGACGACCCACGAACTCATTGTGGGCATGGCGACACTCTGTGGCGCCATGGCGAAGAAGACGATGCGGCGGCGAGAGCCCCAACAATCTCTTTGTGGCGGTGCGAGTAAAGCCGTCCGGCAACCCGATGTGGTGCCGAAGGTGGCGGCCGCCAGAGTACTACCGGAGGCGCCAAGCCAAGGAAATGGCATCGCTGGAGGAGCGCATCACCGGAAAGATCCTCGAGCAGACCCATCAAGAAGAAGAAGATGGCACGGCTCCCACTTGATCACGCTTAGCGGGTTCTCGCGACACACCCGCCTCCTTGTGACCCGTCGGCCACACCGACGGCAATCACCCGTCCAAGTGCATTTCAGCAGCATGCGGTGTCCATCACCGCACTTAAAGCAAAGCATACCCCGCTCGAACAGACGAAGAGCCGAGTACTGCAAAAGGACGAGGCGCCAAGAAGAGAACGGCCTCGATCGCTTGGACTCAAAGATCGTGGTCCTCCCTTGAATTTCTTGAAAGGTGTGTCGACTGCACCCACTTCCTCACTAGAGCTCCTCTTGGTCACCACCGTAAGCAACCACCCACCAGAGGCTTGTCGCCTTTGTGAGTCGTGATCTCCAACTCCATGCCCCTAGCTTGCTCCACAACGAGTCAGAGTCACAGAGTGGATTAACTCCCAACACATGCCGGACTCGAGTTGAGACCCGACGGAACCTCTTGGCTTTCGAGGATCATCGTCACATCAAGGGACAAAGCGAACCAAGTTGTTGAACTCACCTCATACTCAAGAATAGACCTCTTCCCCGAGCAAAGGCCGCCAAGGCAACCTCCATCTTCTCTACAAAAGAGTAGGGGTAGAACTTCCCTTGAACTGATCAACAAAGTCCTCCCAAGTGATCGCCCTTGAGTGGCGGTCCTCAAGACAACACGCCTCCCACCAAATATCCGCTGCTGACGAAGAGCACGGATCTCCCCACCAACTCTCTCAACAAAGCAGGGTTTCATCTTGGGCCCCAACCGAGGCGGGTCAACAAGAACCCCTCACCATCGACTAATCACACAGAGGTGGCTCCACTGAACCTCGCTCATGCCACGACCTCCACGATCACGCCACCACGACCACGCCCTCTACCCCTAAGATAGCTATCAACCACAATCAACAATACACAATGAGCTCAAAGCTCAAAATAAACTCCTTCATCAATAAACAACATAATGGAAGCGTAAAAACTATATTCGTACCTCTCTCTAACCTACTGTGCACTAGTGTGTCAAATTTTAGGTTAGTTAACCATTAGCAAATTTTAGTTGATTTACTAAACTAAAACAAATTTTAACAATTTTAGTTTGCCTAAGTTGTTAATCTATTCACCACGGACCTAAAACCTGGCTCTGATACCAACTGTAACACCCCAGCCCAACACTGAGCCTAGAATGCTACCACTCTACACTCTACACTAATAATTATTAACACACTATAAAATTACATCAAGTAAACAATGATAATCATATCAATGGACCACAAACGAACATGTAAATATGGATCAAGCGACAATAAATAAGCAATGAGAATTATAACCATGTAAATAATCCAAAACAGCATCAACCAATGAATCCAAATTAATAAAGCAAATAGTCTAGTCCAAATGATATCCTAAACATTATTCAATAACTAACATGTCCAAGTGTAAACCAATATTGAATGATAGATTATTATGGCGAATGATCATGTGATGCCCATGTGCTCTACTCGCTCTCAATTACTAGATCCTCAAGATCACCTAACAACAACAAGAGAGCAAGGGTGAGTCCACGACTCAAAGAAACACATCATATACAACTAACAATAATATATCAACAAAGATTCAATAACTTCATTATCATCACATGCACTTCCATTCACATTCTCATTCATCAATCTCAAATAACAATGCAACTCTAATCTATATGTCCACATGCACTTCTTTTCGCAGATATCGCAGATAGCGTGAGTGAATGCTCGCGACAACATTCACTCTCAAGCCCGCTCCTCCTCAAGGATCGGGACCTCCTCCACTCCCGTGGAGTTGTGATCAATCAAGATCACCTTCTCTTATGCAAAGATGCTTATGAATGCAAACATGCAAACTCCATCATAAACATCATATCCAACTTTCCATCATGCTCATCAACAAAGATATAAACATACCAATTCATTGTTTGCAATTAAACCAAATAAAAGCACAACAATAATGGTAATAGAAGATAAAGAAAATGTTGATCGATCATTGATCGCCGCTCTACCATGCACTTGCCTTTACTAGTTGCGACGCACGATCCAAGCTAGCGACGGCAACAAGCACGACGCCTCCTACATTAAATACACAAATCTCAATACAAGCTACAGCAACATAGGAACTACAATCAAACGACATCGCTCCTACACGTCCCCAAATATACCACGTTACGCCGGTATCGAAAAGCTACCCATTGCTGTCCGGTTACTAAAAAGAGCGTAACTTTGACTCGAAAGTCCGATCACCACAAACCACCCCATTCTGGATTCTTTATAAAATTATCCACATTTTCTTAGATTACAAAGACTTCTAATTAAATCATCTAACCCTCCGTATTTAGCTCCGAAAACAGATCTGTCCGCTTCGGAACAGCAGACTTCCAAATTTCATAACTTCTGTTTTACTCAACCAAAATGCGTGTTCTCAGATCCTATAGAACCATTGGACAATTATCTACAACTTTCATGTAGATCAAAAACTCTAATTAGGTCATTTACTATTTTTAACAACTGATCTACCAAAACAGCGCCGAACGACGGTAACCCTAAAAACAGCGGCCTTTCGAACATCATATCTAGAAATCTACTTGTCCGATTGACGTAATAAAATAAGCTATAGAAAGATATCGAAATTATCTACAATTAACTAGTAGATGATGTTTCCAAATTTTGCCATTAGGATTCCCGAATAAACTGTACAATGTAACAGCAGGTTAATCAAACCTATTAATCGGTTTTTCCCTTACTAGAAACATGTCAATTCTTTATTCTAATCTCGATTCTAAAACTATAATAAAATAAACAATAGAGAGAAAAAACTTGATCGTTACCCACACGATTTAAAATCCAGATGTTAATCCCAAACAAGAGTCGCACTAATGATTGCTACCAAGTTACAGCACCCATTTTTCCACTCGCATACACTGCCGGCCAAAATCAAGACAGCGCAGAGACAAACGGCAAAGACACTTAATTGTTGGCGCGTATAGGGCTGGCTTCAAGAATGGGCGATGCAGCAGATTTTTCCAACGCAGCAAAGACACGAGGCTCTAAGAAAATACAAAGAAATTGGCAAATAGGACAACCGTAGTACTGCCAGATCTGTTTCGGGCAAAGAAGAAGACGCAGAAGAAAACCAAAGAACCAACAAGCAGTAATGCAGGTAAAGCAAAGAATGGCCAAATAGCTCCAATAAGACGGCAGAAAAAACAAAACAGAGGGGCGGTGGGCCTCACGCTACACAGACCCAAGCGATCTTAAGCATGGCAGGGCTCCAGGAGAAAGAAAAACAAGCCGGCGGCGGTGGAAAATTGTGGAGACGGCTCGGTGGAACAAAATACAAACTAGGGTTTTCTAAAACAATCCACCACTATTTATAGCTCATAAATAAAATCCGAAAATAATCTATTTTTCCCAAATTCTTTTTATTTAATTACGCGCAAGCCCTTAAGACGATTTTAATTAATTATTCACTGATACCATTAAATTAATTACTCTCCGAACATTAGGACGCGATTATTGAAATTAATATTATTTTCAGGGTATTACAATAACTACCCAGTTACGGAGTAGCGTTTGATAGCCCCTAAGTTGGTCGATTCACATCTTAAGAACATGCGACAATCTTAGGTCTAAGGACAAGGCGTACACATTGTGTAGAGAGAACCATAAGTATAATTGTTATGTCTCATGTTGGGTCGGTCCAACCCCATGTTCTAAACATGTGTCCACATTATTGGTTTGACATCTCCATGTCTATGACCTGTGAAACATAGTCATCAACCGATACATGTGCTAATCCACCATTCACGTGTGTCCTCACATGAACTCCGACTAGGGACAACTTTAGAATAACCATACCAGTAAAGAGTTTCACAAACAAGTAACATACTTGTTAATCAACACAAAGGCAATATTCAAGGAACATTTATTAAATCATGGATACAACGAAATATCATCATCTCTATGATTGCCTCTAGGGCATATTTCCAACAAAATGGTGGTATGTGGTATGAATCGCCCAGATTGTCCCTAAGAACTTAATTTTATGATGACCTCCCTATGTAAAATAGTACAACCATAAGTCGATAATATTGTCGACCTGGCTAAATAATTTTTATCCATCAGTGCGAGTTGCAACAGGTAGATGACTCACGATGTCGTAAGCCTTCGCGGCGATAGGTCGGGGTGCACGACAAAGTCGTTATGAAGGTGCAAGAGGGGGTATGGGTAAGAGTTGATGTAGGTGCGGGAGGGTAATCCTTCTCAGGCGAAACCTTAGCGGGGGTAATAAATACTGAGGGATGCATTGTAAAGGCTTTGTGATGATCTCTTCTTGATTCACTTGCCTAAGAAAACGTGTGTACATGTCAAGACGATTATCTCCTGTGGGTAAAGTGTGCAATCTCTACAGAGTATAAACTGTTCGAACAGTCGTGCCCACGATCACGGGCAGACATGGAAACTTACTAGAGTTAGTTATATTTATAAAACTTTACGAGTGGGATGAATAATGTGTCAGGCTCACCTAGCCCGTAACTTGGATTTTTCCTGGGTCGTGTACCCAGTGATGTTAATAGTTGGATGTAGCTCCAATAAAAAATAAGTATAAGGTGGAGGTAACATTCGTTGTTATAAATATTGTACAATATTTGTTTGATAAAATAAGATTAGGTTAAATTTCTAAGTCATAGGAATTTCTAAATATTGTAATTGAAAATATTGCTTTTAGCAAATAAAGAACTCGAGTTATCCTTGTTAAAGCCTTGCATGTATATTATTGCATTATGTGTGTTGGCTCGCGAGCACGATTGTTTGTACTCATCCCCGCTCTTTCCCCCAAACATCAGAAACAGAAAAAAGGCATTACGTGTATTTCGAGGATCCAGATATTGATGACCAAGAGCTAGGTCCCAAACCCCAGTTAGCTACTTGTGTGCGTGTCCTGAGGGTCCCACTTGTATGAAGTTTTCTGTTTCTGCTGCTGCATTTTTATGATTTCGGCCTGATCAGCCCATGAGTAAGTCCACTATTATATTTACGCTTCTACATGATATGTTTTTGATGTTCAGTAATGTTACTATGAGCACTACCTACTGATCTAGGAAATAATACGGTGGAATCACAGAGGATTATATGGATTGATAAAATCCGGGTTCGACATAGACCTGGCCCTGGAGAATGTCATTGACAAGGTAGAAGAAATCTTGGCGCAAAACAACTGGTGCCTGTGGCGAAGCTGACATGCTTAACTATGACTTTAGGCCCAATTTGGAATGGCTTCGCTTTCGGCTTTCGGCCAGAAAAGCCGGAAGCCGTTCCAAACGGCAGGCTTTTCGCAACATCTTTTTTAAAGCCACTTTCCGCATGAACATGAGAAAACCAAAAGCCACCGCGGGGCAGCTTCCTACATCTTTCTACAAACTCGATTCCCAAATTACCCCCAAACTTCGGGGTTATTTACCCGCAAAATGCCACTGCATAAAACCCCCTCGCCTCCGTCCTACCGCATGCCCCCTCCCCCGCACACACGCTCCTCCTCTCGTGTGCCCGTCCTCCCGCGCGCGCCTCCTCCTCCTGCGCTGACGAGGCTCGCCACCCTCCTCCTCCCCCTCCCTCCGCCCCCGACGCACCGGCGTCCTCCCCATCCTCCTCCCCCACCGCGCTAGTCCTCCTCCCCCTGAGCGGCCGCCGTCTTCTCCCCCACCAAGATCTGGGCACCTCCGCCTCACCTCCGTTCTCCGTCGGCTCACGCCACCGCCGTCCACCTCCCCTGACGACAGCCCCCTTCTTCTCCCGACCCGCTCGTCCTTCCGATGCGGTGCCTCCTTCCTGGCTGGGCCTCCTCCTCTCATGCACCCGGCCTCCTTCATCGTCCCCGCCGCCCAAGTCCATCTCCTCCCTGGATCCCTCCTCCTGAGCCGCCGCCGTCTCCTCCCTCCACCTCCCGAACCACCGCCACTCTCCCCCTCCTCCTCCCTTGTGCGCCGTTGTCTGCTGTTGTGGCCCAAGGCCCTTAGTCCACAATGCTTCCACCGTCGTCATCGATATGGCGAGGTGCCAAGCACATGAGCTACTCCGATGGTGGTGCAATCATCACTGAGTATAATCTAGTTCTTTGAATCGATGAATTGCTTTATTACCATTGTTGAAAATGTTGTTTCATTCTGACGAACTGGTGATATTGTTTATGGTATTGCTTGTTATTTTCATCCATGAAAATGATGAATTGCAATCATCCATGCCAAGCACAAGAGCACAGAGGTTGATTCAGATGATGCTTGAAATTTGAGTTGAAGAACTATCTTTTAGTTTGTGTGTCTATGAATGTAGAATTGCTTTAGTTCAAGTCTTCTATTCAAATTCTGATGATGCTTGAAAACTACCTTTGTTCTTGCATTGCATAGACCATCTACAGCCTATTAATTAAGGGAACTGTGAAGAAATGCTTGTACCAGTCCATGAGTAGAAGATCACTTGGCCTTGCCATTGTTTGATTACCATTGTTGAAAATGTTGTTTCATTCAGATGAACTGGTGATATTGTGAGTCATTTTGAATTGGCACAATTTGTTGGGATATATTATAATCTTGTAGAGTAGAAGAAATATTTCACAGTATGTTCTTGCCTCATTGCAACAAGGTTTGAAATCACATTTCTCCCCATGTATGAAAAAGTAGCAATTTAGTGATAGCATCTTTATGTACAAGTAAACATTTTGGTCCTCTTGTTGTGGAGAAATTTATGCAACATGCTTCAATTCAGTGCTTGATCAGTTTTATGGCCTAATTGAGGTTGGTAAGGTGTACTTGATATCTAGAGGATCAGTGAACTCCCAAAGAAGAAGTTTAATCTTTTAAACAATGACTATGGAGTAACTCTGGATGCCTCAACATCTATAGAAATTTGTTCGGTTACTCGTATTGTAATTATCTCCATTAATGCATATTCTTGTTACATATACAGCTAAATTGTTACAAATTGTCCATAATTGCCTTCACTGATTGTTATTGCAAGGTTCAATGTTTGTGTCTATGTGAATAACTTGTAAAATGACACCTCATTATTCCTTTATGGTTTTGAACCAATTTTTTGAACATGTTCAATTCAAAGTCTGTCATCTGTCATTGTGTACATTAGTTTTTATTTTAATATAGCATGAGTTGTATTCCAACTTTAGTTACTCGCATCCCTGATGAAACCACTAGAAAAAAAAACTTACTGAGTTTTGAAAGTGTCAAATGTAAATAGAAACATTTGTCTAATGAGGCCAAACAAAATTATGATGTCCTGATTAATTCTTGGTGGGCTGCATGAGTTGCATCTTGCTGTAAATATGGATTAGCTTGTTGGTGATTTTTAAACAACCCTTTGATCTTCCATGATGTGAATGTTGTATTGATGTGAATTGTTACTTCTTTATTTTTGGGGTACGTGTGAGGGTGGGGGTGCCTGACACTGCTGATGTCGGTCCCAAGCCCGGAAAAAAGTGGAGGGGTATGAATTATTTATGTAATAATTGTTTTAATAATTATTTACTGTAATATTTATTCATTGTAATAATTATTTTTAACAATTATTTGCTATAATAAATGATTATTGTAATAATTGTCTGTTTTTTTTTCTTTTTTCCATGAAATAATAGTTGATGAAAAAAATTATGTGTATTCATTATTGTTGTATTCATTATTCACTGTAATAATTGTGTGTAATAATCACTTATTGTAATAAATGTTTATTGTAATAATTATCGTTAAATACGCTAATTGTGGTTTATTATTGTTAAATATCGTCAAGTGTCATTAAATGTAGTCAAATATCATTTAATGTTGTTAATTGTGTTAAACTACATTAAACAAGGTATTAATGTTCTTATGGGTATTTCAGATATTTTACATCTCGAAAGCTGCAGCCAGTCTACCTAAAAGTTAGACAGCCAAACAATAAATCAGAAAAGACCAGCCATTCAGCCCGCAGCTAGTAAGCCCTACAGCACAACCGAAAGCCACTTTTTAGAAAAGGACAACCGTTCAAAACTGACCCTTAGTTTGGTGATCTGATCGATCCATTTTAGGGGGCATATGGAAGCCCCAGCTTATACAATGCTAGCTAGCCCTTGGTTAATGTAATATAGCATGGAAAATGTGGTTAGATGGCATCATCGACGAAAGTTACGCACCAGCGCAATGTATTGTGACCTCAAAGCTTAATTTGTAGCTAGCTAGATCAAGGCAGAGGATGCCGATCCGACAAATTTTCCACGCGAAAGGTAAAGTACTCCATCAGGTACTCTGAATTTTTCTGTTTTCTTGGAATGTTTAAAGCTCATTTGAAGATTCCGCTTTTTCCCAGAAATAATTTGATCAGACATCATTGTCTTTTTCATTTTTTAGTTGGCACGCACTCGATTGGCACGATGATATATACATCTCTTTTTTTTTTAAGGCATGGTTTTTATTGTTAGCTATATATGAATTACGAAGGAAAGAGTACTACTATAAATAGAACAAATCGAAAAGCCAAAGAGCATCTCCAATGCTCGGACGGCGGCTCTAGCTATCCACGTACCGTAGCTAGGGGGAAGATATATATATATATGCATGTTAAATGAGTAGAAGGCATGTATCTACGGTGCAGTGGGATTAGGGGTGGAAGGTTTTTGGCTAGCATCTTTAATTAGCATGATGTGGCGCAGTGCCACCTATTGAGCCATAAGGTCCCTCCCGATTCAACGCGTACCAACCAGAGATGGACACAAGAGAGCGGTGTGCTAGCTGTGCATGATCACTCAGTTGATCAAAGCCAGCCCTCATCCATGCACGGAGTACGGTACGCGTAATTAAGCTCGAGCAGTGGAGCAGCCAGCAGCTCGTCAACAAAATTAAGTACGCTGTCCGCTGAGCAATACATACGATTTCGACCTAGCTAGTTGCGTACGACAACCAGGTTCCAATATATATATATATATATAATAATTGTCATCTTGATCGTTGGAACATATCTAGTGCAAATAGGTAATTGAGTGCTAAGGTGCAAATGGTATCTTGATCGTTGGATCTGAATTGAACAACTAAGATTAATGTAGGCTCCCACCCCCAAACCATTTATGCATGCTCCCACCTTCAATGCGCATTCATTAATGCTAATGGGACATATCTAGTGCTAATAGGTAATTGAGTGCTAAGGTGCTAATATCAATATAGACCGTTGGATCATAAATGATGTTTAATGTAGGACATTAGATGTGGGAGCATGCAGGTGCATTGAAGGTGGAAGCATGCAAGGTGATTAAATATTTTGAGGTTGGGAGTCCGCATTAATCTTGGCTGTTCAATCCAGATCCAACGATCAAGATGATATTAACACCCTAGCACTCTATATATATATATATATATATATATATATATATATATATATATATACACACACTCTCTCTCCCCTCTCTTGGAAAGTAATTTAGACTTTCCAAGTGATATGGTATTATGTTTACTCTGTAAACTTTCCACGTTTAGTTGTTAGCTTGGTTAGCAAGTTGATTAGACAGTCCTTAAAAGCACGTGTAATTAGATGTGTTTGATGGGAGAATAGAGGAGGCAGAAAAGCTCTTGCTATAAAGTTGTAGCGAAGCACCAAAATATTTTGCCGTGTTCTTCTTCCTTCTAGTGTGTGTGTGTGTGTTTTTTTGTTCTCTACCACCGTGAATTAGTGTGTATGTATCTAGGTGCTGGCGTAAATTATGTCTACTAGTTCACTTGTGTGAATACGTACCTGATATGATATGTGCCAACACACTTGCTAGCTAGCTTCCTGTGGTTCGTCGCCGTTCCAGCATAAAGCAACATATGGCGGCCATGGATTACCAACTAGGCCAAGAAAAATATAAACGGATCAATGAATGAATTAATTGGTTAAATAAAAGCAGGTGCCGTGTTTGCGTTTGTTCGAAAACGAAATCAAAACCACAAATTCCCTCTAGCGATTCTCGTGGCGGGGCAGGTTCGACAAGCTCGCGCCACCCACCCACTTCATCAATGGCGACACGTGCATCGATCCATCCATGCTTCAGTGTCGCGCAACATTGCCATACATGCACGACATATATAGGTTTAATTCTTCTACAAGACACAGGTTCACTGATGACTTCACGTCCAGCTCCTAATTAGTCTACTTAAGACTTTGCTCCAAATTTGTCTGATGCTGAGCCAACACTTGCGCTGAAAAATAATCTCATTGCGACATTTCCACAAACACCATAAAGCAGCAGCAATAGACGAATTTAAAACAGCATGCTTCTTACAGCTGATCCAAAAAAAATTGCAACAGATTGAAAATCAGGGCCTATGTACGTGAACTTGAAATAGATCATACATTTCACCTCAAATACATTTCTCCACCACACAATCGAAGAACAAGTGATTTATGGATTCATTTTCAGAGCAAATTAAAGACACCGTTCATGGGCTTTACAATGTTTATTTTTAGCAAATTATCCTTAAATCGTCAATTTATTATGAGACGCATAGAGAGTGAACTGTTTCCTGTGAAATTCCATTGATCGCGTAAACGCCAAAGGACACAGCGGCCGGGAACCCGTGTACGCCCGATATTATCCGGAAACTTCAAACAATATAGGAGGCACACAAGAACCAACGAAGTCAGCTAGACTGGGGTGAGACTAGAACAACTAAGGACTAAACTACGCTTCAACATTCCTCGGGTCTTCAGACTTCTGGATCCTTGATGCAGTTGACAGCTCTAGGGTTCCTGTTTCTGAGGGTTTGGGGAAAAGAGCGAGGATGAGCACAACTACCGTGCTCGCGAGCCAACACACACAGATGCGATAATATACATGCAAGGTGTAACAAGGACGGCTCGGGTTCTTTTATTTGCGTAAAGCAGCATTTGTAAATACCGATATTTAGAAAATCCTATTACTTAGCAATTGGACCAAATTGCATTTTTAAAGAGATTAATTGTGCAATAATTAATAAAAGCAGAGGCTACCTCCACCTTCATGCTTATATTTTGTTGGTGGTCATACCCACCTATTACCAACACTAGGTAAGAATACCCAGGAAAATCCAAATCAAGGGCTAGGTGAGCCCCGCACATTTTCACCCCAACCACAAAAGTTTTTGAAATAGAACTATATCTTGTAAGTTCCTTTGCCCGCCCTTGACCGTAGGCACGGCTGTCCGAACAGTTTTTATTCTCTGCAGAGATTGTACATCTTTACCCACAAGAGATAATCAGCTTGACATGTACACACGTTTCCGTAGACATGTGAATCAAGGGGAGATTATCACAAGGCCTTTACAAGGCATCCCTCATTGTTCATTGCACCCGCTAAGGTTTCATCTGAGAGTGGTTACGCTCTCCCTCTGCGTCAACCATGCCCCCAAACCCCTCTTGCGCCACACGGCCTTATGCCGTCACGACCCGTGTCCACGACGGCTTAAGCCGGCGACACGACTCGTGGGTCACTCGGTGGTCCAACTCACAATGGTGGATACAAATTAGTCGGCCAGGTCGACACCATTATAGACTTGTGGTTGTACTGTTTTACAATAGGAGGTCATCACATGATTAGGTCCTTAAGATCATCTGGCGGTTCTTACCACATACCATCCACAAAAATATCACAGGCTACATTAGCACCCAACCATTTACCCGCCAGCTTACCATCCGCCCAGATGGGTATTAGCAAATTTTAGAGTTTTGGAGAGGTATAAAACAAATTATCCAACCAATTCAGTCATTCTCCCCAATGACTGCCCAAAACAATTGATGATGATTAAAGGATGATGATTTGGGGTAGTAATACCCCGGTACTTAAACAAGTCTAGCATGGCATTTAAGTACGACCTATAACTAGTATGTTACCAGATATTTACTAGGGTGACAAGGATACTGGGAGTTCAACTTTCAAGGGAATGGCAATAATAATTTATTAATCAACAAGTAGGCAATTAACTACCTTAGAGAATTTGACATACATTTGCATAAAAATTAAAGCATGCAATTTGATACTTTAACAGAATATAATTTGCATAAAATGTGGGATCAATATGATCAAAGTGTTGACTCGCCTGGGCTATTTTACCGTGGCCTTGATCTTACTCAAAGCCTGATTAGACAGAGGTTCGAAGTCTTGATCAGCGTCTTTGCTTGAATCTTGGATCTGCTTGAGTCGTCGATTCTTCTGGATTTCGATTCTAATTACGCAATAACGATTGAAAAACCAAATAAATACACAGAATCCAAGAGACCAAATAAAACACAAGAGCCTCGGAAAGATTGCGAAGGACGGCTTGAGAGGATGGTTTGAGCGACACTGGAATGTTTGACAGAGTCAAACGTCCAGTTGGGCGAAAGGAGGAATGACAGAGGATTTTCTGCCATGAGGGAGGATACAAAGAGGGTATGGTCAAAGTAGCTTTGCCAGAATGCTCTACTGCGGATTAGAAGACAGCAAGACTACCAATACAGGCGACAAGGCAACAAAGCAACTCGACTACCGGTTCTACACCAATCTAGAATACTCGATCGACACAAAATCCAATGGCAATTTTAATAACAAACTCACCGCCGATAATACTCATTGATTCAAAAGCTAGCTACTCAACTTACGACTAAATCAAGACACAGATTCTATTGCCAAACCACAACTCATTTCCAAACAATACAAATGGATAAAGCGATCCAATCAATACTTCCAGCTTTCACCAAATATCATTATTTCCACGAACATTGACCTCTCGACGAACACTATCCATGACTACAATTGATTAACAAATCCAATAGACAATCTCGCACCAAGATTAAAACTATCCTTAATAATCAAGATCACAACCAATCATTCAATTTACCGCCAAGACACTCATACTAAGGATCATTTATCTCAGACAAGTAATCAACAATCAACTTGTTACCAACAAAACATTCTACTAATCTATGGCAGCATTTCTTTAATCGTTGGATCGATTGCAACCTTGACACTACCGCTACGAACAGGGGAAACAACTACGAATCACATAGTGACAATCGAAATATATGAATAACAATTAATCGCAATGTCTACAACATAACAACTCAATTGACAGATAACACAAATGCCGACTCTCAATCTATTGCCACATCAATCATACAGCTTTCAATTCTAGATCAACAACTATTGACTTAATACTCCAATTCACAATTGCAAGATTACTAGCGAATTTCAATTGTGAGTGCAAACAGATATTTCAATGGCAAAAAATTAATCATTCAAGATTCAATGACACATTACTCCAACCACTAACATACAAATGGTTTATGCTCACATACAACAATAATCACTGCTAACAGTTTCAATATTGCCATGGATGCTTCGAATTGCCAGGTTGCGCATATACAACAAATGCAACACACACAATATGTCTACAATATCGAGATTCAATCAACAATCAAAACTGGAGAACACACATTGGGTAACAATTCCATTTCAGCTGCCAAAACATCTATTGACGATCAAAGGGACACAGACCACCATTTACAAACCAATCACTGCCATCTATATGGATACAGAAACTCATTCAATTACAGTCAAAATCAAACAACACTCAGACATCCCTATTGCTTTCTATTGCTTTCTGCTTTGGATCCTCAGGAGAGCATTCGGCAGAGAGGGCAAGGGGGAGGGAGGCTCGGCCAAGGCAGAGAGAGCACAGAGAGCAAGGGAGCAGAGAGCGGGCGCAGTGTGGCACTGAGGCGGGCAAGGCCGAGGGCACCGGGAGGTGGTGGCTGGCCTGAGAGCCGACCGAGCCGTGAGGGGGCGGTGGCGGAAGCTGACGGGTGCGGCGGCCACATAGAGGCGGTGAGGACTGGGGGAGTGGAGAAGAAGGGAGAAGGTGGGGGCTTACCGAGGGTTGGCTGGAAGGGGAGGCCGCGGTAAGTCGGTGGAGGAGCCCACGGTGCAGCGGCAATGGTCCTCGGGAAGGCGAGGGCTGCAGCCGGCTGACGTGGTGGCACAGGGGCGTCGCCGTGGCGCTCCAGCGCCGGCGACTGGGTCTGGCCTGAGGCGGTGACGAGGGCGCACCGAAGGCAGAGGGGACTTCAGTCGGAGGGGGAAACCGAAGCGGCGCCTTGGAGAGACTCACCTGGGGAGAGGGAGGAGCAACGCGGGGAGGAGGTGGAGGGCACGGGTCCTTATAGCCCGGTCGGAGGGAGCTGGTGGAGGTGATGACGGAGGCGACATGGCGACGGAGTGGGCGCGGTATGGGCGATGGCGTGGGCGTCCATGGCGGTAGGTAGTGCGCAGACCGGGCGATGACGACGAGACGGGGCCGCGGACACGGAGGTATGGGCGGCGACGTGCTGGGGCCCGGTGGAAGCGACGCGAGGTGGGGCGCGCAGGTATGGCGACTGGCCGGTAGAGGCGGAGCAAGAGAGGAGTAGGTGGAGCGGCGCTGCGGGTGGGCCGGGCCGCGAAGAGGCGACGGAGGCCGGGCCGAGAGGAGAAGGCCGGCGAGCGGAGGCGGCGCACGCGGAAGGAGACGGGGTGGGGAAGGCGATGCGGACGGAGCGACCGAGGGAAAGAGACGGTACGGGCGAGTGAAGAGAGAAGGGGAGGCGATGCGGACGACGGCGTCGGGGAAGGGAATGGATAAGGGAGAGAGAGTCGGGCGAGCGGGCCGGGCCGGAGGAAAGAAGAAGGGAAAAAGCGGCGCAGGCTGGGCCGGCAGGAGAAAAGGAGGTGGGCCGGTCGGGAAAAATGAAAAGCAGGCCGAAAAATTGGGCCGGCCGAAAAAAAAGGTGGCCCAAAACAGAAAAGGGAGGCAAAATTTTGGGATGGTTCCAAGAGATCAAATTCAAATTAAATTTTGAATTTGAAATCTTGAGGATGGTTTTGAAACACAAACCCGAGCTTAAAGAGAGCTCGAAAATTTTAGAAATTTTAAGCGGCAAACGAAAATCAACGAAAATCGAAATTGAGATAACGGCGCTATTTGCTATCTGAAAAACGGGATGTTACATTGAAAATCAGGGCCTATGTACGTGAACTTGAAATAGATCATACATTTCAGCTCAAATACATTTCTCCACCACACAATCGAAGAACAAGTGATTTATGGATTCATTCAGAGCAAAAGACACCGTTCATGGGCTTTACAATGTTTATTTTTAGCAAATTATCCTTAAATCGTCAATTTATTATGAGACGCATAGAGAGTGAACTGTTTCCTGTGAAACTCCATTGATCGCGTAAACGCCAAAGGACACAGCGGCGAAAATGCAAGCAGATGATCGATGGTCTATTGAGAGTTCACACTGCCCATCATATCATGTGTTTTGACAAGTTGCTCGATATATCCGTCGATCGTACGTACGTACATGCGTGCTGATCGCACACAGATCACAGATGTATGGATCGATCGGTCGTCCTTTCGCTGGCATGTCCTGCATGCACACCGCCGTCCTTCTCCAACAACCGCGCGATCGATCGAAGAAGAAAACCACGCGGCAGCGTTCCATGGCGCCATGAATATCTATCTATCAAGCAAGCATGCATCTATATAAAGCCCTTCGCCTTTGTAGCACAGCGACACCAGCTAGCTAGAACCTAGAACTCGTTCTCCTCCCCGTTTTAACCCGGCCGGCCGCCGCTGATCAGCTCCAAGTCAAGAGCTGAAACAACAATGGCCTCGTCATTTCTGACTGTAGTGTCGACAGTGGCGACAACGGTATTGGCGCTGCTGTTGGTCATGTCGTCGTCGTCGCCGCCGGCGCAGGCGTCCGGGCTGTCCGTGGGGTTCTACAGCCACTCGTGCCCTCAGACGGAGGAGATCGTCCGTCGAACCGTCACCAAGGCCTTCAAGAAGGAGCCCGGCACCCCCGCCGACATCATCCGCCTCTTCTTCCACGACTGCTTCGTCCGCGTACGCCGTCGCATATACCTGTGATACATGCATGTGTGCATGTCACTACTCACTAGTACTAAGTGGAGGAATATAATGCGTGTTTCTAGGGCTGCGACGCGTCGGTGCTGCTGGAGTCGACGCCGGGGAACAAGGCGGAGAGGGACTCAACGCCGAACAACCCCAGCCTGGACGGCTTCGACGTCATCGACGACGCCAAGGAGCTCCTCGAGAAGCAGTGCCCGCACACCGTCTCCTGCGCCGACATCGTCGTCCTCGCCGCCCGCGACGGCGCCTACCTCGCCAGCGGCCTCGACTTTGCCATCCCCACCGGCCGCCGCGACGGCCTCGTCTCCAAGGAGGAGGACGTCCTCCCCAACGTCCCCCACCCGGACTTCAACGCCAAGCAGCTCGTCGAAAACTTCACCGTAAATGGTAATATGCATGGATGCATACATGCGTCCTACGTACTAAAGTAATCAAGGCTCTGATACCACGTTGAATACGTAGGTTTTACGGTGGAGGAGATGGTAACGCTGTCCGGGGCGCACACCATCGGCACCTCGCACTGCTCATCTTTCACGGACCGGCTGTACAAGTACTACTACAACGGCAAGTACGGCACGGACCCGTCGATGCCGGAGGCGTACGCGGCGCACCTCAAGAAGAAGTGCCCGCCGGCGACGGAGGCGCACGACGACCCCACCATGGTGCAGCTCGACGACGTGACGCCGTTCAAGATGGACAACCAGTACTACAAGAACGTGCTGGCCGGCAAGGTAGCGTTCGCCTCCGACATGGCGCTGCTGGACAGCCCCGAGATGGCCGCGCTCGTCGACCTCTACGCCAGGGAGCCCGCCGTGTGGGCCAAACGCTTCGCCGCCGCGTTGGTGAAGGTGAGCAAGCTCAACGTGCTCACCGGCGACCAGGGGGAGATCAGGCTGAACTGCTCCAAGGTGAACTCGTGATCGACGTATAGATCGATCGATCGATCGATCGGTGAAGAGAGCGAGATGTACTCCACACGCACAGTGGCCTGCTCGGTCTATTGGTTGATTCGTCTCTATGTGCTTGTGCCTGATTGGATATATACTGTTCTTTTGTTTCCTTTCCTTTTTTTAATTATTTTCTTTTGGTGGTGAGAAATATGCCCATTTGGCTAATAAAGTGAGTTGCTGACAATCATGCATGCATGCATATCATTCGATTAGAATGATAAATTCAAGAAGAAAAATATGCACTAAACATGTCACTACATTTTCCTTTGGTGTTTTTCACGCCTAATTGCATTTCAAATTTTGTATCTATTACCAAAGGGAAATTGCTAAGGAGTACTTGAGTATTTGTTCACCTCGTAAGTACTCAAATTTCCATCTCTCCGATTTGCCTTGAGATTCACGTTATGGCTTCATCTCCAGCAATGTCGCCGGCACTTCGGCGAGTTAGCGTTCGGGATTCACCCGATTTAGGGTTAGAATTTATCGGAACACCACATTAATTTAGAGGGAGGGGGCAGTAGGCCAGTGGTGGCGCCGCCAACCGCGAGCATGGAGGAGGTCGGCGGAGACGAGTGGTTAGGAGAAGGTGACGAATCCAGTAGCGGTTTGCTGCATTGCATATGACCATTTTTGGATTGTCCGATTTGGCACGATATATAAATTATTAGTGTACTACGTGTCCAAAAAGAAGAAATGATTCGATGCAATCAAATTAATGATCTGTCGACGAACAGGTCCGATGTCCCTTTTCTTACAACGATCTCCATGGAAATCTTGCTTCCGTTAACGAGAAACCTTGCAGTACGTATACTGCAGAATTAAAGCCTCTCACCACCAACCATATATGCTTGCCATTCACCAATCAATCATAGCACAACCGATCGATGATACTCATCGTCGTTGAAAAACTCGATCAGACCAACATGAAGAGAGACACGTACTCGTCGTCGATCTCAATGCATAACATATGCAGAAGATGATACATTGTCGTATATATATATGTGTTTCTGAAGAACAGTGCAGTTTATAATTCTCATTTCATTTACTCTCAAGAAGGTAAAGTAACGAGAAGAAGAAAGAGAGTTCGGTCAGTTGGCTAGGTGCGCGGGTTGCGGCATTCGAGCCTCAGCTCGGCGTTGATCATCCCATCCTTTTCTAATAGTGAATGCGAGAGCTCCGAGTCAAAATAGAGAGAGAGAGAGAGAGAGAGAGAGAGAGTTCTTCCATTGAGGCCGAACTTGAATGGCCTAGTTTAAACGTAAATGGACTTGGCCCATCACTGCATGGGCTTAGTTGGGCTATGGTCTGGGCCTTTGATTTGTAGGGAAGCTGTAGGCCTTTTCCTAACTGGCACATAGGCAGAAGGATGACCCAACTCCAGGCCTTGGCCCATAATTAAGGACGGCCGAAAAGTCGAAATTAACTGGACTTGTCGGGCGCACTGCATACATACATACTCACGAGTCACAAACACAAGTTCCTCTCAAAAAAAGTCAGAAATACAAGTTTTTCAGTTTTAGGTCAGATGTCACCTTCAATTATGTCGGACTCGGATTTGCTTAATCCAGAATCCCATGTGAAAATTATGTGCTACTCCCTGGATCAGTAGGTAGCGCTTACAGTATACATCGCTGAATCATTTCATACACATTGTAGACCAAACCAAATATAATATTACAACCATCAGAGTTAAATAGACCGCGCTGGGTCGAGTTTACATAAGAGGGCCGAACATGCCAAATGAGTTCATTATACAAAATACAGAAATAGCGCAGAAACAAAAGAGGCAACACGACTCCCCACAGGCAAGTGACTGTGGCGACTAGTGTACAACTGATATTAACCAAGGATTTGAAGAATATTGGTTGTACGCAGGCACCGGCGAAGCCAGCTAGATGGCGGCGAGTTCTAGACTAAGGAACTCAACTACTCTTCGCCTTGGTCTTGACCGTCGACACTTTAATCCTCGTAGTAGGCATAGTCGTCATGGTCCGCGGATTGAGGGTTTGGGGGGAAAGAGCGAGGGTGAGCACAACTTTGTGCTCGTGAGCAAACACAACAGATGCAATAATTAAATATGCAAGGCTTAACAAGGATAGCTCGAGTTCTTTTATCTGCGTAAAGCAACATTTATAAATACTAGTATTTATAAAATCCTATCACTTAGCATTTTAACCAAATCATATTTTATTAAGGAGATTAAGTGTGCAATATCAATAACAGCGGAGGTTACCTCCATCTCATGCTTATTTTTATAGCGGTTACATCCATCTATTATCAGCACTGGGTAAGACTACCTAGGGAAAAAATTCAGAACAAGGGCTAGATGAGCCCGTCACATTTTTCAACCCACCCACAAAGGTTTTTGAAATAGAACTAACTCATGTTACGTTCTCATGTCTGCCTTTGACCGTAGGCGCGGCTGTTTAAACAGTTTAGACTCTGCAGAGGTTGTACATTGTACCCACAAGAGACAATCATACTCGTTACCCCACATGATTCCATAGTCATGTAGTTGAGCGATCGTCGCGGTAACTTGTCAAACTACCTCGCCCTTTTCGTCATCTCACCCATATGGGGTCACGCCCATACGTTGTGCGAGATGTTCCCCTCAACGACTGGAGTAGTTGAACGTGTAGTCGAACTATCCCTCAGCGACTGGCAAACTTTACCTTTCATTGGTGCCCCTTTCAAGCCGGTCGCAACACGCGCTTGCACATTCCCTCTCTCCCACCATGCGAGATGACATTCAGAGCTTGATAATTTTACTAAGCCAAGTTGCACTTTGTAAACTTGTGGTTGTACATGTTTTACATGGGTGGTCAAGACAAGATTAAATCCTTAATTCATCCGAACGATTCATACCAAATACCAACCACTCTCGTGTCCGACGGCACCCACCACCATTCCATCCGCCCAGATGGAGTATTAGCAAGTTTTTAGGGTTTTGAGAAGTGTAAACCAAATTATCTCAATCATTTCAGTCATTTCCCCTAATGACTGCCCAAAACAAACTTTATGTTTAAAGAATGATGATTGGGGAGGTTAGTACCCCGGTACTTAAACAAGACTAGCATGGCGTTTAAGTACAACCTATAACTAGTAGGTTACCATATAATTACTAGGATGACAATGATTAGGAATTCAATTATCAAGGAAATTGTATAATAAGTATTTAATCATCAAGTTGGCATTTTACTACCTTAGGACGATTTAACATACATTTGCATAAGAAATTAAAGCATGCAATTTGCTATTTTAAAAGAATATAATTGGCATGAAATGTAGGTTCAACATGGTCAAAGTATTGACTCGCCTGGGTCAAAGGCTAGAGAATCATGGTAGTCTTGAGCTTGGTTGAAGTAGGAATCGCCGGCTTCTTTGAACTCTACTCAGACAAACGAATCGGAAAAGAAAAGACAAGTAAACAAAACAAACAAATACAAATCACAGAATAAATAAACTCCAAAATTAACCAAACCAGTACCAAAATATAGATCTTGATTTTACAATTTTTTGGACACAAGTTTTATAATTTTTGGAGTTATAAAGAAAGATATATGAATTTTTGAAGCTTTATTGAGAATTTTCAGTTTAACAGAAAACCAGGAAAAGAGGATTAATCTCCCGCTGACACGTGGCCTTTGGTGCATAGAATAGTGTGTGAACCAAGCTCACGCACAGGTGCACAAGTCCACGGAACAGTACCCGTGGGTCCCACATGTCAACCATAGAGGCAGAAAAATCAAATTAACTTAAAACGTGCACTGCTCACGGGCCCACTTGTCATCGGCACCAACGAAGAGTTAATGCGTCATTAGCGCCAACTAAACACAGATTAACTCTTAATTGCTACAGTAATTACATAGCAAATTACGAGCTACATTAACTCTCCCCCTCCGGCCGAAACAGAGCCGAGGGAGGGGTGGCGGTGCCGCGGCGGAACGCCGGCGGGGGAAGGGGTAGCGGCACCGGGGAAGGGCAAAAATGGGGTGTCCTCCCCGAGGCGAAGCCGGTGGCGGTGATGGCGGCGCCGGAGGTTCGCCGGAGCGGCGGCGCAACGGAGGTGAACAGCGGCGGCAAGGCACGACCGAAGCGATTAGGCGGCCCGGTGGCGCTCCGAGCCGGGGGAGGCGGCCACGAGCACCTGGGAATGCCTAGGAACTCACCGGAGGCGAGAGGGGAACCGGAGGCGGCCGGAGGCAGGCTGGCGACGGTGACCCGAGGCGGCGGTGATGTGGGCGACGGTGGCTGCTCACTGGAGGAGGGGAAGAGGGCCGGGAAGGTGGGGGTTGGCTTCGGGGTGGCCGGGAGAAACTCCAGGCAGCGGCAATTGGTCGGAGAGGCTTCGGCGGAGGAGAATTGCGGCGGAGGCTCTCGGAGGGGAAACTCAGCTGCTTGGTAGCAGAGGAGAATTGAGGAGCTGGAGGGGGCGGGGACGAGACTGAGGAGGGGGAGAGGCTTTATAGCCGAAGCCGAAGGGAGAAGGGGAGCAGGCCGGGGAGGCTGGGCCGGGAGAGTGGGGGAGAGAGAGATTAAATCTTTTCAAAATTTTGCAATTTGAAACTCAAGCAAGAAATAAACCTTGAAATTTGAAGTTTAAGTTTTTGGAGAGTTTTAAAATTAAACTAATTTTTGGCCTGACTCCATACGTTGGCCCATCTTCCACCAAGTCGCTAGTTAAGGACAGCCCAAAAAGATGCAATTAGCTGGATTTCTTGGACTCACAAAGTCACAAGTCACAAATAATAAAAGTGCTTCTGTTCTAGGTCATATGTCAGTTTTATGATTAGACTGTTTAGCATTGTTGACGTCTCTTCTGTTTTGGAACACTTGGTTATATATTTATACTAGTCATGTGCCCGTGCGTTGCTACAGAAAATTATTTTTGGCATAGAATATATTGTTACAGCTCACCAGTCTCCCCAGTGTCATTCATAAGTTAAAACTTTAATATCTTACAGCAAAGCAAAGAAGGTTTTCTTATTGTAAATTTGACTAAACAACCATGCAAAAATAAATTTAGTACGTCGAACATATTCAGATGACGAAAACAGTCAATTAGTCACAAAAGAACATGCAGATGTATTGATTCTTTCGGTCAGCATGAATCATGACATCTCTACTTGCAAAATAACTGTCTCATTCAACTACAACAAAATTATCTATTCAATGCAACAAATCCAAGGGGCTGGTACATACTATAAAACTTTATACATTCTATTACAATCAAGTCTTGTAACTTCAGCTAAAAGCATGATATCAGAAAGTGAATAAGGGTAACTAAGTAGTTACATTCCATTACCGCATGACCTAGTGAAGGCATCAAGAGTATCCACATCCCAAAGGCAAATTTCTTCTCTAATAGCCTAGACCTTGATGACTTGTTGTTGGCCTAGACCATGTCATCAATATATAAAGGAGTGACCCAACAGCTAGTTAAGAAAAGATATTAGTATATTGGATTTGATACTGACTTGATCATCACAGAACCAGTACCAACTTTGGCAGCTTCAGCACTTCCAGCACTAAGATTACATAAAATGGACTTCTAATTAAGATTGCTGAACCGGACCAGATGTTGCAAGCAAAGCACCGAAAAGTTGTTGGGTGCAAAGCCAGTTTAATAGTAGGGGTTTAAAGTTACAAACACATCCACTATGAAAGTTTCTCAGTTATCATGCTTAAATTCAAATATCTCAAATTGTAAGTTACAGCCCTACCATACATGTTCAATTCAAATTGTACACCATCATTAATTCCTATTGGTTGTGGTACATCTCAATGAAGTGATCTTCACCAGTGCAGACACGAGCATTTGTATACATTCTGTTGCATGCATGTCGCGAAGCCTTTTCTTGTCCATATACCGCCAGCCTTCAAAACAATTATTTGATCATTCCGCAAACCCTGCATGTATTGACCACAGACCAAAAGACCAACCAGACTAGAACAAGCCCATTAAAGTAAGAGCGAAGAAGAAGATTGTCGTTAGAGTACCATAGGAATCATTGCGGTTCCCAGATCGGCCTAGGTTAGTCGGCACCCTGAGTATTGAGACTACCCCACCCCAACCTAGGTTAACAGGCACCTTGATTTTCAAGTCACCTAGGCTAACCCAGATCAGTTGGCACCTTGATCCTCAGGATACCTAGACCAACCTAAGTAAATCGACGCCTTCTTATTTTCGTAGGTTTCATCATTCATCATTATTAGAATCCAACACCCACTATTTGCAATTGTCGTAATCGCAGTATAATCCCACATTGCACATCCCATTAAACCCCACCCTCAGTCGAAGCATCATTGGGTGTATCCAACCCAACACCCCTGGACACGGGGTAGCACAGCCCGAGCACAGCAGAGCCAAAGCAAAACAACCAAAGCCAGCTTCTGGCACAAATTCCACATTCATTCCCCCTGTTGTTCCTCACTGCCACCTCACCTCACAAGAGTGCAGCACAACCACCTCCAGAAACAACCCTCACCCCATTCATTCCCCCTGGCCAAAGTGCATCCCCCTAAGGAGCCTTCATCCTCACAAAGCCAACACACAAAGCACCACAAGCTTTCTCATGTAGCCAGAACCAAATATTTCTCATGCAGCCTTTTACCCATCACAAGCAATAACTCCAGAAAGGAGAGTTATTGACATAAAACAGCCTTCAAAGTCCCCATTCTTGAAGTTCTGCTTTGCTGTACTTTTCAAAGCTGCTATCCAATAAGAATGCCCACAATAAATACAGAGAAACTAAATAAATATAACTAACAATGATCACAAAGTCACACAAATAATATTACCCCTTTAAGCTTATAGGGTAAGCAGGGGCAGCTCAATGCATATGGACGCCTTACACCAGAATTAGGAATGAACCAAATAGGAAACTTGGAAACTATTGAAAGATGACAAATTTTCCTACAAAAACTGACCAACAATGGTGACTACATAGAGTTAAATCATGATATTTTTTATGAGATAGACTGATATATGTTTTTTGTTGAGTGTTAATGTTCTCACTGGCTCATTATCGTTTCTTTGTTAAGAGTTCTTAGGGTCCTAAAGCAATTGCTCATTATCTTTCCATAAAGAAAAAATATAGTGGACTAACTAATCTTTACACCATGTGTACACCAGAAGTTAGCATGAAGCTAAGACTCAAAAGATTAAAGATTGCTCTCAGACGGCTAGTTGCACAAGACATAATCTTGGCCACCACAGCATTTATGCCAATATTCTTCATCAATTGAATATGATAACTCTAAATCAAACTTTGAGCTCAAAAATTAATGCTTTACTAATATGTCAAATTTTATCTCAATACCACAAATTAAACTCTCAGTCAATTAAAGATCATGAGATTAACAGTGCACAAAGACACTATTCCAGCATGTTGAATTTTCAGCTAACAAAGAATTGAGCATATGACAAAGCACAAGAAGCAAGATAACATAAACTGAAAGTAGAGCTGTAGCAATATCTCATTGCACAACAGATGATCAAGCTCTGTCTAGTCACAGCCGAAAACACCAATAGACAGGATGGCAGAGTATAGCGCAATACTGATAATAACAAAATAACAATAGTAAGCAATTATATATAAGCTCAAGTCTGATCCTAATTAACAACTCAATTTCATAATATAGCATCAAGCATCATAGAACTATTAACACCCACCAACAGATACACTTGCAATGTCTCTCAGCACAACTATCAAATCGAATTAAGACTTTAATAATTGCAGCTCATATATGCAAAGTGAATACAAAAAGGGTAACAGAGATACTTACAAAACCAGTGACAAATAAAGTCACTGGAACAACCGGCTAATCCTCGCAAACCGGGACACACAGAATCACGAAGTTGAGGTATTGGATATGCCACACAAGACTACAAGAACACACTGGCCGAATGCGTCTCACCACTGAGCATCAAAAACCGATGAACCAAATAAAGGTTCTTCTTCCTCCCAGAGATCAAGCTCACGCACAAGGTTTGGCTTCCCATTAAACCCAAAGACCGAACCACCCAACGCACAAGGTTTGGCTTCCCACTAAATGAAGAATCGGATGAAGAAATCATCATGTGTTGATGATGTTCAAGAAGATCCCGAAGTGAAGAAATCATCATGAGTTGATGATTGTCAAAGTCAAGGACCCGGACTTGAAGTGTTGATGTGCGTCATCAAGCTTCAAGAAGATGCAAGGCAAAGGTATGACTAGCTAGGGCTAAGGATGTGTTCCTAGTCTTTACCGGTCCCTTGCTTGGTTGATAGACCGGATTGCTAGTATAGGATTGCCGTACTATTAAGAGGGGTCTTGACAAGTAGCATGAGTTAGTCATGTGTTGATAGCTCATTGTGTTTGCTCTAGCTCATCTATGCATGAATCTATTATTTGCGAATGTGTTTTGCAAATAGCCGAGGCTCATGCATTCAATCTTTGTAGCATGGGACTATACTTTGCAAATGTGTTTTGCAAATGGTTGAAGTCCATGCACTTTAGTCTTATGGCATGATGCTGCTATTTGCGAATGTGTTTTGCAAATAGTTGATGCTCATGTTTGATTTCTTGTAGCATGTGACTTAAGTTTGCAAATGTGTTTTGCAAATGGTGTAAGTCCATGTACCTTTTTCCTTGTGGTATGATTCCAAAAGTTGGCAAATGTGTTTTGCAACTTGTTGGAAATCTTGCTTGTGATCCTTGTTGGCATGGTTTATCAATTGGCAAATGTGTTTTGCAATTGAAGTTGTTGAAAAAGCCATTGCTGTTTTCTCTCAGGATAATCGGAAGTTCCGGTTGTATAACGGCGGAAGTTCTGCAGGCCGGACGGTCCGATTTCCAGCGGTTCGTTTTTTCCAGAGAGCATCCGGTTTAGGGACTTAGCTGATTCTTGAAGTGTGGAAGTTCCGCCATGATACGAGCGGAACTTCCGATTATCGGTTGCTCCGAAATTCCGGCGATTCGTTTTTTCCAGAGAAGCACCATTTTGGGACTTAGCCAAAATTTGGAAGTGCGGTAGTTCCGCTATGTGTTGTGCGGAACTTCCGAAGATCGGAACTTCCGCAACTTGGTTGGCGGTAGTTCCGCACTAAAAATCAAACGGCTAGTTTCTCGTCTGACATAGCCGTTGCTGTGCTTTTCTCTCTCATGCGGTAGTTCCGGCCTTTACATGGCGGAACTTCCGATTTCCCTGATTTTTCAGGGGTTTATCTCCCAACGGCTAGTTTTTGTGTGTGGGCTATATATAGCCACCTTGGCCGGTTGGGAGAGGTTGCTGGGGCTATTGTTAAATGATATACTCATTCTTTGAGCTAAGAGCAAACCTCTATTCTCTTTTGTGCATGTGTTGCACTTGGTGAGATTAGAGAGCAACCCCTAAGTGCATGTGTTGCCTTAGGTAGTGGATTGTGTATCCACGTGAGCATTGACACTTGATTAGTTCAAGTGAAAGTTCGGATTTGTTACTCTTGGTGTTTGCCGACACCTAGACGGCGTGGAGGCGTCAGCTGCGGTGATCTTCTCAAGAAGCTTGTGAGAAGACCCGACGGTTTGTGAGTGGTTTGGTGCTCACCATCTCCGGAGTGGAGGAAGAGCAACCATAGTTGAGTGAGGTGTTGGTTCGGTTAGGAATCGGTCCAAGTGTTTGGACTTACCTCGGAGGTGTTGGCTTAATTAGTGGAGCCGGTCCAATTTGTTTGGGCTAACCTCAACGTGGATTAGGGGAGACCGGCAAGTCTCCGAACACCACGGTAAAACATAATCGTGTCATCTTGTTTTTACTTGTGCTTTACTTTGAGCAATTTACATTCTTGCTTTAATTGCTTATATATCTTGTATGATTGCTCATATTGTATTGTGTTCATATTGTCGGTGCACTTAGTTGAGCCTAGTTGATTTAGGTTTTAATTGAGCAAAACCAATTCGCTATTAGCTTCCGCATTTACATATTGGTTTAGCCCGATAGAGATTTTTTAAAACCGCCTATTCACCCCCCTCTAGTCGGCCACCTCGATCTTACAAACCCCACAGATGAGAAGGACATAGGAAGAAAACCAGTAGAATGCGCACGAAGAGGATTGAGAGCTCACCCACAACGCTGAAAGAAGCAAAATACAGCGAGAAAGATAGAGGTGAGCAAAGCGAATTATTTACCTAGTTCTTGTGGAAGAGGAAGCGCGGGAAGGAGGTAATGTGGAAGAGGAGCTAGGCTTTTGTATGTTGGAAGGAGGCAACCGCAGAGCATCCTTGATCGCAATGCAACTCGTGCATTCAACATCGTAGGGTGGGGAGGGCTCGCTCTTCTTGGCGGTTGCCGAGAGGTGACGGTGGTTGCTTAGTGAGCAACATCATGGGGTGGGGCGTCGTCCGCTGCCGGGTCTTGTGCCGCCACTGCGCCCTCTTCCATGCTTCTTCCTCCTCCTCGACATCTCCCGTCACACCAGATCCGGCGTGGAGCGCACTGAGCGCGCAGTGGGAGAGGGGCTCGGTAGCTTCTTCATTTTTGTGCGGCTAGCACTGATGCGCCCTCACGCAGCCTTCTTCCTCCTCTCATTGCCCTGCATCGGGCGCAGACTCAGATCCGACGCGAGCGCGCACCCGAGCGACACGGGTGGGGAGAGGTGGGAGGTGCGGGTTGCCAAGACACGGCGTCGCCACTTCTTCCTCCTCCTCGTGGTCCCGATCGTGCAGGACAGATCCGACGCAGGCGCGCACCGAGCGGGCGCGCTGGGGGGAAGGTGAGAGAGAGAGCATTGGTGTAGGGAGAGGTGAGGGAGAGAGAGCATCACGGGTGGGGAGTGTGAGAGGTGGTGGGCGAAGCGAAGGGGCGAGAGGCGGTAGGCAAGGCGGGGGGCGAGAGGCGGCGGGGGCGAGAGGCGAGGCGGAGGAGCGAGAGGGGTAGGGGGCGAGAGGCGGAGGGGGTGACATTCTCAGTAGAGAAGGGGGCAAGAGAAGGGGAAACGAGGATGGGGGGCGTCCGCGGTGGGAAGGGGTGCCTTCCGTGTGATCAGATTTGACCATCAGTGTCCTTGCTCATTGATCCGACAGACGTAAAAGAATGTGGGAGGATGGACCGCCACCGATTCCTTTTTTTATAATAGTGTGTGTGTATATATATAGAGGAGTGATGAGTGGATTTATATAGTAAGTACAGGGGTGATAAGGTGAGAGTTAGAGATAGAATCTCTGAAAATTCCAACTCCAACTGTGGCAACGGCAACTTCTCTCTGGGTGACGATGTATGCTGCTTTGGTGGCCTCTAGTTCTTCTTACCTTCTTCTTAATTCAATCATGCAGAACCTTGATTTTATTTTATTTGACACGCAGAGACATGCACTGCGTTTGCTTGCCTGCCCCCTCGTGTAAGTGAGATACTTGGTGGTGTAGAAAAGCTTCTGATTTGATTTGGTTTGGTTGGTGAACTTGCTGTTGGTTGTCGATGTGTAGTACTTTATATCTCTCTCTCTCTCTCTCTCTCTCTCTCTCTCTCCCCTGCTATGCTACCTAACCTAGCACCAGTGACCAGTCAGCAGTCACCAGATTGATTAGCTTAGTGCGGAGACGACCTCAAAGGAGCATGACCTGAACAGAGCGTGGTGTAATTAAGCAGAACTATACGTATACATAATGCATTTTACACGCACAACCTGTCGCTAATCGCTAAATCGCCTGTGGTAAGTGGATCCATCCAAATCCAAATCCATATTTTCATCTTCTAAATAATTTGTATTTCTGGTAGTACGTATCTCCTCAACTGAAGCAATAAATTCCTGGAGTGATCGATGTGATTGCTGCTACATCATTTTGCGCTGTGCATAGTAAAATTTATATTACACAAATTGAACAATCATCTTCGCTAGGCCTAAAAATAATTCTGCATTGCATAATGCATACATATTTAATTTTTGCAGCCAATGCAAGGTGATTAAGATGCACAATGACTCACTACATACATAAGTGGAAGCACACATGGCATCATGGCATCTGCAATAGCAAGGGTATTCCAAGAGAACATGCGTCACTGTTAATTAACTCCATTTGGTGAGAGCAGGTCATGGGCTGTAAAGCTCATAACAAGGATCGATGATACTCTAAACACCAAACAATAATTTATTGGATTCCGAGATCTTTTAGGCTTACGCATCATCAATTTTCTTACAGGAAATGGTCAGTTTTAGGCTCTGAATGCATTGCTTTCTTTTTCCTTTTCTTTTTTCTTTTTGCTAGGCTGAATGGATTGCTTTGTTACCTTGAATTAAGTAGGAAGATGTTGTGAAAAGCGTGTGCACTGGCCAACCTGGCGGAAGCATTAAAAATGCTGATAAAACTGAACAGTCAATGGTCAATACAGACAGCTCTAGTGATGAAAGAATCAGTAACTGGTCAAATGTGTGAGCCGAATCACAGCAATCATGCACAGACGCATTCAACCGTATTCGTTCTTTATTCTGTGCTTTGATAGATAGCACAAGTATATCTCAGCTGGACTGTGTTTGTCTTGCTTCTTTGATCTGCTACTAGTCTGAGGCTCTTAGCCTCTTGAAAATGGCAGGATGAGTGTTAGTCTGACTAATCAGAGTCTTAATTATGTAGTTGGAAGAAGAAATTAAATAGACAAGTGCAGGTTTCAGACTTGCTCGATCAGCTGGTATCGGCTGCCTGAACAAATGAAAAGCACACATGCATGCATGAAGGTTATGTGTTAAAAATGAGGCGTCAACGAGAATTGAAATGAACTAACACAAGTCCATTTCAGTTCCTGTTGAGCCCATGTCATATTCGACGAATGAAGGAAAAGCCTTACCTGAGAGAAGGCAGGGGCAGGGGCAGCGATAGTTTCATCTGCAGATCGATGATCATGTCATAGAAATTCGGGGTGTCCTCGTCTCGCGAAGCACGCGATGGACACCCCCGTATCCATGGCGATCGATTGGTAAAACTCAAATGGCCAAGTGCTATATACGGAGCAGTATCAGATATCAAATACGTAGGAGAAGAACTGAATTCTGACACCTTGATTGGACGAAGGAACGAACAATTTTCTGGTGATGCGCAGGTCAAACCTGATTATAGCCATCTGGTGTACGTAGAACCAAATTAATCGACCTAGCTCATGTTCTCTCCACTCCCACAGATGAGAAGGACATAGGAAGAAAACCAGTAGAATGCGCACGAAGAGGATTGAGAGCTCACCCACAACGCTGAAAGAAGCAAAATACAGAGAGAAAGATAGAGGTGAGCAAAGCGAATTATTTACCTAGTTCTTGTGGAAGAGGAAGCGCGGGAAGGAGGTAATGTGGAAGAGGAGCTAGGCTTTTGTATGTTGGAAGGAGGCAACCGCCAGAGCATCCTTGACTGCAATGCAACCGTCGTGCATTCAACATCGTGGGGGTGGGGGAGGGGCTCTGTCTTCTTGGCGGTTACCGAGTGAGCTGACGGTGGTTGCTTAGTGAGCAACATCATGGGGTGGGTGGGCGTCGTCCGCCGCTCGGGTGCGCCGCCGCTGCGTCCTCTTCCATGCTTCTTCCTCCTCCTCGACATCTCCCGTCACAGCCAGATCCGGCGTGGGTGCGCACCCGAGCGGCGCAGGTGGGGAGAGGGGCTCGGGTAGCTTCTTCATCTTTGTGCAGCTAGCACCCGACTGCGCCCCTCACGCAGCTTCTTCCTCCTCCTCCGCTGTCCCAGATCCGGTGCAGGACCAGATCCGACGCGAGCGCGCACCCGAGCGACGCGGGTGGGGAGAGGTGGGAGGTGCGGGTTGCTTCGGCACACGGCGTCACAGCTTCTTCCTCCTCCTTCGTGGTCCCAGATCAGGTGCAGGACCAGATCCGACGCGGGCGCGCACCCGAGCGGCGCGGGTGGGGAGAGGTGAGGGAGAGAGCATTGCAGGTAGGGAGAGGTGAGGGAGAGAGAGCATCACGGGCGGGAGTGAGAGGTGGTGGACAAGGCGCGTGGGCAAGGCGAGGCGGCGGCGCGGCGGGGCGAGGCGAGCGGAGGAGCGAGAGGGGTAGGGGGTGAGAGGCGGAGGGGGTGACATTCTCAGTAGAGAAGGGGGCAAGAGAAGGGGAAACGGGGAGTGGGGGCGGCGTCCCGCGGGGTGGGGTGGGGTGCCTTCCGCGTGATCAGATTTGACCATCGGTGTCCTTGCTCATTGATTCGACGGACGTAAAAGAATGTGGGAGGACGGACCGCCATCGATTCTTTTTTTATAATAGTGTGTGTGTGTATATATATATAGAGGAGTGATGAGTGGATTTATATAGTAAGTACAGGGGTGATAAGGTGAGAGTTAGAGATAGAATCTCTGAAAATTCCAACTCCAACTGTGGCAACGTCAACTTCTCTCTGGGTGACGATGTATGCTGCTTTGGTGGCCTCTAGTTCTTCTTACCTTCTTCTTAATTCAATCATGCAGAACCTTGATTTTATTTTATTTGACACGCAGAGACACGCACTGCGTTTGCTTGCCTGCCCCCTCGTGTAAGTGAGATACTTGGCGGTGTAGAAAAGCTTCTGATTTGATTTGGTTTGGTTGGTGAACTTGCTGTTGGTTGTCGATGTGTAGTACTTTATATTTCTCTCTCTCCTGCTATGCTACCTAACCTAGCGCCAGTGACCAGTCAGCAGTCACCAGATTGATTAGCTTAGTGCGGAGACGACCTCAAAGGAGCATGACCTGAACAGAGCGTGGTGTAATTAAGCAGAACTATACGTATACAGAATGCATTTTACACGCACAACCTGGCGCTAATCGCTAAATCGCCTGTGGTAAGTGGATCCATCCAAATCCAAATCCATATTTTCATCTTCTAAATAATTTGTATTTCTGGTAGTACGTATCTCCTCAACTGAAGCAATAAATTCCTGGAGTGATCGATGTGATTGCTGCTACATCATTTTGCGCTGTGCATAGTAAAATTTATATTACACAAATTGAACAATCATCTTCGCTAGGCCTACAAATAATTCTGCATTGCATAATGCATACATATTTAATTTTTGCAGCCAATGCAAGGTGGTTAAGATGCACAATGACTCATTACATACATAAGTGGAAGCACACATGGCATCATGTCATCTGCAATAGCAAGGGTATTCCAAGAGAACATGCGTCACTGTTAATTAACTCCATTTGGTGAGAGCAGGTCATGGGCTGTAAAGCTCATAACAAGGATGATACTCTAAACACCAAACAATAATTTATTGGATTCCGAGATCTTTTAGGCTTACGCATGATCAATTTTCTTACAGGAAATCGTCAGTTTTAGGCTCTGAATGCATTGCTTTCTTTTTTCCTTTTCTTTTTCTTTTTGCTAGGCTGAATGGGTTGCTTTGTTACCCTGAATTAAGTATTAACATGTTGTGAAAAGCGTGTGCACTGGCCAACCTGGCGGAAGCATTTTTAATGCTGATAAAACTGAACAGTCAATGGTCAATACAGACAGCTCTAGTGATGAAAGAATCAGTAACTGGTCAAATGTGTGAGCCGAATCACAGCAATCATGCACAGACGCATTCAACCGTATTCGTTCTTTATTCTGTGCTTTGTTAGATAGCACAAGTATATCTCAGCTGGACTGTGTTTGTCTTGCTTCTTTGATCTGCTACTAGTCTGAGGCTCTTAGCCTCTTGAAAATGGCAGGATGAGTGTTAGTCTGACTAATCAGAGTCTTAATTATGTAGTTGGAAGAAGAAATTAAATAGACAAGTGCAGGTTTCAGACTTGCTCGATCAGCTGGTATCGGCTGCCTGAACAAATGAAAAGCACACATGCATGCATGAAGGTTATGTGTTAAAAATGAGGCGTCAACGAGAATTGAAATGAACTAACACAAGTCCATTTCAGTTCCTGTTGAGCCCATGTCATATTCGACGAATGAAGGAAAAGCCTTACCTGAGAGAAGGCAGGGGCAGGGGCAGCGATAGTTTCATCTGCAGATCGATGATCATGTCATAGAAATTCGGGGTGTCCTCGTCTCGCGAAGCACGCGATGGACACCCCCGTATCCATGGCGATCGATCGGTAAAACTCAAATGGCCAAGTGCTATATACGGAGCAGTATCAGATATCAAATACGTAGGAGAAGAACTGAATTCTGACACCTTGATTGGACGAAGGAACGAACAATTTTCTGGTGATGCGCAGGTCAAACCTGATTATAGCCATCTGGTGTACGTAGAACCAAATTAATCGACCTAGCTCATGTTCTCTCCACTGAATTAATCGCGATTCAGGAACCAGCAGCCAACCGTAGTGTACCAGTATACCATACGAGCTCCCCGGGCCCACCGGCGGTTGGTGAGCGGGCTGAAGCACGACGCGGCAACAGCACCGCCGGCCGGGCCCACCACCCCGTAGCAGCAGCCAACCACCTCACCGCGCCTCGGTTCCGCTCGGTCCGGCTCGGCTCGGTTTGGTGGGTACGGGTCGCTGTCCCTCACCCAACTCCACCCGATCCTGCGGCCTACCAGCCGTTCGATCCGAACAAATCCCATCCGACGGCTGTGAGCTCCATCCCCCGACCTTGCCGGGTCTATAAATGGGCCGCCGCGAGCGAGGGCCAGCTCGCCGTGCGCTTTGGATTGACGGGTCAGATCTCATCTGAGCGATTGCCCCTTGATATCTTCCTGTCCCTCGCCTCCGTCTCCTCCTCCGCAGGTGAGCCGCTCCTCCGCCATTCATTCCCTTCCCTCTCCGTTCTTGCGCGGTGTCGATCTGCAAGGTGGGTGGGTCCTTGAGGGTTTTGGCACGCGTGGTGGGTTGGTCCTAGAGCTATCTTGCTAGGCGTCTCTCGAGTCTTGTTTCGTTCCTTGCAGTGTTTTCTCGGTAGGATTTGTGTTCTTCCATCGGGGTTTCAACGCAGGTCGGTCAGCGGTTTGCAGCGTTGCCGCTTCCGTTATTAAAAGAAAAAAAGGCGGCCAATTTGATGCTTTATGGTGCGAAATTCTTGCGCTAAACAGCAGACAGATTAGGGGTGGTTTGCTAACGGTGCGAGTAACCATTCGGAATTTTTTTTTGGGGGGGGGTTCCTTATTGGAATCTTGTCCCGTCCGGGGGAAATACTAAGGCTGGCAATTTTTGGATACCTTTATGCTGGGGGAACCTGATTCCTTTAACTAGTTGTAAGTTGTAACACTAGGTGCGGACTAGCAGCGGAGTAGGTTATTTGGAATCTGTCGGAAAAGTTTGTTTTGGTATGCGAGTCAACAAGTGGTTATTTTGATGCTTTCATGCTATGAAAATTACTTACTGATGAACTAGTTAAGGAGTGGGTTAGTAATGGTAGTGGTAGCTGTCAACAACTCTGACATAATAGTGATTCATTTTCATTCTATTGGTCTTAGAATGCTAACGAAAAAAATTAAATACGATGCAGATATTTTACTATCTCCTAGATTTTACGTTTTTATTCTCCAATATGTTTTATCCCTATAATGAACTTGGTGATAGTTACACTAGCTAGTGGCGGCCAAATTGAGTAATTCTTTTGTCGTTGGAATCCTATTAGACTTATGCTAACACCTGTAGAAACTTGGTAGATTCCTTGTGCTCTCTGCCCACCTATCATACTTGTGGAGAATATCATTGTGTGAGTGATTGTAAATGCCAAACATTTGTCTGAGGAATTCAGGGAATTAGTTAACTCTATGCACAAATAATATTTCGGCATGAAATTGTGGTCTTGTCAAGTGCCAACAAAACAGCGGTTTGGTTTGCATGAGCTATAAAGGAAGCCTTTGGTGCTTGTTTACTACTGTCGTGTTGTTTTGGATTATCTGTTTACTGCATGAGACAACAGGACAAGTTTTGGTGCTTAAAGTATTCTTGCTCCCTAAAAAGGCACATAGTATTTGCTGGCAATCTAGGTTGTCCTGTCAGTATGCCATCTAAGAATTTCCACTTTGTTTTAGTTTTTATTTCTCTAGGAGTAAACCCAACTTGGTTGTGTCGATCGTTCAATCTGTTTGTTCATAAGCATTCTTGTTTCCTCTGGGTCATTGTACAATGATATGACTTGTATCTGAAATACGGACAATATCATTTCACGCAGATCAAAGAAGATGGCCGCAGTCGAGACCTTCCTCTTCACCTCGGAGTCCGTGAATGAGGGCCACCCTGACAAGCTCTGCGACCAAGTCTCTGATGCTGTGCTTGATGCTTGCCTTGCTGAGGACCCCGACAGCAAGGTTGCTTGTGAGACCTGCACCAAGACTAACATGGTCATGGTCTTTGGCGAGATCACCACCAAGGCCAAAGTCGACTACGAGAAGATCGTCAGGGAGACCTGCCGTAACATCGGTTTTGTGTCAAATGATGTTGGGCTTGACGCTGACCACTGCAAGGTGCTCGTGAACATTGAGCAGCAGTCCCCTGACATCGCCCAGGGTGTGCATGGCCACTTCACCAAGCGCCCTGAGGAGATCGGCGCTGGTGACCAGGGACACATGTTTGGATATGCAACTGATGAGACCCCTGAGTTGATGCCCCTCAGCCACGTCCTTGCCTCCAAGCTTGGTGCTCGTCTCACCGAGGTCCGCAAGAATGGGACCTGCCCCTGGCTGAGGCCCGATGGGAAGACCCAAGTGACTGTAGAGTACCGCAATGAGAGTGGTGCCATGATCCCTGTCCGCGTCCACACTGTCCTCATCTCTACCCAGCATGATGAGACAGTCACCAACGATGAGATCGCTGCTGACCTGAAGGAACATGTCATCAAGCCTGTCATCCCTGAGCAGTACCTTGATGAGAAGACAATCTTCCATCTTAACCCGTCTGGTCGCTTCGTCATTGGTGGACCTCATGGTGATGCTGGTCTCACTGGCCGGAAGATTATCATCGACACTTATGGCGGTTGGGGGGCACATGGTGGTGGTGCTTTCTCTGGCAAGGACCCAACCAAGGTTGACCGCAGCGGAGCATACATCGTAAGGCAGGCTGCCAAGAGCATTGTTGCTAACGGCCTTGCTCGCCGCTGCATTGTCCAAGTCTCATACGCCATTGGTGTTCCTGAGCCACTCTCCGTGTTTGTTGACACTTATGGCACCGGCAGGATCCCGGACAAGGAGATCCTCAAGATCGTGAAGGAGAACTTCGACTTCAGGCCTGGCATGATCATCATCAACCTTGACCTCAAGAAAGGCGGCAATGGGCGCTACCTCAAGACGGCGGCTTACGGTCACTTCGGAAGGGACGACCCGGACTTCACCTGGGAGGTGGTGAAGCCCCTCAAGTGGGAGAAGCCTTCTGCCTAAGGCACCATTTCGGAAGCTTTTGCTCCCTCTCATTATGATGTTTTGTGGCTTCTCCGCTCTTCCTTGTGATTCTTAATCTGCCCCTTGCACTACCCCTCTTTTACACTACTCTCCTAATAATAAGTCCTTATAAGGGTATTGTATTTGGTTATTTACCTAGAGGAGGATTTATTGTCTGTTATTGCTGGTTTTGCTGCTTATGTAATGGTTAAAGAAAGAAAGAAGCTGCAGCATAATTCCTTGGGCAGTGGTGATCTATGATGAATGGTCAGTGTATGTATTTGGTGAGGCTGCAAGTGACTTGTGCCTTGTGAATGCATCATCTTGGTTGAATCTTTTTCATGATGGAACCTCCTACACCATCAAAGCTCTTGTGCTCAGTCCAGCCGACTTGTGGACTCATATTGCACACCTGTTAGTTGTTGACATTAGGTGGTGGTTGCTGAGCAACTAAACAAGAGTTTGATACGACTAACAGGTCAGAGTGCATCCCAGGTCAGCTGTCCATGTCACTAACTATCCAACCTCCTTTCATAAGAGTGATGAAATAAAATCGATGGTTCGTTTAAAAACCATGCTGAGCTATCTGAATCTTTTATCAGTTCTGGTTTGGTCACTCTCTTAAAGTTCGCATGAATCTTATCGGTTCTGGTTTGTTCGGTCACCTTGTTGCTTCTAATATTTGCTCAAATTTTTAAGTATCTATCATAATTGAGACTGCCTTAGAGATGACAGCACATTATGATCTGCAGAAGGTTTTATAAGCATGCTTACTAAGTCGTCGATTAGTCGACAAGTTAGTGGAGCAAGACGACTTGGTCTGGCTGGCAGCTCAACTTGCCAGGGCAAGTCGGGCGGCTTGTCGACTTGCCTATCGACTAGTTGATCAGTCGGTCGACTTGCTGCAGGGGAAGGTGGGTTCATAGAGAAGAGCCGAGGGAGTGAGGGAAGCAGCAGACCAGAGAGGGAGTGAAGAGCCCACAGAGAGACAAAGGAGTGAAAGCTCACACGAAAACTTCGTCACCCTCGGCTCCCAGCCAGCTTGTCGCCGCCGCCCTTCGTCTCCCTCGGTGGGAGCTGAAGAGCTCCCAGCTCACCACCACCCGTTGTCTCCCCGCCTCATCTCCTTCCAGATCCCTACGAAGCAGCCTCCAAATTCCACTGAGGCAGCTACCAGCTCACCACCGAAGGTAATCTCCCTAGTTCCCTCGCCCTAGCTCTCCTCTCTGTTCCCTTGCCACTCTTTGTTCCTCACCCCATCTCGCCCCCCTCCATCGCCGACTGTCGCGTCGAACCTTCCCAGTCGTCGGATCGGTTGGGGGAGAGAGAGATGTAGGTGAGGGAATGAGTGGAGGAGAGAAATCGGTGGTGGGGAAGGATAATGTAGGTGAGGGAATGAGTGGAGGAGAGAAATCGATGGTGGGGAAGGGTAAGAATGGAACATGGACCCCACATGTAGGGGTGTAAATAGAGCGGATACGGACGGATATCACCCATCTCGTATCCTTTTTCATATTTTTTCTCGGATTCAGAATCGGACACGGACAGTGCCGGATACGAATACAAATGCGGATAGTCTCGGTCACGAATACGGACCGAATACATGCCTAACCGAATACGTATTGTGTCGGTCACAAATACTTAATCGGATATTGCGCGAAAACAGAAACTATATATGTCGCATAAATAAAGATCAATCAACTATACTACATGTCCAAAATACAACTAGAGTAGTAGTTTAACAAGCGAATTTAAAATACATCACACGATAACAAAAGGTAGTTAACTAGTTAAACAAGTAGTAGTAACTAGTAACTAGTAAGTACTAAGTAGTAACTAAAAAGTTGCTAGAATCAACAAAATCACTCCAATTTCTATATATGCCGACGATTTCTAATGAAAAGTATGTGCATAGCATAAGTTGGAGATTGTAATTAAGGTTCTTACATAACAAAAAGGCATTCAAAATCTGAAAAGAGGAGGAGAAGATAATGAAAAGCACGTGCATAGCATAATAAGTTGGAGATTGTAATTAAGGTACTAACAAACAAGTAGCAAGTCACAACTCTCATACGGTCCAAAATTCAACTAGCCAATAGCCATAGTCAAGAGTCAAGTACATCACTAGTTACACAACAAGTAGCCAAGTAGTAATAGTAAGTGCTAAGTAAGTAAGTAGACCACGCCTCAGTCGATCTCAGCCTCGGTCATCATCTCATCCTACAATAATAGATCCAAACTAGAATTAAAAAGGTACAAGTGCAGAATTAGAAAGGTACATAATTAAAAACAATTATCAAACCTCCCCGTTCATGCTTGTAGTAGCACATTGTTTATCCTCCAGCTCTAAATTTAACTCATCAACAAGTGATACTATCTTCTCCTTAGAACCTGAAATTTTTAAATAACACAAAGTTTGATAATAAAGTTGAAAGTAGTATAAACTATAAACTAAATTACTTATTAAGTTATTATTACCTTTCCTAGATGAAGTTGTCCAGTCCTTAGTACAAATTAGAGCCTCAACCACCTCGGGCTCTAGTCGACTACGAAATGGATCAACAACACGTTCACCAGCACTAAAGGCCGACTCTGAAGCAACGGTTGATACTTGAATAGCTAACTCATCACGAGCTAGTCGTGAGTGAACATGAAAAGCCCCTTGGTGTGTGTTCCACCATGACAATATGGCAGACAGCTAGTTCTACTGCCGATAAATAATTCAATAAGCTCAAATCAGAAAATCTTATGTGCTCTCAAGGGTGTCATGTCTCATGCAGCCAAATCAGAAAATCTTACGAATCATGCACTAAACTTGCTCTAGTTTCATCCTGCAATGGCAGAGTAACATAAGAATTTAAGAATGGTTTGGTTCATGGCCATAAATGGCTACAGTTGGCTACCACTCAAATGGCACACTAAATTTTAACCGCACTGGAGGAGAAAGAATAATAAGTATGAGCTGAAAAATACAAACTGGATGCTATGCTAACAGAAACGATTATGCTATTCAGCCTTGACAAGGTTAGCAAGCATTCAAAGAATAATAAGTATGAGCTGAAAAATACAAACTGGATGCTATGCTCACAGAAACACTACACTGATATTGCACATATCAACTGGTGATAAGGTTACACTACTAGTGTTTTTTTCCTTCTCAGAGAGGCAGTACTTTGAATGATTGCAAATTTGCAAAGAATCAGGATCTCAAAAGTTGGACCAATTTTTGAACCATTTCCCTCCACTGGATCATCAGCAAGACCCATGTCAAGTTAAACTGATCAAATCCCAGAAAAAAAGAGTGGCCCAAACACATAGAGAAGCAGCAGTGGCCACAGCTTTTGACACCTCCTTTTCCCACTCCCAAACCCAGAGGCAACCGAATTCAAATATGAGAATTCCAAATGTGTCTCTGAAATCTTAAAAAATTATAGGCACAGCCTTGTTTTCTTTTCTTAAGAAACAAACTACACGTGCCTGAATTCATATGTGATATGTCATGTCGGATCACGATTCACACCAAGGCCCAAGCCAATTTCTAATGGCAATTTCAATAAAGGAAAAAAAAACAGAAGTTGGATCCGGTAAATGAGCTATTGACCTATTGATGCTACTGGTACAAAGTCATGAAAATTCACCTGGATGCGGAGATAGAGACGGCGCGTGTAGAAATCGTCCAACCCCAGGCAAATCGGCGCGTTACTGGAGCCGCCGGTTCGCGCGAGGGGAGGGGGGAGTGGAAGGAACCGACCGTTACTGGAGAGGGAGGGGAAGGGAGGAAGCAGCGAGGGAGGGGAAGGGCGAAGGTGGCGGGAGGGGAAGGGAGGAGGCGGCGGCGGCGAGGGAGGGGAAGGGGGCAGCGACAAGGGAGGGGAAGCGAGAAGGCGGCAGCGGCGAGGCGAGTGAGGGGAAGGGAGGAGGCGGCGGCGGTGAGGGTTAGGGTTAGGGCTACGGAGCGCCGACGTCGAGTGCGTGGTGCGCTGCGCTGCGGAAGTCTGCGGAGTGCGACTGCGGAGCGGGCTGCGGGTGCGAGAGCGATGAAAAGAAAAGGCAATCACGATTCACGGGTTCTGGTGCGGTCGGATCGGATAGTCGATCGGTTATATCCGAATTACTTCCGGATATTTTCGAATTTACCGGATATATGCTTACCGAATCCGTATCCGTATCCGGCAGAAAAAATCGAATCTGTATCCGAATCCGGAGACAAATCCGGATACCCGAAAAAAAGCTCAATTTTGCCCACATTTATTCAGTCGGTCGGTCGGGAATTATCCGCTCTGTTTACACCCCTACCCACATGTACCTGATTTTTTTCAATTGGATGAGGGGTAAGATGGGGATTTTGGGGGAAAAAGACTTAACAGATTTTGCGTGTACCATATAAACAGTAGCTTTCGACTAGTCAGTAAGTCGATCACTAGAAAGATAGTGTCGAATTACTGACTTAATAACCTTGTTCACAAGACTGCTGCTACTGCTTATGTTGGAAATGACCCTAACCTGTTTTACTTTGTATCTCGTACTCAGCGAGCAAAAGTCTGCTTTGGGCCAAAGATGCGACTGGATTTCTTTAGGTTGGGCATCCAGCATTGCACGCTACTTGTACGAGAAACTGAAAGTGCAAAAATTCTAGATTGTGAGTGAATGACTGCCACATCAACTAAAAGAAGTCCCACTTATAGCTTCACACACAACAAGCCCTCCTTTTGTTTGTGTCAGGTGATATTCAGGTTTCCAAATGTCCATGTAAGAACATGGCATGTCGTTGATCTGACAAGCATGCCACTGAAATTGACAGCGATGACCAAATGTTGTATGAGTGTTGGTGGTATATTACCTCCCTCAATTAGCCCATGTGGTCCATATTGACTATATAAGGCATATATACTTCTCTCTATATATACTCTCCTATTAATGAATAAGATGTATATGTGTGAATAGCGAATTCTCCTTAAATTCTAACATGGTATCAGAGCTCTTCAACCCTGACCCTAGCCCCTTGTTCCATTGCGCCCCGTGCCATTACACCGGAGGGTAATCACACTTAAGCATACGAATTACTATTCGTCTACCTGGTAGGATATCGCTCCGACGAATAGTAAGTCATTACTAGAGTTAACGTAACAGAACAATAAAAAATATTCTTTATTACAACGGTTAGCCACGCAAGGCTATGGTCTTTAATACAATTATTTAATTACATGAGAAAGAATTCCCCTCACTTGCCTTCCTCACTCCATTGGTCATTTATTCATCCCATTCGCCGAATAGGGTGTCCGCCTCACCCTGCTCCTCGTAGTGAGCGCTCTCATCTCCTGCAGCCTCCTTGGTACATGCGTATCCTTTATCCCACTTGGGATAGTTTTCGGCTGGATTAGGATCTACAAAGGAGAATAATAGCAAGATTGAGTACTAGTGTACTCAGCAAGCATGTATTAGCAAACATGCACTGGATGACTCATCTCTGTTCGTTATTATATTTTCTAAATCATCTATTTTTCTGGAAAATAAGTTACCAAGATTTACGTGGCAAATTTTAATTATGAAAAGATCACTTGTCACTCAGAGAGAAGATAGACCCCTAGCGGTTCCCGCAGACTCCAATCCAGAAGATAGGCATGAATTCATAATTTTGTTTAGCACTGCACATGCTTGTACCATTTTACCTATAGCTATTATGATCTCTCTTTGAGCTAGGTCTCCCGCATTTCCTTTGATGTGGTATCAAGTTCAGAATATAGAACTTTTTCTAGGTTACGTGATTAAGTCTCCACCTATTACTTTTTGTCAATGCTGACCCGTCACCCACCGAGTTCCGGTAGTGTTGGTTGGGGCAGCTCTCTCTCTCCTCCGTGCCCAACACTCCATCGTGTGGTAGTATATCGCCCTGGATCCCCCACCTCCCGGGTTCCTCCACATATTACTTACCTGATGTGGAGAATATAGTCACGTAACAAGGTAGCATTTTCTGTCCACCGAAACAGGAAATGGTTGGCACTTAAATATGGCATCATATCCGAGTAAGAGTTTTACTGGTCTTTATATACTATCCATATGTAAAGGGTCCGCCTCTTGCCCCATCTCTTTCTCTTTTCTCTTTTCTCTTTTCTTCTTCTCTTCCCGTGCCAAGGGCCCCCTTTACCATCCTAATAATTCTCTTTTCTCATATCTTTCATCTTTATCTCATTTATCCTATTTGATTTTGAGACTTAGTTTTGATGTGTGTGTGTGTGTGTATATATATATATATATATATAGCAATATATAGTTTACATTTAATATAACCAGGTTGATGTTCAAGAGATAAGCTTGCTTTCGGAATTATAGAAAAGATTAGCGTCGACGAGTCACGGATCAGACACTCCTGCATGCGTCGGTTCATTTTTTACTATTTATATGGCAGACATGAATAATATGTAAATAAATACTTATTTATTTTTGTGCTAATAGGCCTTTGCTGCTTGGTTGCAGCTCGACCCTGCACCCATGGGTCGCGGGTGTCGTGGGTTGTGGCCAGATGATGCTCCCCCTTGGTTTCAAGTTTTCCCCCTTCTCTTTTTATTCTGTTTTCATGTTTATGTTTGATTTGTTTACTAATGTTGGTTTTGTTATTTGAGCTTGATGCTTTTACTGATGTGGGTTGATGATGTTCATGCATGCATGTTCATGGTGATGGGGGTGGTTTGCTACTAGTGGTGGTGGAGTCGCATTGAGGTATACTACTTCTACCTACACGCCCCCCCCCTCCTTTGCTCTGTGATGTAAATGGATGATGAGATGGGCTATTGTTAGTGTTCTGATGGAATGGGTTGATTCACCTTGTTGGTTCGCCTGTGGTCAAAAATAAGAACGGGGAAATGGTGGGTTTGGAGTTGGGATGATTATTGGGAGTGCTCTTTTGCATGTGTAGTTCAAATAGCGGGTTCGGTTTGGCAAAAATGGAAGTGGAAAAATGTGGGCACTATTGTTAGTGTGCAAGTTCACTGTGAGGTGTGTAGTTCATGTTGTGGGTTCATTTTTAGACAAAAAGATAGTGGGATGAATTGTGGGCTACCTTGCCTGGTTGGTTTGGGGATGGACTGGCAGTGGTGATGGTCGTGGGGGTGATGTTGGTGCTCCTTCGGTTGCTTCTGATTCTCCTTGTTTTGTCGGCTTGGCTTGGTTCCAGTGGTCGACGCCAGTTTTTGGTCGTTGATGTTGACGTTCCTACTCCTTTGTTCCTTTCCTCCAGTCTTCCCCGACTCCTTTGCTCCTCTCATTCGGTTGCTCTATGTGGCGGGTTTGGGTTGTGGGCAACGGTGCTTGGGCTTGCTTTGCTTGGCAGTGAGCTTGTGCTTGTTTGGTCCTGGTTGGTGATATTGGTGTTGTGGTGTGGCTTGTTCTTGGTTTGACTAGAAGAGAGAGCTTGTGAGGGAGAAATGCCTCTCCTGGTGTTTTGCTTTGCTTGCTAGCTTGTGAGGGAGGCTTAGGGTTGCTTGGCTTCGGTTTGACTGGAAAGAAAAGGGATGCATTGTGTGGGATGTGGTTTATGAGGGATGCTTAGGCTGGGAATGGTTTATGCAAGTGAGGTGCTTTTTGGGGGAGATAACTTATGAGGTTTGCTTTGGCTGGGAGAGGGTTATGTGGGAGGTGCTCTCTACACTATTATGTGGCCTTTCTACTACGGCTGGTAAGTTAGTAATACGAAAAGTGGGCGTTGGGCTAGGAAAAGGAATGGGCCATTGGTCCATCAGGTATTGTCAGATTTTTCTACGGTTGAGGTACCTTTGATTGTAATGGATTTTTGTAATTGGTTCTGAGTTATATCGATGTTGTATTTTTGTTGTAATAATTCTTGTAATCAATTCGAGAGTGTAATAATGTTGCATTATTACTTTAAAAATTTGTATTGTAATTTATGGAGATGGATTCTTGTATTACTTTTTTGGGTAATGAAATCATGTAATTGATTCTGAGCTTGTATTGTTGTCTTATTTTGCGGTGGGAATTCATACTGTAAATTATGTTGCAAATAATTATTGTAATTAATTCCCCGTTTGTATTAATGTTTTAATTTCACTTGTAAATAATTCTTGTAAATTGATTTTGAGTGTGTATGAATATTTTATTTTCACTTGTAATTAATTCTTGTATGATGCTTTGATGTAAGGAATTATTGTAATTTAATTTTGAGTTCGTATTTAATGTTCTACCTTCGGTTGATTTAATAATTCATGATGTAATTTATGTTGATTCGAGCCAATCTTTTCCTAATTAATTCTTTTGGGGGATTCCTCGGTAAAATCTGAGGTGGGTGTTGGAGGGCTTTTGGTGGAGATGGCATTTAGGCTAGGGGATGATGAGCTTGCGCCTTTGTGGTGGCTGACTGGTTTCGGTTTGGGGTGGTCCTGAGCTCGATGATTGTGGCTCCTATGACAGTTTGATTGGGTAGGGTTTTGGTAGCATAGTGATGGTTTCGGTGTACTTTGGTCCTACTGGACTTGATGGGTTTTGATCTCTGGACATGATGCTAATCTGGTGGTTTCTGTGGTGATATGTGATTGATTTGTGTGGTGGCTTAGTGGTGGTTTTTGTGGGTTATGGGGATATTTTGGGACGAAGTTGGGTTCAATTCTTATGCTTCGGCTTGGGTTATGGTGGTTGCGATTTGGCTGTGTTGCGTTTTTAGCATTGGTGAAGATTTGGTGGTGGTGGGTGATATGGTTAGTGGATGAGCTCTCTTTGCCATGCTTAGTTCATACTGGTTGTTCGGTTTTGGGAAAAAGGAAAGAAGTGGGGAAGAGACTGGTGGCTGTGGGGTGTGTTCTCTGAGCTTGACCTCGGCCTTTAATTCACACCACAACCTGATTAACTTCTTATTACCCCCTTTTTCAGTTGTTTCATTTTTAATGCTTGAGCTTGATTTATTTACTGAGGAATATCGATGTTGTAAACCATGGTGATGAATTCTTGAGAATATATCTTGTATGAATTTGTTTGGCGATGGGTTCAAGATTAATCTGTGTTTACTGCATATTGCGGTTTCTCATTATTGTTTATTGTTGATTAGATTAGTTAAAGTTGTTAGGGTTCGATATCAACTAAGCTTATGATTTGTTCTTGTTTAGATGTGTTTTATTTACTGCTAATTATCAATTGGCGTTGTTTAGTTTAGTTTGAATTTTTCGACTTTGCACATCTTGGTAGGTGTTCAATTCATTGGTACTTATTGTGTTGATGAGTTTATTTTACTGTGTAATACTGTTTAACATTGCTTAAAATAATTAAATTGTTAGGGTTCTCACATCCATCACCACCGTAGTCGTCTGCTAGCAAGGCCTCTTCGCTCAGGCCGGTGGGCCTAAGCCGCTCTCGCTTCCTTCGTTCGCCTGTCTGCCTTCGCTTGTCTAGATCCGGCGACATCCTTTCACTCACCCGACTCTGCGCACCAGATCCAGCGAGATCCTTCCATCCGGAGCTCGCACGATCCTCCTATTGACTCTACACACCAGATTCGGCGTTATCCTTCGATTCGGAGCTTGCACTATCCTCCTATCGACTTTGCGCACCCAATCCAGCGGGATCCTGGGATCCGGGGCTCACACGATCGTCCTCGCCTGAAAACGCACTGCTTCCGCCACCTCCTCGCCAGACAACGCACTACCTCCGCTGCCTCCTCACCCGATGGTGCACGAGCTCGTCTTCACCGCCGCCAACACGAGATCATCATTGTCGCCTCCTTTGGACCAGCGGGGAGCTCGTCCTCGCGCACACTGCCTCCTCTGCTCCCTTTGGATGCTGCATCCTCTACTCCAGCAGGACCATCCAGTAGCTTCCTCTACGAACGAAGGACGCTGCCTCCTCTGCTCTTCGATACTGCTACTACTGCTATTGCTTGTGCACTGTTGTCGTGTGTTCTTCTCCGCTACTGTTGTTGATGTTGTTATTGATGCTCTGTTGTGCTTAGTACTGTTGTGTGGTTGTGGTCCATCAAGATGGCAAAATCTGACTCAATGTTCGGGGGTAGTTTATCTCTTGTGTTCACAAACATTAAGCTCGATGGGTTGAACTGTCGGTGGGCTTTCTCAGTCAATACTACTCTTAGGGGTTATGATTTGTCCTCTCATTTGACTAACGATCCTCCTGATCCGAATAAGGTTGATGTTGAGGCAGTAAAGGCTTGGCAGAAAGAGGATGATCGTGTCATGACTAGCCTTGTTCTGAGTGTTGATGTTTCTCTGAGGATGAGTCTTGAGTATCATACTTCAACCAAACAGATGAGGACATAGTTTGAGAAGAGATATGTCTAGTCCAATAGTGCTCTTCGCTTCACATTGCTCAAGAACCTTCATAGTATTCAGCAGCAACTGGATCAGTTAGTGGAGGAGTATTACAATGCTTTCACTCATATAATTGGTCCTCTAGAGTCTATGACACCGAAGGCTGCCACTACTTGCCAGTCTTGTGTTGCCAAAGATGAGTATGCTCAGTAGACGCTCATGTATCAGTTTGTGATGGGCCTTCGATCAGAGTTTGAGCCTGTTGGTACTCAGTTACTCAACTATCCCACTCCACCGACTTTGACTGAGGTGCTTTCTAGTTTGACTGCAGAGGAGACTCGTCTTCATTAGCTTATGCCTACCTCAAGATCATCACCACATAATGTCATGGGTCTCTCACAACGGTCTGGATCTACCAGAGCAACACCCACAGGAGTGTTGGTATGTTCTCATTGCAAGATGACTGATCATCTTGTCGATAAGTGTTTCAAGTTACATCCAGATCAGCTTATTGATTATCGTGCCAAATATTCATCTGATCGTCATCATGGAGCACCTACTGGTCCTCCGAGAGCACTTATTGGAGCACTCACTGATGCCACACCCACACCTACTATGACTTCTGAACCAGTGTCTGCTATGACCTCAGTTGCACCTTCTGTTTATAGCTTTGCTCATCCTTGGGTTCTGGACTCTGGTGCCTCTTTTCATGTCACATCTGACAGCTATCTGCTTGTTGCTCGTAGGCCCGTGACTGATGCTGCATATGTTCACACTACTGATAGTACACCTTGCTCTATTACTCATCAGGGCATTCTCTCTACATCTCGCTTCTTTGTTCCTCAGCTATCTATGAACCTTATTTCTGTTAGTCAACTCACTGATATGAACTGTTTCATTGGATTTGATGATTCTTCTTGTTTCATTCAGGATCGTCAAAGCAAAAGAGTGATTGGTTCTGACCATCACCGTAGAGGCTCCCCTAGGCTCTATGTCTTGGACACCTTACATCTTTCTTCCACCAGTACGTGGAAGGCCTCAGTGTCTTCTACTATGTCATCATTTCAGTCTCCTATTGGTTCTTCCTTTAGCAAGTGGGATCATAGGCTTGGTCATCTTTGTGGAGCTCACCTCACCACTCTAGTTCACAAGGGTTCCTTAGGTCATGTCACTGTTGAGTCTAGTTTTCATTGTACTAGTTGTAAGCTGGGGAAATAGCTTCAACTTCCGTATTCCAGTAGTACCTGTTAGTCTTCTAGTCCTTTTGATTTGGTGCATTCAGATGTATGGGATCCATCTCCTTTTGCTTCAAATGGTGGTCATAGTTATTATGTCATATTTGTCAATGATCACTCTTGATATATTTGGATCTATTTTATGAAACACCGCTCTCAGTTGATTTTCATTTATCAGTCCTTTGCTAAGATGGTTCATACATAGTTTTCTTCTTTCATTCATGTTTTTTGTTCTGACTCTGGGGAGAGTATATTGCATCAACCTTTCGTCAGTTCCTTTCTTCTGAGGGTACTCTTCCTCAGCTCTCGTGTCCTGGTGTTCATGCTCAGAATGGTGTTGCTGAATACAAGCACCGTCACATCATTGAGACTGCTTGTACTCTTCTCATCTTCTCCTTTGTTCCCTCTCACTTCTTGGGGGATCAGTCTTTACAACAACCTATATTATCAACCGTCAGCCCTCTTCCAAGCTTCAGGATAAGTGTCCTGGTGAGCTCCTGTATAGAGCACCTTCTTGATATGCTCATCTTCGTATATTTGGTTGTGTCTGTTATGACCTTCTAGCACCTCGTGGGCACACCAAGCTGAGTGCACAGTCGATTGAGTGTGTCTTCCTAGGTTATAATCCTAAACATAAGGACTATCGTTGCTATGATCCCTCAGCATGTCACATTCACATCTCTCGTGATGTGACCTTTGATGAGGATCGACCTTTCTTTTATCATCCTTCTACACATCATACTCATTTCACAGATTGTACCTAACATTCTTTCACCAGACTTGTCTTCTCCAGATACACCTTTTCTACCAGTTTCACCTTCTAGTGTGTCTCCTCCACCAGCTCAACTAGTTTCTGATACTTTCACTTTTCCCTTTCACTATAGTCGCCGACCAGGAGTTTCTTCTGATCCTCAGTCCTTCTCTCCTCCACTTGACCCTCTGGCCAGTACCACCGACTCTGACGATCGTTCCACTACATCACAGTATGCCCTACGTGGTCGTTCTTCTATTCAGTCACCAGAGATATGGGGGTTTTCTCATGCAGGTGCAGTAGTTGAGCCGAGTACTTATCAGGAGGCCGCCAGTGTACCTGAGTAGCAGATGGTTATGACAGAGGAGCTCACATCATTAGAGTGCACAAACACTTGGGATCTTATTCCGCTACCATCTAGAGTTGTTCCTATCATTTGCAAGTGGGTGTACAAAGTAAAGAACAAGTTAGATGGATCGGTAGAGAGATACAAAACATGTCTTGTTGTAAGAGGTTTTCAGCAGGCTTATGGTCGAGATTACAATGAGACTTTTGCTATAGTTGCTCATATGACCACAGTTTGTACTCTTATTGCAGTTGCAGCGGTATGCATATGGACTATATCTCATATGGATATCAAGAATACTTTTCTTCATGATGATCTACATGAGGAGATCTATATGCAGCCACCCCCCGGTGTTAAGGCTCCTACAGTCTATGTTTGTCGCCTCAGGCGTGCTCTATATGGTCTCAAGCAGGCTTCTTGTGCTTAGTTCGAGCATTTCAGTTCTGTTATTCGAGCTGCTGGTTTCAATCCGAGTGAGCATGACCCTGCCTTATTTATTCACACTTCTTAGTGGGGTCGTACTTTGCTTCTGCTATATGTAGATGATATGTTGATCACAGGCGATAACATGGATTACGTGGTTTTTGTCAAGAAGAAATTGAGTGAACAATTTATGATGTCCGATTTAGTATCATTGAGCTATTTTCTAGGGATTGGGGTTTATTCTGATGGTGATGGCTATTACCTCTCTCAACATCGCTACGCTCACGATTTGCTTGCTCACTCTGGGATAACTGATACTCGTAGTACTACCGCACCCATGGAGCTTCACTTGTAGCTTCGATCTACAGACGGTGTACCTCTGACAGATCCTTCCCGCTATCGTCAGCTTATTGGGAGCCTTGTCTATCTCACTGTCACCAGGCCAGATATTGCTTGTATTGTTCATATGCCTAGCCAGTTTGTTAGTGCTCCCACATCAGTCCACTATGGTCATGTTCTTCGTGTGCTAAGATACTTGAGGGGGACTGCGTCCAAACGTCTGTTCTATGCCAGTTCGAGTCAGCTCCAGCTTCACGCTTACTCTGACTCCACTTGGGTGAGTGATCCTGCTGATCGTCGATCTATCACTGGTAGCCTGAAAGTTCAAGAAGCATACTACGGCGTCACGCTCTAGTGCAGAGGCTGAGCTTCAAGCTCTTGTTGCTACTACCTTAGAGATCATTTGGCTTCGATGGCTCTTGATTGATCTAGGTGTCCATTGTGATAATCCTGCACCTCTATTTGGTGACAATACAAGTGTCATTCAGATTGTTAATGATCCAATCAAGCATGAACTGACATAGCACATTGGTGTTGATGCATCCTTCACATGATCTTATTGTCAACAGTCGACCATCGCCCTCAAGTATGTTCCCTCAGAGATTCAAGTTGCAGATTTCTCCACTAAAACTCAGACTCGAGAACATTATCAACTTCATCTACTCAAGAACATTATCGACTTCATCTACTCAAACTCAGTGCAGCAAATCCTCCTGATTCACCTTGAGTTTGAATGAGGTGTTAAGAGTGTTGTATGAGTGTTGGTTGTATATTTTCTCCCTCTCTTAGCCCATGTGGTCCATGTAGCCCATGGGGTTCATGCACTCTCTCTCTCTCTCTCTCTCTCTCTCTATATATATATATATATATATATATATATATATATATATATATATATCCTCTCATTAATAAATAAGATGTATAGTTGTGAATAAAAAAATCACTCTCCCAAAATTCTAACAAGTACTACCAAAAAGCAAACAAAAATATAATTACTTTCCAATTACTAATCTGTGGATGCGCAAGCAAGCTATGGGTATTGGGTAACAAATTAAGTAGAGGGTTGGCACACTTGCAGACTCCAAAGCTGCAAGGGCATAGAGGTGAAGATCACTATTAAGAACAAGTTGATAGAGGAGCGCAAGGACTTTGCCGATCCTTACAGGAAGTATCAAGCAATCCAGTGGTTTGCTTGGAACTATATTTTCCTCTAAGGCAATAAAATTTTTGTATATTCAGGGACATAGCTAATAATCAAGTGTTATCTTCCTATATATTTTTTAAGATTTGTTTTGTCTTTTCTGTAGAGTGTAGAAGCATTGTAGTACTATCACATCGTCTAGTCCTCAAATTTCCTTTTGCTCCATATCTGTGAGTAAAGTACATTGTCACTTTTCAATCAATTAATTTTGTTCCCGGGAAACGTCCACATAACACAAAACTCCAACAATCTACAGTTTACGAGGAACTGCCAACTACCAAGTGAATTGGACTATTTGAATAGGAAAATCAATCAAACTAGGAATAATGCTAGCAAAAAGATCCAAGCACAATAATCACCGTCAGGTTAACAGAATCTGAACCGATCGCAAGACATTTTCTTCAAACTCGTTGTTAGAGTAAGAGTTTACTAATATATCACATAATCTGAAGAGTTAAACTATTACGACAGTAAGGAAAAAGGTCAGACGGCATCGGCTTAGCGGGACGAGAGATTATATTATAGATTGGAATGATAGAACTTTAGGAGGAAGACTAGATTAATCTATCTTTGCTTCCTTATGAACGGTGCGACTCCTCTCTTTATATAGATGAGGTTAGCCTCTGACATTATGAAAACTATCGTATCTAATGCAACCAATTAACTAATAATAAGATAACATCTATACTTTTTAAATATGAAGATATGCATCTAATCATTCCTAATATGAAGATATGTATATAACTATTTCTAATATAAAAGAAATAACTAATCTAATCGGTTTGAGCACCTCTCACATGCAAGAATAGTACACATGAACAGTAATTTCTGCCCATAACAATGTCCTTGTATAGCCGTAGCACCCCCTGGGCCCATGCCCATGACACTTCATCCCTCCTGGACAAGCAACTCATCCTCGAACTGCACGCTGGCGGTCATGGTTGCAACCCAAAGTGTTCCCATGTTGATGAGAGGTTGTGGCGTCAGCGGTACATCTCATGAAAGATGGTCCTCAACGCTCCAATAGACAGCAGCGATGACTGCGGTCCTTTGGCGTGTCTTGACGTTGCAGCAGACGTCGGTGACATGGACAAGCTGCGTAGGGCGGCATGGCCAAGCTGTGCGGAGCATCAGCGACGCTCTTCCCACCATAGGATGCTTCAGTGGTGGAAAAACGCGACGTCGTCGTGAGCTTGACATCCACCACACCCCACACCTACGAAGGTACAACTCAATCGGGCGTATGGAGAAGACAATCGTTGGACAACAGTCTTCTTCCTCGGTGAGGGCATCGTTTGTACAACCATGGGCAGCGAGGTAGACGATGCGGAAGTCACAGGCGAAATCAGAAACGCCACCGGCGGCGCAGATTGCGTACTAGCAGTTGTTTGTGCCTTCTTCTTCTCCTCCTTTTCAATCAGCTTAGCCACCATAGTCGCCATGTCTGCCAAGATGGTTTTCATGTCGTCTACACCGGCACTCATCTCGTTGAGGGTGGCCCTTATGTCCTTGAAATTCTCGGCAGTAGAAGCCATGGTGTTGGCTTTGATACCAAATATCACGAACCTTAGTTCATACCGCGGTAAACACCACGAGGAAGAAGGCCGAACAGTGCTGACTTTGTAGGATGGGAGATTAGACTATAGATTGGGATAAGAGAACCTTTGGAGAAATACTAGATTAATTTATCTTTCTTGTTTCCTTATAAACGGTGTGGTTTATCTCTTTATATAGATGAGGTTAGCCCTAACAATATAAGAACTATCGTATCTAATGCAACCAATCAATTAAGGATATAATATTTCCTATACTTTCGAAATATGAATATATATACATCTAATAATTCTTAATATGAAGATTTACATCTAATCATTCCTTATATAGAAATATACATCTAATCATTCCTAATACGAAGATATACATCTAACTATTTCTAATATAAAAGAAAAAAACTAATCTAATCTAATCTGTTTGGACGCTGTTCACAGGCATAAACAGTACACCTAAACCGTAATTTCCACCCCCCCTAACAACCTACTTGCGTGACTGTAGCTCCACCTGGGCCCATGACCATGAACATAAACCGCATGCATGCAAATCATGATTGCCAACTCATGTCTGCCTATCCTCTCATCATTATAGTTTCCAACAGAAATTTCATCCGACATGTGTGCGTTGGCCTTACCATCCAAAGCATGCAACTAGCAAACCAAACAGAACGCCGTATCCTCTCATACAGAATGGAGTAGGAGTAGTATTTTTGAGGATATTGGTGAGTGGAAGAGCGAATGGTCTAGTTATACAAGTACTACACAGATTTGTCAAATTAATATGCCATTTCTATCTGAAGAACTACGCAGCCACATTCAGACCAAGTTACAACTGCAACTAGCTATGCCATTTCTATCTGAATGCTCACATCAAAACCTGAAGACCATAATCAGGGGCGGGATTTTTCTCTTCTTCGGGAGGTGTTTACTTATCTAGCACATTTGGGAATGGAAATAATTGCAATTTGGACTGTGTCCAAAACCGGGTGCCAGCACCGGTATGATTACCTCCTCCTCAACCTGACTGCCACCCCACTCGTATGACGCGCAGCGCTGCAGAGAGTAACTGTAGCAACATAACGTAACGCTATGATCCGTAGAGCTACATTTAGTATAACTACTGCTAGTAGTAATACAACCGTGTGGATTTCACGGGAATTATGTCACTCCTAATTAAATTGACATAAATCACATACCGCTGCCTATAAACTTCTCTCAACCTTGTGTTGATTAATGGCCACACGTTGGACATTGCTTTTGCTCTTCTGTCATTAGGAAAAAACGAAATAAAAGAAAAGAAAAGCACATGCCTTTTTGGCCTTTTCCTCTTCTAACACACGCGTTCCGACGAAGACGAACACACGGAGAGAGAGGGGGAAGCAGCTAAGACCAGTAGACTAGTAGGTGCAGACTTGCAGTATATAAGCTCACCTAGGGTGAGGAGACAGCTCAGAGAGGCTTGTACTCGCTTCCTTCTCGCCTACTTCCGCTGTTTCCCGTCACCGTACAGTGGGCGCTCCTCCTCCTCCTCCTCTCCTGCATCGCTCCGCTCCGCTCCGCGCCGCGCCTGCCTGCCTCCGCCGCCGGGACACGCCAAGGTGCGATCTTGACGCCGGATTCGGCTCCCCCCTAGCTCCCCCGCCGCGGAACTTTCGGCGTTTGCTCTGATCTGTGCCCGTTTCTGGAATCTCTCGTGATCTCTTTCTTGGGTTGGTTTCTTGGCCGGTTGCTTTCCGGGGACGGGGATTGGCCGGTTTGGTTGCGGTTTTTGGTGGGTTGGAGCTCTGAATCTGAAGGGGGAGGGTTCCCTTTCTTGGTGGTCAATTTGCCTATGGTATCTCTTTTTCTTGATGTGAACTGTGAAGTGACCAAGAACTAGCCCTTTCGTCTCTCGTGATTCCTGGCGAAATCTTGAATCTTTTGGGGGGGTGTTGTGTAATTTTCTCCTCTCCTTTTTTCCCCTTTCGTTAGTTTGAAGAAACACGGTGGCGTTCTAGTTTGTCAGTCAGTTCTTGCGATTAGTTAATTGCAGGTGTTTGGGGGCTACTGGCAATATCCTGTCAGGAATTTGGATAATTTTGCAAGTGCAATGTTTACAATCGTAGTGTAGCATTATTAATCGGTGGTATAGCAAGATGATGTTGCAGTTGGAGATTTAGGACAGAGCTAGAGTGAGCGAGATTTGCTTAGCCGTTTGGATCGACCTTCTTTGGCTTGCATCGTTATTCCAGAATTGGTGTGGTGTGAGAACGAATCTGTGCGCTGTACTGTAGCAATACCATGACTGGATGAGCTGTGGGCAAGAGTGAAGACCTGAGTTATTGGGACTGGACGGCTGGTGTTAGGAGGAGGAGCAGTGTACTGCATGCAAGATTGTTTGCACGCCATTCGTCCGTGCTATTTCAGTTTAATTTAGTACAAATTTTGAAGTAGTTATGATTAAAATCAAGCTGCAGACCAAGAGATACCAATTTCTCAACTATCATAGTTACCTCACAATTTGCCCTTGTTATCGAAAGAGAGTGCATAATTTGCAAGTATGCATCCAGTGGTGCAATGGCCCAACCACTGAAGGCTAGATGAATAATCTAAATAGATTTCCAGCGGCTGTGTATAATTAGGGTCTGGGACTAATGTGGTATGACACCTGTAGGATATTGAGAATTACCAAGGATGTCAATGCAGAATGAGCTGCCCTTTGTTCAGCTTTAATAGCAAAATGTGGTTGTTAGTTCCAGCCTTCCAGGTAGATTCTCGTCCTATCTAAGCAATTGAGGAACAATAAAGCTAGAGGAATGCCCCCTATTTTAGGTTTTCCTTTACAGAAATTGTTTGCAACATACGGGTAAACTTAGTCGCTGTGAACTTGATGCGCTAGTCAAGAACTGAAGTGGATAAGTGAAGAACATGAATTCAACAACATGGGAGAAGAGGTGCAGGAGAGAATTTATGGGTGGTTTCTGTAGTTCCGCTATCCCATGCACAATGCAATGAATACGCGGCATCTGCAAGCAAGTCGTCAATCACTTATGGACTTGTTTGCTCCATTTGTATGGATACAAAGCAGAGAAGGGAAGAAAAAAGAAGCAAATAGTGGGAGAAAATGAATGAACATGAGAAATTACTTGTAAATCTTTTAGCACTCCCTTCACATATTGTCTCAAATTTTATCCTTTTTCCCCTTTCCACCATCTGCAGTATGAAGTATGAATCCTAATTTGTGGAACTTACTTCTTTCAGCCACCTTCCATTTCTCTCCACCGGTCCTGTGTCCAAACACACAGTATTAACTCGGTCAATCTTGTTTTCTTTATGAACGTCTTGTGCTAATTGCAATGCATAACTATGTTACTTTTCAGATATGGGATTACAAAACTACAGCTGTAGTTCTGCTTATGTTTTCCAACTGAGTGTTCATTCATTTGTTTTTGTATGACTGACGTAATCTTCATGTTGCTGGTTCTAATAGAAAGATGCTTGATTCCAGGGCTGTTTTTTAATAGAATATGTCGTGCTTTGCATGCTGTGGTGATGAAGATACTCAAGGGGCACCAGACCAGAGGAATCCATACCCAGGAAGTCATCCAGCAAGTAATAGCATTAAGTTTTTTTTTGGTTACAACTCTATGCATAGCCCCATTTCTTATACTATATTTTACTTATGGTGCTTGATAATAAATTTCTAATGAACTGCAACCAATCTTTAGGGAGCGATGCGTATCGCACTGCCGATCCAACTCCCAAGGGTCCTCAACCTGTGAAAGTGCAACCAATTGCAGTCCCCTCCATTCCTGTGGATGAAATTAGGGAGGTTACCAAGGGTTTTGGTGATGAAGCTTTGATTGGTGAAGGCTCATTTGGCAGAGTATATTTTGGTGTTCTAAGAAATGGTAGAAGTGCAGCGGTCAAAAAGTTGGATTCCAGTAAGCAGCCAGACCAAGAATTTTTGGCACAGGTCCGTGATTGCCTCTGTTTATTAATTTGCATTTTCTTTGGCCTTTCAACTCATTACACAGTGCATCTACAGGTGTCTATGGTGTCAAGGCTTAAGCATGAAAATGTTGTTGAGTTGCTTGGTTACTGTGTTGATGGGAGCCTCCGTGTCCTTGCTTATGAGTTCGCTACTATGGGTTCTCTTCATGATATGCTTCATGGTATGGTTTTGTACAACTTTACCATCTGTGCAATGTTTTGTTTATTCTTCGTTTGGTAGAGTTATACAAACCCATGATATATATATACTTTCTATGTGTAACAAATATGGAATTTAACTCATTACAGGTAGGAAAGGTGTTAAAGGAGCTCAACCTGGTCCAGTTTTATCGTGGGCTCAACGTGTGAAGATAGCTGTTGGGGCAGCAAAAGGCCTTGAATATCTTCATGAGAAAGCACAGCCTCGTATCATGCACCGGGACATAAAGTCCAGCAATGTTCTTCTTTTTGATGACGATGTAGCTAAAATAGCTGATTTTGATTTGTCAAACCAAGCTCCTGACATGGCAGCTCGGCTTCACTCGACTAGGGTTCTTGGAACATTTGGATACCATGCACCTGAGTATGTTGCTGTTCTCTTTCAGTTCTATAAAGCTTTTGAATTACTTGAACTTAACATTGTTTAAAAATTTTGGGTCAGGTATGCAATGACAGGACAACTTAGCTCTAAGAGCGATGTGTACAGTTTTGGAGTTGTTCTTCTTGAGCTATTGACTGGAAGGAAACCTGTCGACCATACATTACCAAGGGGACAGCAGAGCCTTGTGACATGGGTAAGTTTTATCCTCGTACGCGGTTTGCACTTATGAGATTATTTTTACCTATATTATGTTTGGTGGATCAAATTAATAAAGGTTTGTTCAACAATGGCAGGCCACCCCAAGACTTAGTGAAGATAAGGTTAGGCAATGTGTTGACTCGAGACTTGGAGGGGACTATCCTCCTAAAGCTGTTGCAAAGGTATCAGTGATAACCTCTCTTCTATTTGAAGCTATGCATGATAAGTAGGCTCCTATCAACTATTTTGACAAAGTGCCAAAGAAATATGTGAACTGAAGAATAAATTGCTGTTTGCACCTCAACTTGTAAAGTCGGTATTGCCATCCATGGTTTACCTTCCAGAAACTGTTTCTGCTGTCATCTATGGTTAGGATGTCTATAGCTGTTATTGTGCTCTTAGAATATGACCCACTGCTTTAATTAACATCGTTCTTGAAGCATGCTGGGGTTCATCGTTAATTTGTGCCTAAGGTAAAGCATTGTTTGGCAAGCCACTTTTAACACCATTTGTTCTTTCTGTATGTTTGAAACAGTTTGCAGCTGTTGCCGCGTTGTGTGTTCAATATGAAGCAGATTTCCGGCCAAACATGAGCATCGTCGTCAAGGCGCTCCAACCCCTGCTGAACGCGCGAGCATCCAACCACGGAGAAAATGCCGGATCATGAACACTACCTTTTGTATGATAGATAAGTAAGAAATACGAGTCATCACTCATCAATGTTGTTCCTACGGGCGCGTGGCCGGCTGGCTGGCAGTGTGTACATTCGTCATTATTCTTCCCAAGTTGTAATCAAGATTCTAGCACCCACAATATTTTTATTCTTTTTATCGGTTGCTAGATGACTTGCCTATTGGTGACATGCGTATGTACTCTTGAGAAAAAGTACTTCTGCAGCTTTAGCTATGCCATATGCTTCTAATGTCTAAGCACAATGGCTGGAGTACCCTGTTTTTCATTGTTTTGCATTTGTTCCTATCATCTACCATCGATCTTTATTGAACAAGTAAATTTGGATTCGAGAATCGAGATTGGATATCACTTATTGTAGGATCGGATACGGCAATCGAGGGGGTGAATGATTGTAGTGTCTTCTTTTTGAATTATCGAAGAGGATATGCGTTGTATTTAACCGATAACTAAATACACCGTACTCGTATGAGATGTATCCTTGTCGTTGTAGTCGAAATTGCTCTGATCTTCTCTGTCAATCGATGCTATTTGTCAACAATCAAGAGAACATTACAACACATGATCGAAGAAGGTGAAGTCGGTCTGATCAAAGGAGTTTCGATCACATAGTCGAAAGGATTCGACTATCAGATTTATTTCATCCTCCGACTTGGGAGAGTCACGCACTACGGGGAGCAAGAACAAATCGAAGATGATGAACGAGAACAGGTTGAACATAATGTCCAGAAGCACACGCCACCAGCGATGACTAATCTTTCTTGTAATAGATCTGATTTGTTATTTCTAAATCATATTCTATGGCTACAAAGTGTCCTAACAGCACCCCTTAAACCCTAGCACGAAAACACCAAAAGTTTTCTGCCCCAAAGCGGTCGCCCAAAAGCTCCCTTTAATAATAATCTCTCACTCATTTTATATACTAAAGGCCTAAACCGTATCCTCATAAACCGGACACACAATCATATCTCTTTCGAAAAATAAGGGTCCCAAAACCCCTTAAATCACAGGTTTTCTAAAATCTCTCAACCTTCCGATTATGAGCACCTTCCATAATTCCTCACGCGTCGAAGCCTTCAAGACGGCACCTCCCATAGCTTCTCCACACATCATGCATTTACCTTTGACCTCCATATACCTCAACGTAAGCCCGACCACCTCGTGACATCCACGATCACCTGAACCTTGGATTTTTCCATCCTAATTTCGGTCCTTTTCGTCATCGACCATGACCGTCTCCACGCCCAACCTGCACATGCAAAGATCAAAAAACGTTTTTCCGACATAAGTTCTCCAACCTAACCAGTATCAGTTCACACACGCATATCACACTCTCATCTATCAATAAACACGAACCAGATCATCCACGATCTCAATTTTCAAGCTTTCAGAAAAACAACCTGAGACCACTCTGAAAAACCGGTCTGACCACTATGTACAAGCCGGTCAGAGAATACAAGAAATGAAGCACTCAAAACCTACGACTACCTACCAAAAGCCTACGACCACCGATCAAAAGCCTACGACAACTGATCGCAAAGCCTACGACTACCGATCAAAAGCCTACGACCACTGATCGCAAACCCTACGACTACCGATCGCAAAGCCTACGACTACTGATCACCGACCAGGCACTATACCTTTCGATCATCGACCCGACATTGTAGCTTTCAACCTTCTACCATACACTGTAGCTTCGACCATCGATCAGTACCTGTAACTTCCGACCATCGACCAATCACTGTAGCTTCTGACCATCGACTCCGAATGTTATTCGTACTCGGTACACACTTCGACTCACAACTGAGTACATTAATCGGTACTCGGAGCTACACTACTCGAAGCTCCACCACTCGGTACTCGAAACTCTATCACTCAGCACTCGAAGCTACAATACTCGGAGTCACAGTACTCTGAGTCCAATCGAAAATGATCATCGAGTATCACCGTTTGGACCACCTGATAGAAGGCATGATCAAACCACCCAAACTGAATATTACAACAACCGAAACTTTTAAAAACGCAAATTTCAACGTAACCCAAAAGTCAATTATTCATCATCATAATCTAACACTTGTCAATCAATCTTATCTTCTTGCTGATTGATCTCATGTATAAAGGTTCCATCCAAATTTGACCAGTTTTTCCCCATTACCGATTAGACAACATCGCCGATTTCTTAAAATTCTTCAGAACCAGTGTATTCTGCCTACAGTTGCATACAGAACTTCAGAAGCAGGTATTAGCAGTGTAGATACTGAAGACTACAAGTAAACCAGAAGAACATTAATTAACATAACCGCAGCCACAACTGCAGTAGCTACATTCAAACATAGGTAGATCTGTAACTACAAGGCTGTTTATGATCTTACATGAACTAGCTAGCAGCTGCACTACACCACTACAGTCTACAAGACTAAACTTGGATGTCGGCAAATTTGGTCTGGACATCTGATCACGCAGAATGCCCATTCTAAGTCTAATGTAAACGCTACTTGAGTACATGACTGACTGGCTTCTTAAACTACGAAGTGTGAGCTAGCTGCTCACCGAACACTGGAATCTCTGAACTTCTTTACACAGGATGGGGTTCAGGATGCTGTTTCATTCATCGCTTTGTGAGGATCACCATAGCCAGCATAGACATGGAGGCAATGAACTTGAAGCCCTGGTTCTCCCAGAAATTGTGCTTGTAGTTGCGGCAAGGGCCATTGGGCTGCTTCATGGCCACCTGATCCTTGAGCTCCTTGAGTTGCTTGTCTCTCTTCTCCCCCACCTGCAGAGGCAAGAGGCAATTAGCTCAGCCTCATATTCTCCAAAGTACCAAGTCCTAACTGATCACAATCTGCTCCAAGAACTTGAGTCGCTAAAGTTCGTGTGCCAAATGAGCACTCTGAAAAGCTTTTAAAGATCGATTAGGACTAACAGTTAGGACTCTAAAAAGCTCCAAGAACTTGAGTCACTAAATGGGCATGCTAACCCATAGTTCAACAGTTTGGTGTAAAAACACACCTAAGATCGATTATTTAGCTGGTACCAGAGAGGATTATTTGACAAAAAAATTGATACATGCAAAAACACGTCTCAGTTTGTTTACAAAAGTTGCACACATGCATTATTTAGCTGGTACCAGAGAGGATAAGATGATTGATACTAAAGAATAGGGTTTTCCAGAATGCATGAATCAATGATCGGTTTGACCTGAACACTTTCCACACGTAATTATGGTCAACTGCCGTAGTAGGGATGCTTCATTCACATGATATTGATTTGTTAATTATAACTGCCAGAGATCTTGCTGGATGCTCAGGGATAAGGCGGCATATTTAATCTCAAGTGCCCCATCCCCGATTCAGGTGGCCATAAATGAACATGGACAAAAATGCTACAAGGATACATATGGACGAAATAGAAGTCATGTTTCATGAGTCAAGGAACAAGGATACATATGAACATACCCTCTGAAGCTTTCGTATCTGAGACCGTGATTCTTGTAGGCAGAATTCAAGTTTTAACACTCTCTTTTCAGCTCCTGATCCGTTCTGCGGTGCTTCTCCAACTGTTCAATAAAAACATATCTCAAGTAAATATATACAGCTCTTCAGCTTTGCGGGGGAAATAGCACTTGTAAACAAATTCAGGCAGCATTTTGTGGATGAAAGAAAGAGGACTTACCTGTGACTCTAGTTCCTTTGTTTTGTTTGTCCAATGAACAGATAATATCCTTATTTCATCTCTCAACCTGGCAATCTCTGCATCCTTAGCATTCAGATGCTTCTTGATGTTCTCGATATTCCTTGGTGAAACATCGGATAAGATCTTCAGAAGCTCATTGTCTTTGTTAGACCCAGCTTTGGCAACTGCATCCATGATATCAGTCTCAATCCTCAAAACTTCATCCTTCAGTTGCCTCTGCGAGAGCTCCCTTCCCTCAAGGTCCTTGTGGAGAAGACCTAGCTGCTCACCGAGCTTATTCACTCGAAGCTCGTGCTCTTTCAGCGAGCTGTCCTTCTCATTCAGCTCTTTCAACAATGATAAGCACTGCGACTGAGCTGACTTGGCTGATGCAGCACTGGCTTCTGCTGTAGCGTGGGTAACTGACAGTTGTGATCTAAGATCATCCAACTCGTGGAGGTACTGCATATAATTACAACAGTTATTGAGGAAGTACATTTGAATTGCAAGTGAAAAGGAATTATTAGGGCTTGAAAACAAGTATTATCATGAGGTAGGTCATGCACAGGAAGATTTTAGATGACTAGAAGTGTAAAATATGTAAAATTGTACAGAAACCTTCCTCTCCATCATTGATACTTTACGATTATAGAGTATTAGAGTAGGAACTAAATATGCCAAGAGCCCAGATCAGAATCAGTCGAGCAAAAGATATATGCTGAGCAGCAAGTGGAGAAACAAACAAATGCAATTTGACAAGCAAATAGATCAAAGCCCCCTATGTTGCATTGCATTCAGCTCAAGTTGCTCAACACGTCTGGACTCTATACTCTAGAGCATAGCTTAGTAGTTTCATGCCAGATACAAACTATTTCCAACTCATTATATCAAAATTCAGAATAAACCAAAACGGGAAGACTTGACCCCAGATGGAGAATTGAGGTAGCTCCTCACCTGTTCGGTGCTACCTGTCGATCCACGCAGTTGCTCATCCTTGTACTGTAGGCATTTCTGTAGCTTACTCACTTCCTCCTCCATTTTCCTTGCCTTTGTCTCTGCAACCTGTGATGATTTTTCTCTAGTCAGCACAAACTCGACAAACAATCCTGAAGGTAGCAATTATAAAGTAGAAACTTACTAACCTTCCTGATTTGGGATTCCCTAGTAAACAACTGCTCCTGTGAAGCAAGCTTGTTCCTCACATCCTTGAGCTCAGCCGCCAAAGACACCACGTTCCTCCTGAAGCTCAACTTCTTCTCTGTAAGATCCTTCAACAGCGGATCCAAATCCGACGAGGACACTGAAGATGATGGGACCACCTGCTCTGAAACTGACATAGCCAAGGCCCAAGAGAACACAGTTTCTCTCCCAATCGAACAGGCAAGAAGAGTGACACCCAAAACAAAGCACCTGGATGTACTGTACTGTTCTGTTCTATTCTCTCCGAGAACAAACAGTACGGCTCACTGCAAGCATCCCATGTGTAAGACAAAAAGAAGGGGATCGAGCTCTTCTTTGACCAAACCAAACACCCCTGGTTGCCTCACAAGAAGCCCTCTTTCACAGGTCAGTAGGGGCCAACCAGTAGCTTTCACTGCAGAAAACAACTACACAATTTGAGGGGAGAAAAAATAATGATGCTTGCTACACATGCAACGTGCTGTACTTAAGTTACTAATCTGAAAGCATCCGCTTTCTTCGGATCAAGGGTATGAGTTCTTGTGGAGCCAGACATTTGGCAATTAAGTGACAGAAGTGTAGCTTTCAGTAATCAGTACTCCAAATAATTTTGTATTGGCAATGAGGGAAAATAAAAGCAAAGTTAAAACAAAAACTTGCTGGTACTACAAGTGACTTGTTCATGTCATTCATCAGATTTGAAACAATGGATCGAATTACGCATCTACATAGTCAACTTGCGCACACTACGCAGCAAATTTGGCATGTTCTTGGTGCTCCAAGTCAACTTGGTTCACAGTATAGGTTAATTGTGACAGAATAAGAAGACTAAAAAACTGTCATTTTCTACTGTTGTGCTAAAAAACAAATCTTTTATAGGAATGGACTGAAAAAATATTAAAAGCAAATATTAGGACAAAACGAAGCATCTTCCACCGAGATTGCAAAGAGATGGGGGCAAAAAGAAGCCGGACATCTGCAAATTTTCCGAAGAATCCGAGAGAAACTACAAACAGCACAAACATTGAGTTTCTCCTAAAAATCGCTCCCTTTTTTTTTGGTATTTTGGAGTGGGAAATATTCAATTTTCGTAAAAGTTTGTACTTCCCAGGAGAAAAATAGATTGCTGGATAGAGAGAGAGAGAGAGAGAGAGACGAGCCTTTCCTCCGAGTACGAACAAGTTTGAAACATTTCAAACTGGGGAAACCACCAAACACACTTCGGATGAAACATTAACATAGAGAGAGGGAGGCCAAAGAATCACGCACCTTCACCCCCCAACCAGCCACGCAGCTGGATCCCAGCCCACGAAGCTTCAAGAAACTAACACCCGAATCACGAGCCTCTTTTTCACGAAGAGATCTCACGGCTCCATTGCTCGCGCTCCAGCAGCAGCTCCATCTAGGGTTTTTGGGTTTTTTGGGCCGAGCAGGGCAGGTGGATTTTCCCTTCTGTTTCGCCCTGTTTTGGGAGGATAATTTCTCTCCTTTTTTTCGCCTTAATTTCGGTGGCGGAGACGAGATTGAGGAAGAGGGGGACGGAAATGAGGAAATGGTTGGGGTTTAAAACTGGACGCTGCTCTGTCATGTGGGACCCGCAGTCAGCGCGCGGCAAATTCCAAAATTGTCGTGGGGTGTGCGCCACGTGGTGCCCGGATCCTCTGTGTCGTATACGCGTCGGCGTCTAGTGTAGCCGTGTATGTAGCTGCGCGATGGTATCGTTCAAGCATCGTACACTCGCACACTCCTGCCGATGGGATGAGATCGGAATAGCAGTTCACCACGAGGTGCTCGTGTAGTCATGTGTTCATTTCTATCTTCAGGATTTTGGTTTTTATATTTCATTGTATGAATTATTATATAGTCTGTAATTGATGTAGTTGCAACTGATTGGTAAATTTATGTACATAATAGTACTTCTTTCAAGTTTTTTTTTCTCCCCAAGCTTCGGCCAAAAATAACACAAAAATACGAGATAAAATGATAATAACGAGGAACCTCACGTGATCTCTCTATGCTAATTGTTGTGTTGGTAACTATTGGTGGATGATATGATATAGGTAATGGAAGGTTATAAAGGCAAAATGGCTGACAAATTTGCCTCAATTGTAGGATAACTCGTACTACTGTTGTCAAACAAACACAAAATACTCCAGTGAGAGAGATATAATGTACATGTTATGAAATCAGGAAATCACCAACTTTGGTGCTACTTCCATTTTTTATATCCTATGCTTATCATAGTTGGAGTTGTGCAGATGTAACATCAAGTCTATACCGGAGAGTTAAAAAAATGGTACCACGATATACAAAGTTACACATCGAAAGTTCAGGCACAAAGATTGTACTCATTTGATGCGTGTTTCATAGCTTGGAGTTAATAATCTTGTCCACCTGCACCCAGATTTTGGTATTGTTTCAAGTTTCAACTGAGAATTAGATAGGTACTCCTATCAGAACAGGAGGAGGTTAGCTGGTTGACAAAAGGCATCATGCCATGTGCGTGTGCTTTCAGCGGGACAAACTGCTACTCTTAATGATTCATGACAACAGAAGCATCGTATCAGAGGCTATCATGTTGGTACTGAGGAAGACAGATCCGTCATAGGATGCATATGTACACAACCAGAAATTGGATTCACCCCCGATGAACCAATCTAGACCCTGAGATAGAAAAGCCCTGACGGCCCATGGACCAAGAAACACCGTCGGTGGGCCTTAACCCGTGGTAACATCCGTGAAGGCTGAAATCGCGTGTGCGGCGCCCCGAACCGACACCAGTTTGGCTCGATGCTCCCGTAGAGATAGAAACACACCGACGCCCACTAGCCTAAAAAATGTCGGCGATGACGAGCCCCAACCCGGGGCAACATCTTGGCGTTGGCCTCTTCATGGTAGTTCGATCGACGCCCGAGCTTTTTGCAGTGCCCCTAGGCGCCCGGAGTAGCCACGCACGACGTCAAACGCGCGTACACGGGCCACGAGGGTGGATTTCACTCCTTACTTAAAAAATAAGCCAGCGGCCCAGATCGACAGGATCATTGCATGAACCACCTCGTGAAGACCGAAATCACGCATGGGGCACCCCGCACCAACACTAGTTTGGCCCAATGCTCTTATGGAGACAGAAACGCCCCGATGGCTGTCGACCAACAAAAAGGTTGTCGGGCCTCGTTCCATGATGACATATGAGTGTTGGTCTCTTCATGTAGGTTCGACTGGCGCCGAGCGTATGCAATGCCCCCTAGGCGCCTGAAGTAGCCATCAACGATGCCAAACGCACATTCGTGGGGCCACGGGGTGTATTTTACACGAGGCTTAAAGAATAAGCGGTAGGTTGAAATCGGAGAATCACCTCCATAAAAGGCTAAAATTGCGCACGGGTCACCCCGCACCGGCACGAGCTTGGCCCGGTTCTCCCGTGGAGATAGAAAAGCTCCAGCATCCGCTGGTCCAAAAAAGGTCATAGGCGGGCCCTAACCTGGGGTGATATCTGGGTGCTGGCCCCTTTGTGCTGGTTCAACTAGTGTCCTTGGTGCCTCCTAGGGGCCCAAAGTAGCCACGCACAATGGTAAACGCACGTAGGCGGAGCCACAATGGTGGATTTCACCCCTGGCTTGAAAAATAAACAAGATGTTCGGATCGACAAAATCATCGCAAGAATAACCTCCATGAAGGTTGATATCGCGCACTTCGGTCCGATTCTCTCGCGCTAATAGAAACGCCTTGACTCTCCCTGGCTCAAAAATGACATAGGTGGCCCCCGACCCTGGTTGAAATTTGGGCACTAGATCCTTTGTGTGGTTCGACCGGTGCCAAATGTCTGCGGTGCCGCCTAGGCGCTCAAAATAGCTGCATATGATGTTAAACACGCGTACATGGGGCCACGGTAGTGGACTTCACCCCGACTTAAAAATAAGTCGGCGGCCGGATTGACAGAATCATCGCACGAATCACCTCCGTGAAGGTCGAAATCACACGCGCGACACCCCGCACCGACACCAGCTTGGCCCAATGCTCTCGTGGAGATAGAAATGCATCGATGTCCTCTAGCCCAAAAAACATTGTCGACAGCCCCAATCCAGTGTGACATATGGGCACTGTCCCTTCGTGCTGGTTCGACCAGCGTCGAGCGTCCTAGGTGCCCGAAGTAGCCTCGCATATTGCCAAACGTGTGTATGCGGGGCTACGACAGTGGATTTCACCCCTAGCTTAAAAAATAAATCGACGGTCGGATTGGCAGAATCACTACACGAATAACTTTCGAGGAGGCCAAAAATCGCGCACATAATATCACGCATGGACATCAGCTTGGGCCGATGCTCTTGTGGAGATAGAAACGCCTCGACGGCCACTAGCCCGAAAAACATCATTGGTATGTCTCGACTTGGGGTGACATCTGGGCATTGGTCGCTTTGTGTTGGTTTGACTAGCGCCGAGTGTCTGTGGTGCCTCATTAGCACCCGAAGTAGCCTCACACGATGCCAAACCCAAACACGTGTAGGCAGGGCTGAGTTGTTGGATTTCAACCCAGTCTTAAGAAATAAGACATCAGTTCGGATCGTCAGAATCATCGCACGAATCACAAATGACTTACGATGTGGTTGATGAAGAAAAATGGAAGCAGTGCAGAGATGTGCGGTTGCGAAAGTAGTCGATGTTGAGGAAGAAGACGGGTAGTCGCGCAGGATGTGATATCCAGAAATCTTACTATCGCCCCATGTGGGTACTCTCCACGGCAACCGCTCAAAGATAGCCGCTCTCCCTCCTTCCCGGTACACGCCGAGAAGAAAGACCGGCGAGGATCGGCGGCTCAACACCAAAACACATTTCACCAGAGGAGGATCGCTCAACACCACAACACAGTTCACTAGAGGAGGAAGACGATGTGTGAGAGGAATTGAGGAAATTCGATGTATCTCATTCTGGACATCTCTAGGTCCTTTTAAGGACACTACAATTACTCCCATTGTAACTGATGCAATTAACTCATTAAATCGAATTAAAACCGACTTTTGAAATCACATTCAAATTGAATAAAGAGAGATAGTGGCATGGTTCAGCAAAATAAAAGTTGGATTTAATGTGCCAGAAGTTGCTCTACGACGCAAGTCACACGTCACAGGTCACGCGTTTGCCACACGAAAATACATGAATACGTGTGTGTGTGTACTTGCGTGTGCATGACTTTAGCTATAGCCCCCCTTATGCCATGTCATATGTTTGAAGGAGTGGCAAAGACTCTTATCTTTTATATTGCTCTCCTCCCATTTACCCAAACAATATGATACTAAGCTATACCATGCTTTAGAATTTAAGAACGAATGGATCTTCAGAAATGGGACCAAATTCTAAGAGCAAACCATTTCCTATGTAATTCCTGTGTTGCAATCAGGCCATATGTTCTAACTCCATATCTTTACTATTACTAATTGGAGGCTCGCGTAGAAACCACCATATTAATCATAAGAGGTAAAAGGTTAAAAATTCCCACATTAATTAGAAAAAAAGGATATATATATATATATAGAAATTACCACGTTAATCAAAGAAAATGAAAAGATCTTGATCGTATGATTTATGTAACATATGCAACAGTCATCTTAGATTTATCTGCTAGGTGTCATACATCGGTGAGAAAATAAGAAGTGTTCTATTTAAATAACATGCCCATATGCTAATAGCTGGCCAAACACAAGTCCTCTTCGGTGCGTTACAACATACATGCATTCAGCCGTAAAGAGCTCGAACACAAATTTAATCGAGCCCTAATGGAAAACCGACAAAGCAAATGCTTAAATAATTTGGTTCGGACGTTAATCCGAATTACATATGCTCAACTATGTTTTTTTAACAGGAGAGGATTATATCCTGCGTATTGCAGAATCTGCAACTACATGGCGACACTTGCGCAAAAATGCAACGAAGATCAGACGATTAACAGAAGAGGATTATATCCTGCGTATTGCAGAATTTGCAACGATGCTTAGGCTGTTGATGTTTGAATTTACTGGCCATTAGCAATGTTAAATCATAAATCGGATTTCCCCCTCCAATTAACCTATTTGGATCACGAGTTCTTTCTTTTCCGAGGGTGGATCACGAGAGTTTGTCTCAAAATCCATCCAATGTGACTGTGAGGCAATTCAGGAGAAATTCCCGTATTGCAAACAAGCCATAGGTTCCAACTGGATAGATGTACAATAAGTCGTAGATATGCGGACTTCGTGGTTCGCTTTATTCCTTCTGAACAATCGGGTTACAATGAGAGGGGGTGACCTCTATTTATAGACTATGGGATGAGGAGTTCAACTGGCCAGACTCTCCGGTCCTGGGCTCAGATCGGGCCAGACTCTCCGCAGTCCTGGGCCCCTTTCTTAACACTCCCCCTTGAACACTCATCCAACATGTTCATGTCTCGTCAAAACTCCATAAAAACCCAGTGGGAAAAATTTGGAGAAAGAGTATATGTCATGCGTTTTGCTGTGTTGCACGAATTGCCTCATCAAAAACCTTAGAAGAGAAACTTCAGGAAAACTCGTAAGGGAAAAAGAGTACAATCCACCCAATTTCATTTTATCTCCGGGATTTATTCTTTGGGTACTGATCTTCGTGATCAAGATTCAATAATGAGTTCGTGAAGATTCTCCCCGACTCGCACTTCTTTAAGTCTTATCATTCCAATTCTACGTGTGCACCTTTCAAAGCTAGATGTCGGAAGTGACTTTAGTGAATAAATGCAAGATTCTCACATGACTTAGTATGCAAGACTTTAATTTCGCCCATCTTTTGCAATTCATGAGCATAGAATAACTTGGGGTTGATATACTTTATGAGGGGACTCTTCACATAACTCATTTGCACTTTCGCAATACAAGCCGCATTATCTTCATAGATAATTGTGGGGTTTGCGCAGTATTCAATCCAAATGATCACTGGATGTGGTGAATCTTCCGCCGGCCAAGCGCATTCCCGTGAGGCCTCGCATAAAGGCTATAATTTGCGAGTGGTTCGTCAAAGTCGATACAAGACTTTGCTTAGACGATTCTTATGGAATTGCAGCCCACCACATAGGAATACATAGTATGTTTGCGATTTGGTCGTATGCGGGTTCGACAGAACCCGACATCCGTGATAGTCATTCATACACAAGTCTTGGTTCTTTCTCAGAGAATAGACCAAGTTCTTTGCTTTCTTGGAGGTAACTAAGATGTCCATTATTTCCGCCAATGCCTTTGGTAGGTTCTCAGATATACCTTGCTAATAGGTTTACTGCAAATGCAATGCCCGATCTAGTATAGCTTTGCTAAATACATGAGTGCTCCTATCTGCACTCAGTACGGGAATTCTCGTCCCCAGACTTCCTCCCCTCTTCTTTAGGTCTCAGACGGTCCTTGTCTTGTCGCAAGGATCTCCCACCATCGGCACTTTCGAAGGATATGCCTTTTCAAAACCGAACCTTTCCAACACTTTCTGAGTGTAGATTGGCTGATGTACTAGAATCTCTTCCGGGATATGCTCAAGCTGCAAGCCTAGGCAGTATTTGGTTTGATCCAAATCTTTATTTCAACTCGACTCTGTAAGAGCTTGCTTTCTTAATACCTTCTAAGGTTCCAATGATATTCGATCATCTTCATACACCGAGATTTATACAAAATCCATCCTGGGATCGTCGTATAAATACACAGGGATAATTCTCATTGTTCGTGTAGCCTTTCTTGCATAGAGAGTCGCTTCAAGCGATTATACCACATTCTGCCTGATTGCTTCAGTCCATACAGTGACTTTCTGAGTTGCACACTCATAGATTTCTATTTGCTCTATCTTGGTTCTGGACAGGATACATTCTGTATCTTCATATAAATGTCCGAATTCAAATTTCCATAAAGGTATGCGCTACCACATCCATCAATTTCACTTCTAACTTCAAGTTCACCGCCATTGAGATAAATATCTAAAGGTAATTCCGCCATGACCGGGAATAGGTTTCTTCATAACAATCTCGGACGTTGAGTGAAACCTGTGCAACGAGCCTTGCTTCTTTCATTTCTCTTCGAACAAATACCCACTTATACCCTACATGGTGCACATGGGGAGGTGTGGCTTACGTGCCCAAGCACCTCTCTTTATTCAGAGAGAACAATTCGGTTTTATTGCCTTCTTCCAATCTTCTCAATTTGATCTTTTCTTATATTCAACGAGCGATGCAGTGCTCGGATCAAGATTGATGATTGTGACAATTTTCTTTGCAAAGTAAATGTCGACATTGGTCGTTGGCTTATTCATAGATTCTCCCAAGATCATAAAGTTTATAGCTATGTCTTCAAGGGGCTTATATTTTTATGCTTCTATTTGCTTACCGCTACTTTCAATTATGGGCAAGTCCTTTAGTTTTTCAAATTCCGATGTGTGCGCACACATCCATGCCGATGTCTCCCTTCATGGGGATGTTCAATTCTAGTATGTCTTTTCGAAGGTTCCATATCGTGCCAGTCTCAACCTGCTCCCCTTCCGATTATGGGGTACTTTGGTGATCGATCGTGTCAAGTCCTTCTTATCCTTTTCACCAGCGCCCCCTGCATTTTGATTCGAGGGGTCGGAGTTCTCGCCCTTTCAGAGGCCTTAGGACGGGATTAGGGATACCTTCATCGGTATTTCAACCTCTCCTGCATTGCGCACATGCATATGCGACTTGGTCACGCTCTTCAAATCACTAAAGTGGTTAGGCGCTTGATTCGCTAATGCTTGCAAATCAATTATCTTCCGGATCGCAATTATTTTCTAGACTTCAATTGTCTTCTAGACTTCGATTATCTTCGACTTTCTATTTGCTTCACTAGTGCGCTGGTCATATGCATGGATTTCAATTATCTTCTAGACTTCAATTATCTTCTAGACTTCAATTGTCTTCTCGACTTCTATTTCTCGACATTTTACATCAAGGGTTGATTTCTCCCTAATGACGAAATAATTCTCATCTAATATGCTATCAATGTTGGTGCATGCAAATCTCCAATCGTGGGGTCCAAATACCGATTATGGATGCCGCCTCATAACCAACGATATCCCGCACTTTTGAGAGTGCCCATTTTAGTTTGCCGTGGTGGTGGTATAGGTACATAAGCCTTGCAACCAAACCTTCAAAGATGAAAAATTTTCGTTGTTGACCCTTGCGCTAGTTGCATAGGTGAATGGATGTTATATGTCGGTGGTCTAAAATTGATGAGAGTTGTCGCGTGGCAGATCGCGTGTCCCCAACATGTAGTTGGTAAATAACAATTCGCTAGTCCATTCGGTGTGGACATGCGCAACGAATGCTCAATTTTAATTCTCATTTTCACACAATAATCATCATATGCCCTTGAAGTAAATTCTCCTGGCGTTGTCCATTCCGTGGACTTCACATGATGATAAGGGAAATTATTCTTAATGTTAATTATCTACTAGATTAGCTTTGCATAAGCGGGTTTCGAGACATTAAACAAACGTATGCACCGCTTCGAGGAAGCATCGATAAGCACCATAAAATACCTAAATGACCCTTAGAGGGCTGTTTAGGACCGCAAATGACTCCTCGGATACGGTCCAGAATGCAGGATTTCGCCCTTTACTTTCGAGTAGAGGGTCTAGTAGTCGGGCTTCCGATGGTACATGCAGACACACAAAATCTTCCAGATTCGGAAGTTCTTTAAATTGACACTATGTCCTCGTGAATTGTTAATTATATTTCTCATCATCCTAAGACCTAAGTGACATAATCTATCATGCCAGAGATAGAAGAGGTTTAGAGCTTCTAAATATAGTTTTCAGGGCAGTATAGGCTGCAAATGCCTTAATATTAGTGTAGTATAGCCCATTTTCAAATGAAGGAAGTCATTCTAATACCATTTTTTTTCATCACGCTCTGTAATGAGCAGGTATTCCTTACCATGCTCTTCTTCAGTCTCTACGTGGAAACCGTTAGCGCGAATATCCTTGAGAGTTCTAGTCGATTATGGGCACAACATGGCTTCTTTAATGACCAAAGTTATGTCCGTCGGGAGTATAATTGTGGCCCTTCCTGAGCCTATTATACATGTATCGCTGCCTGCGATTGTCGTAAGGCTACGAGCATTCTTACTGATCGACTGAAAATTCCATCTCTCTCAAGGTGGTATTCATTGTGCCGCTACCTGCTAAGCACACTTCCTCCATAGGGCGCTACATGCATTCTAATATAATGTACTTTATTAATATGAAGCAGAAAACCAGCAACACATAAAATAAAATACTTCAGATATCAGAACATAACTTGTTATCATAAATACGGAAATATAACTCTTGCAGGACTCATCGTAAGAATTTAATGCTTTGCTCTTCTAGAGCCTACAACCATTATTCAAAGTTTCATCACAATCACAAAATACAAGTGACTGTAAAAGGATCTAAGTGCAATGCGTGCACTAGATTGAATCAGCGAAGTATTCAGAAACTTCTGCCTCAATCTGCTACATGGCGATCTTCTCCTCTTGGGCAATTACTACCGTGGTCACGTTATGTCCAAAGGAGGGATGATGGGTGCCGCTACTAGGTCAGCCCATATCCATAAGTGCAACTAATGGGTGTGGATCTTCCGTGCTCGCAATGGTGAGGTGTGCCTCATGCTATCCTTTGCCCCTTTCTTAGATCAGAAACACCAATTACGTGCGACTCACGACCTTACCCTTCTTGCCCTTCTCCTTCGTGAGAGGCTTCATCACCTTGTAGTCGCTAGTATTGGCTTCATGGCCAATATTGCTACTAGGTGGTCGTGAGATGTAGTTCTTCCTTAGAACATCATCTTGAGCTTCCACAATTTTCATGATGTCAATCACTACGATACTACTTGTAGCCATTTTGACAATAATCATGTGCGGATTGCACCGCATTCGTAAAGGTAGAGATGGTCTTTTCAATCTTCCGCTCATTTGTGATTATATTATCACATAATTGAGATTGTATAAATTCGACCATGCCGGGTCAATTCTTCAACTCCCGGTTCGTGATTCCACCATTTTTCATATTCATGCAAAAGTTCATAAGATTATCACTGTAATTTCCATAAAATGGTTGCAAAATTTTATAATGCTCTTCGAACTCCTAGTTCGTGATTCCGTATTTTTCTATGCATTTTCATGATTTACTGCTATTTTCAAAGTGATTAAAAGCAATATTAATAATCACAAATAATCAAAAACAAGAAATACAATAAATAAATTGCATAAAAATAATAATAACAAGGTAAAAATGCTTCAAATGCAAAACCGATTCAAAATTTGAATTTCGAGACCCTTTTCACTGAATATGAATTTTCAATAATTCGTAATTTCTAGGGGCTAAAACGTGAAATTTCAATTTGAGAAATTTTTCGCGAATTTACGGAAAAACCGAGGACCTTTCTCGCAAACGGCCCTTTTTTTCGCTTTCTTTTTTTCTTTCTTTTCCGTCGGCGATACGGTCGCCCAAAAGGTCGGCTTGCTTTTGCCAGATAATAACGTTAGGGGACTCTGGGTAGGGTTTCCCTCACCCCGAGTCCTTCTGTGGCGCGGCTCCCTTCATGGGAGCCGCCAGCTCTTTTTCTGGGCGGCGGTGGCTCTATGGAGGAGCCACCACGCGGCGGCGGGCGGCGGCGGAGGAGCAAGGCTCTTAGGCGCGGCTCCCATGGAGGGAGCCATCACATGGCATGGCAGCAAGGGCGACGCCGGAGAGGGCGGCTGCTCGCCATGGCGGAGGTAGGAGAGGTCCAGCGCGCGGGCGGAGGGACTGGCGGGGAGGGCCGCGGGCGAAGCGCCATGGCGGGCGGAAGGACCGGTGCCGCTGTTTCTCATACGGCCGGCAGCTGGCGGCGGCGGCACCGCACGGCGGGCGGCGCTCGGTCGGCCGGTCGGTTGGCGGCGACGGATTCGGCGGCGCGGTGGACTCGGAGCGGCCGCGGTGGAGGCTGGCGACCATGGCGCGCTTCCTTCCCCTTTCCCGTGATGTTTCGTGATGCGGCGTTGGGTTTGCTGGCAGCGCAGGCGGCGCGCGCGGCCGTTCTAGCGGCGGTACGGCCGGCCGCCAATCCTTTTTTTTTTCTTTCTTACTTTTCGGATGTGCTTCGCTACCGCTAGCCGAGGTGGTCATGGCCGTGGCGGCGGCTCCAGTCGGCGGGTGGTGCCGTGCGTGTGCGCCGCGTCTCGGGCGTCGGGTTGCCCGCGGGCTTCAAGCCCGAGAATAACACTCATGATTGAGCGGGTAGCAACCAGCAGCAGTCCGTATTTGCACGCGCTAGCTGCAACTATGGCGCGCGACACTTGCCGAAAAACATGCAGCGAAGACCCCCCCTGATCCTGATGGTTAACAGGACAGGATTATGGCCTGCATACTGCAGAATTCGCAATGATGCTCAAGCTGTGGATTTGCTTAGATTTACTGGCCAGTAGCAACCAACACAGAACAGAGAGAGAGAGAGAGAGAGTGTGTGTTTGTGTTAGTTGCAGCATACTTTACTTGTCTGAGACACGTCTACTGCTACCTAGAATAGATCAGTGCAGCGACAACTGACAAAAACCACGCGTGTCTGTCTGTAGTCCTACGGGCATAGGAACCGAGTTGTTCACGTGAAGCAGCGACTAGGATCGATTGGTAGTATGTACGGTACTAGGATCGATTGGTAGTACATATTGCCAAAGACGCAAATACAGGTGGGTGTACTAGTACTACTGCTGCAGCTAGCTGTATGCATGTATATACTGTGAGACTGGACGAACAGTCTCTGTCAGTAATACCAGACGAAGGAAAAGTCTTTTCTCTCTTCTGTTTACTGTTTCAGTAACTCCGAACACGTGTTTCCAGAGCGTCATCCCGTGCCCACTGGGCTACTGCCAAGTCCTCAAATGCGTGAATTTTTTGTAGCGCAGGAACTGAACTGTTTGTTTGCTGTCAAATTGCTTGGTTCCAAACAATTCCATTGGCGATGAAAGCAAAACAATACGAAGCCATGGTTCAGTTGTCGTCTCCATCTAATTGTTGTTGGTGCTCTGTTTGTGAGTCTGCCTGATTTTGGTTGCCCTGCATCTGGCACTTCCTCCCAGGCTACTTTCTGGCCGTCCATGTATTGCGGTGATTTTCATCTTAGATTCCATGTTAGCTCCCGTTCAAGGCAGGCCCCCCCAAGTTGTTGATTTTCGTCATGTTCAATGGTATGATGACAAACACCATCTGAAGCTGCAAAATTTGACTAGAGATTAGCACATGGGTAATTTTGATAGGATTTTCGAAGAGGTTGTTCTGCTTCTAACAAATTCCTCTCAAGTTTTAGCTTTCCAAAATCCAATTGGGTCCTAGTTGTGAAGAAAGAGCAAACTAGTTATTTTGTAAGAAAGATGTACACTAACATGGTTCACCAACACAAGACATATCTCAACAGAACCAAAATAAGGGACGTGGGTTGTTTGTTCTAATCGCATATTTATCTACTTGTGATCTTTGCGTCGTAATTATAAACGAAGAGTCACTAAATAAATTAATTTATACGCAAATGTAAAGTAGAAAAACAGTACACCCAGTATGAACAGTTGAACACACACACTCTCTTGTTTGGTGTTTCGATTCTTAAATTTCCGTGATAAATAGTAATAGTACCATTTTTTAGAGAAGAAAATAGAGAAAATCTATCCTCGTAGAGCCGTTCGGTAGCCGCGTCTCCCCTCAGAAACCCTAATCCTCTCCTCTCCTCGAAGCCGACACCGCAGCGATGACGCCTCCCTTCCGCCCGTCCCCCTCCGCCGCCGCCGCCGCCCCCCGAGGCTGCGGCGGCGACCGTTGCGCCTCCGCCCGCGATGCCTGGCCCCTCCACCACGTTCGCCACGACGGCGTCTTCTGCCGCCTCTGCTCCTCCTGCGTCCTCCTCTACCACCACGGCGCTTTCTGCTCCGCCTGCCTCCTCCTCCTCCCCCACGCCGCCGCCCAGGAGCCCCACCTCGACCCCATTCTCTCCCCGCCCGGCCCCACCGCCGCCTGCTCCAGCTGCGGCCTCTTCGTTGCCCACGTCTCCTGCGTCCCGGACCCCGGCTCCTTCGTCTGCCCCCCGTGCGCTGCCGCCGCCGAGAGCAGGCCTTTCTCCTACGCTCCCTCCGGAGGCGGTCGGCGCGCGCTGGACGAGCGCGCCGCGCGCGTCCTCCTCGTCGCGGCGCGGCTGGCGCACGAGTCCGTCGGGCGCGCCGCCGCCGCCGCCCGCGAAGAGGCGGAGCGCCGCGTGCGGGAGGCGGCCGTCGCGCGGAAGCGCTCGCGAGACATGCTCGACGCGGCCTTCCGCGCCCTGGAGGCGGAGGCTAGGGACGCCAAGAAGCCCGCCGCGCCCCAGCCGCCCAAGAAGAAGACCCCGAAGAGCAGCGAGGCGAACAGAGACAGGGACAAGCTGCTCAAGTTCAACGCCATGCAGCAGCCGGCGCTGGCATTCGCCGCGGCCGCCGCAGCGGCAGCCAGCTCAATGCCATTGTCGGTGCCATCACCCAGGGGGGACAAGAAGCCGGTGAAACAGGAGGCGCAAGGTGAATTGTACTTTGAATATTTGAAAAACGGGCAGCCAATTGTTCTGTACAATGACTGGCGTATGATTCTTGCAGGTTCAGCGGACAGAGCAGCGAAAGATGATCGGAAGGCGCTGTTTGGGGCCTTGCAATAATGAGATTGGGGTTACCACCATCGCCGACCAGTTCGTTATGCTCATAATCTGCTTCTTCTTCCATATCATTGTGCTTCGGTGTAGCTAAGCGATCCGAGAAGGAACCACATGTTCCGGGGTAATAGGCTTGCTTACAATGTAATGAATCCCCATTTTGGAGTCTGCTCACCGTAAATTCTAGCCTTGACATGTTAGATGATCCTTTCATCTTATGTAGCTGGTCTGTGTCATGTATCCTATTTGTTATTAGCAGCAAAATATGTTGCCGGTGGATGAATATTGCAATCGGGTGCTCAAATTTCCAAATTTGTGTCACTATGAAAGGGGCTAGATTGAGAATACATGGTGACAGTTTCTTTCCTGTCTTACAAACCTACGCGAATTCTTCTGTTCTTGTTGGTTGGCATGACATTGTAAATGCACAACTTCTTTTGCGAGATTGAGAAGATTGGACAAATGCATCCAAGTGTTTCTGTTTCTGTTTTTTTTTTGTTGCCCATTTTCTGTAGATGTCACTTGGAAGTGATGTGGCTGTCCTAAATCCCGTTTTCAGTTTTGTATCTTGTTCTCTTTTTTTTCCCACTGTACAATTGAAAATCCCATTTCCAGTCACCGCCAGGGATAGAAAACCCGGTACCGGTGCAAATCCCGGCCGGCGGATGGTACCGGTTACTAGAAAAAAGAATCCACATGAAATTCGCTTGAATTTGTTAGAAATCAGCCAAAATTCAAAAATTAAAATTTGAATTTGCTAAACCGAAAAGAAACAGGCCGATTTTTTTCTCTCCCGGTTCCCACCGGTAAGACCGGTTACCGTAACCGACAGGTTTTTTTTTTATCTGGTCACCACTAGACGATTGATACTTCCGACAATAGATGGATGTAAGATTACCACATACTTCACCACAGAGCACACGGTTGTGTTAACAAAACTTCCAGCCTTATGAGAATTAGGGTTCACCGCGCCATCACGAGGAATGTCGTACACCAAACCATGATGCATAAAATATTACAATGTAGATCTCTGTCAAAATTGTTTTAATTATACGTCTGAGTTTAACTTGATTAACACCGTGAAGTGGCATCCACTTCTGAACCAGTTACCCACAAACACCTTGGGGTATGACACAATTACGAAGACAAATATATCAGCACCACTACTGCTTTCAAAACAATGCTCGATGCAGCAATGAGCTTAAAGCTCCAAGCCTAGATATTCAGGGTCAGCGAAAACTTCAGAACTCAGAACTCAGAACTGGGAAAATAACGTGCATGCAAATCCCGAGGTTCTTGTCTTTGTTGGTTCAGTGTTCTCTATGGTTCCTTCTCTCTTTTATTTATGATGCGGTTGATGCTCCAAGAATCCACAAAATTAGGACTTAGGAGGCAAATGAAGCAATTGCGTCCATCTCTTTTTGCAGCAGGAGCGCATCGATAAAGATGCCAAGGCTCTCCCCCTCCGAAAGGGAAACTACCCTCCTCTGATATTATATAGCAATGTCAGAGGTGCTAGGGTATCGTGACATTACGTAGTAGCCGTCGGATCGAAAAAAGTTGAGATCATGTTTTACAACTGCAACAAATACGGCAGCATTGGCACTATTTATAAACACTGTAGCATCACTGTGCCGGTTGATATGAACCGTTCATCTCGGATCGGACGGCTCAAATCTATCAAATGTTGTATTGCCATTGCCAATGGCAGAGGATGACAATCCCTACGTAACATCTTCCATGGAGTGGTGCGTGATCCCAAGACGATGATCAGTGACACGTCCTTGTGGAAAGTTGTATGTTCGGACTCACTCAGACCTGTCACCACTTCCAATCTGCTAGCAAGTTAGTACTTAGGAATCCCATAATCAGAGTAATACCTGTGATCAGCTTTTTGAACTGTGAGTACCTGCTCTGATCGAAGCTTTGATCGGTCCAGGTGGAGTCTATGCCTTTCCATTCCATATTAAAAGTGAAATTTTGTGTGCATATAATTAAATATATATATACTTATAAACATATACTATTATATTAAACTCCAAAACGGTATGCCGGTATAGACCGATACCGGAATGTCTCATTGGAAGAGCCAAACCGGTATGACCTTCGGAATGATATTGACTAAGTATAATAAAACACGAACGAAAATGCGAAACTGAGCCATCTAAGCACTAGCTTTCTGGTTTTAAAGGGGAAAACTAAAGCAAAGACACTAAATTAGTGTGTGTATTGTAAATTTGTAACCCGATGCTGTGATCTCTCATCTTGTATTGCGACTACTGTTCGAGTTGGAACATGAGTTATCCTAACAGCACTATCAGTCGCCTTGACAGACTGACCTCCAGAGCCACCTAATCTGTAGGTATCAATTCTCGAGTCCTCGTTACACGGTTGGACGTCAACCTGCACTAGCAGAAGCTATTTTGACAACTACCAGTCATGCCATAAACCGCACAGATGAAAAAAAATAAAGCCAATCGAAATGCTATATCCAATTCCAACCTCATCAGCTTCACTACTCTTCCTGGTTTAAGCCTTTTATTCCTTTGAATTTTTAGCAATTTTTTAATAGAACTTTTATGGACTTTTAGTTTTAGACCTCGGTTTATAACCTACCCATCTCGAGACCTAGATCCGCCCAGTGTACCAGTACGGATTTCTCGGTCACCGGCACTCACTGCCATGAATAGAAAAGGTAAGTGGGTAAATGCGATGAATATCAGAAGAGTAACTCATCGCCATACCTGAACTCGATGAACACCACTCTCAAACTTGAATTTCCCATACGCCCCAGGATCTGAGTTTCCCGGTGGCGGAGAGGAGGGAGGCTTGGAAGTTGGAAGTGGGGGGAACCTAATGTTGCTTGGTTGCCTTCAGGTTCGGGGTTTAGTCAACACAGTTCGCCTCTTACCTGATGTTTACGTAACAAGAGAAATCCGCCTTGTGCAATACTGGGAATCTTGCACAGGAAGAGCGCTTTCTAAAGAAGGTCACGTAATTCCCATCACATCTGGCTTCCGAACGGCTTCATTTCGTCTCAGTGCAAAAGGGTTTTTGGTTTGGAAAGAAAAGGTGATGTGATTGTCCCCAGTTTACACCATCTTTGGAAATTTCACAGGGTTCGATGTTCGAACCAAACGAGCAACAGATTGAGCAACCAGGAAGAGTTCAATTCCTATAGAAATTCGGGAAAATTCGCGCATTCCAAACGAGGTCCTAGTTTGTGCTGGCTACTGAAACAACAAGCTGCCTTTGCAGCAATTCGCTGACGCTTTCGTGCTCACAGGTAACAGTGGAATAGGAGAAGCGGAGACTCATGAAAGATAAGAACACCAGGTAGATGCAAACAAAAGAAGCAATCAATATAGTATATTTCATCTTTCTTTTCTTACGTGGGTGCCTAGGTTTCACTTCACCACTCGGTTTTTCTACACTGTATGATCCTACACTCTTATCACCTTTTCCCATTTCCAGACGAAATATGATCCTACAATCGTCTCTAATTGCATCACAAACGGCACAGTTTCGTCTTCAATTCCCTAGCATCCTACAATTCATAACAAGGCAACCAGTGGCGTCGCCGCTCTGCTGTCGAGGCCCGCTAGATCATCGTCGAGCGACTCCGTCCTGAAAATCTGTGCCGTCTTGCAAATCCCCAGGTCACTGGAGATCCTCTCACAGAGCTGCAAACACATTTCAAGAAGCAGCATCACTCAGTCGCTCTCCAACACTGCACAACTTAGTCTTCTCCGGTTACAGTGAATTTATAGCAGTGGCAAGTGCAACTGTTAGTTGTCTTTTACCTGTCTATACAATGCAGGGTCTCCATGGGACTTCTTAAGTTCTACAACATATACAGAGGGGCCAAGCTCAAACACCTGAGTTCAAAAAAAGCACACCACTTATTAGTCCCATCTCCATTTGTCAGCGTGTTGTACCAAAGAGGGTGCAGTTCGTCGCATTTTACCTCGGTGCAGACTAAAAATGATGCAGGGTTCTTGGGGTTGTTCGATCTGTTGCAGTTGCGCATTACTTTGAGCTGAAAAATCACGTACACATCATTTTTAGTTCCTTCAAAAGTCAAAATAATGATGGCAGTATGCGCTGCAATGTACTAATGATGGAAAGATTGTAGAGACCTTGGTATGCCCCCTCTGAACTTCGAACCCCAACTCAGTCGCGGAGCTTTCGATCTTGTCGAACAAATCCTTGGGTGGGTGTGTTGATGTGAACCTGACCTTCCTTTGGGACACTTCCTGCAACAGGTCAAACCACATCAGATCAGATGAATTATCATAAGCGATGCCAACTGTTTTTTTCAGCCTTGCAGGTTAAATCATTATGAGTTGAGGCAATGAAAGTGCTAGAAGGAAATTTCTGATAAGATGTTGTACAAACCTCTTTCTCAAAAAACCCTGAAAGATCAAGGGAAGATGCCATTCCAATCAACTGAAAAGCGTTGATCTGATGAGTACTCTTATCCTCAGGTGCTTCATTGACTTGCTTCAGGAAAGAAAAAGGAAACCAAAACTTACCGATCAGCGACTACAAATACGAAATACAGGACATCTACTTTCAGGACACAGATAGTCTCCGACTGTGTGTCATATGGTCTGTTCATCACTCCCTACCTCTTTGACTGGAAGAACTGCACCAAGCTGTACATCTTCATCTTCATCTTCATCTTCATCTTCATCTTCATCGTCATCGTCATCGTCATATGGAACACCAGGAATATAGTCCTTCTGAAACCATTCGTGTGCTTTGATCCCTGCCATATTGATCCTCTTCATCGGATTTGGTTCAAGAATCCTCTGAAGAAGGTTCTGCGCACTCGGGGAAAGCCACTTTGGGATCTGAGTGTCACCCTTGGAAATCTACCAGGTAAAAGTATTATATTTAAAATGGTTTCAGAGAACTACTAGAACATAATTCTAAAGATAAGTTCACTTTTTCTGAATGGCTACCTTCTGATAGAGAACAACGAGATTTCGGTCATCGAATGGAAGGTATCCTACGAGCATTTCATAAAGAATTACTCCACAAGACCAGATATCCGACAATGACCCATCATAACCTCTATTCTGCAGAACCTGCAGGCATTTGGCACGAGAATTAGCAACTGTACAGCAGAGGAGATCAATTGGTTTGAAAGTAGTCAGTCTTTTACCTCTGGTGCAATATAGTTGGGGCTACCACAGGTTGTATGCAGCAATCCATCATTCTGAAAAGTTGCAGATAATATAATTCAACGAACAATCAATTTAAGGATATCGTTTCATATAGCTCATTTCAACAAATCATTTCAGCATACCCCGAGATGTTGAGGTAAAGCACTGAGACCAAAATCGGAAACCTTGATGTTGCCTTTTCGGTCAACAAGAACGTTATCAGGCTGAAACAGTTGAATGGATCAGAAAAATGGTGTCACAGAATAATCAAGCCACATTGACCATGTTGCCGTGTACATGATACATGAAACAACATTGATAGACAACCTTTGCTTGAAAATAAATCATTCGGTACCTTGAGGTCTCTGTGGTAGACACCCTTTTCATGGCAATAGCTCACACCGTCAATTAGCTGTTGAAAAAGTCTGCTTCCTTCTTGTTCAGAGAGTTTGCCATTTATGGCCTTTTTTATTGCAGGAAGGAAAGCAATTAGAAGGTTTTAGAAGTTTAGAATGACCATATCTGGCATGAAATTTTGTAGCGCAAAAGGAGTGCAAAAGATCATTGAAATAAAGAATTCCATGGGCTTACAATCTTGTCAAACAGTTCGCCTCCATTGACAAACTCGAGCACCATGTAAATCTTTGTTTTGCTAGCAGCAACCTGAATCAAGAGATAAAAATCACAACATTAACAACAGATAATATTCTTTCAACAGCTTACATGACCAAAGCATTTATTGATAAATAGTCATGTGCATCGTAAGACCACATAAATTTTGTTTCCATCTTTTTCAAAGGAAAAGAAAAAGAAGAAGAAGAGAAAATCGTGGCATGAATAAAGACAAGGACGGGGCTGCTGCTGGTCGGCAATGGATTCTTGACAGCAACACATGCAATCTTAGGTACGGCACTGCAAGCCAAATAAAGTAACTTTAGCATGAAGGGTCACATCCTGATCCTTCGTAGCGCAGTCCTCGCATCCTCTGGGCGAGTGGCCCATCTAAACGAGTATGTTTGTGTTATGGTACCGAAAATAATACTAGTCCATATCCAAATACTACCACTCCAAGTTTGTTTGTTGATTGAGATCACTAATAATGGAGCACTGTTCCTCTTCAAACAACAACACCTCATTGAGAGGGAATAATACTAAGTAGGTCTGGCATTATAGTGTTTTCCTTTCCAGAGTTTAATTATACCGAACTGTTCCCATCAAGCATTGATCAAGTGATATGCACATCACATGGCTGGATTAGGTTTGGGCGGTGGGCCCAACCGCCGGAGAGGAAGAAGAGGATGTGACGAGGGGCATCCGGTTCTACTGCAGTTTCCGTGGTCCAGCAAAAATAATGGAATTGCGGGACCCACCACACGACGACAACTCCAATCCCTAATCCTATAGCTAGCCTAGATTCCAACTGCGAGCAAGACAGGCCGACCGTGGGATCGAGGTCACTGCTCGTTGTCGCACGTGTCTTGAGGAGCCGTGGGATCCATTTTGGTCTATGGACCATCTCCGCGCCAAGAACGATCAAGCTAAGCTCCACGGGCTCTGCCACAGCTCGTTTGATGTCTGTTGCCCAGAACTCAAAACTCAAGCATCGTTTTCTCTAGCTGAACACACGTATTGTATTGGACGCTCACAAACGCAAAAAATAAAAAGAAAAAGAAAGAAATGAGTTTGGAGCTACTCAACTTTAACATTTTATATTTTGCTTCGCCTCTTATTTATACTGAAAAAAAAAACAACAATGAACTAAAATAAATTGAAAATGATGAGATTAAATCCAACAATGTCTAAACAAGCGTACAAACCAGACTAGCACTGCCGACGAATCGAATTAACAGGAAGAATTAATCCCGGTAAACACGCGGTCAGTTAGTTGATGCAAAACGCAAACAACGCGAGATCGAATCACTTGGACAATCCGTTAATTTCTCTCGAATTTCGTCTGGAAGATGGTGGCAACACTGTTTGAACAGCCAAATCAACGAGAAATAAAGCAGCGGAAACGACAGAGTAAGAGGTGCGTTGAGACCGCGAACCTCGTGCAGGCGGACGACGTTGGGGTGTTTGAGCAGCTTGAGCGTGCCGATCTCCCTCCTAATCCGGTCGCCGACGCGGAGGGAGAGGATCCTGCCGCGGTCGAGGATCTTGACGGCGAAGTGGCCGCCGGTGGCGAGGTGGCGCGCGTACTTGACCTTGCCGAAGTTGCCCTCCCCGAGCGTCCGCCCCATCTCGTACGCGCCCAGCAGCGCCGCGCGCGCGCAGTAACCCCCCTCCGCTTCCTCCCGCCCCGCGCCACCGCCGCTCACCATTGACGTGCGGGCCTACTGCAAGCCCCGTCGAGAACTCGCGTGGATTCGCGTGCGCTGTTGGATGATTCTTCTTGAATCGAATCGGGCTGTCGGGTGGATGGATGAGGAAAAAAAAAGGGAGGATGGTATTTATAATCCTCTTCGCAGACTGCTTGTATCCTGTGATCTCCTCCCCCGCTACGTCCGTCGGCTTTGGATTAACTTGTGGCCAAGTGGGCAGCAGATTCACTGCACACGTAAAAAGGTTACAGATGAGAGGAGGATGTATGTATGGGTGGGAAAGTCCTGCACAGCACAAGGTGGTGCTGCTACGTCTCCCCCAGGACACTGGACAGGGCCCGTGACAAGACTGAAAAGCGGATGTTTCCATATACCATAACACCAGCTTCGAGTTATTGCGTCCGGATTTACAACCGTCGAGGGGCGATTGTACAGATAATTATGCAAATTTGAATCCCACTTTCCACGTGGCCCAATCGGGCTCCGCCAAGCGGCCCGTCCCACCGTCTTTTCCCGTGTTCCCAGTCATCTTGTCCATCCCATCTTGCGGGATGAAACTACCGAACCGCCCCCCAGTTTCAATTTGAGAAAGAACCTTTCAGAGGGTAATTTAGGGGAAATAAACATGCGTATTGACACGCATTTGATCATTATTTTTTTTCTAATTATACATTAGCAAAAAAATAATAAATAATAATAATATGAACTTATTTTCTATGATAAATCTAGTAATATCATTTTTATCTGACAAATCCAAATGCCAATATGTATATTAGATGCTAAAGATTTAAATTTTAATTCTGAAACGACATCTAATCTAAAAAGAAGGGAGCTATTATTTTTGTTAGGGTGCGAGGTTTATCTAGCTAGTAAAAGTCTAGTAGGGTAAGAGCGCTTGCATGGACAAGCACAGGACAAACAAAAAGGGCCGGGATTAATTAACGGATCGATACACAAACAAACAAACAAACAAAAGTAGCAAGCAATGGGCACTTAATCCACTCTTAAACATGCCACTTGGTTGCTTCGCGAGGCGGATTAATTAGCTTTTAATAATAAACACTTGCCGTTCCGGTGGCCACCGACGACGCATCGATCACATCGAACTTGTGGATTACGAACGAACGACGCATCGACATTTCGATCCGAGACGCGTCTCGCTCTCTGTCTCTGTCGATGCCAAAAGACCAATCGATCCGAGTCGATCGATTGGTCCTACCCAGGAGTGGCTAGCTTGTTTTGTTCGATTAATTGTTCCGTGCATATAATTAATTTCTACGCACGGGAAACTTATCAATCCACTAGCCGATCGATTAGAAAAAGTATTTTGCATCTATCGTGCTTAATCAGGAGACGTATATTAACTGTGCTCCGTGTCCTGTGCAATGTTACTGTATATGCATTCACGGGTTGATGAGTCGGCATGGCATCCCGGCCACTTATCTTTTAATTAACCACCAATTCGTGCATGACAAAAAGGCAGTACTTAAGAAACCATAATTGGATCAAAATGTGTTGATGATAGGACAAGCCAAAGGAAATTATAATAATTAACCTAGGTAAGAACACTTTTAACTCCACATCGATAATTTTAACTAGCAGGTGGCTCGCTCGCATATTTGCGCAACTAGATCCTAAACTGACGTGCATGGTTTATTCACATGGATGCGTATATCCCTTAATATGATCATATGAATTGATATTAAAATTTTGAAGCTAAACACAAACTAAGGAGACATAATGTTTCGGCCTTAGAAACATAATATTCAAATATGCTTCATGTAAACCTGTAGTTCACTGACTTCAACACGTCCTTAGAAATTTGATTTTCAGCCCAACTCTTGTATTCGATTTCTGATGTGAGTAAATAGAGTTGTATTCCTTTGTAACTCTTTATACTCTCTCGTATCATGTGCACCGTTATAATATGAATTTATCATAATCGACGGTGTAGATTTTTCTAATTTTCCATCGATTAACGTGGTAATTGCTACTCTTAAAAGCGAACGTGGTTACTTCTTTTTTTGCGTGGTACACGAAGCATTCCGATAAGTGTTTTTAACTAAACGAGTTGGTGATCTGGGAAAGCAATATAATCCAGCAGTTGGAAATTGAAACGAACAAATCCAACATGTTTTTGTAACAAAAGTACGGAAGCTGCAGTAGGCAGAAAAAAAGGGGGATTTAAAATGGCCCAGTAGGCAGTAGGTTAAACAAAGGACATATATATTGAGTTCGTAGTACGAGAGGATAGGAGTTTTCGAATGGGAGAAACTACCCAAAAAAAAAAAGTGACGTATTGTCTCTTTTCTAAAAGTTGACAGGATTTGAAGCCGTGTTGAAATTTATATTTTTCCTATTTTCTAATTGCCATTTACTCATTTTCATTCTAAGGCAGATTCCACAATATATTATTAGAATTTGCTCCTTGTAATATCTATAGATTCCAAAATGTGCCTGATTTGGTTGAATATTAAAAAAGCTGATACCTGCACCCATTTGGAATGCAGGAAATAAGAAACATATATAGGACAGTACAACACCATTGAACTTCCAAGGTTATTACATATGCCGCTTGTTGAATAATACCTTCAGTCACAAAAATTATGCTATTTTAGATATCGATATGGTCCTAAAACACAACTTTGATCACTAATTTATACTGTAATATATTTATAAAACCCAATAAAATTATAGTATTACAAAAGTACTTTTCAACACAATTTTACACAAATGACTTTCGTGTAAAACCCCATTAAACTATAGTGCTATGAAAGTACTTTTCAAGATAATTTTACACATATGGCTTTTGTGTATCCAATCTAAATATTTATAAAAGATATAGATAGCCAAAATTTTAAATATTTGATTGCACACGTATCCCAAAATGATATATTTTTATAACAGAACGGAATAAAAGCTTTGCCTGGTTGCACCTCTACAAAGAGGCGGAGCTGGGCATCGGGCCTCCGAGGCAATGGTCCGAGGCCTAGAGTTAAAATGTTATGTGGAATTCTTTCAAAAAATAAAAAATTTTGCCTTTAGACCAAAAGTAACCAGGACAGCTGAAGGTTAGCCATGCCACTGCCTCTACGGAAATGTGGTACTACCGTAATAATATTAGTGATCTTAGGCCGGAGATATTACAAACCAACCGAACTCGATCTAATACCTTTTGTTGGATTAGGAGGTGAGGGACTACCCCCGCACTAAAATTATGTCACTTACCCCTATGTAACCAACGCGGGACTGTTCTAAGAACAAATAGGAAAACATGGAAACCCAATGTCATATCATACGCATGCCTAGTATAATATGACATGAATAAATGATACACGACAGTATATGGAAATTGTTAAGAGAGGTGTTTTGGATGCACCACAAACAAAATAAACGAAAGAATTGATAGCCACGCCCTCTGAAAACTAGCAAGCAGAAACGTGTCACAGATAATTGTTGACAACTCAAAGTGATCATTTAACTCAAAATCAATTACAAAAGAATGTTTCAAGTATATATTATCGCTAGAGTTACAAATTGAATTACAACCAGTCAAAGTGAATTACAATATTGAATCAATTGTTTCGAGGTCATTCATCGGTGTCGACGGCGTGAAACTCTCCGTTGGTGTTAACTATGTCTGCCTTGATGAAGCCACATAGCTCCCCTCGAATGTGCATGATCTGATCCATCTCGAGTGCATTTAACTCTATGTTCAAGCCCTGTCGCTATCTATATAAGTTACGTATGCAATGATTACATAGTATATAATATATGGGAAATTGCACAAAAAATATAAACAAATAGAATCAACGTTTGCCATCTCAAATTGCTTTGTAGTAGTGCCATACCATAAAGAAACAAAGAGAAGCAATAATCGAGTAAAATAAAATAAATTGCCACTGTGTACTATAAGAATCATCACTGCCCTGTGTTTACCTAGATTAGTCGGCACCCTAAGTATCGAGACTACCCACACCAACCTAGGTTAACCCAGATCTTGGTTTTTCAAGTCACCTAGGCTAACCTGCATTAGTCAAGACCGGATACCCATGATACCTAGGCCAACCTAGTAAATCGGCACCGCCTTATTTCCATAGGTTTTCATCATTCGACATTATTACAATCCAAAGACCCACTTTCGCAATTGCCGTAATTGCGGTCAAATCCTACAAGGCACATCCCAATAAATCCCAAACCCTCGTGAGACATCATTAGGTGTATCCAACTAACACCCCAACACACAAGCAGCTAGCCTTCCGTAACTAACCAATCCACCCGAAAGAAGCGCCATAGCTTTTTTTTCACTTGCACTCCTACGTAAAAACAAATAAAACCAATACTAGAGCATATCTGTTGGTACAAGACTTCATTTTCAAATTTTCGAGTATAGAGGATGTCACCTCATCCAATCGTGTTCATATAATCATGCACACATATGACTCACCCACGCATTTGATTCACCAATTATGTGCGTGTAAACTCAATCCAATCGAACTCATGATCCAAATTGTAATGAGCCGTAGCTGGCCAAACTAGCCTGCTTTTGCCCATTTCGATGATGCTCTCAAGTTACACAAAGAATCAGACCATAGTTCCAGATCATATTAAGCTCCAACTGAGCCATAGATTGGAGACAATCCACTATGTGGAACTTTGTGTAGTTCCATTAACTTCAAATTTACATATATATTATAGCAACAACTTTGAGCATGATGGCCAATATTTAACAAAAATTTTGTAAGCTAACAATATACCACATTTTTGCTTGCTCATCCCCTCGCCGAAAGCAAGCACACGAGCCTCACCCCATTTCAAACAAAAACACAAAGAAAGTAAAACATCTAAAGGGGTAAAATACGACATAAACCCTGGTGCTCGTAGGGCGGGCGGCACCGAGGTAAACCCTCGGGCTCACAAAGCAGAGAAGGGGGAAGCGTGGGAAACTCACCGGTGCTCGGCAGGGCTGGGGCAAGACCGAGGTAAACCCTGCCTCACTACAGAGAAGGGAGGCTACTGAAACTCACCGGTGCTCTGGCAGGCCTGGGGCTGCACTAGACGGGCGGTGGACTAAGGGAGGCGACGCTGGCCTGAGGTAGGGACAAAGGGAGGCGGCGCTGGTCGGAGGCGTGGGACGAAGGAGGCAACACGGTAAACCCTCGCCTCACGGCAGAGAAGGTGGAAAGACTAAGGCGAGTGTGCACAACCGCTCGATGATAGTATGCACTTATATAGTCAAGATACCACGACGGTTCTATGATAGAATCGTCAGGATAATACATCGCGCACGGTTCCATAAACAAACCGCTCTGCGGATAAAGAACTATCACGCATTTATTCTATTATGGAACCGCTCGTGATAACTTAACAGAAACCCTATTTTAATTCGCGCGGAATTCGAAGGAAAATACATGAAATTTGAAGGGAAATGCTTTATTAATTAGAGGGAGAGGGGAGAAAAAAAGTGCATCCAAACTTTCAAAGGAAACAGAACATGGATTGCTGAAGCCCATGTTTCATTTCCTCCCAAATTTTTAGGAAAGTTTGCTACCCCAAATTATATGATATAGGTGCAATCCTAAAATCCAAGCAACCTCCCACAGGAAATTTTTATTGAGAAACAATCCTCCGTTGTCCCTCCAAAACTCCTACATTTTCGGACCCGGATTTCTTAACCTAGAATCCTCTGTGATAAATCTGCGCTGCTCCCTGGATCAGTAGGTAGCGCTCACAATATACATCGCTGAATCATTTCATACACAATGTTGATCGACTCAACTTAACATTATATTCATCAGAGTTAAATAGACCGTGTCGGGTCGAGTTTACAGGGGGGACGGACATGCCAAATGAGTTCATTACATAAAATACAGAAAAAGGCGTGGAAGTAAAAAAGGGGCAATACAACTCCTCACAGGCAAGCGACTGTGGCGCTTTGTGTACAACCGATATTAACCAAGAACTTGGAGAATATTGGCTGTACGCAAGTACCAGCGGAGTCAGCTAAACTGTGGCGAGCCCTAGCCTACGAAACTAACTTCTCCTCGCCTTGGTCTTGACCGTTGAATCCTTGGTCCTCGTAGTAGGCGTAGTCGTCCTGATCAGCGGAATCTGGGAGTTTGGGGAAAGAACGAGGGTGAGCACAACAACCGTGCTTGCGAGCCAACACAACAGATGCAATATTAATTATGTACGGCTAAACAAGCATGGCTTGGGATTTGTGCAAAGCAACCTTTATAAATACACATAATAGAAAGTCCTACCACTTAGCATTTTGACTAAACCATGATTTCTTAAAGGAGAATAGTTGTGCAATATTAATATAAGAGGAGGTTACCTTCACCACATGCTTATTTTTATTGATGGTTACATCCATCTATTATCGGCACTGGGTAGGACTACCTAGGAAAAATCCAACACACGGGCTAGATGAGCCCGCCACATCTTTCAACCCACCCACAAAGGTTTTTTAAATAGAATTAACTCTTGTAAGTTCCCATGTCCGCCTGTGACCGTGGGCATAGCTATTCGAACAGTAAATTTCTCTGCAGAGATTGTACACTTTACCCACAAGAGATAATCGGCTTGATATAATCACATATTTCCTTGGATATGTGAATCAAGGGGAGATTACCACAAAGCCTTTACAATGCATCCCTCAGTATTTGTTACACCCGTTAAGATTTCACCGAGGTGGGTTACACTCTCACACCCGCGTCAACCCTTGCCCCAGACCCCCCTTGCGCCCTCTTAATGACCTTCGTCGTGCACTCCGACCCTTCGCCACGAAGGCTTACTGCGCCACGAGTCATCTATCTGGTGCAACTCGTAGTGACGGATGCAAATTATTTTGCTAAGTTGACTCCATTATAGACTTGTGGTTGTACTGTTTTATAATAGGAGGTCATCACAGGATTAAGTCCTTAAAGTTATCTGGGCGATTCATACAACATACCAAACACATACCAACATATCCTGGGCTACATTACTACCCAACCACATATCTTCCAGCACACCATCCGCCCAGATGGGGTATTAGCAAGTTTTTAGAGTTTTGAGAAGAGTAAAATAAATTAACTCAACTATTTCGGTTATTTACCCCAATGACTGTTCAAAACAATCTTTAAGTTTAAAGGATGATGATTGGGGTGGCTAATACCCCGGTACTTAGGCAAGACTAGTATGGCGCTTGAGTACAGACTATAACTAGTAGGTTACCACAAATTTAATAGGGTGACAAGGATCAGGGAATTCAATTATCAATGATAAGGTATAATAATTACTTAATAATCAAGTTGGCATTTAACTACCTTAGAACCATTTGACATGCATTTGCATAAGAAGTTAAAGCATGCAGTTTGATATTTTAAAATAATATAATTTGCATGAAATGTAGGTTCAACATGATCAAAGTGTTGACTCGCCTGGGTAAAAGGCAAGGGGGTCTTGGAAGTCTTGAACTTGGTCGAAGTGGGAACCTCCAGCTTCTTCGAACTCTATTTGGACGATCGCACCGGAAACAAAAAGATAAGTAAATAAAATAAATAAACACAAAATCTGCAATAAATGAACTCCAAAATTAACCAAACCAGTACCAAAATGTAGGTTTTGAAATTACAAATTTTTTGGCACAAGTTTCATAATTTTTAGAGTTATGATGAAAAAGATATGAATTTTTAAAACTTTATAAAGAATTTTCAGTTAAACAAAAAATTAGAAAAACCAAAAAAAACCACGCGCCGACACGTTGCCCCGGTGCACGGAATAGTGCGTGGACCGAGTCCACGCACGGGCGCGTGGGTCCACCTTACAGTGACGTGTGGACCCCACTTGTCAGCCGCACGAGGGCACTGTGGATGGGGCCCACCAGTCAGCGTCGGTGTGGGTCGGGTGAAAAGAGGCGACGCGTTCGCCGAACGCGTCACCTCGTCTCCTTCACCGTGCGGTGAAAACGAGGGGGTGGGGGAGAGAAAGCGGGGAGTATGGGAGGGAGAAAGCGGGGAGTATGGGAGGGAGAGAGAGGAGGGCAGCGCAGGCGCGGCGGCGGCGACGGGGAGGAGAGGAGAGGAGGGCGGCGGCGGGAGCGGGCCGGGGCGGCGGTGGTGGCGTTAGAGGCAGAGAGGCGGCGACGCTTCGGCTCGGGAAGAGAGAGAGGGAGGAGGAGGCGAGGCGAGGGAGATGAAGAGATGGGGGCGGGGCCGACTTAAATAGCTGCAGGAGAGAGAGAAGCGGCGGAGGGGCGACGGACATCTACGCGGCTGTGGGCCGGAGGAGGGCGAGGCGCGAGACGCTGCCGCACAAAGCGGAAGCGGAGAAGAGGGATGAGACAATGGAGCGCGCGAAGACAAGGAAGATCTGGGCGACACAAGAATGGAAACGCGGCACGCCGCGGTCCGGAGGAGGCACGGGGCGGTGCGGACTGACGGGGAGGGAGGCCGAGGCGTGAGCTGGTCATGGGAAAGCCGGGCCGAACGGGCCTAAGCCCAGGTAAGTTCAAAAATCAAATTTTTGATTTGAAATTGTAGATTGAATTTTTTTTGGGGGGGGGGGGAGTTCTTGAAATTAAAATATTTTTCTTAAATTCCAAAAAATGGATCAAGTGTCTAGATCTGAAGCTTGACCTAACTAAGCTTGGACGTCCAAACCGTCCAAGAAAGATCGATGATGTAGAGTACGCATGTATGTTACGTTTTTTTCGTACTCTTTTGAGAGGTCGTGTTTTAAGTATTTGCGATCGGTTTTGTCAAATCTTTCACTCTTGTCGTCGTAGTTGTTTCGACGCCGTTAATTCAATTTACTTTCTCTAGGAATTCAACTATTTAGTTTTTGATATCGTGCATGCTAGTATTGTATCCCACAGATACTGTACACACTTGTATTGTATCCCATAACTCTGCTAGAGAGTTGCTGCGCATAAAGAGTAATATCAGAGTATAACAATATGAATCAATAGAAAAATAGGCATGCATATTGCCGTCTGAATTGCGATGACCGTGCGCGCGTGCACCGTAGCTCGTCCACACACTTGTTCATCACTAAGCACTGTTGCTAGTAATCGCATGCAATTAATTAGCTAGTTAGTTGATTGGACACATGGCGTAGCACTTGTCTGGTGCACGATCGAAGAGCACGTGGGTAGGATGCACTTACCGGTTCCTCCACTTTCCAGTTGGATCCAATGGACCGGATGGTAGCTGGTGAATATCCTGACAGATTCGGATCGTGTGGTTTTAGCTTCCAGCCTCAATCACATCCCTAATTAAGTTCGATGGACTAATTACTTAATCTCGCGTATTAAAGGACGTTCCTTTCTTGTTTGGAGATACAAGAGGGAATGATTGAATGCTATCCTGACTCCTGAGGTGAGGTGAGGGAAGCTAGGTAGCGGTGGAGTTAGAAAGTTTTATCCAATGAATTTATACTTAGCTTTAATACCTATAAACTCTGTAGGCTTTTTTTTTTTTTTGGGTATGCCGGTGCGTACCGGGCACACCACCTAGCTCTGCCCTTGGAGATAGGGATGGAGAAGTTGACACAGATCGATGAATGAGTGTGGTGATCAATTGTGCCATGTGTCGTTGATCGGAACACAAGGTTACTTATCGAACTTACACAAGAAATAATATGAAAACACTATTAAAAAACCTTGTATTGTTGTGTGTTTGTATGAGAATACAGATAGTGTTATAGAGTGGTCGTAATGATCGTGACTAATGAATGAATACATTTATCAACTTATATTACAGAGAATGTGGGCTACCCCTTTTATAGTATTTTAAAGGGGTGACAGTTAATGCCGCAAAATACACCTCTAATCTTCACGCATGTTCGCTATGCTATTCTTGAACCGTCGTGTCCGTTGGTCAATAGTCGTAAGTTGCCAAGTGTGTCAAAAGTCGCCTTCCCGCCAGTCACGTGGGTGATTGTTGGTATCTCTCTACCAGTTTGCTAGTTAGGAATTGTCCAACATCGTATCGCTAATTTGGCAGTGTCCATAGTTGGTCGTCTCATGACTCAAACTAATTATCGATCAGATTAGCCGTAACAAAGAATATTTAGATTTTATTTATATATACTGATTCGTAGTTTCATAAATATAATAAAGTGGAAGTTGGTTCGTGTTACTTAGGCCTCAATGACAGGAACTGATTTTGAAAAAGAAAAAAAAAATCTTCGTCACCATGCTCGATGCAGAAACATGTGGTCTCGGCGAAACCCAGCTGGAAACAAAATATTGGAGCTCTACTTGATCTCCTCAAGATTCGATCGAACGTACGGCATGTTCACCAAATTTCCAAACAGGTTGTCGGACTCGGATTTTCTAATCCAGAATCTTTTGTGAAAATATCGTGCTACTTCCTGAATCAGTAGGTAGCACTCACAGTACATATTGCTGATTCATTTCGTACATCGCAGACCAAACCAGATTTAGTATTACAACCTCAGAGTTAAATAGATCACGTCGGGTTGAGTTTATAAAAGAAGGCCGATCAGGCCAAACAAGTTCATTACACAGCTTAAAGGACAAATGCGGAAGCAAAAGGGCAGGGTGTAACTCCCCACAAGCAAGCGACTGCGGTGACTTACGTACAACCGATATTAACCAAAGAGTTGGTGAATATTAGTTGTACGCCGGCACCTACGGAGCCAGCTAGACTGTGGCGAGCCCAAGCCTAAGGCCTACACTACTCCTCGCTTTGATCTGGACCGTCGACTCCTTGATCCTCGTAGTATGCATAGTCGTCTTGATCAGCAGAATCTAGGGGATTGGGAAAGAGTGAGGATGAGCACAACTACCGTGCTCGCGAGCCAACACAACAGATGCAATATTTAGTATGCAAGGTTAATCAAGGATGGCTCGGATTATTTTATTTGCACAAAGTAGTATTTGTAAATACACTTAATAGAAAGTCCTATTACCTAGCATTTTGACTAAAACATAATTTCTTAAAAGAGAATAGTTGTGCAATAGTAAATACAGCGGAGGCTACCTCCACCTCATGCTTATTTTTGGATGGTGGTTACCCTCACCTATTGACAATACTGGGTAAGACTACCCAGGGAGAATTCGAAACAAGGGCTAGATGAGCGGTTCGGTGGGGAATATGATGAGGCTGGGGCGGAGGAGATGAAGGGGCGGGGTGGTTTAAATAGCGGCGGGGGAGAGATGAGCGGAGGAGGTAGTCTCGTGGGGAATCGGGCGGCGGAGCTACGAGGATGGGCGTGGCGAGGGCATGGGAGCGCGGGCGGCGGGACTGAGGCGCCATCTTGCGAGGAGGCGCTTGGTCAACGCGGGTCAACGCAGAGGCAGGCCAGGCGATCGAGGCGTGGTAGCAGCCAGAGAGGGCGCGAAGCGAGGAAGCGGTCTGTGGCAGTGTGGCGCGCGGGGCATGGGGGCGTCTTGGCGAGCGAGCGAACGAGGAGCGGGGGTCGACGAAGGACCGGTCCGAGCGGGGGTCCCAAATCCAGGTAAGAACCCTAAATCGAAGTTCCAAATATTTGAAATAGAATAATTAGATTTTTAGGAAGTTTTAAAATTGAAACCGATTATTCTTGATTTATAAAAAATGAATGTTACACAGGTACACCTCCCACCAACAGATCCTTACCATACAGATGTAGTGCTAATGGTATATGTACAGTTACACACACATGATTGTACGTTACTACTTCTCATCAAGATTCAAGAACAGTAGGCCCGCGCTTGGCAGATCGATGCTGGAGTGCGTAAGCCGTGGCACTGCAGACTAACTGCTACCTGTTGTAGTCCGGCGGCCGGCCGGCCAATCGCTGCATCACACCTTCATGCATGCATGTATTAATATATGCATTGTCCATATCGATCGAGTAGAGGCATCGGAAGAGGAGCAGCAGCGGCGGTAGTGTAACACTGCAACATGCATGGCCCACGCACGCTTGAGAAGGATGTGTGCATTACAGAATACAGATAATAGAGCTAGCTACGCGGGTTTGTTGTATTGGTGCGTGAGTTTGTGGAGACTGGAGAGTGCTTGCGAATTGCGATAGATAGACACACACAGTGAGAGAGAGAGAGAGAGAGATTGATTGCTATACTCCGGCCCAGATCCGGCAGGGTAGGGACACCCAGTTATTGCTGCAGGCAATAAGAACCAATGACTCGCCAATCAGCCAGCCGGTCTCTGCATTTCTGAGCTAGCTGTTTTGGAAAAAGAAAAGGTTGAGCCTCTCCTCCTCTTGTTTTTCCCTGAACAGGAAGAAGAGAAAAGTCTGCTACTATTACTCATGAGCTAGAGAAAAGCCTCCTTTTTTTAAATGAGCTGTTATGCTGCGGATAGTCGATGCAAGTGCAGGTGCGTACATGTTGCGTTCAGGCTGCAGCAGGTAATTATTGGGATTTTGGAAATCGAGAGAACAACCGTCGGCAATCTGGAACGTTGTGCCGTTGCATAGTTTGATCAGTGATGTGTGCAGAGTATAGATAGCACGCGTGCAGTTAACTTTCGGGCAAGAGCTAGTACACGCATGCTCAAGATCAGCCCTGCAGGGACCGTGAGATACATCGACAGCAAAAGAACTTGACGCAACGCCTGATGGGTGTGTCAGTGTGTGTCTTCGTTCCTAACGTAGAAAATATCGAGCTCTAGAAATATAAAAAGAAGAAGAGGAAAACACAAATATAGCCAAGAAGCAAAAATCCCATGGGAAAAAAGGGTTTGGGCCCCCGGGTCGGAGCAGATCCCATCCCTTCTCCCCCGGAAAGCAACTCCAAATTAATCAAAGCAAACTCTGCCAAAAAAGAAGAAGAAGAAACCAATCAATTGTTAAGCTAGTGGCAGTTTCCCATTCATTCGTCTTGGCAGCGATGAGAAGAAACGACCAGCTAGCTGCCACTCGTCACATCTCTCATCACATGGGGACGAAGCCGGACGACATGGCAAATCGCCTCTGCCACCTCAGGAATAAATCAGTGCTGTACATTGGCCGTGTACCGTTAGTGACTCGTGAATTTCGGCAGAGTCCATACATAAAAATCCTCTGCAAACATCTGCTCCTTGCCAATCTCCTGATCCAGACATGCATGATCGTCCCGGGTGCAACAGCAGAGAAAAAAAAGGTTTCGATTCGTCAATGCTCGCGTGCTTGTGACCGCTGACTGCTTACACTGCATTTCTGGCCACATCGTTCTCCAATCACAGATAGCAATGACATCTTACTCTGAACTTCTGAAGGATACACACATACATGAGTCCTGCTATACACACGGCGATATTATCATTGTACCACGTACGATGCATGTGGCGGCCGGGCGGGTGCTCAGGGGCGGAGAAGGCGGGTGCTCGGGGTCGGCGCCGGTGGGCGCGCGGGCCGGTCGGTGTCGGAGGAGGAGGAGGGTGGCGGCACGTGAGGCTGGTTTGAGTCGGAGGAGGAGGCAGGCAGAGGCGCGTTGGCTGGTCAGAGGAGGGAGGTGGCGCGCGGGGCCAGTCGGAGGCGAAGGGGGCAAACGCCCGAGGGGCGGTCGGGCTGCGGTTGGGTGCGGACGCAGGAAGGGGGGGGGGAGGGGGACGGGCGTCGTACGCGAACCATTTCTCCGCATACATAGATGCCCTCCTCGTTTCCCCCCTTCCAGAACCCCACACTAAGCTAGTGTATCCTTCGATTCACGAGAACTCAACTCTGTCACAGTTCCATTCGTGAGGGTGTTTGGATGTTGGGGATTTCTCTAGGGGAATTTCAATATTTATTCGACTAAATCATGTAGTGTTTCGAGAATAATTGTGCGTAGTTCCACATGACCCCCATACCCTTTATTTATAGTCTAATGATCCAATCCGACTATAATACAACTTCTCTATTATATTCTAATACGAACTCACCAACATTCCACCTCAAGATAGGCCGAAGATATCAATCATGCCCATCTTGTAGCACCCTCAGTAGGACCTGAGCCGAAGATATCAATCATGCCCATCTTGTAGCACCCTCAGTAGGACCTGAGCCGAAGATATCAATCATGCCCATCTTTTAGCACCCTCAGTAGGACCTAACCCTTTAATAAAACAGTTAGCCAACTATTCACCGAACTTGACATACTACAACTTCAACATACTGCCATCGAGCTTCTCCTTGATGAAGAACCTACCAATCTCAACGTGCTTGGTACAATCATGTTATGTTTGGATTGTTAGCAATATTGATTGCAGATTTATTGTTACAATGCAACACCAAGATATTATTCCTCCATACTTGAAGCTCGGACAATAAACCCTTCATCTATATCGTTTCACTCACATTCAATGTCGATGCTCAGTACTCTGCCTCGCAATAGACCGAGCCACAACCTCCGCTTCTAGCTCCTCCAAACACATCCATAAAAGTTTTAAAATAGAACTATATCTTGTAAGTTTCTATGCCCGCCCGTGACTGTGGGCATGACTGTTCGAACAGTTTTATTCTCTGCAGAGATTGTACATCTTTACTCATAAGATGTAATCATCTTGATATGTACACACGTTTCCTTAGACATGTGAATCAAGGGAGATTACCATAAGGTCTTTACAATGCATCCCTAGTGTTTGTTACACCCGTTAAGGTTTCGTCTGAGAGTGGTTACGCTCTCGCACCCGCGTCAACTATGCCCCCAAACCCCCCTTGCGCCAAGAACTCCCCAATCCATAGGCTCGAAGGCCTATGGCGTTGCGAGACATCTACCTGGTGTAACTAGTACTGTTGAACACAAATTAATTAGCCAGGTCGACACCATTATATACTTGTGGTTGTACTGTATTGCGATAGGAGGTTATCACAGGATTAGATCCTTAAAGTTATCTGGGCGGTTCACACCACATACGAAATACATATCAACATATCCTGGGCTACATTAGTGCCCAACCACATACCCTCTAACATTCCACCCGCCCAGATGGGGTATTAGCAAGTTTTTAGGGTTTTGATGAGAGTAAAACAAATTATTTCAACCATTTTAGTTATTTACCCCAATGACTGCCCAAAACTATTTTCATGTTTCAATAATGATGATTGAGGTAGTTAATACCCCGGTACTCAAGTAAGGCTAGCATGACACTTGAGTACAGACTATAACTAGTAAATTACCATATAATTACTAGGGTGACAAGGATCAAGGAATTCAATTATCAAGGACAAGGTATAATAATTACTTAATAATCAAAATGGCATTTAGCTACTTTAAGACCATTTAACATACATTTGCATAAAAATTAAAGCATGCAGTTTGCTATTTTAAAAGAACATAATTTGCATAAAATGTAGGTTCAATATGATCAAAGTGTTGACTCGCTGGGTTAAAGGCTAGGGGGTCTTGGAAGTCTTGAGCTGGGTCGGCGAGGGAACCTCCGGCTTCTTCGAACTCTACTCGTCGATCACACTGAAAACAAAGAAACAAGCAAACATACTAAATAAATACAACATCCATAAAAATGAATTCAAAAAAATAAATCAAACCAGTACCATAACATAGGTTTTGAAATTACAATTTTTTGGGCACAAGTTTCATAATTTTCGGAGTTATAATGAAAAAGATATGGATTTTTGAAACTTTAAAATGATTTTTCAATTAAACAGAAAATAAAAAAAGAAAATCCTCAGCGCCGACATCGTGTCCCTCGTGCAGACGCAATAGTGCGTGGACCGGTCCACGACGGGCAAGACGGGTCGCTGTCAGATCGCAAGTGGGCCCCACTTGCTCGCCATGCGGCGATCATGCGAGCGGGCCCCACTCCGTAGTCGCCACGCGCGGATAAGGTCGGGCGACGCGTTCTTTCGAAGGCCGCGCTCGCCTTCTCCGTCGCGCGAGAAGGCGAGAGACGGGCGCGGGGAAAACGGAGAGAGGGGGAACGGAGCGGGAGGCGCACGGGCAGCGGAGAGCCGGGAGGAGGGGAGGGGGTGGCGAGCGGGCCGGAGTTGGAGGAGAAGGCGGGCAGAGGAGGTGGCGGCCCGGAAGGCGATGGCTCTGGAAGCGAGGCGCGAGACGAGACGAGCGGAGGAGAGAGGCGATGGCGCCGGAGGCGAGAAGGAGGCGCGGTCGGCTGGGAAGATGAGGAGTGGGGCGGAGGAGATGAAGGCGGGGTGGCTTAAATAGGCATGGGGAGAGATGAGCGGAGGAGGTAGCCTCAGTGTGGGAGAATCGGGCATGAGCTACAGGATGGCGCGCGGCGGCGGGACCGAGGGGCGATGGGAGAGGGGCGATCACATGAGGAGGAGGCGCGGTCAACGCAGCAGAAGCGGGCGACCGAGGCGTGGCAACAGAGAGAGGCGGTGGCGAGGAAGCGCGGGCGGCCGAGGAAGGCGTGACGACAGCGGCGCGGCCGCAGGTAGGCATGGGCGGCATGCATGAGCGACGACCGAGGAGCGGGGGTCGACGAAAGACCGGTCCGAACGGGGGTCCCAAATCCAGGTAAGAACCCTAAACCGAAGTTCTAAATATTTGAAATAGAATAATTAGATTTTTAAAAAAATTTAAAATTTAAACAGATTGTTCTTGATTTATAAAAAATGGATGTTACACAGGTACACCTCCCACCAACAGATCCTTACCCTACAGATGTAGTGCTAATAGTATATGTACAGTTACACACACATGATTGTACGTTACTACTTCTCATCAAGATTCAAGAACAGTAGGCCCGCGCTTGGCAGATCGATGCTGGAGTGCGTAAGCCGTGGCACTGCAGACTAACTGCTACCTGTTGTACTCCGGCGGCCGGCCGGCCAATCGCTGCATCACACCTTCATGCATGCATGTATTAATATATGCATTGTCCATCTCGATCGAGTAGAGGCATCGGAAGAGGAGGAGCAGCAGCGGCGGTAGTGTAACACTGCAACATGCATGGCCCACGCACGCTTGAGAAGGATGTGTGCATTACAGAATACAGATAATAGAGCTAGCTACGCGGGTTTGTTGTATTGGTGCGTGAGTTTGTGGAGACTGGAGAGTGCTTGCGAATTGCGATAGATAGACACACACAGTGAGAGAGAGAGAGAGAGAGATTGATTGCTATACTCCGGCCCAGATCCGGCAGGGTAGGGACACCCAGTTATTGCTGCAGGCAATAAGAACCAATGACTCGCCAATCAGCCAGCCGGTCTCTGCATTTCTGAGCTAGCTGTTTCGGAAAAAGAAAAGGTTGAGCCTCTCCTCCTCCTCTTGTTTTTCCCTGAACAGGAAGAAGAGAAAAGTCTGCTACTATTACTCATGAGCTAGAGAAAAGCCTCCTTTTTTTAAATGAGCTGTTATGTTGCGGATAGTCGATGCAAGTGCAGGTGCGTACATGTTGCGTTCAGGCTGCAGCAGGTAATTATTGGGATTTTGGAAATCGAGAGAACAACCGTCGGCAATCTGGAACGTTGTGCCGTTGCATAGTTTGATCAGTGATGTGTGCAGAGTATAGATAGCACGCGTGCAGTTAACTTTCGGGCAAGAGCTAGTACACGCATGCTCAAGATCAGCCCTGCAGGGACCGTGAGATACATCGACAGCAAAAGAACTTGACGCAACGCCTGATGTGTGTGTGACAAGTTGTCTTCGTTCCTAACGTAGAAAATATCGAGCTCTAGAAATATAAAAAGAAGAAGAGGAAAACACAAATATAGCCGAGAAGCAAAAATCCCATGGGAAAAAAGGGTTTGGGCCCCCGGGTCGGAGCAGATCCCATCCCTTCTCCCCCGGAAAGCAACTCCAAATTAATCAAAGCAAACTCTGCCAAAAAAGAAGAAGAAGAAACCAATCAATTGTTAAGCTAGTGGCAGTTTCCCATTCATTCGTCTTGGCAGCGATGAGAAGAAACGACCAGCTAGCTGCCACTCGTCACATCTCTCATCACATGGGGACGAAGCCGGACGACATGGCAAATCGCCTCTGCCACCTCAGGAATAAATCAGTGCTGTACATTGGCCGTGTACCGTTAGTGACTCGTGAATTTCGGCAGAGTCCATACATAAAAATCCTCTGCAAACATCTGCTCCTTGCCAATCTCCTGATCCAGACATGCATGATCGTCCCGGGTGCAACAGCAGAGAAAAAAAAAGGTTTCGATTCGTCAATGCTCGCGTGCTTGTGACCGCTGACTGCTTACACTGCATTTCTGGCCACATCGTTCTCCAATCACAGATAGCAATGACATCTTACTCTGAACTTCTGAAGGATACACACATACATGAGTCCTGCTATACACACGGCGATATTATCATTGTACCACGTACGATGCATGTGGCGGCCGGGCGGGTGCTCAGGTGCGGAGAAGGCGGGTGCTCGGGGGCGGCGCCGGTGGGCGCGCGGGCCGGTCGGTGTCGGAGGAGGAGGAGGGTGGCGGCACGTGAGGCTGGTTTGAGTCGGAGGAGGAGGCAGGCAGAGGCGCGTTGGCTGGTTGCAGGGGCGGCTCCAGCAATAGGGCAAGGCTGGGCGGCCGCTTCAGTAGCCGCCACGGTGACGCCACCCTCCCGCTTGTTCTCGACAGACGACGCGATCCGGCGACGGCTCGGCAAAGCCTCCTCTTCGCTCAAGGCTCCGACCTCCCACCTCCCGCTCTCCCACTCTCGGCCTCCCCTCTCGCTCGGCCTCCGCCTCAGCTCTCCCACTCGTCGGCTCCGGCAATCATGCACCCGCCGCTATTAAAGTGAGTTTATGCACCACCTGCTTGATACAATGCCTCAATGAACCACATTCTTATATATGTGAAAAAATTCTTTAATGGATATATCGTCATCCACCTTCCCCTGCTTGCCGAGGACAATGTGAGATTGATTGCTTCATGCCCATTTGTAATTTTTAGGATCAATCGGTGCTATAATATATTGTAGTAATGTGATTTACTGGTTGTAGTATTGTAGATCTCATGAAGGAGTACCTCACCACTGACATCGCTGACTGGCCCAAGATGAAACAAACAATTTCAAGTGCGAGTCTAGGGACACCGCTCTGCATTATGGACTCCAATGGATTACATACAACATATTGTGGATTTATAAAGAAATGCAAGGAGGACGCCTGCGTGATACGTGACGGCCTCGCCGGAGAGCGGGGGGTGCGACCACGTCGCAACCGGTGAGACCGCGACTCGCCCTACCTAATATTTTGTCCTGGATCCGCCCCTGGCTGGTTGGAGTCAGAGGAGGGAGGTGGCGCGCGGGGCAAGTCGGAGGCGAAGGGGGCAAACGCCCGAGGGGCGGTCGGGCTGCGGTTGGGTGCGGACGCGGGAAGGGGGGGGGAGGGGGACGGGCGTCGTACGCGAACCATTTCTCCGCATACATAGATGCCCTCCTCGTTTCCCCCCTTCCAGAACCCCACACTAAGCTAGTGTATCCTTCGATTCACGAGAACTCAACTCTGTCACAGTTCCATTCGTGAGGGTGTTTGGATGTTGGGGATTTCTCTAGGGGAATTTCAATATTTATTCGACTAAATCATGTAGTGCTTCGAGAATAATTGTGCGTAGTTCCACATGACCCCCATACCCTTTATTTATAGTCTAATGATCCAATCTGATTATAATACAACTTCTCTATTATATTCTAATACGAACTCACCAACATTGCACCTCAAGATAGGCCGAAGATATCAATCATGCCCATCTTGTAGCACCCTCAGTAGGACCTGAGCCGAAGATATCAATCATACCCATCTTGTAGCACCCTCAGTAGGACCTGAGCCGAAGATATCAATCATGCCCATCTTGTAGCACCCTCAGTAGGACCTAACCCTTTAATAAAACAGTTAGCCAACTATTCACCGAACTTGACATACTACAACTTCAACATACTGCCATCGAGCTTCTCCTTGATGAAGAACCTACCAATCTCAACGTGCTTGGTACAATCATGTTGTACTGGATTGTTAGCAATATTGATTGCAGATTTATTGTTACAATGCAACACCAAGATATTATTCCTCCATACTTGAAGCTCGGACAATAAACCCTTCATCTATATCATTTCACTCACATTCAATGTCAGTGCTCTGTACTCTGCCTCTGCAATAGACCGAGCCACAACCTCCCGCTTCTAGCTCCTCCATGACACAAGGTTACCTTCAACAAAGATGCAATATCCAGAGGTAGACCTTCTGCAATCCACGCTGCTCGTTCAATCAGTATTACAATACCCTTCCACATTCAGATATTGATTCTTCCTGAACCAAATTCCTTCCTGGGTCACTCTTCAAATACCCTGGGATTCGATAGAAAACATCCATATATCATGTTATGGGATCATGCATATATTGACTAACCACACTCACTTCATATGAAATGTCATATCTTGTATAACACAAATAGATGAGACAACCAACAATCCTTTGGTAAGATGCCTTGTCAATTGGATCTCCCGACTCAGCACATAGCTTGTGATTCGTATCAATAGGTGAAGCATTAGGGATACACCCAATCATACATGTTTCTGTTAGTAGATCAAGGAATACTTACTCTAGGAGAGAACTATACCCTTCGAAGAATGAGCAATCTCAATCCCAATAAAGTATCTTAGAATTCCAAGATCTTTCACCTCAAATGTTTTTCACAGTCTTTTCTTTAAGGACTTGATTTTCTCAACATCATCTCAAGTGATCACAATATCATCAATGTAGACTATCAATATGGCGATATGTGATCCTATATTCCTATAAAACACAGTATGATTTTCATTGCACTGAGAATAGCCCATACTACATACTGCATACATGAATCTATCGAACAACACCCTTGGAGACTGCTTCAGATGGTATAAAGACTTATTGAGTTTACACATATTCCCATAGTCCGCCTATTCTCAAAGCCTGGAGGAATGTCCCTGTATGCCTCCTCTTGTAAATCACCATGCAGAAAAGTATTTTCACATCCAACTGATGTAGGGGCAATTTGAAGTTAGTTGCACAGGAGATCAACGTTCTTACCATGCTTATCTTTGCCACTGATGCAAAGGTCTTATCATAGTCTATTCCAGTTGTTAGATTATAAACTTTTGCAACTAACCGTGCCTTGTATATCTCTATCTTACCTTCAGGAGGTTGCTTAATCGTACACCCATTTGCATCCTACTGCGTTAAAAAAACCTTATATTGTTGTAGACACACTGAGTGTTTGTATGAGAATACAGAGAGTGTTACAGAATGATCGTGACTAATGAATTAATATATTTATCAACTTATGTTACAGAGAATGTGGCCTACCCTTTTGTAGTATTTGAAGGGGTGACAGTTAATGCTGCTAAATACGCCTATAATCTTCACGCATGTTCGCTATGCTATTCTTGAACCGTCGTGTCCGTTGGTTAACTGTTGTAAATTGCCAAGTGTGCCAAAAGTCACATTCCTGCCAGTCATATCGGTGATTGTTGGTATATTCCGACCAGTTTGCTGGTCAGACACTGGTTTTGAAAAAGAAAAAAAAAATCTTCGTCACCACGTTCGATGCAGAAACATGTGGTCTCGGCGAAACCCAGCTGGAAACAAAATCTTGGATATCTACTTGATCTCCTCGAGATTCGATCGAACGTACGACATGATCACCAAATTTCCAAACAAATACACCTCCCACACACACATAAACAGGAAGAAGAGAAAAGTATATGCTACTAATTACTCATGAGCTAGCTAGCTCTTGTTAAGAAAAGCCTCCTTTTTTTAATGAGCTGTTATGTTGCGGATAGCTAATTAAGAAATCTCCATTCGATCAGAAATTGTCAACACACTTGTTTTCTTACCGATAGTGTTTTCCCTAGTCACAACCAGTGGGCTTTTCAGTGGTCGTTTTTACTTGCAGTGACTTTTGACTTGTAAAACATTCATGCACCATATCTATTGAGGGCCCCAAAGAGGATTTAACATTTGCACTACGGGTTGTAACCTACTGTATTTCCTGAATTTGAACATGAAATTCTGCAGTGATAGTTGCCCTCACTACAAACCTGAAGAAATCCCCTTTTAAAAGGCTTTAGAGAATTCACTTCAAACAAAATGGGTTGTTATGCGTGTTCATTCATTAGGGTGCGCAAGCGATGCCATTTTAGACACCTTTTCTCTTTAATCCAATAAAATAAAAGTTTATCTGAACTAGCTGTGCAACTACATGGGCTCTCTCATATTGCTTGGTTAGGAAATCTCCATTCGATCAGAAATTGTTAACACACTTGTTTTCTTACTGGTAGTGTTTCCCCTAGTCACAACTAGTGGGCTTTTCAGTGGTCGTTTTTACTTGCAGTAACTTTTGACTTGTAAAACATTCATGCACCATATCTATTGAGGGCCCCAAAGAGGATTGCACATTTGCACTACGGGTTGTAACCTGCTGTATTTGGACATCTTTTCTCTTTAATCCAATAAAATAGAAGTTGATTTGAACTAGCTGTGCAACTGCATGCGCTCTCTCATCTTGCTTGGTTAAAATAAATGCTAATTAAGAAATCTCCATTCGATCGTAAATCAACGCATTGAAAAAATAAAGATATTGAATCCCAAAAGGCCACAGTGAACAAAAAAAAGTTCTGGCCTGGCATTGCTGCTGCAGGCAGACACACACCACCGCACCATCAAGTGTGGAGATATCATCTCTGCACTGAATTGTCTTTTGAAGTTTCTTTTTTTTAAAAAAAAAGAAAAAAAAAAGAAACTCTGCGCTGAATTGTCAACACACTTGTTTTCTTGATACTGCGGATCCCCTAAAAAACAGCTTCACTTTTTATTCGTAAAAAAAATAAGGGAATAGTACGAAACGATGTATTCTTCGGAATCATAATTAATCTGTCAGTTCCTCGAAATGGCTTTCGTACTCCTCACCCACCTATGAATGTTACGGCTACGACGAATCCTGTACGTATGCTAGCCGCTAGGTCTTCATTGTTGTCCACATGCATATTCGATGGTATCCAAGTGTCGAGTGGGAAGGAAAAGGTGGTGAAGTCTCGTCGCTGTAGGAGACAACCCACTACACCATCACCAAACAACAATTGTGAGTGGACCGGCACTGGAAAATTCTTTCCCCATCAGCTGATCGACCAGGAAGCAACTTTTCTTATTAATTCCTTCAAGGCATGCCATGCGTAGCTTCAAATGGATCCATCAAAGGTTATGTCCTTTTGATCATATTTTGCAGGTTGCTTTTTTTTTTTTTAATTTTGGCTTTCGCAAGTTGCCTTAATACACACAGCTCAAGCAATCAATAATTTTATCTCTCTAGCTAGCAAAGTGGACTAAAAAAATTACTTCTAGTAAAAAAAGAGCCAATAATGACTGTTTTTTTTTACTTTTCAAAATCATAAAATGCAGCTCTGACCATTAGATTTTACTTACCATATATTTGAAGAAAGTTACAGAAGAATATTATTACGGAAGTATTTTTTATCAATATAATAGCCACATCTTTCGTTTCAAAAAAAAACTCTTGAAACTAAGGGAGCGCATATAGCCCCACACGTACCACTGGTATTCAGCTACGACACATTTGGGATCAGCTGTAGTGGTGTTACAGCTACATGTGCACAGTGTATATTCATTCGATTCGATGGAATAACTAAGTATGGATTACGATTTACGATCGAGCCAGGTTGTTGACGATCAAATCGCCGATCTTATGAACATATAAATGAAAAGAGGAAAAATGTGCGTGACTTCAGGGAGTGGATCTAACTTGCTCTTTATTGCTATGAACTCACGATTACAAACACAGAGAGTATCTAAAAATACAACACTTTGCTAAATCTTGCTTGATGTCTTCGTCTCTCTCGATGTTACGTGTTCTGTCTGTCTCGTTGTCCCTCTCCTCCAGCCTTCTATGGTCCCCCTTAAATACTTGATGAAGCGGTGGCAGTTATCCCACGAAGAGACATCCGTTGAGGAGCGACGCGTCAGGTCGGGAAGAGATGGCAGTTTGACGGTTCTACTAACTGCAGAGGCAGTTGGTGAAGATGTCAACTGTTTGACGGTTAATGATTTAGGAGACGTTAATTCATCAACCGTGATAGTGTTGTAATTATGTGGAATATGAAACACGTGATTCATTCATCACATAGTGAGTGGCGTGGTCGGAGACTCGACCTAGACGCCTGTTCATAGCTTCACGAGCACTTACCTGGTCGTGGACTAGGTTTGAGACTTAGTCCGACCAGGGTATTTATTATATAACTTCCGTAATACCTTCACCGCTTAGGTCGGTGGTCTTAGAAGTTACGACTACGAAGACGTATGGTCTTTATCATATATTAGGATAATATATGAATATTTTAATCCTCAACAGCTAGCCCCCGAACTTTTAAATGAATGTTGGTCGTATGACACGTTCTTCGATGCAATCATATCGAATGCACCTCTCATTAAATGCCGTGGGACTCGAGGCGGTCTGTATTCATTTTTAAAGTTGAGAAACTGCTTTGGAAAAAGGAAAAAGCCTTTCTGTCCGCCAGGCAAAAAGGTATTTGCCCGTTGGACTTCTCGCAGAGTCGATTCTGATGAAATGCCTATAAAACGACCCGTGAGTGCTTTAAACCTTTACGCTCTATCTCCAAGAAAATCTTCCTTGAGTTCTTCACCCAAAAGGAAAGCATCATGTCGGACTCATCGCCAAACTGGTCGATCTCCGATCCGAACGAAAAAGATTGAAGAGTTTGGAGAAGGTGGGTTGTTACCCGACAGAGTTTGATCTTTGGAGATCGGCTTTGGAGAACATCGCCTAAGCGGCGAGGAGGGAGAGATCCCAGTGTTCCTCGCGTATGTTGAGTACGGGCTCAAGCTTCCAGCACATTCTTTTCTTTCTCAAGTACTGGAGTTTTATGAGGTTGAGTTGATCAACCTTGCTCCCAACGCCATTGCAAACCTAAGCATCTTCGTCTACCTCTGCGAAGCGTACTTGGGGATTCCACCGTCGATGGAACTCTTCAAGTACTACTATCGGATGGCGAATACGAAGAAAACGACCAGCACCCCTGGGGAATGTACCTTAAGGCTTCATGACGGTAAGGCCGACGAGTATATTCGTATGTACTCGAAGTCCTCCTGGTCGTCATGGAAGAAAAGCTGGTTTTATATGAAGGTTACGCGAGAAGACTACCAGACATTACGGTAAGAAGGCGGTCGAAAACTCAGCGTTAGCGCTCCTCCTCAAAGAAGGAGGGAAGTTGGGAGATGAGTTGAGGCTATCCATCTCTTGAGTGTCAGGGGTTTAACCTCCTGGCACGTTGTAAGGGACTTTTCCATTAGGAGAATTAGTCCTTTAAAGACCAGGGCACGTTCGATGCTCTGGTTTATTGGTGGCGACGATGCTACCAAGGATTACGATCCGTAATTTTTCGAAAATCGACTGCATTATTTTGCGATTTGATCATTTTCGCAAAACTAAGATCTTTCATTTGTAATCGTAGTCTTGTCTTCGAGGACGTCGTAAATAGGATCAAAATGATCCGTGGCCGCGAACTCGATGACAAGGCTAGTTTTCCTTAATCCTAGCACTTGCCGTGCCGAGGAAAGGACCGAAAGACTTAGGGTAAGCGTATTAACTTCTTTTCACCTTTCCGCTAATTTCGATCGGTTTAATCCTCTTTATGTGTAGTTGGTGGGACTTAAGATCAACGAGGCTACGGAGACATGTGAGCCTATTGATTATCCGACCAGCCTTGTGATCGCTGAGGGCCGCGGTCACGCTGAGGTAAGCAACTGAAAGAAATAACTTCTGTAAGATGAAGCATATTCTTCACCTGATTAACTTTGTTTGTTAATACAGCGCAATCATCGAGTCTCGTCTAGTTGTCTATGAGACAGCTGTTCCTGAGACCAGTGAAACTACACTTTCTAATCCAGGAGTCAGGGATCTTGCTCTTGACCAGATGGTCGAGAACATTGCTTCGATCTCCGACGGATGTGGAGAATACAATTGAACCTACCATTCGGAATCGTGGGAACAATTGAAAAGAAGAGAAAAACAGTATAACGAATTTTAAGCCGTAGCTTATAAGATCAAGACTAAGAAAACAACCTGTATGTACAACTTTTATATGAAAAGCATACCTCGTATATTCCAAGTAGAATTGAACTTTCTGCTTTTCTCGTGCGGATCTGCTTTGAATCCACGGTCGCTCACCAATCGCATTCAACAGTCGGTGATCGGAGGTGGTCCCGCCATTGTCTTCCTCGGGTAGGTGTTCAATCGTGGTTCTCCATAACCTTTCTTGAGGTTTTCTAATAAGGTTTATGGAAGAAATGCTCCTTATAAGGAACTTGATGATTATTGAGGAGAATAGATATGATCGAAAACCTCGCTACCTTTCTTGAGGTTTTCAATAAGGTTTATGGAAGAAAAGACTAACCGGCCTGAGGACTAGCGAGCGAGTTAGGATATTAGAAGAAAAACACTCTGAGATAGAAAGTAAGAGTTCTTCTTCTTTTTTCCTTATTAAGACTTGAAGAAGAACTAATCTTCTTTTTTATTCATTCTCCCTTATCAGAGATTCTTTTGATAGATTTAGAGAAAATAAAAGAAGATGCTTTGGCTGAAAAGGCCAGAAGAATAAAGCTTGAAGAAGAACTTCAGCTAAAACCGGTCGATCAAGTCTTGACGACCAGTAATAAAAAGCTTATGGATGATTCCAGGAAGAGAGAGGAAGGTAACTGGTCGTAGCCATGACTCAGTACATCTTCCAATCTTTTTACTTAATACTTGCTTTGTCTATGCAGAACAAAAACAAGCATTGACCAGAGTGAAGAAGGCTCTGGAATTTGAGCAAGACAAGGGGGCGGCTCTCGTGCTTAGCTTGGACGAGAAAATCACCTCGCTAAACAAAATGCTCTTTGATATGGGCGCGGGATCAAGCTTGCCCTCCTTGAGTGACCCAATAGAAAAGGTCAACTTCCTAGGCTCATTGCTGGAAGAGCTCAAGGTTTTGCTCAAGACCACTAGGGAGAACTATGCCCACTCCGTTAAGGAGTCTATTGCCTGTGGAGTCAGTCTTGCTTTGGCAAAGCTGAAAGCTTCCGACCCATCAACTAACCTTCAAGCCATCGAAGAGGATTTCAACTGCTTACCCGCAGAGGCAAATCAGATCCTCGCATAGATGAAACCTCTAGGCGAAAAGGTCGCAGAAGAGATGGAAGTCGGATCTCCATCTAGCAGTAGTTAGTTTAGGCATTCTCTAGTAGTTTAGCTGCAGGAAAAAACAATGCATACAGTGTAAAGACTTACCTTTCTCTCATCAAAATGGAAAAAATTCTTTTATTTATCCTACGACTTGTAAATTTATGTATTACCTAGCCCCGATCGTTATATAGTAGAAGATCTTTACTATATAATACTGCTACCTGAGGCCAAGAATATAAATCCAAATTTCAACCATTACTTGTAAGTATGTCTTGATCGGTAAAAATCGATCGTGATAATACTAGGAAACCTTTATGGTCGGAACTGTAGGTTTGGCTAGTTATAAATCTGTTTTAATGATCAAGTACTTTACTAAGACAACATATGGTCGGAAAAATAAAGAATTCTCCTTGATAAGAGGAAAAACATGAAGAACATATGTTAAAAAAGGAGACAAGTGGTTTTACTTCTATGCGATGCTCAATCTTGGTGGAATGAACCTAGCTAGGAAATAAAGGTATAAACTATATTTCGCAAGACGTGCTCATGCTCGTAGTTCGACCGGCAATGAGGATCGAGGAAAGAGACCGTCGCTAGGAAGCTCCTTCGAAGCAGGCGTAACCACGTGCTAAAAAGGAGAGACTTCGACTAGGAGGTTTTCCGTGTCCCACCAAAGAGCCAAACAAGAGTAGAAATGTAATTTTGAAACATAGACTATATACTTTATACTCAGAGCATATGAACCGCAATGACTGTGATTAGGCAACGCCATATAAACAACATCACCCGCTACTCCAAAATTAATTATTCAATTTAGAGGAATTTAAATGAAATGAAATGAAAAGAAATAAAGAAAAGATTAAACAAAGAACTTACGCAATTGGTCAATGTTCCATGAATTTGACAAAACCTGCCGTCGATATGGCTAATCGTGACCGAGCCCGGCCTGCAACTTCGACCACGGTGTAAGGACCTTCCCATTTAGGGAAAGCTTATTGCATACCGCTTGGCTCAATTTTTCTCGAGAACGGATCACCTCTGAGATAGGTTGCGAGGTTGCACCTTACGATTGTAGTACCTTCGCATGGCTTGTTGGTAGATTGCCGAACGAATCAAGGCTTGGTTCCGCTGTTCTTCAAGGAAATTGATATCGTCGAAGTCGATGTTCTTCCGGTTTGCTTAAGTTAAAACAATCAGTGCGAGCAGAGCCAATTTTCAATTCTGGAGGAAGCATAGCTTCGGCCCCATAAACCAAAAAGAAAGGTGTTTCACCGGTCGCACGACTGGTCGTGGTCCGGACAGCCCATAAAATGTAAGGAAGTTCTTGAACCCAAGCCCCGACCGCTTTATTAATCGGTCGAATACTCGGCGCTTTATCCTGTATTAGGATACCATTGGCACGCCGATCGCTTCCATTGCTCGTGGATGAGCCACGAAGTTTAAATGGATTTTGATTCCTAGTTCTTCGCATTTCGAAATTACCGCTGAGAACTGGTACCAGATTATCGATGATGATACGACGGGTACACCAAATCGTAATCACATTTTTTGTTATGAACCTCTTAGCGGCTTGCTTGTAACTTTACAACGGCTCGGCTTCGATCCATTTTGTAAACGTGTCAATCATGACAAACAGAATTGAAGCCCCGGTGCTCTTGGGAATGGTCCCGAATGTCCAAATCCCAGGTTGCAAAAGGCCAAGAAAGAGGAATTGTTTGCAAAGCTTGTGCGGTTGATGTACTTGTCGGCTATGAAATCGACATTATACGCGCCGTCACGAGCTCTTTTGCATCATGAAGGGCGATTGGCGAGAGTATCCTTGCTCAAGGCCTTACCGACCGTGGTTCTCAGAGGAATGATGTGCTCCACAGACTCCTTCATGAATTTGGTTAGCAACTTAATGCCACCGATTGAGATATGCATCTCATCAACACTCCATGAGATTCTCGTTTATACAAGGTACGCTCGATTAGAGTGTATGATTTGGCCTTTCGTGCTATAATGATCGACCTCGCATCATCTTCGTGAATTAGGTCATGTCAAGATAATTGTAGATCGACGTCATCCGTCTCTACCTTGATCGTCACCGATCCGTGGAGCATCTAAGTTATCGAGTCAATAGGATTGACCTAATGTAAACTATCGATGTTCTCGAATGCTCGACCACCGAGGGTGAATCGAGTTGCTCGAGAAAAACTCCCTGGGACGGCTGACCTAGTAGAGGCCATCCGCGTTAACCGATCCGCTAGAAAGTTCTCCTTTCTAGGAATATGTTGGATTGGAAACCAAGAAGTGCTTTTGAATTTCCGCATTCGCCAGATAGGAAGACATCTTGGTACTCGAGCATTGGTACTCTTTCCCTACTTGATTCGCTACTAGTTGAGAATCGCCCTTCACTAGCAATTTGCGAATCCCGAGCGAACGAGCTGCTCGAAGTCCTGCCAGCAAACCTTCGCACTCCGCCACATTGTTTGTAGCGGAAAAGTTAAACTGGACGGCATACTTGATGTGTTCGCCGGTAGGGGATATCAAGACGACTCCAGCCCCCGATCCTTTAAGCATTAAGGAACCGTCAAAGTACATTGTCCACTCGTCGTGGCGCTCGTACTCAGGTCCCTGCTTAGATTCCGGGTTTGTCCACTCGGCAATGAATTCTGCTATTGCCTGAGACTTTATAGATGTTCGTGAGATGAAATGGAGGTCGAACGTCCCTAGTTCCACCGCCCATTTTGCTATTCGTCCTGATGATTCCCTATTTCCAAGGACTTGACTTAAGGGATATCCAGTAGGTACGACCACTTTGTGGGCCTGAAAGTAATGCCTTAGTTTTCTTGAAGCCATAAGGAGACTATAAAGCAACTTTTGTACCTGTGGATATTTTTCCTTTGGCCCATGTAAGACTTTCACACGTAATATACGGTCGTTGATCGGCGTTTTCACGGTCTCGACAAGACACCGTGACGACTTGTGGCGTTGCGACACGTAAATCAACAGTGTTTCCTCTGATCTTGGAGAGACTAGGACCGGGGCACTCGTAAGGTACTCTTTGAGTTTTTCAAAGGCATTGTTCGCTTCTGTCGTCCATTTGAAACTTCCATGTTTCCGAAGAAGTTTAAAGAAAGGTAGTCCCTTTTCCCCTAACCTGGCTATGAAACGACTTAGCGCTGCCATACAACCAGTTAGCTTCTGGACTTCCTTCTTCGTGGTCGGGGGGCGCATCTGATGGATTGCCGATATCTTTGCTGGGTTTGCCTCGATACCTCTAGCCGAAACTAGAAAACCGAGCAGCTTTCCAGCGGAAACCCCGAACACACACTTCTCCGAGTTCAACTTGAGGTTATGTCTTCTCAAGTTATTGAAAGTCTCTTTAAGGTCAAGCATATGATCGCCGGAGTTGACACTTTTTACTACCAAGTCATCAACGTAGGCTTCCAAATTTCGACCTATTTGTGGGTCAAGGTTTTCGCATTAATCTTTGAAAAGTGGCACCAAGATTTTTGAGACCAAAGGGCATCTTTACATAACAAGAAGTGCCAAATGGAGTGATGAAGGAAGTTTTCTTCATCTTCTTTACTCATACTAACTGGTGGTACCTCGAGTAGGCATCTAAAAACTTAATAACTCACACCCGGAGGTAGAGTCTACAAGTTGATCAATGCGAGGAAGGGGAAAATCGTCCTTTGGACAAGCTTTATTAAGATCTGTGAAGTCTATACACATCCTCCATTTCCCATTATTCTTCCTAACCATTACAGGATTAGCGAGCCACTGAGGGTGATGTACTTCACGAATAAATCCAGCCTTTAAGAGCTTGTCAATCTCAGACTGGATGGCGTCCTTCCGGTCGGGTGCGAAACGCCCGAGCTTCGCTGACCGGATTTTTGTCGGCCGAGCGCTAGCTTTGTGCTCGATCACCTCCCTGGGGACTCCGGGCATGTCAGATGGTTGCCATGCGAATACATCCTTGTTTGCTCGGAGGAAGGAGACGAGCGACTCTTCCTATTTAGGATTGAGTCCTGCTCCGATCAGCACCTTTGGTGAGGATCCACCATCATTGCTTGACATGGCGTTCCCTGAAGAAGCGCCTTTGTTTAGTAGAACCTCTTTGGTCTGGTCGGATGGTTTGTGCGTTATGTTGGGTCTGGAGTGCTTGACCTGCACAGATGATGAGTCAGAATTTCTGGTCGGTAACTCATCGACCAGTTCTAAAGACCTTCGATCACATGCGTATGCCATTTTGCGATCTCCACGAACCATGATCACACCTTTCGGTCCTGGAATTTTAAACTTTTGATCCCGTTAGTGCGTGGCTATCAAGAATTTTGCTAACGCCGGACGACCAAGAATTCCATTATATGCGGTTTCGAAATCAACCACGTCAAATGAAATCTTTTCCGTTCGGAAGTTATCGGGACTTCCAAACGTAACCGGTAAGGATACTTGTCTTATTGGTTTGGCAAGAGAACCGTGAACTATGCCATGAAAGGCGATTTCACCGGTTTTACTTTTGATCCGAAACTCGCATATCTTCTAAAGCTCCGAAAATAAGATATTTAAAGAGCTACCACCGTCTATCAAAACTCGATTGACTTTGCAATTATTAATAGTAGGTTCTACGATAATAGGAACCTACCCGGTCGAGTTGATGAGACGAGGCAATCTTCATTCTTGAAGGAGATCACGGTGATCAGACCACCTTGATGGTTTGGTGATGATCGAAGGTTCCGATAGGTTGACCTCTCGCCCATGGCTTTCGGATGACGGCGTGAGTCGTATGAAGAAGAACCTCCAAGATCATATTGACCGCATACCGAGGCTCCCGGTACTCCATCTCTTCGTCGCCATCCTTGTCCTTTTGGAACTTGTTTCCAACTCTGGATTGCGGGAAGTGGGCCTTTACCGCATAGAAATCCTCCAGCCTTCTTTTGCCAAACACGACATGTGCGCAAGTCATGCCACGCTGTTGGTGAAGTGGACACCACTTCTTGCCTTTATTATGGCCATCGGTCGGAACTTTGGCTTTGCCCGACCGATATAGTCCTTCTTACCCTTGAACGGTTTATCCGGAACCGCTAGGACTTCTTTGGTGCCCGTTTTGCGGTGCTTCTTCTTCTTGAAACCTTCTTGGGATTCTTTTTCGACTTCTCAAGGCCAAAGTTGAGGATTTTCTCTTTTCGATCAATGGCTTCATCCATTCAACCGCCTCACTAGCGCCGCGATACTTATCACCATGTCAAAGAGTTGGCGGTTGTTCGTGGAGGATTCATAGCGATGTCCTCCGTAAACCGCCGATTCCTTAAACTCGCGTGAATGCCCGAATCATAGAAGATTCTCGCACTACGAATAGAATTTCAACCCGGTGAACCTCTTGATGTATTGACGAGAGTTTCCTTTGGTTCTTGCCGAGTTCGATGGAGATCATCCTCCTTTCGATGCGATCGACGCACTCGAAATTCACAATCAACGGATCGCAGAGTCGTTCCCAAGTATAAATAGATCCGACCGGTTGGTTAAGCAACCAAGACCGGCCGATCCTTCCGTAACGTGGGCAAATAATTAGCCATCACGTTTTGATCACCACCACCGCTCGATGGCGTGGTGTATATTTGGAGAAACTCTAATGGATTTTGAGATCCATCGAATTTATCCAAGTTGGCGTGTCGGAACCCATTAGGCCAACGCATGCCTTGGAGCCCCGCATAAAAGGCTCGACAACTCAGAATCGATTCATAGCGCCTTCTTGGAAAAGGTGCGGATTAGGATCGAGAGGAGATCGGTTTCTTCTATTTGAACGCCGAGGCTCCGTCGCCCCGATCCGGCCGTGGACGTTATCATGACGCCTTTGACCATTAGCATGGTTCGGATGATGACGGAGATCATCCGGGCCAATCAGTGCTCTCCTTGGCTAGGGAAGAGGCCGTTGTTCAAACAACCTTCTTCCTTCATGACCTCTCGGTCGGAATCGCCGAGGAGGTCTAGGTACCGATGGATGACCATGCCGCCTCTACCGAGGGAGGAGCGTTGAGATGAAGTCACAGTTAGACTTTGCAACATCCCTTGCCCTCGCACGCTTCCGCGCGCCGTTGCGGCTCGTTGAAGAATTTCCGATACCGCTCCACCAATTGGGTAAAGCCCGAGCTTCACCGAGCGAGTGGTCGATATTAAGAATATTTTGGATACGACACAAGTTACGAATCATATCAAGGTCTCGGAGGATTCATCGAAGATGTTGGTGTTCGGAGACCAAGTTCCTCCGACCTTTGGCCTAACCCCGTCATGCTGTCATCCTTGGTGGGCCGCACCACGCGATTAGCCGATGGACGCCCATCGGCTCCGCTTCCTCCGGTAGGTGGTGCTTGATTGCCCGCGCCATCTCCATTAGTAGGTGGTGGCGAGGTAGGTGTGCAGGATGCGAGTGGCATCACGATCAAGATTTCGATCGTGTTGACCTCATGCTTCCAAAGAACGATCTTCCGAGGAGCTTCCATCGTGACTAATGGAGAACTTCTCGGTGCTTCTACCGAGACTTCCACGACGGAGATCGGTCGGAGATGAGAACCTCCGGAGGTCTTCGCGGCGGCTCGGCTGATTCGGCGGATTGCCGACCGGACATCGAGTCTTATCGTCCTCACTCGCCCATTACCGGTGAGGGTCTCATCGACACCGCTACGGATGCGGTTGGTCCTGGAATTTCAGAGGCCGTTGGTGAATACCATCCGCATGATTGTGTCAAGGGTATATTGACCCTCGGGTTGTGGGTCGAGGTATTGTCACCTTTTCACGGCCGGGAAACCGGTCTTGAAAAAATATTCGACGTCTCAATCGATCGGAACAACCCGTTCCTCGTAAAGCGCCTCTTGGCGCAGCGGTGTATCTTCATCCATCCGCTCAAGTTATTTGTCGTCACGACGTCGCGAACCATCGGAGGAGGACGAAGATTCCCATGTTGCATGGCTTGGATGCGAGCTTCCATGTCAAGGTTGGAGTAGTCATCCAAGTCGAACCGCTTTTCCTCATCCCAAGTTCCTGCCATACTTGTAGTTACGAAAATGGAGAAAGCGGATGAGTTGAACAAAGAACCTTCTTCCGAAGTTTTGCACTATCTTCCCCACGGACGGCGCCAGCTGTCGACGATCAAATCGCCGATCTTATGAACATATAAATGAAAAGAGGAAAATGTGCGTGACTTTGGAGTGGATCGACTTGCTCTTTATTGCTATGAACTCACGATTACAAACAGAGAGTATCTAAAAATACAACACTTTGCTAAGTCTTGCTTGATGTCTTCGTCTCTCTCGCTGTTACGTGTTCTGCTCGTCTCGTTGTCCTCTCCTCCGACCTTCTATGGTCCCCTTAAATACTTGATGAAGCGGTGGCGGTTATCCCACGAAGAGACATCCGTTGAGGAGCGACGCGTCAGGTCGGGAAGAGATGGCAGTTTGACGGTTCTACTAACTGCAGAGGCAGTTGGTGAAGATGTCAACTGTTTGGCGGTTAATGATTTAGGAGACGTTAATTCATCAACCGTGATAGTGTTGTAATTATGTGGAATATGAAACACGTGATTCATTCATCACATAGTGAGTAGCGTGGTCGGAGACTCGACCCAGACGCCTGTTCATAGCTTCACGAGCACTTACCTGGTCGTGGACTAGGTTTGAGACTTAGTCCGACCAGGGTATTTATTATATAACTTCCGTAATACCTTCGACCAGTTAGGTCGGTGGTCTTAGAAGTTACGACCACGAAGACGTATGGTCTTTATCATATTCAACACAGGTTATTTCTACTCTTTTTATTTATTTTATCAGACCTCTATCTGAACCATTGATTGTTTGATCGACAGCCCCTAAAACCTCAGTTCAGCGTCTCCCCACCACCAAGTGCGTGGGGCCATCAATGTACAAAAAAAAAAAAAGTCCAGACCTGGATGATCTCTCTCATGAGTGGACACCTCGGCAAGCAAGAGACTAGAGATGCACCTCTAGCTCGAGTGAGTCTATATATACAGATGCCATCGATCTGCACTCACATATCGTACAACACGCAAGGCTTTAGTAATCGATCGTATCACAAGTTCGCAACAGAATAAGCTAAGCTAAGTGTGCATCCATCGAACAAGCCAGTATGGGATTCGCAGTGACGAGGACGAACAAGTCGCTGGTGGCGCCGTCGTCGCCGGCGCCGCGGGAGACGCTGCCGCTGTCGGCGATCGACCGCGTGGCGGGGCTGCGCCACCTCGTGCGGTCTCTGCACGTGTTCGACGGCCCGCGCGGCGGGGGCGGAGAGCCGGCGGGGGTGCTGCGCGAGGCGCTGGGGAAGGCGCTGGTGGACTACTACCCGTTCGCCGGGCGGTTCGTGGAGGAGGAGGGGGAGGTGCGGGTCGAGTGCACCGGCGAGGGCGCGTGGTTCGTGGAGGCGGTGGCGGCGTGCAGCCTGGAGGACGTCAAGCACCTCGACCACCCGATGCTGATCCCCAAGGAGGAGCTGCTGCCGGAGCAGGCGCTGGACGTGCCGCCGCTCGACATGCCGCTCATGGTGCAGGTAATTAAGTGCGCACGTTTCGTATATATATTTGCCGTGCAGTTATATGTGCGGAGGATCATCATGTTTCTGAGGCTATCAATTAATTTTTCTAATTCCTATGAAAATTGAATTATTTTTATGTGAAATTTCTATATTTCAAACGGGATCTTAGTTTAGGGCTTCAGGCTGAGAGGCATCGAGAACCTTTTTAACAAATACTCCCTATGTTTATAATTAACCGTAATACACACTCCAGGTGTATGGCTGGCGTGAGTTAGGCTGCGTGGCCAACTGAACAGATACTATATATCAACCTGTAATCACTTGCCTCTTGAAATAGTGCAAGCACTTGTAACCCGGAGAAGGAGAAGAAGAAGAAGAAAAACTTTGTAATGTCTAATCGACGTCATGTAGAGACCATTTCTACCACCCGTTGAATTATGATTGACCTAGGCCGTTGATTGAGATTGCAACTAATGAATAATGACCATGTTAATCTCCGCCAAAATCTTTACTGCATCTGGGGCTGCCTTGACTAGTGCTTGCTGAAAGCAGCATGTAAAAGTAAATAATAATAATAATAACAACACATGTACACTGCGTGATTGGATAAACCACAGGAGACGCATGCATGATGAAGCTAGCTGGTGCTGGTGCGAGTGCGTGAGTTGTTGGGTCAGTGAAAAGAGGATTATTTAGCGCCACCAGTACGTCGACTCGGCCCTACACGCAAGAACCTGCAGTGTTCCTGACGTGATGGGTCGCACACTGACGCACTAGTTTGTACGAGTCATCTACAGGCTCAGAAGAGTCAATCCATCCACGTAGCTCTCACTGACTTGTACCACCACCGCGTGTCGTCTTACCTCTTTGCTAGTTGCTACACTAACCACCAGCTTGATTTGCTTTGCTTTGCTTTGCTTGCCACCTATTATTGTACACAAGTCCAATTAATACACCGACACATGTAGCTAACCAACTCCATGAATACAGTGATTGTAATTTGTTTTACTACGCGGACTATAACTTTAGTACCATATATCCATACCAACTCTATCATCTGCCAAGAGATGGTTCCCTTGTTGTTCTATCTAACTACACATTACTGTATATCTTCTCTATAGTAACATGGTAATATACCGTTTTCCACGAAAAAAAATCGGTAATTAACCGAGTAAAACTCCGTAAAAAAGAAGTAAAACTAGCTAGGTCACGAGGCAGCAAATGCTAACTTAAAATTTTAACGAAGAATGAGGGGTAATCTCAAATGATAAGGTGTTACTGTGTTAGGAGTGTTGAATTAAGATACTATATATATATGATGGGTGATTAATTTGACGTGCGTGCAGGTGACGGAGTTCACTTGCGGCGGGTTCGTGGTGGGGCTGATCTCGGTGCACACCATCGCCGACGGGCTCGGAGCCGGGCAGTTCATCAACGCGGTGGCCGACTACGCGCGCGGGCTGCCCAAACCCCGCGTGACCCCGATCTGGGCACGCGACCTCATCCCCGACCCGCCCAAGATGCCGGCGCCGCCGCCGAAGCTGGAGCTGCTCGACCTCCGCTACTTCACCGTCGACCTGAGCCCGGACCTCATCGCCAAGGTCAAGTCCCAGTTCTTCGAGTCCACGGGCCAGCGCTGCTCCGCCTTCGACGTCTGCGTCGCCAAGACGTGGCAGGCGCGCACCCGCGCGCTCCGCCTCGACGCCGCGCGCCCCGTCCACGTCTGCTTCTTCGCCAACACGCGCCACCTCATGCACAACGTGTGGCCAGCCGCCGGCAAGGATGGAGCCGGCGGCGCCGGGTTCTACGGAAACTGCTTCTACCCGGTGACGGTGACGAGCGGCAGCGGCGAGGTGGAGGGCAAGGACATCGTCGACGTCGTGCACATCATCCGCGACGCCAAGGCGCGGCTCGCCGGCGACTTCGCACGGTGGGCTGTGGGCGGGCTCCGGCAGGACCCCTATGAGTTGACCTTCACGTATGACTCGCTCTTCGTGTCCGACTGGACGCGTCTCGGCTTACTCGAGACCGACTACGGGTGGGGCCAGCCGGTGCACGTCATCCCCTTCTCGTACCACCCGTTCATGGCCGTGGCCGTCATCGGCGCGCCGCCGGCGCCCAAGGTCGGCGCGCGCGTCATGACCATGTGCGTCGAGGAGGAGCACCTGCCGGAGTTCCAGGAGCAGATGAACGCGTTCGCCGCCGGCAATTGATCGATGATCAACCTAATTAATCTAGTGTGCAAGCATGCAACATATGCAAGCTCTTACTAATCTAGCTCCTTATGCAGCATGCATGTCTGGTCCATCGGTGTGTACGTAATTTGCTTATTTCTCCTAGTTAATCTGGCTTAATTTGTCTCGGACGGACGCGCCCCGAGAGGAAGGGTGTCTTGGCCAGATTCTTCTATGTACCATGCACCTTATCAAGGGTTAATTGACAAATGGAATAAAAATGACTGTAATTTGTGTTAGACCGGAGTACCTCCACCTGGAGAAGAAGTTCAAAAATTTAGCCTATAAATTTGGAAGCTTATAAACTGTTGATTACTCTATTGACTAACGGTTGAGATACCTCCTTGATGAGGAGAAGAAAAACTCTAGCTATTTTCTTGAACTGTTGCTGGAAGGAGAGGCTCAGGATGTGATAAGTATATGCACACAACAAAACAAGAGGGAAAAGAATAAGAAGAGCTACGTTCTATCTCGGGTGATCCTGTGCAGTCTTCATCAAGACGTCGATCGGAGTAGTAAACGTTGTCGGATCTTCCTCCAATTTGGTTTGTGAGTCACTGACTCACAGCTCTTAGATTTGTACGGTTGGATTGAGGATTGGTTCAGAGGAGCACCTGATTTGAGAGAAGTTTTGTCAGTTCAGGTAGCAGCAGATTCAGTACTGAACAAATTTGGTGGAAGTTCTGTTTGAGTAGTGAAACTTTGTCCGATTTGGCTAAAATTTGTACAGTCTATTAGGGACTTGTGGATCGATATTCCTGCCAAGTTTTATACGGTTTGGATCTGTGGTTTGTGAGATATGAGCTGATAACCGAAGGGGACAGAAACTGTGTCTTCTCTGCTTGGTTGTTAGTGTAGTTCCTGTTAATTGTGTATGGTTGTTGATGATGATATCAAGATTATATCTTGATGATGTTGTTGCTTCTGTTATGTACCTCTAGATGTTCTAGAGAAGACTCTTTGTACCCATTCTTGATTATAGTGGAAGATTTGAGAGTGGACGGTACATGCCCCGTGGTGTTTACTCCTCACATAGAGGAGGTTTTTCACATAAATCATTGTGTCACTTTGTGTATGTTCTTGTTGTTAATTCCGCTGCTTATTTGTTGGTTGAAGCTATTCTCATTGGTTCATTCACTAAAAGTAGAAGTGCTGAACTTTTGGTAATTGCATTGTTTAGCCCCAACAAGTGGTATCAGAGCTCGTGTTTGCTTTGGTGCTTATCTTGCAGTGAAAGATGGAGGTGAATACCAGCAGGATGATATCTCTGAATGGTACAAATTACTAAGCTTGGAAGGGTAAGATGGAGGATTTGGTCTATGTGAATGAGTACTACAAGCTAGTATTTGCTACCGAGAAGCTGGATGACAAAACCGATGATGAGTGAAAGATACTTCACCGTCAAGCTTGTGGGTTCATTCGACAGTGGGTCAATGACAATGTGTTGAACCATATCACTGATGAGACAAATGCACACAACTTATGGAAGAAATTGGAAGAATTGTATGTCAGGAAGGCACCAATAAGTTGTTCTTGATCGAACAATTGATGCATTTGAGGTACCGAGATGACACTTCTGTGGCTAATCATGTGAATGCATTTCAAGGTATTATAAATCAGCTATCTTCCATAGACATCTCATTTGATGATGGTTGGTTCTTTGATGGATACGTGGGAAACTCTCAAAGTCATTTTGTGCAATTTAGCTCCAAATGGTACCGTCTTTTGGAACCTTGTGAAGACCAAAGTGATAAATGAAGAGTCAAGAAGACTTGCTGAAAGGGAGAGTTCCTCCTCACAACCCGAGGTGCTGTTCACTGAGTCACGGTCGAGAAGCAAGAGCCATGGTCTAAAGAATTCAGTTGAAAGTAGAAGCAAGTCAAGATAAAAAAATAGATGTTGAGTGCTATCACTGCCATGAGAAGGGTCACATTAGAAAGTTCTATCGAAAACTCAAGCGAGAGAACAAGAAGAAAAAGAAGAAGGCACAGAAACAAGACAATGACAGTGAGAGTGATGTTGGTCGCATTAGTTCAGCGGTTGAGGACGTGATTGTGGTCATTGCTGAAAATGATGATGGCAAGATTGATGCTACTGTTGAAGAAGTGATCACTGTTGTTTCTGATGATACAACCATCAACCTTGTGGGTGATGATGACACGACTTGGATACCTGATAGTGGTAGTAATATACATGCTACATCTCATAGAAGGCTCTTCACAAATTATGTTGCTGGTGATTTTAGCATTGTGAAGATGGGAAATATTGATCGTGCTTAAATCATTGAAAAGGGAGATGTGCATTTGGAGACAGCTAATGATACACTACTAATTCTCAAGTCTATTAGACATGTTGAAGAATTGTGGCTCAACATAATTTCAGTGGGATTGCTTGATAATGAGAAGTATTCTAGCAGATTTGAAAATGAACAGTACAAGGTCACCAAGGGCATCATGGTATTTGCAAGAGGTAAATGGTTTCTCTCATGTATCATGTTCATGCTGAACTCTCTTGTGTTTATGTCAATACATTAGGATAGGATGATCCTTGTGTTCTATAGCACAAGAGGCTTGGGCACATGGGTGAGAAGGGCATGACTGTGCTAGTGAAGAAGAATCTCCTGTCAAGGATCTCAAGTGTGTAATTGAAGAGTTGTACAGACTGCCTAGTGGGAAAGCATCACTGGGTTGCTTTCAAAAGTCAACCTCCTCTCAAGAAGTCAGAGTTGCTGGATTTGGTGCATTCTAATGTGTGTAAGATGTCGGTAATGTCAATTGGTGGTGCTAGGTACTTTGTTACTTTCATTGATGATTCTTTTAGGAAAGTTTGGGTTTATCTCTTGAAGTCCAAAAATCAAGTGCTGAGTACATTCAAGCAATTCCAAGCCTCGGTTGAGAGAGAAATCGAGAAGAAGATAAAGTGCATTCATACTGATAATGGAGGGGAATACATTGGGTCATTTGATGCATATTGTAAGAAGCAAAGAATTAAGCATCAATTTACTCTTCCTAAGATACCACAACCAAATGGCATTGTCGAGAGGATGAATATGATATTAGTGAAGAGAGTTCGATGCTTGTTATCACATGCAAGGCTGCCAAAGTCTTATTAGGGTGAGGCTTTGATGACTGTAGTTTATCATGTTAATCTCTCACCATGTTATCCTTTGCAGGGAGATATTCCTAACATGGTGTGGTACAACAAGGATGTCTCCTATGATCACTTAAAAGTATTTGGATGCAAGACGTTTGTTCATATTCCTCAAGATGAAAGGTCCAAACTTGATGCAAAGACATGACAATGCATACTCCTTAGCTATGCTTTGGATGAGTTTGGCTACAAGCTATTTGATCCTATAGAAAAGAAAGTTGTTAGAAGCCGTGATGTTCCGTTTGTTGAAGACCAGACAATTGAGGATATTGTGAAGGCAAAGGTGCAAGTTTCTCAACAACTAGGCACGGTTGATTTAGACCCAATTCCTGCAGCTCCAGCTCCACAACAAGCTGAAGGCGATGTTGCAGATGATGCACAAGATGATGTGCATGGTACAGGTGGTGAGAATGCTCCCCAACAGCACAAGTTTGATGCTGAATTTGATGATCATGATCAACAACCACTAATACCAGAAGTTTCACTCAGACGATCCACTAGAGATTGTAGACCTTCTAGCAGGTATTCCTCAGATGATTATGTGATGTTATTGTCTGATGATTTAGAATCTGAGTACTTTGCAAAAGCAATTGAAGATGATCACAAGGAGTGGATGAAAGCTATACAAGAGGAGATGGATTCCTTGCATAAGAATCATACATATGAGCTGGTGAAGTTGCCAAGGGCAAGAAGGCATTGAAGAATAAGTGGATCTACAGAATCAAGCAAGAAGAGCACACGTCACATCCAAGATACAAGGCAAGGCTAGTTGTGAAAGGATTGGCCGGAGGAAAGCAATTGACTTTGATGAGATCTTCTCTCCGGTGGTGAAGATGACATCCATTTGGGTGGTTCTTGGTATTACAACTAGTCACAACTTGGAGGTTGAGCAAATGGATGTGGAGACAATCTTTCTTCATGGAGACTTGGAGGAAGATATATACATTGAGCAGCCTAAAGGGTTTGTTAAGAAGGGCAAAGAAGACTATGTGTGCAAGGTAAAGAAAAGTCTTTTGGCCTAAACAAGCACCAACACAATGGTACATGAAGTTTGAATCTGTTATGGGGGAGCAAGGCTACAATAGGTGTAGCATAGACTATTGTGTGTTCTTTCATAGATTCTCAGGTGATGATTTTATCATTTTGTTGCTCTATGTTGATGATATCTTGATTGTTGGCAAGAATATCTATAGGATTGTAAAGCTAAAGAAAGAGTTGAGCAAGTTCTTTGCTATGAAGGACTTGGGGCCAGCAAAGTAAATTCTTAGTATGAGAATTGAGAGGGATAGAAACTCCAACAAATTGTACCTATCATAAGAGAAGTACATTGAGAAGGTACTTAAGAAGTTTTGGTTGGACAATGCAAAAGCAGTGAGCTGTCCACTTGCAGCTCATTTCAAGTTGAGCACCAAGTAATGTCCTTCTACTGATGAGATGAAGAAGGAAATGCAGAATGTTCCATATGCCTCGACAGTTGGAAGCTTGATGTATGCTATGGTGTGTACAAGGCCGGACATTGCTCATGCAGTTAGTATAGTGAGCAGATTTATATCAAATCCTATAAAGCCACATTGGAAAGCCGTGAAGTGGATCATGAGATATCTCTGGGGCAGCACAAAGATGAAGCTTTGCTTTGAAAAAAGAGAGCCCATGTTAGCTGCATACATGGATGTAGATACGGCTTAAGATGTTGATAGCAGAAAATCTACTTCAGGGTACCTGATTACATATTCAGGGGGAGTTGTGTCATGAAAAGTAAGTTGCAGAAATATGTGGCATTGTCTACAACTAAAGTTGAATTCATTGCAGCGACAGAGGCGAGCAAGGAACTATTATGGCTGAAAAGTTTTGTTGGTCAGCTTGGTTTTGATCAAGATAAGTATGTGTTATTTTGTGATAACCAAAGTGTCATCCACTTGAGTAAGAATTCAAGTTTCCACTCAAGGTCGAAGCATATTGATGTTCGTTACCATTTGATCCGAGATGTGTTGAATTATAAGCAAATGCAGCTTGAGAAAGTCCACACCGACGACAATGGTGTTGATATGTTGACCAAGGTAGTGACGATGGAGAAGCTCAAGGCATGGTATCAGTTTTCTGGAATGGTTGAAGCAAGGTGGTAAGACCCTCCATGATGTCGGGAGGGGAAGTTTGTTGGGCTAAAATCCCTCCACATGGAGAAGCCCAAAAAATAAGCCCATAAACTTGGAAGCTTGTGAACTGTTGATTGCTCTATTGAACAACAGTTGAGATGCCTCCTCCTTGGTGATGGGAAGAAATACCCTAGCCATTTACCTGAGCTGCTAATGGAAGGAGATACTCAGGATGTGAGAAGCATATGCATACAACAAAACAAGACACAAGAGGGAAAAGAAGAAGAGGAGCTCTGTTCCAATCCGAGTGATCCTGTGCAGTTTTCATCAAGACGTCGATCGAAGTAGTAAACGTGGTTGGATCTACCTCCAATTTAGTTTGTGAGTCACTGACTCGTGGCTCTTTAATTTGTCCAGCTGGATTGATGATTGGTTGAGAAGAGCACTTGATTTGAGAGGGGTTTTTCAGTTCGGGTAGCAGCAGATTCAATACTGAGCAGATTTGGTGGAAGTTCTGTTTGAGTAGTGAAACTTTGTCCGATTTGTCTAAAATTTGTATAGTTTGTTAGGGACTCATGGATCCACATTCTTGCCGAGTTTTATGCAGTTTGGATCTGTGGTTTGTGATATATGAGCTGATAACCAAAGGAAATAGAAAGTGTGTCTTCTCTACTTGGCTGCTAGTGTACCTCCTATTAATTGTGTATGGTTGTTGATGATGATATCAAGATTATATCTTGATGATGTTTGTTGCTTCTGTTATGTACCTCTAGATGTTCTAGAGAATACTCTTTATACCCATTGTTGATTATAGTGAATGATTTGAGAGTGGGTTGTGCAAGCCTATAGTTTTTACTCCTCACATAGAGGAGGTTTTCTACGTAAATCGTTGTATCACTTTGCGCATATTCTTGTTGTTAATTCTGCTACTTATTTGTTGGTTAAAGCTATTCTCATTGGTTCACTACAAGTAAAGGTGTTGAACTTTTGGTAATTGTATTGTTTTGCCCCCAACAAGTACTACTAGCCAGGTGTCATTTGTGGAAGTTGACCAGTGAATTTCTCCAATGCGTACCTAGGTCTTCAGGAATTTGATAGAAGTAGTATTGGCCGAAGCTCGAAGAAGGTTGTGGTTAGTTGAGACACTTTGATTCATTCAATTCGTCCGAGTTGGTGAACCGACGAGCCAAAAGGTAAGTAAGTAAAGTGAGTCAATCAGGGGATGTAGAAAGGATCATCAGTCGTGTGAGTGCGTGAGTCCGTTAGATAACAACTTTGGATTATACATCCTTCGATTAGTTGATCTCACCTGTCGCATCTTAATTTGAAGATTCACTAGACGAATTGCAGTTGGGGGCGTACAACACATAGCACAACTCTGAATTGACATGGATGTTACATTTATGGTGGATCCTGATGCTATGTATTACTGCAGAGATCCACTGCATAAATAGTGTTTTATGAAAAGATGACAGAGCTCTGCAATGAAATGCAACAAACTATTGTAGCAACACACGATTGATTAGCGAAAAGCATCGTATCAAAAGCACTATGACATTGATATGAAACTTTGATTTTTGATCAAACAGTATCGATCACTGCTAATGTAAATGTATTATAGATCATCTGCATGCATTGACTACTCCAATGCGAAGGATTCTTTTCGTTTATGGTAGGATTATTTCACTTGTCATTTCGTTGAGTTTCATGTCCCTGCGTGTCCATGTCAAGCTGCCGTCGGCATGACACGAACGCAACAGCTAGCCCATCTACATTCTCAAGTTGCAGCGCGTGCGTCCTACCAACTGGGCATTTAGTAATTCTTGTCCTTAAAGCAACTCTTAACTGCATGTGTAACACTACAATCTAACAATAAGCACTATACTGTAGGCCTTCCATAAAAAATTCTAACAATAAGCACTTAAGCCTAGATATCTAAGAGAGAAAAAAAAATCTAAGCAAGCATGGTGAGAAAACTTCACCACCACCAAGCTAGCAGCAAGAACACTCAGCAAACACATTAACACCTCTCTCTTTTCCCCAACACATGCAGCCAGACTAGATCACACTGGATAACCTGACCACACCAGATCCTCAACCGATCTGGATCGACACTAGATCCCCCTCAGCCACACCAGACATGATCCTCCACAATGGGTCAAAAGATACTCCACCCTCAAAGCACCCACACCATATCAGAAGATCCTCCACCCTCGAAGCCCACACCAGATCAGATCCTCCACAAATCTAGATCCACAAAATCACCAGATCTGGTCTTCTTTCTTTTTCTATTTCTTCCCTTGCCCTTTTTCTCCCTTTTCCTTTTCCCCTTTTCTTCCTTTCTTCCTCCCGAGTCTCGACGCCTCCTGTCTCCACATTCCCTTCGAGTCCTCCTCTAACATCACCTACCTCGTCGCCTCTCCCTCGGGCGACTTCCTCCCCGCCGCGGGCGACGCCGACCTTGCACTCTATGGGAACCTCTGCTGGCGTGTCGTCCTCCACCGCGTCTCCTTCAAGGCCGCCCCCTCCACCGTCTGCTTTAGCCCCAACGGCGAGCTCATCGCCGTCGTCGTCGGCAAGCTTGTCCAAATTTGGTGCTCACCCACCTTCTGCTAGGAGTTCTTCCCCTTCCACCTCCTCCACACCTTCCCTGGCTTCGTCACTGGCACCATAGCCTTCTACTGGTCCCCTAACTCTGCGTTCCTCGTCTGTTGAAGAATCTAGACCTGTCATTATGAGTTAATGAAGTATTTTGGTGATTAATGACAAATCCATATGTGATAATAACATTTCTATTGTTATACCTACTATGTAGTCTTATTTGGATGGAAAGGTAAAAATCAAAGAGGTATGCATTTAACATCAAATTCTTATATCTTGTTGCATTTATCGGATCCAAAATATAGGTTGAACTCCACCAAAAAGTCCAACTTGAATATGTGCATATGTTCTTTTTACACATTCATGTATGTACACATTTGGTGGGGGGTTCACTCTATATGTTGTGGTTTTATTAGTATTGATCTATATTTCTTTATCCACATATACTTGAGATCTCTACTTTGAAACATACCATTGAGTATAAAACTTGTGTAGTTCATATATACTCATATGTTCTTATATTCAATTATTTGTGATCGTGATGATTGTCATCAATTACCAAAGATGGAAAGATTGAAGTATCTTGACCCACCATTATGAGTTAATGGTATGTTGTCGTATAATGACAATCACATTGTGGAACTAACATTTTTCATGAGTTGGTGAAATAGGTTGAGTTCCATGATGACGACGACTTTGGATGACATCATGAGTTGATTGTCATCAAGTCAAGTGAATGATGCATCATGTGTTGATGCATATTAAGATCTCGAAGAGAAGATGATCATGAGTTGATCATCAAGTCAAGAGAAGATCCGTCATGTGTTGATGGAGGGCACGCGAAGAAGATCATCTTGTGTTGATGATATTCAAGTCAATATTCGGGATGAAGGGTGTCATCATATGTTAATGGGCATCAAGACAAGATCCCAAAGTGAAGAAGATCATCATGCGTTGATAATATTCAAGTCAAGAATCCGGACTTGAAGTGAAGATGTGAGTCATCAAGCTTCGAGAGGATGTGCAAGGCAAAGGTATGACTAACTAGGGCTAAGGATGTGTTCCTAGTCTTTTACCGGTCTCGGTGTTTGGTTGGGAGACCAGATTGCTAGTATAGGTTAGCATACTATTAAGAGGGGGTCTTGCCTAGTAGTTTGAGTCTCATCATGTGTTGATAGCTCAATCTCACTTACTCTAGCTCACCATGGCATTATGCTAGTATTTGTGAATGTGTTTTATAAATAGTCGAGATTCATGCATTTAATCCTTTTAGCATGTGACTATACTTTGCAAATGGTTGAAGTCCATGTACCTACTCCTTGTTGCATGATCTAAGTTTGCAAATGTATTTTGTAAATTGTTAGGGTTCATGCATTGCTTTGATTCGAGCTTCTGGAAAACTATTTTGAAAAACGGTATGACCGCTATTGATAAGCGGTACTACCGCAAGTCGGTAGTGCCGATATATGTTTGGCGGTACGTATTTTTCAAAGAGCGTGTTTTTTGGATGTTTTGAATCTCTCCGATAATCAGAACAACCGCATTTGAATTGTGGTACTACCGCAGGTCGGTAGCACCGAACAATGTATGGCAGTATGTAAAATACAGAGAGTGTGTTTTCGAGTGGTTTGATCCTCTAAAAATCGGAACGACCGCACTTCAGCTGCGGTACTACCGCAAGTAGGTAGTACTGATATTTCTGTAGACGTACGTATATTACAGAGAGCGTGTTTTTGGGAGTTTTGATCTTCCTTAAATCAGTATGACCGCATTCTCTTGAGCGGTACTACTGGAGTTCAGTAGTACCGATATTTATATGGCGATACGAGTTTTCACCTTGTCCCGCTCCACCGCTTGGCACCCCAACGACAACAGCCTGCCCGGTGCCCAACCTTGCTCCTGTGACCTCCGCCCTGCTGTCGCGCGTCGCCACCGTGTTTGGCTTCGTCGTGGCCGCACCGAACCGCTGCGTCGAGAGAGGGAGAGGTGTGAGAGCCAACTATTGTTTGTTGATTGTTAGGGTTAGAGAGCCAACTATTGTTTGTTGATTGTTAGGGAGAATGACTTTGTTGTGCTTGGGTCGAATGGTCCAACGCTCAAAGGGCAAAGGCCGAAGGGTGTGTGACCATGGGTCGTCATCACATGGGCCCGTTTGAGGTTGTGGGGGCCGGAGAGAGACATAGTTTGATAGTGTGAGAGGGAGTTGTGGTCTAGTTGATCCAATTAAGAGTATATTTTATTATATATGTAATAAACATACTATATAGTGTTTTTTTTTGCAAAATTAATATGTGTTTAGTTGAACACCGTGTACCTCGAATGGATTGTTCAAAGGACTTGCTTGGTTGAAGACTTGCGGGGTCCGCCTCTTGAGGCATGATTGATGACGGTATTAAGTCAGAAATTATGCAAGCACGGGATGGTTACGTGCAGGCTTCTACTTCGATTCGGCTGCATGCTAACTGACGCAACAATCACCCAGCTAATTGGCTTTCAACTCCAATTCGTACCAGTATGTATCATACTAGTAATCTACTCTGTGTAAAAACAGTAACAAATTAGAGCCTGCCTAGTTGTCAGTCAGAGCAAGAAAGACCACGAACAGAATCTGTGTTGTCCTTTCGGGTTTTGAAATCTTACCATTCAAACAAGTCAAGCATGCTATATTCCATGTAGTTAATCTTCTTTTTAGTACCGCTCTTAATTTGCAACCAAACCACTAACAGAGCCCGTGTACTTAATTACCCTTCAATAACGAAAGAGAGTACTTACTCCCAGAACGAACATCCTGCAGCTGGGCAAGCTAGCTCTGTAGTATATTACTTACTACTGCGAATTCAATTGAGCAACTAACGATGAAACAAGTATGGGGAGCAAGCAATAAGTTACTACCGGTCAGTTGGGTATTAGTGTATTAGGTGACAATTAATGCATTGACAAGCTACGAGCATTCTTACATGCATGATGTACAATTTTAGAGAATAATTGTGTCACTTAAGGACCCTCACATCCTTATTTATAGTGCAGAAGATTACAATTTGACTCGAATTCTTAGACTCGTATACGACTTGGGCTCTTATTCAAACTATAATATCTCAAACACTCCCCGTCAAGATGGGTATAAAATAACAATCATGTCCATCTTGTTACATATTGCAATATTATTATTAGAATCTACCAAAATCTATCATTCATCGACTCCATAACCAATACTATAACAAAAAACAAAATTTGCTCACCACCACCCGGAACGTCACCAAATCCATCTCCACCATCAACCAGTTGTCCTGACCTCAATCTCCTCCTCTACCCTTATGCCTCCAGCCACCCCCAACCTCCACCACTCTGCCCACACGCCCCTAGTCTCGGCCTCCACCACCTCTACCTGTGCCGCAGACCATTACGCCTAACTTTAGTCCCAATCCTCTTTCGGACCTCTCCAGCAACACTATCTCCAGCACCCATATCAACACCACTGTACGACACCAATACCATCACTGTCGCCCGACATAGCCTCCACTGGAGCTATCACCAACTCCTGCCTTGTCATCACCATCGTCAAGCTCATCACCACCATCGAACTCATCACCGCCATTCAACACTTACCACCACAAACACATCCTATACCAGTACCAACACCAACTCCAACGAGCACATTCGCTACCAACTCCAACGTCAACACCACCTTCGTGACTGCCACCAATTCCACCATTAGCACAACCACCAAAGCCATCACCTAAATAATCTTTCCCCCTGTCTTCCATACCTTTCGTTGTAACCTCCGATATTGTCACCACCCAAGCTTCCATCACCATCATCACGGATTTCCACCATAGCAATCAATAACAACCTAATAGAAAACTTCACCACCACCAAGCCAGCAGCAAGAACACTCAGCAAACACATTAACACCTCTCTCTTTTCCCCAACACATGCAGCCAGACCAGATCACACTGGATAACCTGACCACACCAGATCCTCAACCAATCTGGATCGACACTAGATCCCCTTCAGCCACACCAGACAAGATCCTCCACAATGGGTCAAAAGATCCTCCAGCCTCAAAGCACCCACACCATATCAGAAGATCCTCCACCCTCGAAGCCCACACCAGATCAGATCCTCCACAAATCTAGATCCACCAAATCACCAGATCTGGTCATCTTTCTTTTTCTATTTCTTCCCTTGCCCTTTTTCTCCCCTTTCCTTTTCCCCTTTTCTTCCTTTCTTCCTCCCGAGTCTCGACGCCTCCTGTCTCCACATTCCCTTCGAGTCCTCCTCTAACATCACCTACCTCGTCGCCTCTCCCTCGGGCGACTTCCTCCCCGCCGCGGGCGACGCCGGCCTTGCACTCTATGGGAACCTCTGCTGCCGTGTCGTCCTCCACCGCGTCTCCTTCAAGGCCGCCCCCTCCACCATCTGCTTTAGCCCCAACGGCGAGCTTATCGTCGTTGTCGTCGGCAAGCTTGTCCAAATTTGGTGCTCACCCACCTTCTGCAAGGAGTTCTTCCCCTTCCACCTCCTCCACACCTTCCCTGGCTTCGTCACTGGCACCATAGCCTTCTACTGGTCCCCTAACTCTGCGTTCCTCGTCTGTTGAAGAATCTAGATCTACCATTATGAGTTAATAAAGTATTCTGATGATTAATGACAAATCCATATGTGAGAATAACATTTCTATTGATATACCTACTATGTAGTCTTATTTGGATAAAAAGGTAAAAATCAAAGAGGTATGCATTTGACATCAAATTCTTATATCTTGTTGCATTCATCGGATCCAAAATATAGGTTGAACTCCATCAAAAAGTCCAACTTGAATATGTGCATATGTTCTTTTTACACATTCATGTATGTACACATTTGGTGGGGGGCTCACTCTATATGTTGTGGTTTTATTAGTATTGATCTATATTTCTTTATCTACATATACTTGAGATCTCTACTTTGAAACATATGATTGAGTATAAAACTTGTGTAGTTCATATATACTCATATGTTCTTATATTCAATTATTTGTGATTGTGATGATTGTCATCAATTACCAAATAGGGAAAGATTGAAGTATCTTGACCCACCATTATGAGTTAATAGTATGTTATCGTATAATGACAATCACATTGTGGAACTAACATTTTTCATGAGTTGGTGAAATAGGTTGAGTTCCATGATGACGACGACTTTGGATGACATCATGAGTTGATTGTCATCAAGTGAAGTGAAGGATGCATCATGTGTTGATACATATTAAGATCTCAAAGAGAAGATGATCATGAGTTGATCATCAAGTCAAGAGAAGATCTGTCATGTGTTGATGGAGGGCACGCGAAGAAGATCATCTTGTGTTGATGATATTCAAGTCAGGATTCGGGATGAAGGGTGTCATCATATGTTAATGGGCATCAAGACAAGATCCCGAAGTGAAGAAGATCATCATGCGTTGATAATATTCAAGTTAAGAACCCGGACTTGAAGTGAAGATGTGAGTCATCAAGCTTCGAGAGGATGTGCAAGGCAAAGGTATGACTAACTAGGGCTAAGGATGTGTTCCTAGTCTTTTACCGGTCTCGGTGTTTGATTGGGAGACCAGATTGCTAGTATAGGTTAGCATACTATTAAGAGGGGGTCTTTCCTAGTAGTTTGGGTCTCATCATGTGTTGATAGCTCAATCTCACTTACTCTAGCTCACCATGGCATTATGCTAGTATTTGTGAATGTGTTTTATAAATAGTCGAGACTCATGCATTTAATCCTTGTAGCATGTGACTATACTTTGCAAATGGTTGAAATCCATGTACCTACTCCTTGTTGCATGATCTAAGTTTGCAAATGTGTTTTGTAAATTGTTAGGGTTCATGCATTGCTTTGATTCGAGCTTCTAGAAAACTATTTTGAAAAACGGTATGACCGCTATTGATAAGCAGTACTACCGTAAGTTGGTAGTACCGATATATGTTTGGCGGTACTATTTTCCAAAGAGCATGTTTTTTGGATGATTTGAATCTCTCCGATAATCAGAACAACCGCATTTGAATTGTGGTACTACCGCAGGTCGATAGCACCGAACAATGTATGACAGTACGTAAAATACAAAGAGTGTGTTTTTGAGTGGTTTGATCCTCTAAAAATCGGAACGACCGCACTTCAGCTGCGGTACTACCGCAAGTAGGTAGTACTGATATTTCTGTGGACGTACGTATATTACAGAGAGCGTGTTTTTGGGAGTTTTGATCTTCCTTGAATCAGTATGACCGCATTCTCTTGAGTGGTACTACTGGAGTTCGGTAGTACCGATATTTATATGGCGATATGAGTTTTCCAGAGAAAGTGTTTTGAGAATTCTTGAGCTCTGGAAAACGAAAGCTCTGTTCTAGGCGAGCGGTATGACCGCGATGCGGTAGTACCTATTTATAGTTGGCGGTAGTACCGCAACTTTATGTGTAACGGCTAGTTCAGAGCATTAAATGTTACTGTTCCGACCGTTGAGCCGAAGATCGGTAGTACCGGGTTTTCAACGACGGTACTACCGCAAATCCAGATTTTTCCAGAAAAGTGGTCGTAAGGCTAGTTTCGGTGGTGGGGGTTATAAATACCCCCTTGGCCGGTTGTGAAATAACTTTTGACACCTCATTTCATTCTATTGAGCTAGTGTGAGATTCTCCTCTTAATTGTGCATGTGTTGCACCTTATGAGCAAGGAGAGAGGTCTCTAGTTGCATGCGTTGCATCTAGAGTTGGATTTTGTGTCCACTTGAGCTTGTGAATTCGTTGTACGTGGTGAGAGTCAAGCAAATGGCTTGATTTATTACTCTTGTAGTTTGCTGACTCCTAGACGGCATTAGAGGCGTCGTGTTCAATGATCTCTTCAAAGAAGATTGTGAAGAGACCCGACGTGTTGTAAAGGTTGGAGCTCACCTACCGGAGCAGAAAAAAGCTACCACTAGTGGATTTGAGGTGTTTGGCTTAATTCGTGGAGCTGATCCAATTAGTTTGAGCTTACCTCAACGTAGATTAGGGGAGACCAACAAGTCTCCAAACACCACGGTAAAAAGTCCTTGTGTCTTTGTGGTTTGCTCTCTAGTGATTTACCTTGTGCAATTTACATTCCTAGAAATAAATTTCTTTCATATCTTTGTATATTTGCTATCATTGACATAGTCTAATATTGTTGGTGCACTTAGTGAGACTAATTATTTTAGGCCTTTATTGTGCAAAATTGATTTGACTTACTCTTCCGCATTAAAAATCGGTTTTAGCCAAATAATTTTAAAGCCGCCTATTCACCCCCTCTAGTCGGCCTCCTCGATCTTACATCTGCGCCCAGATCAGGCCATCGGCCACCAGATCCAGTTGCCTCCAGTCAAATCCCACCACCTCTGGCCGGATTCCACCTTCTCCCATGCAAGACGCCTCGAGTCGCGGCCACACCATGACACTACCGCTCTTGGCCGCCCTTAGCCACCACCACTACTCCACTGCACCACCCGGGCCACCGCCAAGCCGACGCCTGGGCTGCCGCCGTGCCCTCGTCTCCCATCTCCTCCTCCTTATGCCGGTTTGCCTCCCCACCTCCACTGCCGACCTAAGCACCACGGATCCCGTCTCCCCTCCTCTGCCCTTCTGTGTCATACGGGGACCCGCATGCAACCCGATCGGTCGCCGGTCCGCTCCCGTGTGACACAGTCACAAAGGACCACGCACGACGAGACAACGGCGACTGACATGTTGAATGAGAAACGACGATAGTGTTCCGAGATAAATGTTTGCTCCGGTTAGGATTTGGGATGGATTGGCTCTGATACCATGTAGGATTTCGGGAAAGAATTATGTATCCCTTAGGACCCTCACACCCTTTATTTATAGTGCGAAAGATTACAATCCGAATAGGATTCTTAGACTCATATACGACTTGAACTCTTGTCCAAACTAATATCCCCAACGACTATAATATCTCCAACACATGATAAGCGGCAAACTGCACGCATGTACTCCCTCCATCCCTCCAAAGTTCATCGTACACACGTACCAAGCATACACTAAATCTAAGAAAAAGCTAATGTCATTAGACTATGTATATCCCTATTAAATGACATACCACAACTACCCATCCACTTTGTTAGTATTAAAGAATTATATGGTAGAAATATTACAATAACTATATATTTGATCTCCACAATGAATTTATATTATAGGACGGCGTTTTAAAAAATATGGACTTATTTTGAGGGACGGAGGAGTATATGCAATCGAACAAGTAGCGAAATGGTTTTGGTTGAGTCACATGTCTGCCACATCAACAGATACTATGTATCTATTTTTTATGAAATCATGTACCATGTATCTATCGGTAGGGGTGAATATCGAGTCAGTACACGTCTTACCGAACTTTTTTCAAAATTGATATGATTTAATTTAATATTATTTTATTTATAGTTTAAAAGTATTTTTAAAATCTGAACCAAGCGAATGAAATTTATCTATTTCAATATTTAACCAATTAATAAACGTAATTAAAGTAATTTTGTTCCGAGCTAAACGAACACCTAACAAGTTTTTTCCCACCCCTATCTGTCGGCTCCTTAAAAGGTCTACCGATAATAAACGGCATGCACGGTCACCAAACAAAAACATCATCATATCACTCCCTTTCTTTGTAAAAGAAAATTCTATTAAATTAGGGCGTATTGTGTCCTACGGTGACCTCTGCAATTTTTCTGTTACCCCAATCATTTCACTCTCCAATTACACCAAGATGTATCATGTAATGAACACTGGACTAATCTCACCCTGCTCCGTATAAATTCCTTTTATATATTTGGGATACACTAGTTGCAAAGTTTTACGACTCACGCTTAAAATTTCTCTCTTCGTGCCTTGATGTAACATCCTGTTTTGGTTTGTAAAGGAGTTTCAAATTTCAGTTTGAAATTGAGTTCAAAAGCTTGCAAGTCAAAATCCCTAAAATTTCCAAATTCAGTTTTCGAAATCCAAAAGACCAAAACCTCTTGGGCCTCGCCCAATCCCCTCTGGCCTTTCCTTGGGCTCAGTTCCCAAGGCCAGCTCGCACAGCGCACGCACTCGGGACGCACTCTGGAGCACACCTCTAGCTCCCCTGCTGCTGCACCCGCCGGCCTCGTCGCCACCATTGTCGTCTGCGTCTGCGCATGTCCGCTCGTCACCTCCGCGTCTGCCCTCGCCCGGACCCCCCTTTCCCCCTTTGGCTCTCTCTCTCTCTCTCTCTCTGCGTCGTGTCCCTGCCACGTTATTGCCCGGACCCGCGGCTATCGCGCGTTGCAGCACCGCGCCACCTTGCCCTACTCTGCATAGTGGCCACCGCCCTTGCGTCGCGTGCGCCCTATCACCTCCATGCCCCCTGCTCCCCCTTCTTCCCCGCCGCGTGCCCCTAGCCCAGCTACGCCCGTCACACCACACACCGAGTAGCGCCACCCTCGGCCCTTGTGCGCCATCAAGGCCTCGCTAACGTCTCCATCCTCCTCTCCAGGGCTATAAGAAGCCTTGGCCACCTCGCCATTTTTCTCCCCCACCCTCTCTCTCGCCCAGAGCAACCAAAGAAGCAAGCTTTGCTTTCTAGCTGCCACACCCCTGCTGTCGTTTAGCCGCTCCGGTGAGCCCCTCACTATGCCAATCCTGTCACCTTGTGTTCCAGGGAACAAGAAAGATTTCCCTAAGTTGATTTTGCTTTTGGTCCACAGACACCTCCGGAATCATGTTTCTTCCTCAACTCTAGCCAGAACCTTCTTCGTCACCGTCAGCCGTCCTCTGTCCTTCTCTAGTGCCCCTCTTCGCTCTGGTAAAATCTTTGTGCCTCGTAGAGGCTCGTGCTCTAGCTATTTGGTGGCGCCATAGTTTTGCAGTTGGCATTGCAGCCCCGAGCGCCGCCACCACCTATCCTCGTCGCGCTGCCACCAACGACCACCATGGGCCTCGCCGCCGGCACCGTCGGATACACAAGGACACGAGCAACCCATTTTTGGCCTTAACCGGTGCCGCTGTGCTCCTCTCGTCGGCGACGAGCACGGCACTGCTCTGGGCGTCTCTATTTTGTCGGAACGGACAAGCCATGTCATCGTCATTAAATGCCAAAATCTTGGTCTGAAGGGTTAAGCTTTGTTTAACAGCGTTTAACTCCTAGTTTAAATGCTATCGGTTTCAATGACGCGTGGGCCCAGTGTATGTTTAATGAAGTTCATTAACTTGTTGTGCACTGGTGAGGCAATGCCAAGCGAGCCCGAAGCACAATAAAACCTCAGCAGGCTAGTGCACTGTGCATGTGGACTTAGTCCATGCGCTGTTCCATGAGCCTAGGCACCGTACAGCAGACCCTGCATGTCAGAGAGATAATCTCTCTCTCTCTTCACTTTCTTTTTCTGTTTTTAATTCAAATAGTAAACTTCAGAAGACCCGTTCTCCCTAGTTTTAACTTTGAATTTAATGAAATTTGTTTCTAAAAATTTCTAAATTCAAAATCTTGCTAATGAGGTAGCCTTGTTTAATTTAGATTTCATTTGTTATTTCATTTGTATTTATTTCATTTACTTGTTTTTTCCCCAGTGCGATCATCCGAATAGAGTTCGAAGGCGTGGAAGAGCCTCGGTTTGATCAAGCTCAAGACTTTCAAGACCCTCTTGCCTTTGACCCAGGCGAGTCAATACTTTGATCATATTGAACCCATATTTTAGACAAATTATATTCTATTAAAATACCAAAGTGCGTGCTTAATTCATTATGCAAATGTATGTTAAATATTTAAGGTAGTTACATACCTATTTGATAATTGGATATTATTATACCATCCTTTGACATTTGAATCCCTAAATCCTTGTCACCCAAGATAAATAAGTGGTAACTTTACTAGCTATAGGTTATACTTAAGTGATATGCTAGTCTTGCTTAAGTACTAGGACATTAACTGCCCTAATCATCTTTTAATCAAGAAATGGTTTTGGGCAGTCATTTGGGGTAAATGACTGAAATGTTTGAGATAACCTAATTTATGCTCCTTAAAAACCTAATAACTTGCTTTGTTACCACATCTAGGCGGATGGTATGATGGTGGGTGCTGATGTAGCCCAAGGAATGTTGAAATATGATATGTACCACCCAGATGATTTTAAGGAGTTAATCTTGTGATAACCTTATAATGTAAAATAATGTGACCACAAGTCTATAATGTTGTCGACCTGGATAAATAATTTGTATCCATAAGTGCGAGTTGCACCACGGAGGGACCCATGAGTCGTGTCGTTGGCGTAAGCTGTCGTGGACACGGGTCGGGATGCTGGCGTAAGCCGTCGTGTAGCGCAAGAGGGGGTCTGGGTAATGGTTGACGCAGGTGTAGGAGCATAACCCTTCTTAGTCGAAACCTTAGCGGGTGTAACTAACACTGGTGGATGCATTGTAAAGGTCTTGTGATAATTTCCCTTGATTCACATGTTTATGGAAGCATGTGTACATATCAAGACGATTATCTCTTGTGGCTCAAGTGTACAGTCTCTGCAAAGTATAAATTGTTCGAAAAGTCGTGCCTACGGTCAAGAGCAGGCATGAGAACTTACGCAAGTTAGTTTTATTTATAAAAACTTTGTGGGTGGAATAAAAAAACTCGTCGGCCGATGTGACCATGATTTTGGATTTCCTGGTAGAAGCACTCAGTATTGTTAATAAGGTGGATGCACCATAAATCAAAATTAAGTATAAGATGGAGGTAACATGTACTGTTACAAATATTGCACAATATCTCTTTAATAAAATGTGATTTGGTCAAATTGCTAAGTCATAAGAGTTTCTAATTATTGGCAATTAAAAATGTTGCTTTAGCAAATAAAAGAACCCGGACCATCCTTGTTAAAGCCTTACATATATATTATTTTATTATGTGTGTTGGCTCATGCAAGCACGGTTGTTTGTGCTATCCTCACTCACTATCTCTCAGAAGACGTGGACCAAGGACATTATGCTTACTACGATGATCTAGATGTCGGTGGTCAAGAAGATGACGGAGATTAGATTAGTTTCTATTAGTCTAGTCTCGCATCGGTCTAGCTGGCTCAGTCGGTGCTCATGTACATCAATATTATCCAAGTATTTGAATGACTTGGATAATATCGGTCGTACATAGGCTATCCCAGTCGTTTGCATGTGGAGATATGTTCTCTACCTCTTTTGCTTCCTCAATTTATGTGATGTGTGTGATGTACCCATTTGGTCTGAACGACCCTATTGTAAACTCGATCCAATGCGGTCTATTTGAACTATGATGTGTTGTAATAAATGAATGGTTTAATTTACATTCTGTATGAAATAATTAAATGATATATCTGTCTAGCACTATCAACTAATCAGATAATAGTTCGGTAGTTTCACTTTTCGATTGCAAAATCCTGAACCGACACTTCATCTCGAGCATTGATTTCTGATCCGACAGTGCATGAATACGCACTGAAATGAACGGCAGAGTACAAACCCTCTTTAAGAAGGAAAGAATAGGACCATTTCTAGGCCAGATCTTTTCTGAACGGCAGAGGTACATCAATCACTCGGCTTCAAGTGCTGGTCCCCTCTGCAATGCAAAGGAAGGAATAGGACCAATTCTAGGCCAGATCTTTTCTGATAACCTCAACCCCAGGGTGCTCGGATTTTTCCTCATCTGAGCAAAAGCTCTCCCGGCGCCTTGCAGCATGCAAACGGCAGGAAAAGATGATCAGGGATCACACGAACGATGCTGGCTTGTGAAAGTTTTTGGTGCATCATCAACAAGAACAACAAGAAGTAAGGTTGTTGGAGCACAGGATGATGTATTAATTGGAAACAGGCTGTAGTACTTTTATTCTTTAAGCAAGCATGTTTATTTTCAGAATATATATATCTTGCAGGTTTATTTTCAGAATATATATATATAACACAAATTTGCGTTTGTGCGTTGAATAAGTCATTCTACGCACAGACCAGCCCACTACATGCGGACCAAGCTGCCCCTACGAAGCGCCGAACATGCTGTTTTAACCCACTAACCCACGATCTCCACACGTGATGTCACGCGTCCAGTGCGCACTATAAAGAGATCGAAAGTAATTATGATAGTAATTTTATTGCTGCACGTATCACCATGCTTATTTTTTTACGATTGATTGTTTCATACGCGCATGGCTGGATATGCAGTAAAGCATAAGTAGAGTCCAATAAATCTTTGTGTAACATAGCAGTAAAGTCATGTGGATGTTATAGTAAAAAAAAATTTAGTAAATGCGTATAGAAGTTTTTTTTGTGAGACTTATATCATTTTGTTACCCTCAATATCACCAAGCTACTTGTGAAAACCATTCATGAATCGAAGCTTCTAATCAAAAGTAATTGCGGAAACAAGAAAAGAAACATTCGTGTACAAAATAAGAAACTAGTTGTTTGCTAGTTGGTTGTCTACTTGTATGTACTAGTTCGCTAAGATGGCAGTAAGTTATGTAGATGTTGCAGTAAGCTTTTTATAACAGATCAGTAAAACCATGTGGAGGTTGTAGGAAATATATTTTTTAATAAAGCAGTAAACTACAAGTGGAGTCCAGCAAATCCTTTTATAACAGAGCAATAAAGTCATATGGAGGTGGTAGTAAATATCTTTTAGTGATGTGGTAAATATTTTTTAGTAAACACATAAATATATTTTATTTGCAATACTTATATCATTCTGTTACTCTTGTCGTCACCGAGCTACATGTGAAAACCGTTCGTGAATCAAAGCTTTCAATCAAAAGTTATTACGGAAAAAAAGAACATTCATGTACAAAAGAATAAACGGATTGTTTGTTAGTCAATTGTCTCTTTGTCTGTACTAGTTGACTAAGATAGCAGTAAAGTCACATGGATGTCGTAGTAAATATCTTTTAGCGACGCAATAAATCTTTTTAGTAAATGTACATAGAGGTTTTTATTTGCGAGACTAGTATCATTCTATTACCCTCGTCGTCACCAAGCTACCGGTGAAAACCATTCGTGAATCGGAGCTTTCAATCAAAAGTTATTGCGAAAACAAGAAAAAAACATTTGTGTACAAAACATGGAACTTATTGTTTGATAGTTGGTTGTCTACTTGTCTGTACTAGTTGGTTAAGATGGCAAAAGAGTCATGTGGAAGTTGCAATAAATCTATCTGTAATAGAGCAGTAAAGTTTTTTTATAACAAAGCAGTAAAGTACAAATGGAGTGCAATAAATCTTTTTGTAACACAACAGTAAAGTCATGTGGAGGCGGTAGTAAATCTCTTTTAGTGATGCAGTAAATATATTTTAGTAAATATACATATTTATTTTTATTTACAACACTTATATCATTATGTTACCCTCGTCGTCACCAAGCTATCGGTGAAAACCGTTCGTGAATCTGGAGCTTCTAATCAAAAGTTATTGTAAAAATAAGCAAAGAATTATTTATGTTCAAAACTAGGAACTGATTGATTGCTAGTTAGTTGTCTACTTGTATGTACTAGTTGGGTAAAATGACAGTAAAGTCACGTGGAGGTTGTAATAAATCTCTTTTAGGGATGCAGTAATTTTTTTAGTAAACATACAGAGATGTTTTTATTTGCGAGACTTACATCATCATGTTACCGTCGTCCTCACCAAACTATCGGTGAAAACCGTTCGTGTATTGGAGCATCCAACCAAAAGTTATTGTGAATAAAATAAAAGAAATGTCCATGTACATAACAAGCAACCAATTATTTGCTAGTTGGTTGTCTACTTGTCTGTACTAGTTGGCTAACATGGCAATTTTCGACTGTTGGCTTCTGCGAATCTCGCCTGGTTTATCTGTAACGCGCAAAAGCCGCCGCGCATCTCGTCGATGCTCCACACGTGATCTCCTCGCCCGGTCACCTTCCTTGCCTATAAAGAGGAGCCATGCGCACCCTCTCCTTCCTCCTCCCATCCCCGAACCTCTCCCTCTCTCTTGCCTTCTCCTCTCTGCATTTCGAGTTCTTGTCACCGCTGGCCGAGCACCTCTCGCCGCCGATTACACCAGCTCCCATGGTTCTCTGGTGGCACCGTCTCCACCACCAGCATCGCGAGTCCACGTTCTACGCTGTGCTCTCCCTCTCTTGGCCGGAGCGTCACCGGAGCCGCCGCGCCACCGTGACCTAATTTGCTCCATCGGTGTTCTCGTTGCGTTCCATCGTCGCCAAGGTGAGCACTGAGAGCCCCTTGTCATCCTCATATCCTCCCCCGATTCCCATCTCCCATCTCCCCTCTCCCTTTCTCCTTGTCGTAAACAGAGTTTCCCCACCACCGGCCAAAGATATTTCCACCACCGTTCCCGGCGTCGTCGACCTCTCCCCGCCGCCTTCAACCCCACCTCCAAAACCGCCTCATCGTGTTCTACGCGGTGCCCCCTCCGCTTTTGCTGGAACTTCATTGTGTGAACTAGCTACTGATTATGGGACTAATTCAGAATGCATAAGGGATTTTGGGGTGTTCCCGGGGTCCTTATAGTCCCACCGCGACAGCGTCGATAAGCACTACATCCGCACGCATGTAGTCGCGCGATCGGGAGGTGGTGGACATCCGATGCGACGCCGGGCTTGGCGGTCTTGGCGCGACGTATCGCGAATCGTGGTGACGCAGCGTGTCACCGGGTTTCGGATACCTCCGCCCTCCCTGGATGTCTGCTGCTCCTTCAGCCATGGTCCTTCAAAATGTTTCACATCGGATGACCACAGCTGGACCTGCGAGTGTGCAGAGTCAACATATACGCCGAGGACGACGACGTGGACCGGCCGACCATGGGTACAGTGTGGTGCCGCCGACGGGTAAGTTTCCTGAACATTTATTCATTTCGATAATGTAATTCAATTTCGTGTGCTAAGTTTTCATTGGTCTTTTCCACAGGTCACCTACACACCGATCACCACGCATGTGTCCTACCGGACTACGTTGCGATGTTCATGTCCACCGATGATGACGATATGTGCCACCCAGCTCCTACCATGGAGCAGTACAGGGCGCCGAGTTTGGACAATGGCAACCAGGGTTTGGAGCGTACACAGGGCAGAGCTCCTCTGGGTTGGCTGGCCCACCGTACGTCCAAGGCCAGAGCTCCTCCACACGACCGGAGTTGCTGACATCGTACCTTGGGGGCGGACAATTCGAGAGCGGATTTATACCGTCTGTCGTTCATGGCTTCATTGCAAGTGGTCCCCAATTTGGCATGTCTCAGTAGGTGGATATCGACGCTTACCAGACTCACTTGCATCAGCTTACTGGTGCACCTCCGCCCACTCAACATACTCAACGGTCTCCGTACCCCCCCGATCCGACACACGCTCTCTGGATCGGCTGACATATCCCACGGGACACGCTCGATGCAAAATAAGGCCGCACACGCACCGGCAGACGCAGCCAGCATAGAGCAGTGGCTTAGACGAGTGAGCCATATTGTATCTCGTGTTATGCAATTCCATTTTGTATATTTGTATTCATGTTTTGTTTTGCTATAATTGTATGCAATATTTTGTATGCCATGTGTGTACTGATGTGCCATACCGTATATCGATATTTTCAATGGAGTTGCAATGTAGCTTTTTCCATACATAAAATTGAGGGCATTTTGGAATGGTTACAAGTATTACATTGGTGTTCGAATTCATTGTAACCTTGTGTGATTCCCAAACCCTAATATCCGAGACTCTAATTCTATTAGATATGACTAAGCCTATTTCGTTATAAGTACTTTGTGTGGGAATTCATGAAACCCTCATTTCCGAAATCTAATATCCAAATTTTTTTAGACCTTTAAACCCTTTTTTTAGATAATTTCAGAACACATACAAAATTGTATAAAAAAGTACACAATCAAGTCCAATGTGTAAGGAGCCTTCAAAACAAAATTCGTATTTTTTGGAGCTCATTTTCTATATTTATAAATTGCTACAAACAGTATATTAAATGAATTTACTAGAAAAATTCAAAGCTCAAAAAATCTAGAAACATTACACAAGCATGTGTGCTATATTTAAAAATTCCATAGATAATTTAATAATTTTTTGAGCTCATCTGCTATATTTAAAAATTAATACGAACAACAGTATCTAAAAAGAGAGAAAAGGTGGCCGTCTGCTGAAAGGGGAACGCCGCACGGCGACCGTACGGGCATTGGCGACGCCGCACAGTGGCCATGTGGTCCGCATGGTGGCCCTGCGGGATTGGATAGTGTAGGCACGCCTGTCGTTCGCACGATGACCGTGCGGCTCGGGGTATAATTTTGTAAACACATAACTACAGCTGCTATTTTTACAAGTACACGTTAGAAGAGAGCTAATACGGGTAAAAACCCAGGCTGCTAGCTTGGAGAAGTGCATAGGGAAAGCCTAGAAATACAAATGACTGAAAACAATGGCATGACCCATCAGCACCATGTGCATATCCATCCTGAACTGTGCAGAAAGGCAGGTGTATGTACAGCAGGAACCGGACAAGACAGAAACCAAAGGGAAACACGCATGTCCATAGAAACATGTTTGGACAATTCAGCAGGGTCGTTACTCTCATTTTTTTGAAACATATGGGGAATTTTTGGCCGATACGGCCGATTTTGATACCGTATTTGCGGTTTTAACCAGCGCGCAGTTGAATTTGCAAAATTAGCCGAGTTGGCGCCGACGCCGGGCGCCGTACGGCTGAACGACGAGGCAGTCACGGGCGCAGCGGCGGCGCACGCCGGCCGCCACATGGCGCTTGGCCGCGCCAGCGCCCATGGGCCTTGGTTATGGCGATGGGCTCGCGCCCTGTGGCCCGCCACGCCAGGTGTGCGGGCGAAGCAGCTGCTCGCACATGAATGCTTGCATGGGCCCGCACACTAAGAGCAGTTGCTGGCGCGCGCGAGTTGCGCCATGCGCCATGCATGCGGATGCGCCGGGGCGACATTTGTCAAAACTTTCCACCGAAAGAATAAGCAGCCTCTCTCTCACCCACTACACCCGCCACGATCCGAATGCTGTACGGAGAATTAAAAACGTTGGGGTGGCCATATTTCCCACCGCCCATCCTCCTCCTCCGCACATCTGTCGCCCCATCCAGAATTCCGCGCCAATGCTTACGAATTCCGGCGCCAAGGCCGCGACTCCTCCTCCACTCGGCTATAAATCTGGGACTCGCACTCGCTTCTTGGTCATATCAATTGCGTTTGATTTCGTTCTTGCGCTCGTCACGAGAACTCGAGAACGTAACATAATTAATTTTATTGGGAGGTAATTGTTTTCTCGCTTCGTCACTCGGCCTTGATTTATGACTTCCTCAGAAGGGTGATTTATTACTTCCTCAGAAGGGTGATTTATTACTTCCTCGGAAGGCGTGTAATTTGTGTTATGCTTTTGCCGTTATTGCCGTAGTCGTAATTAGTTAGTCTTTGTTAGCTAGTCGTAATTAGATAGTTTAGGGTAATTAATTAGTAGTAATTAGTTAGTCGAGTAGTAATGAATTAGTTTAGTGCTAATTAATTAGTCGTAATTAGTTTAGTAGTCATCGTACAAAGATATGAAGTAAGTGGAAATAAAGTCTGGTATTTTTAGTGGTAATTAATGAACCGTAATTAGTTAGTTTAGAGATAGTTAATTAGTCGTAATTAGTTAGTTCAAGAGTAATGAATTAGTTTAGTGCTAATTAATTAGTCGTAATTATTTAGTGGTTGTTGTGGGTTTAGGTATTTTCGAACATGCAAGACTTGATTGTATTTTACGGCGATGGGCTTGCACGTAGGACACGATGGGTTGGACACGTCGAGATGCCAAGACAAGGTGGTCGGCGGAGAGGCTCCACGCGATGAATATTCACGAGTCAGCGAAGTCGATCCGGAGGAGTTCCTCACGAGCCAAGGACGAAGAAAGTTATGATTGAGGCGATCACCGCACCAATTATGTGTGGGAGCTCAGAAGGTGGATGGAAGCATAGCATGGAGGCAAGACATGGAGATTGTCTCCCGGCCGAGGCGGCCATTCACGGAAGCCTATGGTGTACGCCAATTTCGTACATAGGGCGCCTGAAACCCCGATGATGCAGAGGTTCGCATAAGCGGGCAAGCGCACCGAAGCTCAAGATGGCAAAGACGGAATGTCCGCCTCGGAGGAAGTCCGTGCCTAATTTTGAGCCAAATGAGGGGCGGAAACATGGTGGTCGACCCGCATCGACCGCCACGAGTATCTACCGGACGAGACTCTCGGGTTGGAGTCCGACGAGACACCGACCCAAGCTCGGATGGTAAGACGAGGACGCACACGGCCGGTGGTCCTTACGTGGCATCGAGACTTGATGATATCGCGGTGCGTTCGCTCGTACTACCGCAAGAAGAAGGCTCCCAGTGGGGGTTTGAAGCCAACACCCTCTTAGTTGGGCAGCGCTTCCCGAACAAGGTGGCCGTGCGGCGCAACCGCGAGGAGAAAATCAGCATGCCATGGACACGGATGATGTCGCCTCGTGCAATAACTCGAACTCGTTGTGGTACAACGAGTAGCACCTCGCCGGTCTTCGTTGGCCAACAGCAGACGACGGCCGTAGCCCACCGTAAGCCCATGGTGGGCGCGTCTATGGGGTCATGTGGTATGTCGTCATATGGGAGAGGGAACGGGTGCGCCGCTGTCTCAATGGTCGGCCGCCCAACAGGGAAGTGCTCCCAACTCCACAGTTGCAGGAGCACGTAGCACACGACTAGGTTGCTACCATAGCCGCGCTGCCGCAAGCGCCACACAACCCTCGGATGTAAGCGCAAAGGACTACCGATCCCCGGTGTAGTGCGGCATCGGCTCGGCCCGCGTCAACCAAAGACTCGGCGACGCGATGAAGTCGGGTTCAAAAATCGCCTTTGTGGTTGGAAACAGACCCAACCAAAGAGCCGGAGAAGGTAAGCAACGAGATGCGCCCTAACGACGCCTCAGTGCACTCGCGGCATTCACGAATCGCTTCATTTCACCGAGGGACGCCACGTGCACCCTCCGGCAGAGGTTGGCCAAACCCGCTTCCACTGACCTTCCATCCGCCTCTGAGGGCGGAACAAGCGGCACACCCGGACGGGAGACCACCAAGAACGAGACATCCTCTAGGGTGATCGTCATCTCACCCCACCGAAAATGGAAGGTGTGCGTCTGGGCCTCCACCGGTCCACAAGTGCGACAATAGGTGCCGTCTAGGTGAACCCCGTTGGAAGGACACCATCCTCGCAAAGGGCAACAAGCCCGCCTCCCTGAGGATCGGGACGTAACGATCGCCTAGCGCCCACCACCCCTCTCCGCCCAAGCGCCAGAGCGGAGGGCCATCCACGCCGCCGATGAGCCACACTTGCACGGTGGTCCTCATCGAGAATTGTTCTAGTAGCTCCGGTAGAGACATGACTAGCAAAACATACATAGCGAACATTATCGACAATGTGGCTAATTAAACATAGAAGAATGTAGCTAAATTAAAAATTACGATAAACCTACTCGCGAACGGCGGCGGACGGTTAATAACGTTGAAATATAATCGAGAGCAAGCGCATGAAAAGAAAAGAATGAGCAGAGGAGCGAGCGAGAGTGATCGAATATGAACTTAGCGTAAGAACGATCGCGAAATGAAATCGCGCTGATCGCTCTCCAATATATCTGAAGCGTGGTCGTATGCCCACTCGCGTCATCCCAAGGGCGCTGGAAGACGCTCGCCGGCGCCAAACCGCTTAGTTTTGTAAATACACTCGCACGCTGGTTAAAACCGCTAATACGCTGCGCAAATCGGTCGTATCGGCCAAAAATTCAACATATGGGTCGTCCATTACTGTCCTATCAGTCTTTTCTCGACATAAAACGAGCACAGAAAAAGAAACAAAAATCCATCATTGCTTCTGCCCAAAAAAAAAAAACAGCGCATCAATTCAACCAATTCACCACTGTTCACATGCTTTGAACAGTGGGGTGTGTGTGGTCCGATTTGCTGGTCGTGCTCCTTCCTTCACATCTCCTCCTTATTTTCATCTTTCTCTTCTTGTGTGAGCGCAAATGGATAACCATAATAATATTCAGCTGGGATTAGGCAGGCTAGCGTACAAACAAAAACAAAATAAAGCCAAACAAAATAACCCTAATCGAGGTGGTTAGGAGCAGTCATGTGTAGTGCCTTGTTGCAAACAAATGCTGCTTTGACTAGTGTGGGAAATGAAATAAAGTGCTCAGGCGTTTTTTTTAAAAAATATTGTTTTGAAAAAAATACAAAATAACAATAGCAGCATATCGTGGTTTCAAATAACTGCAGCAGTCTAAAAAGTGAAAATAAAGTTCAGGATGTTAATTTTAAAATATAATATAAAAGGGATTAATTTTAAAATAAAGTTTCTGCACGCAGAGGCTGCCCGGGGTACACGGGTGCTTGACCCAGAAGCAAGAGACGGAGACCCAAACAAAAGCGAAGTTCTGATCGCCATCATCGTCGTCATACATGTGCCAAGAAAGTCCAGTGACATGTGGATGGATGCTCACGTCACCCCTCAGATGCAAAATCTGTTCTGTTCCTACCAACAGTAAATCTTTGCCATGCCAGTCAGAGAGTGAGAAGTTGATAGCTCAGATCACCTTTTTCGTAGAAGTAAGAAAGTGAGAGGTTGATCAGCTGTAACTTTTTCGTATCTCCGGAAGCGATAATCTTGTTTTTAATATACGTTGTATCATATTTAGAGATAACATCTCTAACAAATAATCCCTAACACATTCTTCAATATTTATATTATTTTTTTTAAAACAGACTCACATATCAACTAGAATAGATTAATGTATCTTATCTTATTTTGTATTATCTTATTTTGTTTCACACGTACAATAGTTTCTTGTGAAGCGACGATACGTGCCCTCTATCCTCTTCTAATTTTATCAACATTACATAATTAAAAAAACGATAATAAATATAATGTCTTCGTAAGTCGGTCTCAGGTCTACCCAAAAAAAAAGTTCACTGCTCAGCTAGTAGCCTACTACATAACCACTGGTTGGATACCGGAGAGTACAGCCATCCAGCTCCTCTGCTTTGCAACAGTAATGTAATCCCTTCCTCCCACCTGTCGTTGGTTGGTTAGGGTCTTTTTGGAACTCAGTAACTGAGAAACACAGAAATAAGAAAAACACAGTAATTGAATATCATGTCTTGTTAAATCCTACGGGATTTAGAAACACAACAATGTGTAACAAATAATATTGCTCTGTTGAACCACAAAAAAAAACACAAGAATTTTGGTGATTGCCAGGGTTGTCATACACTCAAAGGAAAATTTCCGAGAGTCTTGAGTGGACGTTTGTTTTCCTCCAAAATTCCCATGAAAGTACATCGTGCCATCGGAATTTCAAAAAAAATCATCTTGCGATTCCCTTTGAACCAAATGCTCCACATAGCAATTTTCCCATAGGAATGAATTCCTCCTAAATTTCTTTGTTTTTCCTTCAATCCAAAGAGACCCTTAGATTTTAAGGCTTTAGCTGTGTTCATCCATCCATCACTCGTATCAGTATGACCACTGTATCAAAACACTTATAATAGGTGTGTCTAGAAAATTACAACTACTCAAGTATGCAGTTAATAAAGAATTCACGAACGATAAAAAATCAATGAAGATAAAAATTACCTACGAATGATGATGGTTAATAACGCTGAAATATTCATAAAAATATAATCGACTAAATAAGAGAGCGAGCGATTACAAAATGAAATCGTGCTCACTTGTTCCCCGATTTATAGCCGCTGCGAGGGGGGGGGGTCCTTCCCCCACCCGAGCTAATTGAAACTCACGGACATGCATCAGGCAGAGATTTGATGGAATTGATCGAAGGAGAGAACAGACGTGGAATTAGGGGAGGGGTCTGGCACTTCGGAGTTTCTCCAAATGACAGATGGAATCCACCCATGGTTTTTTTTTATTTTTTATTTCTCCCTAGAACCGGACTGTACATTTGGCACGAGGGGGAGGGAGGCATGAAGTAACATAATTCCAAAAGACGTGTTGTGGAAGTAGGCACTAAAAATAAAGTTCCAAATGACAGTGAATTTGTGCATTGTCCTAATTTTATCCATTTTCTACTTCACATTACATTATCTTCTCCGAATTTTGTATTCCGAACTATGCGGACACTTAAACGTATTACAAAAATTTTAAAACAAAATTTTAAAATTTTAAAAATTCGGCTACACTACACACAAATAAAAGAAAAACCACAGAACCATTCCGTCGTCATTTCAATTGACGACAAGACTCATGTCACCAATTCAAATGACGATATGGTTCTGTCGCTAATTGAAATGACGACAACAGCCTCCCCACTGTTCCAATTAGCGACAGATTGGAATGGTGAGAAAAGCCAATAACGACAGCGGTCTAGTTTTGTAAAACAAAATTAACTATTTAATTTTGTGATTATCTTTTAAAATAGTATTATTTTTTTAAAAAAATCCACCTTGTGACTGTGGTGAGCTCGAGCTCCTATCTGCAAAAAAGAATAGTGTTTTTTCTTCTTCTTCCGGTGTTTCGTTTCTTCACTTCTTGTGTTTTCCCTTCCAGGAGTGGCGCCACTGTCGGGTAGCCAGTGGGTGGTGCTTCTTTAACTCGCAGCTTTAGCCTCTTCTTTTTCTTCTTCCTCCCGCGATTGCAAATCGCAATCCCATCTCTGCCTCCCTCTTCCTTTGCTCCTGTCATGTTCCTGCTTTCTTGATCTCTGGCTCGATCTTATCCTAGTTTCCTCCTGTTGCTAGCTACCTCGTTCTTGATTGTTCTTTCGCCTTTCTTGGTCTGGTCTGATCAAGCACAGTTTCTTGATCTTAGCAGGTGAAGCAGAGTTTGTTCTGCTCTGCTCGGCAATATAGTCTGTTCATGACATGGATACGTACAGATACGTAGGCGTATAGGTAGGTAAATACGTGGATAGATTGCTGTGGACTGTGGTGCTGCAAAATCTTTGGTCTTGGCGCTGTACGGAGCATGTCGGAGTCCAGCAGCGCGTTCGAGGTGAATGTGCCGTCGTCCAGCGCCGGCGAGCCGGTTCCAAGAACGGTCGCTGCCCATGGGCGGGCCAAGAAGCCGAAGGGCGACGCGCGCCCGGGCGCGGGCGGTGGCGGCAGCGTGCCGTTCCACAGGCTGTTCGCTTTCGCAGACGGCACGGACGCGGCGCTGATGCTGCTCGGCACGCTCGGCGCGGTGGCCAACGGCGCCGCGCTGCCGTTCATGACCGTCCTGTTCGGCCGGCTCATCGACGCCTTTGGCGGCGCCGCCGGCGCCCGCGACGTCGTGGGCCGCGTCTCCGACGTCTCCCTGGAGTTCATCTACCTGGCGATCGCCTCGGCCGTCGCGTCATTCGTTCGTAAGTGCGCCACTGAGCTACCAGCACTGCACTTCGACTGCTGCACTCTGTGAATTTTATCTGTGATCGACCAGAGGTGACGTGCTGGATGATCACCGGCGAGCGGCAGGCGGCGCAGATACGGAACCTGTACCTCAAGACCATACTCCGGCAGGAGATCGCCTTCTTCGACAAGTACACCAACACCGGCGAGGTGGTCGGGAGGATGTCCGGAGACACCGTCCTCATCCAGGACGCCATGGGCGAAAAGGTCGGCAAGTTCATCCAGCTTGTGGTGACCTTCTTTGGAGGCTTCGCCGTGGCCTTCGCGCAAGGTTGGCTCCTTACGCTAGTCATGCTGACCACCATCCCGCCGCTTGTCCTCGCCGGCGCGGTCATGTCCAATGTCGTCGCCAAGATGGCGTCGCTGGGGCAGGCCGCGTACGCGGAGGCGTCTGTCGTCGTCGAGCAGACCATCGGTTCCATAAAAACAGTAAGATTTCAGACTTCACAGCCCTGCCAATTCTGTGCCTCCCATTCTCCCAAGAATGACAAGGCTGTGGAACAACACAGGTTGCATCTTTCACCGGAGAGAAGCGGGCAGTGGAGAAGTACAAAAGGTCACTGAAGAGAGCTTACAGCTCCGGCGTCCGGGAGGGCCTCGCCACCGGCGTGGGCATGGGCACGGTCATGGTGCTCCTCTTCTGCGGCTACTCCCTGGGGATATGGTATGGAGCCAAACTGATCCTGGAGAAGGGCTACACCGGCGCCCGAGTTATGAATGTCATATTTGCAGTTCTCACCGGCTCGCTGTAAGTTCCGTCGTGCCTTTCTGATCATTTCAGTTGCAGTGATCTCAATTTCATGATTGACAATTAGCCATCTATTTCAGTAACTGATAAAGCAATCACCAAGTTTATCATTTCAGTCTTATCAGGAAAGAATACTGAAGGTTGCAGAAGAGAAAAAAATCACCAAAAAAGTTCATTCCTTTTTCAGTATCTGATAGAGCAATCTTAGCCATCTATTTGGATTTTGTGCTGATTTAGACAAGTTAGGTCAGGCACAGACGCTAAGTAAGCTCCTGTTTGACAGTGATAAGTGTCACATGTGTATTGTACATGGGTGCTCTTGTACAAGGGGCTTTTTGCATATAAAACACATATGTACTTGTATATATATTGGTCCATTGGTCTCATATTGAATACAAGAGTTATTCATAACATGGTATCAGAGCAAGGTTAGGTCAGGGTCTTACCGTTGCCGCCGTCGGTCTTTCTGCCGGTCGCCGCCGCCGCCCTTCCCATGTCCTCTGCCGTCTTTTTGTCGGTCGCTGCCGCCGCCCTTCCTGTGTCCTCTGCCACCACCCGTCGCTTGTCGTCGCCGGTCGCCGCTGTTGATCTCTTCTGGACGCCGCGTTCGACGCCGACGTCGTGCCTCTGCCTCGGCCGCCGCCACCGTTGCCTCTTCACCGAGCTCGGGGTCGCTCGGGGCGTCTCGGCCCTTCTGCGCGCAGCGAGCCCTCTTGCCGCTCGGTGCCTCCATCCCACCGGCAGCCGCCGTCGCTTCGCTTGTGCTCGCCGAGCCGCCAATTGCCGAGCCACCGCCGCTCGGGAGACGCCGCCTCGCCCACCGACACTCGAGGAGACGCGCGCACCGCCACGTGTTGCTCGGACTGCCGCCGCCGTGAGACGCCGCACCATCGCCGGTCCCCGCGCTGCCGCCGCACAAGCCGCATCCTCCGCCGCCGCTGCCATTTCCTCGCCGGTGTGTAGTAGCTATTGCTGCCGCTGGATCTTCCGCCGCCGCTGTCGCCAGGGGGGCACCCTAGTTCCCCCCGTGCGCAGGCGCTATCCACCGCGGTTTGGGCCGCAAGGAGCCGGCCCACCGGCTCTTTTATTTTGAGTCGAGGAAAGGAAAAAAAACATCGTTCTAACAGCCACGCCATCCAGCGCCGCCCGTTAGACTTCGTTACCTTGGTCGCCACGCTGTCCAGCACCGCCTACCAATGGGTATTGTTTCTGTTCCTCGTTGCTCGGTGATCTTCAATGGTCTAAATTATCGGAACTGGTTTCATCATATGTGCCACCACATGCGTGGTCAGCGCCTTTGGGAGCTTCTTACTGGCGAGTTGCCTTGTCCGCCTCGTCCTGCTCCGCCTGCTGAGCCTATGCTTCCGAAGGATGCTTCCGAAGACACTCATACAAAGGCATGTGGGGTTTTTTAGGATGCTATGGAGACTTTTCAAACTCAGTATGTTGCCCACAAGACATGGATTGATGAGGATGCTCGTGCCTCTGCTATTTTGGTTGCTAGCATGGAGGTGCAATTCACTGGGGATGTGGTTGGTATGGCTTCAACACAGTTGATGTGGACACATCCGCGCAACCGCTATAAGCCGTCTGGTGATTCGTTGTATCTTTCTGTTGTGCGTCAAGAGAAGTCGCTGCAGCAGGGAGATGCCACTGTGGACGAGTTCTATGCCCAATTGTCTGCGGTATAGCGTCAAATTGACTCTTTGGGACCGAATGTTTGCCACACATGTAAGTGTTGTCAGCGTCGTCAGTCTTACCTGGAGCTTCGTCGTATCTACGACTTCTTGACCCGTCTTCGGGCTAAGTATGAGCAGACTCATGCTCAGTTACTGGCATGCCACCCTCGTGTGACCTTGTTGGAGGCCCTTGCCGTTGTTCGTGCTGAGGAGATTCGCCTTTGTGTTGCGGGTCTATTGCCGTCACCGTCGTTTCCTTCGATTCTGGCAGCTCCTCTAGTTTCTACACCCGCTACGTCTCCAGCTACTCCTTCACCAGTGATGACTTCACCAATGACAGCTGTTGTTGGTAGGGGACTACATTGTACTTACTGCAACAAGGATGGACATGTACAACAGACCTGCTACAAAAAGAAGAAGGGTTTACGTCATGGTAGCCGTCCTTCACAGGGAGCTAGTGGTTCCTCCTCTCAGAGGAGCTCTGGTGCTTCTGATTCTCAAGAGTTTCTCACACTGTTGCGTCGTATGGCTGCTCTTGCACCGTCCGGTTCTGTTGGTTCTGCTGCATAGTATTCCAGTGAGAGACCACCTTCTACTTCTTCCTCAGGTATCTTACCTTGGATCCTTGACTCTGGTGCTTCCTTTCATATGACACATGTTTCCACCAGTCTTACTTCTATTCATCCTTTAGCTGCTCTTATCACTGTTCAGACAGCAGATGGAACCTCTCTTTCTGTCGCAGGATGAGGCACTCTCTCGAATTCCTCTTTTTATATTCCTGTTGTTTCTTATGTTCCCAAACTAACCATGTAGCTCATCTCTGCCGGTCAGCTCACTGATCATGGTTGTCGTGTTATTCTCGACTCTGACTCTTGTTGTGTTCAGGATCGACGCACGGGGACTCTGGTTGGTACTGGCCCTCGCCGCCATGACTCACAGCGTCCCTGGGAGCTTGACTGGCTTCATCTTCCTTTTGCTGCCCCTACCAGTCTTGTTGTCTCCACCGACACCACTGCTTCTGCTGCATCCTCCACTGCGGCTTTTGCTCAGTGGCATCATCGTTTGGGACATCTTTGTGGGTCACGTCTATCTTCTTTACTTCGTCGTGGTCTTTTAGGGTCTGTGTTTAGTGATATTTCTCTACATTGTCAGTGTTGTAAGCTTGGTAAACAACTTCAACTTTCTTATCCTTCCAGTGAGTCAGTGTCACAGTGTCCCTTTGATCTTGTTCATTCTGATGTCTGGGGTCCGGCCCTTTTGTTTCAAAAGGTCATCGATATTATATAATTTTTATTGATAATTTTTCTCGCCACACATGAATATACTTTATGTCATCTCGTAGTGAGGTTTTATCCATCTACAAAACTTTTGCCACCATGATTTGTACTCAGTTTGTCCTATTCGTGTCTTTCATGCTGACTCTGCTGAGGAATAGTTGACAGGGGTCCTTCATGGTTTTCTCGCTGAGCAGGGCACTCTCTCTCAGTTTTCTTGTCCTGATGCCAATGCCTCGAATGGTGCGGCTGAACGGAAGTATCGTCATCTTCTTGAGACAGCCCGTGCTCTTATGCTTACTTCTGCTGTCCCACCACACTTTTGGGTTGTAGCTGTTTCTACTGCCACTTTGTTGACTAATATTCAGTCTTCTTCTGCTCTTCAGGGCGGGATCCCAGTTGAGCGTCTTTGTGGCAAGACTCCTGACTATTCTAGTCTTCGCCTTTTTCGGTGTGTGTGCTATATTCTTGCCCTCGTGAGTGCACCAAGCTGACCGCTCAGTAGTGGAGTGCGCCTTTCTGGGCTATAGCGCTGAGCATAAGGGATATCGTTGTTGGGATCCTGTTGGCCGACAGATGCGGGTTTCTCGGGACGTCACTTTTGATGAGTCTCGTCCTTGCTACTTTCGTCCTTCTCCTTCCACCACTCCAGCATCTCTTGTTGAGCCGCTTTCTTTTCTGACTTTTCCTGCCACCCCCATAGTCACCACACCTCCATCACCGCCTTTGGCCTCTTTGGTTCCTCCTTCACTGTCTCCTTCGCCACCGCCACCCTCTCCAGAGGCTCCTCCCGGCCTTCGTCCTTCTTATCCTCTTTACTACACTCGTCGTCCGCGAGTTGAGGATTCTTCTGATGCGCCATCTTCTTCTGATGGTTCATCTTCTTCGGTCTCTTCTCGATATGCTCTTTGTGATCGCCAGTCTATTCGGCCTCCCGCGCGCTTTTTTAGCGGCTCTTGCTGAACCGACTTCTTATCGTGATGCTGTTGTTCATAAGAAGTGGCAGCATGCGATGGCAGAGGAGATTGCTGCCCTTGAGCGTACTGGCACGTGGGATCTTGTCCCTCTTCCCCGCGTGTTACTGCTATCACGTGCAAGTGGGTCTACAAGATTAAGACCCGCTTTGATGGTTCTCTTGAGCGTTACAAGGCTCGTCTTGTGGCACGTGGTTTTCAGCAGGAGTATGGTCGTGATTATAATGAGACTTTTGCTCCTGTGGCTCACATGACCACTGTTTACACTCTTCTTGTTGTGGCATCTGTTCGGGTATGGTCCATCTCTCAACTTGATGTCAAGAATGTCTTTCTCAATGGTGAGCTGTGTGAGGATGTTTATATGCATCCACCACCCGTGTATTCTATTCCTGATGGTATGGTTTGTCGCTTTCGCCGATCTCTTTACGGCCTTAAGCAAGCTCCTCGTACTTAGTTTGATCGTTTCTCCTCTGTTGTCATTGCAGCTGTTTTCTCTACCCGTGCTCATGATCCTGCTCTTTTTGTTCACACTTCGCCTCGTGGTCGGGCGCTTCTTCTCTTATATCTTGATGATATGATCATTACTGGAGATGATTCTCAGTACATCACTTTTGTCAAGGAGCGTCTTAATGAGCAGTTTCTCATGTCTAATCTGGGTCCTCTTCACTACTTTCTTGGGATTGAGGTTATTTCTACGCCTGAGTGCTTCTATCTGTCCCAAGAAAAGTATATTCAGGACCTTCTTGATCGTGCTTTTCTTACGAATCAGCACACCGCTGAGACTCCTATAGAGCTTAATGTTCATCTTTGGTCCACTGATGGTGAGCCTTTTACTGATCCTACTCGATATTGTCATCTTGTTGTGAGTCTTGTTTATCTGGGTGTCACTCGTCCTGACATTTCTACCATGTGCATATCTTGAGTCAGTTTGTTTTTGCTCCCACTCAGCTCAACTATAGTCATCTTCTTCGTGTTCTACGATATCTTCGTGGAACCATCACTCGTCGTCTGTTTTTCCCTTGTTTCAGCTCTTTACAGCTCCAGGTATATTCTGATGCTACCTGGGCTAGTGATCATTCTGATCGCCGGTCTCTTTTTCTTGGTGGTTCTCTCATTTCCTGGAAGACTAAGAAGCAGGCATCAGTTTCTCGTTCGAGTGCTGAGGCCGAGTTGCGAGCTATGACCTTATTGACTGCGGAGGTTACTTGACTACAGTGGTTACTTGAGGATTTTGGTGTTTCTGTTTCAGCACCCACTCCTCTTTCGTCTGACAATACAGGGGCTGTTAGCATTGCTACAAATCCGGTGAAGCATGAGCTTACAAAGCATATTGGTGTTCATGTTTCCTACATGCGAACCCAGGTGCAGGATCATATTGTTGCTCTTCAGTATGTGCCTTCGGAACGTCAGTTGGCAGACTTCTTCACAAAGGCGTAGACCAGAGCTAAGTACAGCTTCTATCTCTCCAAACTTAATGTTGTTGATCCACCATAAGTTTAGCTGGTGTTAGATGTGTATTGTACAATAGGCTCTTTGCATATATAACACCCATGTACTTATATATATATTAGCTCATTGACCTCATATTGAATACCAGTGCTATTCATAACAATAAGCACTTGTTTTCGTGAGCAAACTGCTAAACCAGCTGTGCACGTATGCCTTATTCAGTTAGCAGCAACTAACCAAGTGCATATCCACTTTTGTCATTTTTGTTTCAACTTTATACCAATCACAGCCAAAGAGTATATCAGATATTGAATTCTCTTGTTCAACAAAACAAATATGTTATAGACTTTAAGGGTTTACTCCAGTAATATTCTCATCGGCTCTTTCTTTTAAGAGTCTTCTTCTCATCAACATTTCCCTGAAAAGAACTTATCTCATCGGATAAATTTCAGCAGTTTGAATTTGCCTATTGCATTCACCAGAGCTCTAGGACAAGCATCACCAAGCATGAAAGCATTTGCCGGTGGACAGGCTGCAGCATACAAGATGTTTGAAACAATCAACAGGACGCCTGAGATCGATGCATACAGCACCACAGGTAGGAAGCTAGACGACATTCAGGGGGATATCGAGTTCAGAGATGTTTACTTTTCATATCCGACAAGGCCTGATGAACAAATATTCAGAGGTTTCTCCCTTGCCATACAGAGTGGCACAACTATTGCATTGGTTGGCCAGAGTGGGAGTGGCAAATCAACTGTTATCAGCTTGATCGAACGGTTTTACGACCCTCAGCTTGGCGAAGTTCTAATAGATGGAGTGGATCTCAAGGAATTGCAGTTAGGGTGGATCAGAAGTAAAATTGGCCTTGTCAGCCAGGAGCCAGTCCTGTTTGCTGCTAGCATAAGAGATAACATAGCTTATGGCAAGGACAACGTGACAAATCAGGAAATCAGAGCTGCAGCTGAGCTTGCAAATGCCTCCAAATTCATTGATAAAATGCCCCAGGTCTGAAGACTGCTTAACCCTTGAATTTGCATTACTGATGAATAATTAATTGTAAATAAGATTTATGATTAAATGATGTCAAGAACTAGACAAAGCTATATAGGGAAGAAAGCCAGTAAGGGATGCTCAAATATTCTGCATCATATATTGAATCTCTGCAGTTTATGACATTCCCAGGGTTTTGCTACTTTAGTTGGTGAGCATGGAACGCAACTATCTGGTGGGCAGAAGCAAAGAATTGCCATTGCGAGAGCAATTCTCAAAGATCCAAGGATTCTACTATTGGACGAAGCGACAAGCGCTTTGGACATCGAATCTGAAAGGATTGTGCAGGAGGCTCTTGACAGGGTCGTGACAAACCGGACCACTGTCATAGTTGCTCACCGGTTGACTACTGTCAGGAACGCTGATACGATTGCTGTCATCCATCGAGGATCAATAGTTGAAAAAGGTAGATTCCGAAAATTTGTTATTTACTAATCAAAATAAACATTTATTGCCTCTTACATATTTTTCTGTCTTCAAATGCTCAGTACCTTAAAACATTTCACAATCACCAGGTCCACACCATGAGCTTGTAAGGGATCCAGAGGGAGCTTACAGCCAACTGATACGCCTACAGGAAGCAAGACATGCTTCTGAGGGTGCAAATTACCAGAACAAGTCAGGTAGGAAGGGTGATTCTAGGATTCGTTCCGGCAAACAGTCATCGACAAATCAGTCAAGTAGCCAAAGGTCATCTCGGGACAACAGTAGCAATCACTCCTCAGTGCCATTCGGGGTACCTCTTGAAATTGATGTCCAGCCAGGTTCATCAAAGAAGATAGCTGAAGAAATACCGCAGGAAGTTCCTCTCAGTCGCCTTGCATTGCTTAACAAACCGGAGATCCCAGTGCTTATACTTGGTTCTATTGCTTCTGCTGTGAGCGGAGTGATTTTCCCGATCTTTGCAATACTTTTGTCTAATGTGATCAAAGCATTCTATGAGCCCCCACATATGCTAAAGAAGGATGCTGAGTTTTGGTCATCTATGTTCTTGGTATTTGGTGCAGTATACTTCTTGTCACTTCCTATCTGTTCATACCTTTATTCAGTGGCTGGGTGCAAATTGATTACAAGGATCAGACTGAAGACTTTTGAAAAGGTGGTCAATATGGAGATTGAATGGTTTGATCACCCAGAGAACTCAAGCGGATCAATTGGGGCAAGGCTATCGGCAGACGCAGCAAGAGTTAGGGGGCTTGTGGGTGATGCACTTCAACTGGTTGTGCAGAATTCTGCAACTTTAGTTGCTGGTTTGGTCTTTGCTTTTGTATCAAATTGGGAGCTATCTCTTATCATCTTGGCGTTGATACCACTCATTGGCCTCAACGGATGGATCCAGATGAAGTTTATTCAGGGATTCAGTGCGGATGCAAAGGTATGTTATAAATCATAAAAACGTCGAATTCTTTTCTTTCAGTAAATCTATTGTTCCATCTCTATATTTCTAGAACTAGATACTATTAGTTTTATCAGTCAGGTCATTGATTCTCAATTATGATTGTAGATGATGTATGAGGAGGCAAGTCAAGTGGCAAATGATGCAGTAAGCAGCATAAGGACAGTAGCCTCATTTTCAGCTGAAGAAAAGGTAATGTATTTGTACAATAAAAAATGTGAAGGACCCCTAAGAACAGGAATCAGGACAGGAATAATAAGTGGTATTGGTTTCGGAGTTTCCTCCTTCTTGCTGTTTGGAGTCTATGCAGCCAGCTTCTATGCTGGTGCTCGGCTCGTTGAGGACGAGAAAACAACTTTTCCCAAAGTTTTCAGGGTATGTGTTTTTATCTTTACATTAAATAATAAGTAGACACTTACATTTCAATATGCATGTATTAGAAGAATCATAGGTTCATAGGTATTTTAACATGGCACTAAATGTAAACTTCAAGATGGCTAGTATGTTAATAATATGATGCCTCATGCCTATTACCTATCTCTATTTAACTATAATTGCAAAGTGAAAGATTATCATATCTTGTGTATCTTAATGCAGGTTTTCCTTGCTCTCACTATGGCAGCAATTGGAGTGTCACACACGTGTACCCTGACATCAGATTCTTCCAAAGCAAAATCAGCTGTATCATCTATATTTGCCATCGTGGACCGTAAATCTAGGATAGATCCAAGTGATGATGCTGGGGTGAGTTTAGAACCACTAAGGGGCGATATCGAGTTTCAGCATGTGAGCTTCAGATATCCTACCCGCCCAGATGTTCAGATTTTCGAAGACCTGTGCTTGACAATTCAATTTGGAAGGGTACTAACATCCCTATTTTTTTGAAGTTCACAGCGTTGAACCTATCAGTGAACAATGTACAAGTTTCTGAAACTGGACCTAACCATCTGCCTATGTATCTTTCTCTCAGACTGTTGCACTTGTTGGAGAGAGCGGTAGTGGCAAATCGACAGCTATATCGTTGCTGCAGAGATTTTATGATCCTGATGCAGGCCATATACTTCTAGATGGAGTGGACATACAGAAGTTCCAGCTAAGGTGGCTAAGACAACAGATGGGTCTGGTGAGTCAAGAGCCAGCTCTTCTCAATGACACAATACAAGCGAACATTGCCTATGGAAAGGAAGGGCAGGCAACAGAATCAGACATCATAGTTGCTGCACAATTGGCAAATGCTCACAAGTTCGTCAGTTCATTGCATCAGGTGAGGTTCTTATTACTATGAATAGCGCTTGTATTCAACGTAAGGCCAATTGACCAATATATATATATATATATATATATATATATATAATACATGTATGATATATATGCAGATAACCCCTTATACGATGGGGAAATACACATGTAACAATATACATATAACACCTCTCTCAAACTTATGGTGGATCAACAACATAAAGTTTGGAGAGATAGAATCTGTGCTGGATTCTGTTCTGCGCCTTTGTGAAGAAGTCTGTCAACTGAAACTCTAAAGGCACATACTGAAAAGCAACAATCTGATCCTGCACATGTGTTCACATGTAGGAAGTATCAACATCAATATGTTTGGTAAGCTCATACTTCACTAGATCTCTAGCAATGCTAATAGCCCTTGTACTGTCAGACAAAAGAGAAGTGGATGCTGAAACAAAAACACTAAAATCCTCAAGTAACCACCGTAGCCAAGTAACCTCCGCACTCAACAAATCCATTGCACTCGAACGAGAAACTGTTGTCTGCTTCTTAGTCTTCCAAGTAATGAGAGAACCACCAAGAAAAACACAATAGGCAGAAAGAGAACGGCGATTAGAGTGATCACTAGCCCAGGTGGCATCAGAATATGCCTGGAGCTGTAAAGAGATGGAGCGAGGGAAAAATAGACGACGAGTGATGGTTCCACGAAGATATCGTAGAACACGAAAAGATGACTATAGTGGAGCTGAGTGAGAGCATAAACAAACTGACTCAAGATATGCGTAGGATATGAAATATCAGGACGAGTGACACTCAGATAAACAAGACTCCCAACAAGGTGACGATAGCGAGTAGGATCAATAAGAGGCTCACCATCAGTATGCCGAAAATGAACATTAAGATCCATGAGAGTCTCAGTGTGCTGATCAATAAGAGAAGCACGATCAAGAAGATCCTGGATATACTGTTCTTGGGACAGATAGAAGCTCTCAGGTGTAGAAAGAACCTCAACCCCAAGAAAGTATCGAATAGGACCCAGATCAGACCTGATAAACTGCTCATTAAGACGCTCCTTGACAAAAGTGATGTACTGAAAATTATCTCTAGTAATGATCATATCATCAACATATAAAAGGAGAAGCGTCCGACCATGAGACGAAGTGTGAATAAAAAGAGCAGAATCATGAGTACTAGTAGATAAACCAGCTGCAGTGACAACAGAAGGAAAACGATCAAACCAGCACTAGAAGCTTACTTGAGGTCGTAAAGAGATCAACGAAGGCGACAATCATTCTCTCAGGAACATAATACCTCGGTGGTGGCTGCATATAAATATCATCATGCAGCTCACCATTGAGGAAGACATTCTTGACATCAAGCTGAGAAATGAACCATGCCCAAACAGATGTCACAGCAAGAAAAGTGTGAACGGTGGTCATGTGAGTCACAGGAGCGAATGTCTCATCATAATCACGACCATGCTCCTGCTGAAAACCGCATACCATGAGACGAGCCTTGTAGTGCTCAAGATAACCATCAGAGCGGGTCTTGACCTTGTAGACCCACTTGTACGTGATAGGAGTAACACGCCGAAAGAGGAATAAGATTCCACATGCCAGTACGCTCAAGAGCAGTAATCTTCTCTACCATCGCATGCTGCCACACTTGATGAATAGCAGTATCACGATAAGAAGTTGGTTCGGCAAGAGCCGCTAAACAAAAGCACACAGGAGATCGAATAGACTGACGATCACGAAGAGCATATCGAGGAGGAGAGGCCGAAGAAGACGACCCATCAGACGAAGATGGCGCATCAGAAGAATCCTCAACTCGTGAACGACGAGTGTTGTAGAGAGTATAAGAAGGAACAAGGCCAGGAGGAGCCTCTGGAGAGGGTGGTAGTGGAAAAAAGAGACGGTGAAGGAGGCACCGAGGAGGCCAAAAGTTGGGATGGAGGTGTAGTGACTATGAGAGTGGCAGGAAAAGTCAGGAAATAAAAAGGCTCGATAAGAGATGCTGAGGTGGTGGAAGGAGAAGGACGAGGGTAGAAAGGACGAAACTCATCAAAAGTGACATCCCGAGAAACCCGCATCCGTCGGCCAATAGGATCCCAACAACAATATCCCTCATGCTCATTGCTATAGCCCAGAAAAACGCACTCTACAAACTGAACGTCAGCTTGGTGCGCTCACGAGGGGCAAGAAGAACATAGCACATACACATCCAAAGAGGTCAAGTTGTAGAATAGTCATGAGTCTTACCAAGGAGACGCTCAACTGGGATCCCACCCTGAAGAGCAGAAGAAGGCTGAATATTAATCATGAAAGTGGCAGTAGAAACAGTCTCAGTCCAGAAGTGCGGTGGGACAGCAGAAGCAAGCATAAGAGCACGAGCTGTCTCAAGAGATGACGATGGTCCCGTTCAGCCACACCGTTCTGAGCATGAGCACCAGGGCAAGAAAACTAAGAGAGAGCACTCTGCTCAGTAAGAAAACCACAAAGGACTCCTGACAAGTATTCCCTAGCAGAGTCAGCATGAAAGACACGAATAGGAGAATCAAACTGAGTACGAATCATGGTGGCACGAGTCTGCTCATACTCAGTCCGGATACGGGTCAAGAAGTCGTAGATACGACGAAGCTCCAAGTGAGACTACTGACGCTGACAACATTGACATGTGTGGCAAACATCTGATCCCAAAAGAGTCAATCTGACGCCATACCGCAGACAATTGGGCATAAAACTCGTCCACAGTGGCATCTCCCTGCTGTAGTTACTGCTCCTGACTCACCACAAAAAGATATAAGGAATCACCTGACGGCTCGTAGCGGTTGCGCAGATGTGTCCACATCAACTGTGCTAAAGCCAAATCAACCACATCACCAGCGAATTGCACCTCCATGCTAGCAACCAGAATAGCAAAGGAACGAGCATCCTCATCAATCCATGTCTTATCGCGGTAGAGATGAGCGCGTGGACATTGAGCTCGTGCAACCGGTGACGGGCGACAAGAAAGTAGCAAACGAATCGCAGGCGGCTCGGGCGGCGATGAAACACCTTATCGCAGGCGGCGCTCGAAGAAGGCGACGCAAGGCACAAGCGAATGGGCTCGGGCCCGGGCGACCGGCGAGGTGCGCAGGCGGCACCGACCCCAAGCGAGGAAAATCCCAGGTGGCCCCAAGAAAGGAAAGACTCGGGCAGCCCCGAACGAAGACGAAGAGAGCGAGGAGCAGAGGCAACAAGGGCGGCGAAGCGGCAACCGGCGGCTGAGGAGGCCGGCGTCGGCCACGTGAGAAAACCCTAACCCTATCTTAGCTCTAATACCATGTTATAAATAGCGTTTGTATTCAACATGAGGCCAATGAGCCGATATATATATATATATATAATACAGGTATGACATATATGCAGGGTAACCTCTCATACAATGGAAAAATACACAGGCAACAATATACATATAACACTCATCATGATCAATTTAGCTTAATTTGTATTTTACTATTTTAGACATATCTAATACACCCTACTTTGAAGGCCATTAATGTTATGCCAAGAATGTTGCTTACAGAAATCAGTTACCTGAAAATTGCAGGGATATGGCACATTGGTTGGGGAGCGTGGAGCTCAGCTATCCGGAGGGCAGAAGCAGCGCGTGGCGATTGCTCGCGCCATTGTGAAGGATCCTAAGATCCTTCTGCTCGATGAAGCAACAAGTGCACTTGACGCTGAATCTGAACGGGTAGTGCAAGACGCACTGTACCGAGTGATGGTGAACCGGACAACAGTGATCGTGGCACACCGTTTATCTACAATACAGGGTGCAGATATGATCGCGGTGGTGAAGAACGGCGTGATCATCGAGAAGGGGAAGCATGATACCTTGATCAACATCAAGGATGGGGCGTACGCGTCCCTAGTTGCTCTCCATTCAGCGGCCTCGTCGTAGCACACACCAAGGATCATGCAAACTTGTGCTGAAATTTGCAAGAGAGGAACTGGCAGATCTGTTTGGCAGGTTCAGGTGCCAGTTCTTGTTGTTCAGCTTCTGATGACCTACATACATACATACATACATACATAAATGCTCCTCATATGAAGGAAAGATTATACAAAATAGCAATGTCCAGTTGTAAATGCTACTACAAGACAATCCTCCTTACTCCCATGAGTATAGCATAGCAATGAAGTAGATGAAGATTATGATAACTTCTCATCTTCTTGCTCTCAAATTCTAATGATTGGCTTAACCGAGAAACAAGAATCAGCCCAGGAAGATGCACCTGAAGAAACAAACCAAGTTCAAAAGCAACCGCAAATTTGGCAAAAGTAACACGAGACCGAAACAACTTCGGAAAGATGCTGAACTTAAATCGGAGAATCCCCAGTAAACAGCTAACCTCATATCTGCAAAACCTCAACTGAAGAAGGAATTCATGCCTTCAAAACGCGTTCCGGAGCAACCAAAACCACGCTCTAATTTAAATCGGCATGAACCCTACAACACAATCCACAAGCAGGAGCAGCTGTCAGTTTGAACAGATCCTCCTAATGCAGCAAATAAACTCCTCAAAGCAAAGACAAAAATTCTGCGACGCCCGTGTCATTACCCTAGGGGTAATCACACTTAGTCAAACGGATTACTATTTATTTGCTCAGTAGAACACTGCTCCAACGAATAGTAAGTCTTTATCAGAGTTACGTAGCAGAACAATAAGATAGAAACTGTACTTTTTATTCTAGTTAGCCACACAAGGCTTTGGGTTTTACATACAAGTAATATACTACTCAGAAGGGAACTAATCCTCCTTTCTTGCCTGCCTTGTAGTAACGGTTGTCTATTTGCCCTACTCGTCAAATACGGAGCCCATCTCACTATGCTTCTCGTAGCTCGTGCTCTTGTCGCATGCGGTCTCATCTGCACCTGCTTGACCCCTGTCCTACTTGAAAAACTCCTAGTAGGACTAGGATCTACAAAGGAGAATACTAACAAGGTTGAGTACAAAAGTACTCAGCAAGCATTAATAGCAAAAATATGCACTTAGATGACTCATCTTTGCTCTTTACTTCATTTTCTAGCTCATCTCTAATTCATAAAATAACTCATTAAACATTAGGTGACAAATTTCAATTCTGAAAAGACTACTAGTCACTCGGAGAGAAGATAAACCTTTAGCTAGAAACCCTCGTGAGACTCCAATCGGGAGACTTGCATGAATTCATGATTTTGTATAGCACTGCGCAGGCTTGTGCCACTTTACCCATAGCTATTCTGAGCTCTTTCTGAGCTAGGTCCATCGCATTGCCTTTGATGCGACTTCGAGTTCAGAATACATAATGTTTTCCCAGTTACGTGATTAATTTCTCCACCCATTACTTTAATTTGATCCTACTGTTGATTCAACCAATGAAACTGACCACCACCTCTCTAATGATATTAGCGAGTTACAGTAATGTTGGTTGGGCTTGTGGGATTGATGGTCTAGAATTCCTGGCAAGACAAAATGGGTCAAGAGACCAAGCATAAAACACTCCACCTAGCGCTATAGCGCCTCTTCTTACATCACACGCACACATATTACTTACCCGGTGTGGAGAGCATAATTACGTAACAAGGTAGCATTTTCTGCCCGTCGAAACGGGAAAATGGTTGGCACTTAAATACGGCCTCATTTCGAGTAAGAGTTTTGTTGGTCCTTATATATTACCCATATGTAAAGGGGTCCCACCTCTTGCCACATCATTATCATCATCATTCTTTTTCTTCTTCATCTTCTTCCCCTGCCCCGGGCCCCTTTACCAGCCATAAATATTAACTCATTTCATCATCTTATTCACCATCTTTGTTCTCTTACCTTTTCTCATCATCTCATTTAGCCGATTTTGAGTTTTTGAATATAGTTTTCATGCAATACATATAGAATACAGCAAAATACGGTTTACATTTAATATAGCTATATTTATGGTCAAGAGGAAAGCTTGCCTTCAGAATTGTAGAAAAGGTCGTCGACGATGAAAACTGTATCAACTATTCCTGGAAGCGTTGGTTCGTCTGCTGCAATCATACGATGGTGTGGATAATAAATAATTAAGTAAATACTTAGTGAATTTTATGTGATAGTAGGCGTATAAGATGTTAGTACAACTCCTTATGTTAGTCAATTTTAATTTTAACAAAATTTTCGGATCCTGGCCCAGTTAGCACTCTCCCCTAGAATCGTTCTACGGTTGAACTCGATCTACAGTCGAAATCGCCAAACTCGTGTTCTACCCTCGACACACACTACTACTCGAGCCTACAAACCTGCTACACCTACAAGAATAAACACGAGCTAAACCGATTCCTAAATTTCCTATACTAAAAAAGTATACACCTGATTTTCTAATCTCTAATCCCTAATTACCTAACTACTAACCTAATCACTTACTTACCTAATTGCCTAACTAACTACCCTTCTCACCTAATTACCTAATCATCTAAACCCCTTCCCTAAACCTAATCGGCCAAACCCCCTAATCTACCCCTACCGACACTCCCTCGCCGACATTCTCAACCCATCCTCCCTTTCCTTCTCTACCTCTCGCTCTCTCTTTCTCGCACACTCTGCTTGCCGCCGCCTCCTCTTCCTCCTAGCTCGGCCAGCGCTGTGCCCGGCCTTCAGCGTTGCTGCGCTCCTCCCTCGGCTCCTTGACCCGGCTCCGGCTATTTCCCCCTCGGTTCTCTCCGTCGCCTCCTCCCTCCGGCGCGGCCGTAAGGCCAGGCGCTACCATACGCCGCCGCTCTCTACTCGACCTCCCTCCCGCTCGGCTGCTACCAGCGTGCTTCGGCTTGGCCGGCTCGGCCTCCTGGCCACCGGTCGCCTTGGCTCAGATCCGCCGCCCTCCTGCCGGTCCGGCCCCCCTAGTCCTGGCTCGGCCTGGTTCTGCACCGCCTCGGTTCCCTTCGGCCCGGTTTCTCCTCCCTCTGCTCTCGGTTCCCTACGTCGTCTCCCTCTTCATCCGGCGCGGCCGAAGGCCCGGCGCCGCCCTGCGTCGCCTCTGCTCCACCGTCTTAGCGCTCGGACGGAGCCTCGGATCTACTCTGACTCGGCTGCGCACATGCACCTTGCTCCTACCCGAGGTGCGACCCTCTCCCGGCTCGGTCGAGCGCGTACTCCAGCCCGGCCAGCTCAATCTCTCACCACCGGCCGCCTTGGCTCAGATCTGCCTCCCTCCGGCTCCTCCAGCCTCCCTACCGCTACGCTCGGCCCTACGACCAAGGTTCCCTCTCCTGGTGCCCCGAGCCCACTCCCGGCTTGGCTGCTACTGGACTAGCTACCCCTTCCACCCTAGTTATTCGCTAAGTTGATTCTTAAAAGATTCAGTTGATTTCAGTATTAATGTACTAATGCTAGCTGGTGATTTATGTACGCATGCTCACTGAGACCCACTGGAGGTGGTGGAGGATGGATTCGGCTGCTACCGAAGTTGGAGGGATGACTAGCTTCAGCTGCTACTGAGGTAAGTCCTCCTCCTGATCTTCCTCTCTACTACTCCTAGTGCTCTGAGATGGTGCTGCACTGAAAGATGATGATGAAATGATCTGGTGGTATGTGGGAATGATGTGTATCTGTGTGGTGTGAACAGAGGTGTAACTGATGTTACCTCTTGATGGGATTTGGGTTGGGAGAAGGGAATGACAGTGCTGGCCCGTGCTGGTGCTGGTGCTCTCCTCTACTTCTTGGCTACCTTCTTGCTCCTTGCTGCTGCTGCTGGCCTTCGGCTGGGAAAGGTGGGAGGAGGGGAGAATGGCAGGGGGGCTTACCTTGTGGTGGCTTTGTGTGCTGGAAGGAAATGGGGCTTGCTGGCTCTGTCTTTGGCTTTTTGAGTTTTGTCTTTGCCTTTTGTGGGGATGCACTTGGTGGGTTTGGTGGGAGTGCACCACTGGGATGTATTGACTGGGGGAATGCACTTGGTTGCCCTTATCCAATACCTTTCGAGGCTGGCTTATCTCTACACTGTGCTTTCCCCTTTTTACCATGGTCCTGTTCCTATTCACCCTGATCCTATCTCTTTTTGCCTTTGCTGGGACTGGAGGCTGGACACGCTTATGTTGGCTTTGGAGTAAGGCAGTGCTTCGGTTGCAAGGAAAATGGGAAGGGCTATTTCTGGCTATGGCTGAGCTGTGCCCTGTAGGTAAGCTGAAGGCAGCTCTCGGCCAGGGGGAATGGCTCTGCTGTGCTCTCTGTCTTCTTTCTGTGCAGGAGGTCTTAACCTTATCACCTTTTTGTGCATAGTGAGGATTGATGTTTAATGTACAGGAGGACCAAGGAGGGCATTGGCAGTATGGAATGCAAGAATTTGTTTTATGCTAAAGTTAATTTACTTAGTTTTATGATTCATTAATGGGGTTTGTTGCAGAGGATTCTTAAAATAAATTCTGGGTTGGTATCCTGAAGCAATTCTTGTAATTAGTCCTGGATTGTACTATTTTACTTTCTCTTGTAATGAATCATATTGCAGTTAATCCCTGCGAGCTGTGTTGATGAACGGAATTATGGTAATTTAAACCCGAGTTGTACTTAATGTTTTACCTTCCAGTGCAAAGGATTATGAACTTGACTGCGAAGTTTTATTGTTGAATCGATAATGTGACGATGAACTTATACTGCAAATGCTGCTGTTGAAATTTGATTGGATTACTTTCTCTGAGATAGCCAGGTAATGTTAAATCTTAATTCGAGGTTATGGTTTGCTTTTGATTAGCAAATTTTTTAATTTACTGCTAAGAATGAATTAGCGCTGATTAGCTTAATTTAATAGCTTGGGTTCTCACAAATTCCCTCTCATAAAAGAAAAGAAAAGGTACGGCAAGTTTACAGTAATATATCAACATCCAACGCGGTGTTCTGAATTTTCTCCTCTTTGGTGTACCCCGTAGACAGGATCCACGGAGCAAACAAGCTCGAGGACCCCCCCGCGTGCTGCTGACGTAGGATGCATCGCAGCCGTCCAAACCCGACTCCCCGACTCCAACAGCCAGGATCTTACACTGGCACGCGCGCGCACGCGCGTGGCGGCGGCCACCACCAATCGTGAGCGCGGCGCCTCCTCATTGGTCCACGTACGCAGAGCACCTTTGCTCAGCCAGTTGCCGCGCGCCACGTATCCCCCGAAGGGTATAATAGTAAAATATCAAAGAGCGAGAAAAAACGCGCAGAAGGTCAGAAGGATAGCATCTGCGTGGGTGGGGAGGCAGGCAGGTGGTAGGTCTCGCCGTAACACGCCATGGAGCTTACCGGCGCTGCCCTTCGGCGATCGCCGGCGTCTGCGTCCCCGATGGTCGTGAGGGGGAGGGTGAGGCCGGCCAGGGTAACCTGCGTCGGCCGCGGAGGTGGGGGATTCGCCGACGAGGGGCACCTCAGGTACTACGAGGCGGCGCCGCGTAAGGCGGTGGAGGCGGCGGCGAGGGGCCTCGTCAAGCTCGGCGCCATGGGCCTCGTCGCCGGCGACGTGGCCAAGGAGAGGGTCCTCGCGGTGAGCACTCCCTCTCGTTTCTTGGTTTCATTTCCCGTTTCTGTTTCGAAATAGGATCGAGAAATCTGGGTCAGCCAAGGAGCGTCGATCTTTATGTAGTTGTTTATTGCATTGGAAAAATCGAGTGGATTAGTTCTTACTCTAAGATTTGAAAAATGATGGTGATGTAGTGGTTGATTCGGTCTCGCTAATAAATATGGCTCTTTCCCCACTGTAATATTTCAGTATTTTTTGGTAGTTACAGTGAACAATTTGGATTTCAGTTTCTTGGTAGTTACAGAGAACGATTTAGAACTCAATTTGACTCCTGATTTGTGTGGAAATTTGCACACAGGAAGCCACAGAGCTGCTGCTGCAGGAATTGAATCAGATGAAGGATGAGGAAGACGAGATGAAGAAGAAGCGGAAAGAGGAGAAGGCTGCCATGAAAGCACTGAAGAAGCAGCAGAAGGAAGCGAAGAAGGCTGCGATGAACTGTGGAGATGGCTCCTCTGAATCAAGTGAGAGCCAGTGCGAGGAGGAGCAATTCATGAAAACGAGCTGTGTTGTGACCACACCCATGCCCGAAATGGAGCAGGGTACGATGATCTCAATGGCGGTGCCCCAAATTGCCGGATCTGTCATCGCCACAGTCCCGACAATGGAGTGTGACAAGGCTGCGATGAAGACCATGAAGAAGAGGGAAAAGGAGCAAAAGAAAGCTGCAAAGAAGGCCATGAAGATGAAGAAGGAAGAAAAGAGTATGGCCACACTGAATTGTTGCAAGGATGAAGACTGCTCCTCTTGCTCATCGGAATCCAGTGACAGTGAGTGTGAGGGGGAAGTCATCAGAATGAGCCGCTGTGCTACCATCATCGCACCTCAAACACCGCCTGCAAGCACAGTTTTCCCTATCATTGTGCCTCATATTCCAGAGCCTGTGGCACCGGAGCCACGCCAAGATGCTCAGATCTCTTCAGAGCCTGCAAATGCAATGCAGTGCACTACCAGAAGCATTGCAGTAGTTGAGAAGCCGATGCTGAACAGAATTGAGGTCTGCATGGGAGGCAAATGCAAGAAGGCGGGCTCACTTGCCCTTCTGCAGGAGTTCGAGAAGAAGGTGGGCACCGACGGTGCCGTCGTGGGCTGCAAATGCATGGGTAAGTGCGGGCTAGGCCCGAATGTGCGACTGCGGAGCGAGGGTTCAGCAGAAGGTTCTGTACAGAAGAATCCCCTCTGCATTGGTGTGGACTTAGAAGATGTTAGCACCATAGTGGCAGGCTTCTTCGCAGATGGTGATCTGGGCATGAATTGATGGCCACCTAGACCTAGTTCAAGTTGTATTTACAGAAGTGTACTCAACGATACTACATTATAGATAGTTACGCCCCGAATGAGTTGATGTATTATAGACCTTATGTATGTTAATCAAGAGTTCAGGTTCCATGGCAACCTGTATGATTTCAGATTTGAGCATCTGATAGTGGGGGGTGTTGAACTGTTGGTTTTTATTCTGTCGGGAAAAATATGCACACCAAGATCAATGTCTGTCTGTCTGTCTGATCATGTAGTTCTGGATCCATGGATCTTGTCAATACTGAATACGTCTGTAACAGATGCCCAATGGTTCCGCTGCTACACTGTATTCTGAATTCCATGGTGGTCCGCAATTTGTATGGTTTTCAGATTCGAGCATCTGTTAGTAGGAGAGTACTAGTATTGATTTCTATTCTGCCCTGAAAAAAGGCACAAAATGGATGATGGGATTAAGCAATCAGCACTGCATAAGCAGGATTGGAACACGTCCAAGATCAATCAATGCTCGATCACCTGCTACTTCATTCTGAATTCATGGATCTCATCAGTAAACCTCAACAGATGCACAGTACTCTGTACCGCACCTCACCTGACGTCAAATTGTAATATGTACACATCAAATTCTTCCTAGGGCTTTCATCTTCCTGATGAACCCCTTCATAAGGTATTTCAACTTCAAGGTAAGTACTCTTCAAGAGAGTTAAATGAGTAATTAATAATTGTTTTGACTAGTGTCATTAGGTCTTAGACCCGTAAGCATCCCCACAGATTTTAGAACAAGGACCAATAAAGTCAATTTCGCATAGGTGGATATACTATTCAACCCAGGGTATTCCACTTTTAGCGATGTATTTATTGCAAGTAAACGCCGTGTTAACTCCTCTATAATTGAAAACTATATGGCAAGCTCCTTACTTCTAACGCAGAGGAGCATAAATTAAATCTTAAGTTTAGCTTGACTAGTGCGTGTATCTTAATACTAAAGATCTTTTCCTTCTGGAAAATACGTCGGCATTCAAACTTTTGGACATTTCTCTCCTCCTAATGTTGAGATTCGATCTTTACTAATAGTATACCATAAAATTTCCTTACCATGGGCACATAATTGATTGAATTTCAGATCCAACATGATCTCCAACAACTGGTGGTAGCCCAAAGATGTATGCTACATTGGTGATAACATATGAGAAATATTTTATTCCTCCAATACACACTTATTTAAATAAGGGGTTTGATAATTATATATAGTGAGCTAGACTTTTATCAATGCAGTGGCAAAAAAATTGCATGATCCAAAGATGTATGTTACTTTCATTCTACGATGAAGGTCCCATACGGGGGTTCGAGAGTTGGCATACTTATTCTATATACTAGCTTCTTTATTATTTGCCCAAGTTTTGATCAAATTACTCGTATCTTATTTTAAATAATTTGGATAATTAAACTTCAAGTTTATAATTACGTAATATATTTTCCTATGATCATAAGTAGTATGTTCTAACAACATAAAACTACATGATGCTCTTCAAGAATATAAATATAATACTGGAACATAAAATATTTGACAATAGTTAATCTACACGAAAATAATATATTTTCTTTTGGACTTTAAATATAGTTGAATCACCCAAATAGTATAATTATTCGATGGGAATATTTATTGTTCAACAGGAACACCGTATTTAATTTAGGGTGATAAATTGTATACCCGATTTAAATTTATAATGCCATAATTAACATGACCAAATTTAGATCATTCAAGATCAACAAAATCCAATAGGTTATTATATTTTATTTCGGGTGCTATATTTGCTTCAAGCAAGTAATATGACTTCTGATGGTGCTGCAGTTGCAGACCGCACTTACCAATTTATGCATGTGTCATTTTTTTATGAGTATGTCATGCTTCGATGCATAGCTAAACATGACATATGTGCAACTGCTTCAAGCGACCGTTGATTTGCCGTGTATATTCTCGTATGCTAGCGGTTAACATATTGTTGAAGACACAAATCAATTGCCCTTCGTGGGCAGCAATGATTGTGGTTGTCAACATCATGGGTATCGGCAATGGCGTAGAAGCCATTTTCCATACCAACTGGATAAGGATAATAATAATAATAATATAATTTACTTTAATTATCTCCCAAAATAAACTATATTAATTTTTTACTTCTGGCTTTAACATATGATATGCTATTGTGTCTACCATGACTCTTATTTTGAATATTTTTCTATGCTTCTTAGGTTTCAATATCCCACACATGCCCAAATTTCTCCCCCTTTTCATGCCAACTGTAAAATCCCGAGTAATAGCATGTGCATCAGGCGTTTGCTTGAAATCAACTCAGAGTTTTTGCAAAGATTTGCAATTATACTTCAAGAGGAGTACAATTTTGTTGGCGTGAAACCAATATATACTCTGTAACATTTTACTTACAAAGTTATTCAATTAAGAAATTAGTGTGATGGAGGATAATGTTATATAGACTCCAAGTCTCACGCCTTAAGTTATTATGTACTTATTTGAGGAATATGGTGTTTCTAGCCAAAGTGATCCATCAGATATCATCATATAACTAGACTTCATCCGGTGCCACTGACAAAAATAGTTTCCCTTTTACCATCTTGGCATTCGTGCACTACAAGCAAGTGAATTGAGTCTTATTAGATATGAGTCTTATTAGATATCAAGAGCGCATGTACAAAATTTTGTTAGCAAGTACTTGCAACTTATTTTCAATTTTTCAGGTATACTGATTACAAAATTTATTCTATGCAAAATTAATTTACTACATGTAAGGTATGCTACTCACAATATGTTCTATTAAGCAGATATAATCAACTATTCAACATGAGATAAGAGTTTAATATACTTACTTTGACCATTAATTTATTTATTGCATCTGAGAAATAACGATCTAATGCATAAGGTTTCAGCCTAAAGCAAAAGATAAGAGATGCTCAGCAGGAGCAGGACCAAGCTCAACAGAAGCTGAATCTATACTACTAACGCAACTCGTGCAAAAAAAAAACGACATCTTTACAAAGTTAAGGGATAACTAGGAATTGCTACGGGTCTCCATAGGGCATAATATGGGCTTATAATTGCTGTCATCCAGGACAAACGAATATCCACTTAGTGATGTCAAACACGTCCTACATAATTCATGCAATTTTCTATGTTTATAGCTAGTAAAGCATTTTAAATGCATGAAACGAGTGCAAATTAGTAAAGATTAATTTTATCTATTCAGTAGATAATTTTGTACATTTCCTATAATTTTTCTGGTATTTTTAGAATTTTTCTAATAATTTTTAAGGTTTGGGAGCAAGAATTATTAAACCCATTAATTAGTTTCCCAAACACACAATACCAGAGAAAAATAAATCATAAAAATATGATGCTTCCTGGGTATACCAGGTCTAAGATTTCATAATTTATGGAAGCTCACATACCTTAGAAAATCAATTTATAGGATTAATTTAAGGTTATTGTATAAAAAGAATAATACTAAAGCAAATAACCATAAACCGAGGGTCTAAATTATACAATAACCATGAAACATACTAATCTTTCGCAAAAATTGGATTCTTAAAGGGTTATTATGCAAGAATATATAAAAATCCAAAATTTGTCGTAATTTTCCAAAACTCCAGGGGGTTTTTACAAAAAATTTCTTAACTGCAAAATATTTCCTCGTGAATTTTAGAATTCCAAGGGTCTTTCTGTAAAAAAATTTCACGATTTTTCTGAAACCGAAGTGTCTTTTTGCAAGCTTTTCAGGGTTTTTTTTTTCGAAGCACATTTTTATATATTTTTTCCTTTCATTCCCCATCTAAATCCCTGCTTGGCCGGGTCAAAGGGGGTAGAGGTAGGGCTGGCGGCGGCTACTGGCGCGTGGCGCATGCGAAACGCTAGGTGTGGCTTTATTGCACGGTGCGCGACGGCGGCGGAGGTGGCATCGGGCGGTCGGGCGGCGCGCAACGGCACACAGTGGGTTCAGGCGTGAAGGCTCGGTGTTGCTAGCGCGGTGGCACGGCGTGCGTGTCGTGGAGGCGGTGGCTCAGGCGCGGCGTGCGCGGCCCGGGACGGCTGCGGGTCGACGACAACAACGAAGGCTAGTGTGCGGGCAGCGGTGTCGGCGTGCGATGTTTAACGCCGACGGGAGAACAGGAGGCATGCTGGATGGTGGCGATGCTGACGTTCAGGCCGACAACGATAAGGGTACGTGAACAAAGCCGGTGCCATGGTCGTGTTCAAGTTCCAAAGATTGGTTGTAATAGATTGAACTATAATCATTAAACAAACTTACAGAGTGCTTGATGAAGATCGGTTTCTCAATGCTGTGTAGGGATTTAGATGCGGTACCGATCAACACAGGCAGAAGTTCATTTGTGATCGTCTGATCCATGCATATGTGCCCAATCCTAAAGTTTTGGCCTTGCACGACAACATCCACCAACATGATCGGATCATGAAAAAATCGAGACAAGGAATAGGGATTAGAAGCAAATACGTGAATTAAGCATAGTAATTAAAATTGTGTTGCTTCTCTGTTGTGCTCGACTGGATGCATGTGGTGCGGCATGATGGATTCGTCCATGTGTATCCTCTACCGGTTGATCGGAAGCTGTGATGACACGCGATATCAAAATGCTCCCTTGTTGTGATGAAACCTGATATTAAATCTGCCAATCTGTACCATCTGCGAGGTACTATAATTAGGGATGGCAATCTGGTGCGGCGGGTACGGGTAGTGCTCACCTATATCCATTCCCGCGACCCTGAATTTCCCCATGGGCGTACCCGCGAAGGACGATGTGCGAAAAACCTCGCCCATGCTCGTTGCCCGCGGGCATGCCCGTTTACCCGCGAATAATGCATCGCCGGGTACCCATCGCCCGCGGACATGCTCGTTACCTGCGGGTAATGCATACATCAAGTTCATCATAATTCACACATCAATGGCGCATCACACATTCAACAACTAATAAAGTTCATCACAATTCACATATCATGTTCGACAAGACAACTAATCAAGTTCAACAAATAAAATAAAAATACAAACTGACATAGTTCCTTACACATGTGGGTCGGTTATAGGTAATCAGGCAAAGCAGGAACGGGTCGAGCTTACCCATGCCCACGCCCATTTACCCGATAGGCAAGGAATTGTGCCCATTTTCATGCCCGTGGGCAAAGAAAGACGGCCATACCCGCCTCCATTAGGGTATTCGCCCGCGGGCACGCGGGTAATCGGGCACAATTGCCATCCCTAACTACAATATCAGGTAATATTGCTGTAACTTCAAGTTCATTATCTGATTATGATACTACTAATCTTTGGCATATTCGTCTTGGGTATATGAGTGAAATTGGTTTGACAGAATTGAGCAGGAGAGGGTTTCTTGATAGATATAGCATCAGCAAGCTAAAATTTTATGAGCATTGTGTGTTTGGCAAACACAATAGAGTGAGATTCAATACTTCAGTTCATACTACAGAAGATATTTTGAATTATGTGTATTCTGATTTATGGGGGTCATCTCATAAGACATCGTTAGGAGGTGCTAGCTATATGTTAACAATTATTGATGATTACTCTAGAAGAGTGTGACCTTATTTCTTGAAGCATAAATTAGAATTATTTTTTAGCATTTAAAGAGTGAAAGACTATGATTAAAGGCAAACTGAAAAGAAGGTAAATAAACTTCGTACTGATAATGGGATGGAATTCCGTTCTAATGAATTTGAATTTTATTGTAAGACTGAAGGCATTATCAGGCACTACATCGTTCCCCATACTCCTCAACAAAATGATGTAGTTGAGCGTACGAACATGACCATCATTTCTAAGGCCCGTTGTATGTTGTCTAATGCAGTTTGCATAGGTGTTTTTGGGCTGAAGCCGCTTCCACTACTTGCTATCTTATTAATCGGTCACACTCTATTGCAATTTAAAAGAAGATTCCAATTGAGGTATAGACTGGTTCCCCAGTAAATTATTCAGAATTGATTTTTTTTTGTACTGCTTATGCTCATGTTGATAATAGAAAATTAGTGCCTAGAGCTGTTAAGTGCATATTTCTTGGTTATAAATATAGTGTTAAAGGATACAAGTTGTGAAATCCTTAAATAAATAAGGTTGTGATTAGAAGAAACATTATCTTTAATGAATCTGCTATGCTTCACGATAAACTACATACTAATGTTCCCGTTGAGATTGAGCAGAATTCAAGTATTCAGGTGGATCATTTTGTTGGTTCAAATAACACATCAGATAAGAAAAATATTATTGTTCATGATGCACCTATTGTTGAGAATCCTCCTATTGTTGAGCAGCCACCACAACGGTCCATTGCAATTGACAGACCTAGGAGGGAGATTAATCCACCCAAGAGGTTGATTGAAGAAGCTAATATTGTTACTTATGCTTTGAGTGTAGCAGAAAAAATTGAAGGTAATGCAGAACCTTCATCATACTATGAGGTTATTAACTCCACTGATTGTAATAAGTGGATAACTACTATGTGGATTTTCAAAAGAAAGGAAGGTAATTCTCCTACTGAATCAGCAAGGTATAAAGTAAGGTTGGTTGCTAAAGGTTATAGTCAGATTCCAGGTATTGATTTTAATGATGTCTTTTTTCAGTTGTGAAGTATAGTTTTATTCGCACTTTACTCAGTATTGTTGCTATGCATGATTATGAACTTGAGCAACTAGATGTTAAAACTACATTCTTACATGGGGAGTTAGAAGAAGGCATTTATATGGACCAATCTAAGGGTTTTGTTATTCCTGAAAAATAACACCTTATTTGTAGATTAAAGAAATCTCTTTATGGTTTGAAATAATCTCCTAGGCAATAGTACAAGAGATTTGACTCTTTTATGCTCTCTCATGACTTTAAGCGGTCTGATTATGATAGTTGTGTTTATTTAAAGACTATTAATTGTTCAGCTATTTATTTGCTTCTCTATGTTGATGATATGTTGATTGCTGCAAAAGATAAGTCAGAAATAGTAAAACTGAAAGCACTATTGACTAATGAATTTGAGATGAAAGACCTTGGTGCAGCAAAGAAAATACTTGACATGGAGATTATTAGAGAGAGAAAATCCGACAAGTTATACCTTAGTCAACAATGTTATATTGAGAATGTCCTTTGTCGTTTTAATATGCATGATGCAAAGCTAGTGAGTACTCCATTAGCTTCACATTTCATATTATTTTCAGCTTTATGTCCTAAGTCAGATTATGATATTGAGTACATGTCTAGAGTTCCATATTCCAGTGCAATTGGTTCTATTATGTAAGTCATGGTTTGCTCTCGTCGTGATTTATCTCATGCACTGAGTGTTGTTAGTAGATACATGACTAATCCTGAAAAGGAACATTGGAAAGCAGTTCAGCAGATTTTCAGATATTTGCATGGCACTTCTAATGCTCATTTGCAGTTTGGGAATTCTAGGGATGAGCTTGTTGGTTATGTTGATTTTGATTATGCTGATGATTTGGACAAGAGGAGATATGTTATATTTTTACCATTGGTGGTTGTGCTGTTAGCTGGAAGGCAAGTTTGCAAGTTACTATAGCCTTATCTACCATTGAAGCAGAATATATGACTATTTCTGAAGCTTGTAAAGAAATTATTTGGTTGAGAGGTTTGTACACTAAGCTTTGTGAAGATAATTCTTGCACTATTATATTTTGTGATAGTCAAAATGCTATATGTCTTACAAAGTATCAAATGTTCCATGAGAGAACAAAGCATGTTGATGTAAGATATCAATTTATTCGATGTGTTATTGCTCAAGGTGATGTCAAGGTGTGCAAGATAAGTACTCATGATAATCCAGCTGATATGATGACAAAGCTAATTTATGTTACTAAGTTTGAGATTTGCCTAAGTTTAGTTGGTATTACAGTTTAGTCATAGAGACTAATTGGCGTACGATGATTTTTATTTTATTATGGAGTTATTTGGTGATTGATGATTCTTCATGTTGCTACAAGAGAAGATTCGTCTCAAAGTGAAGATTGTTGAGATATATGATACGAATTCCTAATATGGTCGAATTCAAACTTGCTATATTAGCGGATAAGTTTACTAATTGAACTCAAATTATATTACCTTTTTATATACCTCTTGTAATCTCACTGTGATTTATAAACACTCATAGTACGATGATTATCGCACGTATAGTAATTATCGCACGTATAATTTTTTTCCCACAAGAATTAAAAATTCGCATCTTCTTCTTTTCACTATTTTTTAACACCCCAGGTACCACTGACACATCAACGCAGCAGCATTGTGCAGGCTCAATTATTACCGTCTTTCATACAGTATCACGTCTTACTGTGTCCATCGTCTCCTCCTTTCCCCCTCCTTGACTTCGCCCTCTTCCATCGCTCTGCCTCTGGGAGGGCAGACTGATAGAGGAAGCAAGGTGAGGAGAACAGATTGCATGATGCTCAGTTACTTTACATCGCTCATCCGTTGAGCTATTTGAGCCGTGCCTTATTCCATTCTTGGAGTTCTTGATCTTTCTTCCTCTTGCTCAGCTGGTGCTGGTATGCTATTCTTGGATGCATGTACTGTGTGATTTTTCTCGATTTGGTGCCTGTCCTGCTCAGGTTTCTTATCACTCTGCTGTGACTGCGAGTGCTCAGCTCTATTGGTTTGTCTTTGTTCCCAATTAAATTGGATTGCGTAGAGGCGCGAATTGTCTTGCTGTGCTACTTACGTGCTACTACTCTTCTATCGTGTGATTGCCATGTTGGGTAGCTAAAAGTTATGATTACTCTTTAGTTGTTAGAACTTAGAAGTGATGCCAAGTTTGGAGAGAGAGAAATTGGGTTCTGTTTCCTGTTATCTGCTCGATTTCCAGTGAAACAAATCAGCATGGAAGAAAATAGCTTTCCTGAATGATATATCATTGTTTTTGTTTTTCTGGATGCGATTTTTTTTTGAAGAATCAGTAGGAAAGAATCCTACTGCATTTTTTTTCTGAATGGGAATCACATGTACTATCGTTGACTCGTTAGTAATCTCCACACAACTTGAGCTTTAATCGCCTGTCAGTTTGGCATGAGCAAGGATAAGTAAAGTAGCAGTCTTCTCCTAATTGAGGCTGAGGCATATTTTCCTCAGGTGCTTTGAGTTTCTGAGACCATGGGGCAGAGGCATCTTTTCTTGGCGACTGCTTGTTTGTGGGCTCTTTCATGCGCCTTGCTGCTTGATGCTTCCACTGACGGGTTGCTAAGGATCAACCTGAAGAAGAAGAGGTTGGACTACGAAGCTCTGGCTGCCGCAAAGTTGGCGAGGCAAGACAGCCGCCGTCTGAAGATCAGCAGTTCAAACAGTGATGTTGTACCTCTGGTGGACTACCTCAACACCCAGTACTTTGGGGTGATCGGCATTGGTACGCCGCCACAGAATTTCACGGTGATATTCGACACTGGGAGCTCCAACCTGTGGGTTCCTTCGTCGAAATGCTATTTTTCGGTTAGTTCTCATCTCACAAATTGATCTGTGTGATTAGTTGTGTACTTCAAGCTGTGGTAGATGATGGAATCTTGATCTTTGATGTGAACGCTGTTAGAGATATAATATTAGAGATATGATTTGATTTGGTTTCCTTATCTGTAACTTGTACTGTGTATATATACTGGCCAATTGGCCCCTGATAATACAAGCAACAATCATAACATGGTATCAGAGCCAAGAGGTCTTGAGTTCAAGACCCGGTTGGTGCAATTAAAAATAATAATTGCAACCCACTTCTATTCCACGTCTTAGGTCTGAAGGAGCCTACACGTGAGGGGGAGTGTTGAAGTATAAGTGAATTGCCCACCTTTCCCCATCAGCTTAAGCTTTTGGGTGAATTGGTTAGTGCATGCAACTTAACATGTTGAAGTATAAGTGAATTGCCCACCTTTCCCCATCAGCTTAAGCTTTTTGGTGAATTGGTTAGTGCATGCAACTTAACATGGTATCAGAGCCTACCTAGGTTTTTGATTTTCCGTCGCTTGTCGCGCCGCACGCCGGCCTCCTCTTCTGCGCCGCACGCCGGCCTCCTCTTCTACGCCCGACGCCGGCCTCCCGCCCGCCCTTGTTGTCGTCGAGCCGTCGCCGCTTCCGCCCGCCGTCGGAGTCGCTGGCCGCTCCGCCCGGCCGCGCCTCCCGCCGTCGCCTTCGCCGACGCCGAAGTCGCATTCTGCCGCTCCGCCCGGCCGCGCCTCGTCGATTGAAGCCGGCGCCACCGGCCGCCATTGTCCGGTCGCCGCCCGCGGCGCGCGCCGCCGCGCCTCCGCCGTCGCCGCCGCCGTCGCGTTCGCCACGCGCCATCGCTGAAGCATTCTGCTGCCGGCCGTCGCTCCGCTCGCCGGCCGTCGGATTCGCCGCTCACGCCAAACCGCGCCTCGTCGATTAAGCCGCCGCCCACGCCGCGTAGCCGCGCGCCGCCGCTGCCGCCGCGAGGATTAGGGTTGCCCAAACCCTAATCCTCTCGCCACACACGGGCGTGAGTGGGCCACTTTGTTTAAACAGCGGGCTGAAAAAAAAAAACGTTGTTCTAACTGGCGCGCGTGGCCCGCGCTGTTAGACCTCGTTGTCTTGGTCGCGCGCCGTCGGCGCCGCTACCAATGGGCACCGTTTCTCCCTCATTGCCGGTGATCTTCGATGATGTTAATTACACCGACCGTGTCTCACATGCGCATTCATATGCGTGGTCTTCGTCTTTAGGCGCCTCTCTGGCGATGTCACCGCCCGCCATGCCCTTCTCCTCCGACGGAGCCTACGTCATTGCGCTTCCCCGACGGTGACAAAGTTGCTATTGAGTCCGCTAGCCTTGCGATGAGAAAGGCGCCTCGCCTACCAAGAGGCTCGGACTCCTACATGGATCGCTTGACTACCTACACTCGGTGGTGTGACGACGACGCCCTTTCGGTGCCGCTCTTGTCTTCATTGCCGATGTTCAAACCTCGTTTTCTTACGAGATTGTGGGATTTTCATCGGTGTCCGGATGTGGACTCATCTTCGACGGCGCTTACGAACCCTCCGGAGATGCCTCTACTTGTCGTGAGTTCGTCAGAGCACTCTCTTGGCAGGTGATGCTACTATTGGCGCCTTCTACGCCGAGTTCTGCGATCGGCGTCAAGCTGGACTCTCTTCGCACCGCCGCCGTATCGTTCTGTTCATCTTTGCTTGGTGTCCGTGCCGACACAGAGTTTGGCGTGTCACGAGTTCCTTACTCGCCGTCCCCGAAGTTCGAGCGAGGCGTGCCCGGCTACTTGCACGCCACCTCGTGTCACTCTTTCCGAGGCCCTTACCGAGATACGTGCAGAGGAGACTCGTCGAGTGGTCTTTGGTGCGATGCCACTCCTCCGTGCTCGCCGCCCGTACACCTGCTACACCGACTACTTCACGCTTCAGTACACTGCCTCCTCCAGCGGCTGCCACAGGTGGTGGTGGCCGCCCTCCATCTGGCGGTGGTCGTCCTCGCTGCTCCTACTGCGACAAGATCGGCCACATTGAGTCTCAGTGCTACAAGAAACAGAGGCATATTTCACGCCGTTCTTCTCCTAGCACTGCACCGTATTTCTACAACGACGTCTGCATCGACTACTTCCGCATTTTCTCTCACTGAGCAGGAGATAGCCAGACTTCGACGACTGCTTGCCGCTTCAGGTTCTTCCTCGACAGGTTCTGCAGGTTCTGCGACTGACTCTTCAGGCACTGAGAAACCACCTCCTACACAGACAGGTACCTCCCCGTGGATCCTTGATTCCGGAGCATCCTTCCACATGACTTCCGATTCTTCCACTCTATCTTTTGTTACACCTCTTGATTCCCCTGTCAGTGTTCTTACTGCTGATGGTACCTCTCTTTCTGTCTCTGGTCGAGGACCTCTTAGCAACTCATCTTTTCATGTTCCTTCATTTGCTCATGTTCCTCGCCTAACCATGCGACTTCTTTCACGGACGATTCGACCTTGGTTATCGGATCATTCTCGACTCGACTCTTGTTGTGTTCGGGACCGCCACACGGAGCTCTGGTTGGTTCTCGCCTCGGCGCCTTGACTCGCGGCGCCTCTGGGAGCTTGGTGGCTTCACCTTCCTTCCGCCGCCACCGCCGCCGCGGCCTCTCCGCCTCGCCACTCCGTCTCCGGCTCTTTCCAACAATGGCATCACCGTCTTGGCCATCTGTGTGGCTCTCGTCTGTCGTCTTTAGTTCGTCGTGGTCTCACGGGTGCATCTCAGAGACGTGTCTCTACATTGTCGTGGTGTAAGTTAGGCAAACGGCTTGACTTCCTTATCCTCATAGTGAGTCGGTGTCTCAACGTCCTTTTGATCTTGTTCATTCGATGTTTGGGGTCCGGCTCTCTTCGTTTGAAAGGGTCATCGATACTATATCATATTTATAGATGATTTCTCTCGCCACACTTGGATATATTTCATGTCTTCTCGTAGTGAGGTCTTGTCTATCTATAAACAGTTTGCCACTATGGTTCGCATACGTTCTCCACTCCTATTCGTGTCTTCGTGGCCGACTCTCTTTGGCGAGTACCTCTCTCATCACTGCAGAGTTTCCTTGTCGACTGTGGCACTCTCGCTTCGATTCTCTTGTCCCGGTGCTCATGCTCGAATGGTGTTCTTGGCGCAAGCATCGTCACCTCCTTGAGTCGGCTCGTGCGATGATTGCCGCCTATTCCACCTCACTTTTGGGCGGAGGTCGTTTCCATCGCCACCTATCTCATCAACATCCAACCTTCTTCTCGCTTCTTGAGGCGCAATCCCTATTGAGCGCCTCTGTGGTCTCCTTCGACTACTCGCCCTTCGTCTATTTGGTTGCGTTTGTTACGTTCTTCTCGCCTCGAGAACGCACTAAACCGATCGCTCGATCCATTGAGTGTGTCTTTTTGGGGTGCTGATGCGAGCACAAGGGCTATCGGTCTTTGGGATCTGTTGGTCGACGGATGCGGATTTCTCGGGATGTGACTTTCGACGAGTCTCGTCCCTTCTACCCACGCCCTGTTTCTCCTTCGACTTCCTCTGTGGAGTCTCTGTCTTTTTGACCTTTCCGGATACACCTATCTCGTCTCCACATATTTCTCCTGTGGCCTCTCCGCCATTGTCGCCGCTGCTTCGTCTCCTGCGGCTCCTCGGGCTCCCCACTACACTCGTCTACACTCGTCGACCTCGTATTGAGGATCTTCGGATGAGCCCACTTCGATGTTTCATCTTCTTACGATGATTCATCTTCCCGATGGGCCGTCTTCTCCTCGCTACGCTCTCCGCGATCGCCAGTCGATTCGGCCCCCTGCCCGTTTTGCCTTTGCTGGCGCAGCTACTTGTGAGCCTGCCTCCTACCGGGATGCTGTTACTCATCCTGAGTGGCAGCATGCCATGGCCGAGGAGATTGCTGCCCTTGAGCGTACTGGTACTTGGGATCTTGTACCTTTTCCATCTCACTCTCGTCCCATCACATGTAAGTGGGTCTATAAGATTAAGACTCGCTCTGATGGCTCTCTTGAGCGCTATAAGGCGCGTCTTGTTGCTCGTGGCTTCCAGCAGGAGCATGGTCGTGACTACGACGAGACTTTTGCTCCTGTGGCCCACATGACCACTGTCCGCACTCTTCTTTCGGTGGCGTCTGTTCGCCACTGGTCTGTTTCTCAACTTGATGTCAAGAATGCCTTTCTTAATGGCGAGTTGCGTGAGGAGGTCTACATGCATCCGCCACCTGGGTATTCTGTTCCTGAGGGCATGGTCTGTCGCCTTCGTCGCTCTCTCTATGGCCTTAAGCAAGCCCCTCGTGCTTGGTTTGAGCGCTTCTCCTCTGTGGTCACCGCTGCTTTGGTTTTTGAGCAAGTGATCATGATCCCGCGCTCTTTGTCCACACTTCGTCTCGTGGTCGGACTCTTCTTCTTCTGTATGTTGATGATATGATCATTACCGGAGATGATTCAGAGTACATTGCCTTTGTCAAGGCTCGTCTTAGTGAGCAGTTCCTTATGTCGGATCTTGGTCCTCTTCGTTACTTCCTTGGGATTGAGGTTACTTCCACTCGGATGGTTTCTTTATGTCCCAAGAGAAGTATATTCGGGATCTTCTTGATCGCGCCTCCCTCATCGATCGGCGTCTGTTGAGACTCCTATGGAGCTCAATGTTCACCTCCGACCCTCGATGGCGAGCCTCTTTTCGATCCGACTCGCTATCGTCATCTTGTTGGGAGTCTTGTCTACCTTTGTCATTACTCGTCCGGATATCACTTATCCGGTCCACATTACGAGTCGGTTTGTTTACGCTCCCGCTCAGTCCACTCTGACCACCTTCTTGAGTTCTGCGATACCTTCGTGGGACTATCTCTCGCCGTCTCTTCTTTCCACGCTCCATTCGTTGCGCTTCAGCTTATTCGGATGCTACTTGGGCGGCGATCCTCGATCGCCGGTCTATCTCTCCTTCTTGTGTTTTTCTTGGTGGTTCGCTTATTGCACGGAAGGCGAAGAAGCAGTCGCAGTGTCCCGTTCGAGTGCAGAGGTGAGTTGCGAGCTATGGCTCTCTTTGCAGAGATTACTTGGCTACGGTGGTTACTTGAGGATTTTGGTGTTTACATTACTACCGACTCCTCTCTTGTCGACGAAGACAGTGCTATCAAGATTGCCGTGACCTGTGAAGCATGAGCTCACCAAGCATATTGGTGTTGATGCTTCCTTCATGAGGTCTTGTGTGCAGGATCAGGTGATTGCCCTTCAGTATGTGCCTTCAGAGCTTCAGATAGCGGATTTCTTCACGAAGGCCCAGACTCGAGCACAGCACGGCTTCTACTTCTCCAAACTCAGTGTTGTTGATCCACCATGAGTTTGAGGGGGGGTGTTAGAGATATAATATTAGAGATATGATTTGATTTGGTTTCCTTATCTGTTACTGGTTTCCTTATCTGTAACTTGTACTGTGTATATATACTGGCCAATTGGCCCCTGATAATACAAGCAACAATCATAACAAACGCAATGTACTGCAGATAGCATGCTACTTACACCACAGATACAAGTCGAGCAAGTCAAGCACTTACAAAGCAGATGGTATGTTTCTCCTTTTGGAAGTTACGGTCTCATGTTTGCGTCATTCATGAGATTATTGCTGAATGTTCGCTCTTTTGTCTAATCAAATTATCCAGGAGAGACTTGCAAAATTACATATGGTTCCGGATCGGTTTCTGGATTTTTCAGCAAGGATAATGTGTTGGTTGGAGACCTTGTCGTGAAAAAGCAGGTAAATTCTGAGTCGAGTGTAATAATAACCCATGTTAACATTCACATACTGTATGTCTAACGCTGTAATTTCTTATCCCATCTCAGAAGTTCATTGAGACAACACGTGAAACAAGTGTTACCTTTATCCTTGGAAAGTTTGATGGTATTCTCGGTCTTGGCTTCCGTGAGATCTCCGTTGGGAAAGCCCCTCCAATTTGGTATGTCTTTGAACTGGTTAAGTCATTGTCGTAATCTCAGCAGTGTTGCTAGTTTACCAACTGAACATGCCTTTTCTCTTATGTGCAACAACAGGCAGAGCTTGCAAGAGCAGAAACTGCTTGCTGACGATGTTTTCTCATTCTGGCTAAACCGAGATCTCGATGCATCTTCTGGTGGTGAGCTCGTCTTTGGTGGCATGGACTCGAAACACTATAAGGGAGACCACACCTATGTTCCTGTGACCCGCAAAGGTTACTGGCAATTCAACATGGGGGATCTCCTTATTGATGGCCACTCAACTGGCTTCTGTGCCAAAGGATGTGCTGCTATTGTGGACTCTGGGACTTCCTTGCTTGCTGGTCCAACAGTGCGTATCTTCGAATTAAGGATCCACATCATCTCCATATTTGTACTAAGCTCACATATTCCATACCGAGATAGAATCATTAATCACTACATTATATTGTGATAGACTGTGTCTGGTGGCTGTATAAATATGGAAAAGGTCCCTAAGTAGTGAAGGGGACTACACTTTTCTGAAATATTACATGATTAAAATCTTTGCATCTTGAGTTGTTTCCAGGCTATAGTTGCTCAGGTGAACCATGCAATTGGGGCTGAGGGCATTATCAGCACAGAATGCAAAGAAGTAGTGAGCGAGTACGGAGAGATGATCCTTGACTTGCTAATAGCACAGGTTTGCTACTTGCTGCATTTCCCAACTTTTGTTCAAGCTCCCAAATACGGTAGAGATTTTGTGTGATGGTTGTGTTCTATGGATTAATATTAAACTCTAGTGATTTATGTAATGCTTTGCCTCTGAGCAGACAGATCCAAAGAGAGTCTGCAGCCAGGTTGGTCTGTGTATGTTTGACGGTACTAACTATGTCAGGTTAGTTCATTGCACCGGACTGTTATAATGTACATGAAGCCGCCCTTCCAGTACTACTATTATACTTAATTTCATGATGGGATAAATTTATTTTTTGCAAAAACTTCTGCAGTAATGGAATTGAATCTGTTGTCGACAAAGAAAATGTTGGCTCGGATGTTATGTGCTCAGCCTGTCAGATGGCTGTTGTGTGGATAGAGAACCAGCTCCATGAAAATAAAACAAAAGAATTGATATTGCAATATGCTAATCAGGTTGCTAGCTTTGTGATTTCCTCTTCCTTTTTTTTTTTATATATCATTATCGAATTATGTAGTTGGTGACAAGATTCTGCCTTGTATTCCAGTTATGTGAGCGTCTACCGAGCCCCAATGGAGAATCAACAGTCAGCTGCCATCAGATCTCAAAGATGCCAAATCTTTCATTCACCATATCAGACAAGACCTTCATACTAACACCAGAGCAGGTGCTTTCTAGTTGCCCACGGCTCATTTTCCAAACTTTAGTAACCAATGTTTTTCAACAGATACTGTTTTTAGTAAAGGATTGATCTACTTTACCATTTGAATTATGTGATTCCTTGTTTTAATGAAAAAAGTGATTTGCATTGCTACTGAGCATATTGTGAACAAGATACAGCGAACTCGAACATTTGCCAAATCAGAAGGGTTCAGTGTTACTGTAGTCCATTGCTGTACTTTTAAAGGTTGATTTCGAAGGACAAACATTTACTAGGAGTTTTAGATTTTTGGAGTGAGATGTTGAATTGTTTTGATGATTGAAACCCAACTTGGGACCAGGACAAGATATCAAATATAAGACCTTGTTAGATCATTTATACAAAAAATAATTTGAATAAAAACATCTTGTTCAAAATTTATGATGAGATGATTAGTACATCAAATGTGTTGGCTTTTGTCTTCTTCTATAACTCTATTCTACTTGGCTTTATGTAAAGTTGAGTCAAGTTCGTTACCTATCTATATTGATTACTGCATTTTCATACATTCTGAAACTTGTGTTGCAGTACATTGTGAAATTGGAGCAAGCAGGGCAAACCGTTTGCATCAGTGGGTTCATGGCATTCGACATCCCGCCTCCACGCGGTCCTCTTTGGTACGAAGTATAACATTGTGTACTACCTCAGTATCCTTTTTTTTTGCCTCAATCTAAATTTTGTGGTGAACCCTTTCAGGATTCTTGGGGATGTCTTCATGGGTGCTTACCACACAGTGTTCGACTTCGGTAAAGAAAGGATTGGGTTCGCGAAATCTGCGTGAAGAGCCCAGAGCACTCTGCTCTTCACAAAGAAACTGCCTATTAGGGATAGTTTGGCTATCTACTACATGAAATCCGCACTGTAATAAATTAATGGATTGCATAAAAGCTGGAACCAAAGGCGTACGGTTTAGTACGCGCACAAAACCTTTTCTGTTGTTTTATTCTGAAAAGGAGAAGACATGGATGTCCACAGAGCTACTCCCACACTTGAAGTATATATATGGCTGATGTGTATTGAAGAAGGAGCATGCTGAGAAATAGGCCTGCCCTGCCCATCAGCTCCTGTGATCTCATCTTGTGGATTGTTTTTTTTGCATAGTTGTGCAACAAATGGTTTATGAAAGTATATCCGTATTCTTGAACAGATGAGCATGTATCAATGCAATTTTTTTCTTCCAATTCTGTGGGATTTTACTCCCTCCAGTCGCTTTATGATGCATGCTGTCAAATTTTCAAAATTTGGTCTATCGATACCTTTTTTAAATATTTAAAATGAATTCGATTTAGATTTATTTTTGCAATGTTATAATTTTATTGGATGCCATAACTATATCATAATGAAAATTAGTTTGTCAAATTTGTGTTTTGGGATCGGTGTTAATCTCCAAAACCCAACCGACATGTATCTGACTGGTGGTCGTACTTCTATCTCTTTTTGTGTTTCGGCCATATATTGGATAGAATTCTAGAAGGGTACAGAATATAAAGAATGAAGAAGGCAAAGTGGTCTGACCTAATCACGGGCTGGGCCTGGATGAAGTCAGTAAATTAAGTGGGCCATTGATAAGCCGGAGGTGAGAGACAATACGACCCAGAGAAGTTGGGCCATGCTAGGTATGGATAGAAAGCTGCATTTTCTTAGGGAAAGAAAGAGTACATGCCGTGATGGAAATTAATTCTCTGTACGAATCTCAAGTATAATAATTCACGTACAACAGAAAAGCTATACACAGTGACAGTACAAAACCGACGTGGTGTGCGTATGTATGGATATGAATGTACAGATGGTTACAAGCATCTATATTCTAAACTTCTCTTTAATTTCCACGTCAATGGCGACCGTCAGGAAGGAGAAGTGCTGCAAGGCTGTGTGGGTAACCGAGGGGACGACCCCGACGTGGCCGCTCCACGTTCTGCGGCCGCCGTGGCGGAGTCGTTCCCGCTTCCACCGTTACCTTCTCCGGCGTCACCGACACCGCCGCGGGGAGGTGGTTGAGCATCTCCAGCCATGATCGACGAGAGGGCGGCCGCCAGCGCCGTGGTGAAGTTGGGGTCGCTGGCGATCGCGGCGGTCATCGTCTCCAGCGCCGACCGTTGCCTGCCTACCATCCCCGCAGCCGCCACCGGCGGGGGTAGCACGGGCGCCCTGTGCGAGGGGAAGCCGTACATCGGGAACGGCATCGCGGGGAGTGCCGGCGGGCGGTGGAGAAGGCCACCGGCGACCGGCGAGTTGGTGAGGTCGAGGGTGATGGTGGGGAACGGCGCGGAGGTGGAGAGCGTGGCCATGGTGGTGGCGGCGGACGCGTAGGGGTGGAAGAGCGGCGACGCGGCGGCGGCGGCGCCGTGGTGCAAGAAGAGCGCGCCGGCATTGCCGCTGACAGCCGGGCCTGAGAGGAGCATGGCGGCCGCGGCGGAGGTGGTCTTGGCCATGGCGGCGGCGGCCGGTGGCAGCGGGTGGCTGTGGGTGCCCTCGTACGTCGTGATCAGGATGGTCTTGTCCTCGGCGCACCGTTGCACCTGCACGCACGCATGCACACGTACACAAGTGACCGTTTAATTAGTTAATTATTACCTCTCATGCATGTCAAGCCAAACACATTGCAAATTCATCGTTCAATATGGTATTTGAGTAGTAGTTTTGATGGATAACACAAGGGTTTTGGTCAGATGTCACCATCTGCTTGTGGGGGGAAAAAAAGGTGCAAACGTGTTAGGGTTGCTCATCCATCGATCATGATGTTACTGTTCTTCTAGCTAGTAGGGACAAACATGCAGCCTGCAATGCTATTGCATATGTTCACATTACATATGCAGTCTTCAAAAATATTCACATTTGATTTAGTACCAGCATGCAGTTTTCTTGGATGTTAGAATCCTAGAGAGGGCAATCGTGCATGCTATTGCTTGTTTGGTTAATCTAGCTAGTAGCTACTAGCTAGTGCATATGTTGTATTATTTTTAGTACTAGCTACTTGCCCAATTCTAAAGTACAATAAGAAGCATTTGTTTACCTTTTCATTGGTCAATTTCACGCTAGCTAGGAATATTTGTCCTTTTTCTTTGCAAACATTGACTAATATAAGGAGTAGGCGTTAAAACAAACAACCATGTGTAAATTAACATCATCGTCCGGGGTCATGAGTTTTAACGTCAACGACCCACTTGCTAGTTGTTTTAATTGACATTTTATGTCGTTAACTCGATCGGTAACTCCCCCCTTCCTGTTGATGTACGCATAATTAAGGGGCTTAGAGAACAAATACATTAATTCTTAAAAGCGGATGTATTTGTATAGTTCCCTCTGATCCTAAATATGAGTCATTATTTTAGGCATTAACATGGTCTCCGAAGTGACATTTTAACCATCAATTTCTATGAAAATATATTACTTTAAATAAAATTAAGTATATTTCATGATGAATCTAGTAATACCAATTTCATAATATTAATCTTGGTAATTCTTTATACATTGACGATCAAACCTAAAAATGTTTGACTAGCATAAATTCTAAAACGATCTATATTTGAAATCGGAGGTAGTAATAGTTTTTTTTAAGGCAGTATAAACTGGTAGTTGGCTCTCCAGGGGCTCTCGAAAACTCTCGATGTCATGGTAATTACTTTCGGCTTGGAGGAAACTCTCTATTGGATTTGCTATCTTTTGTAGGCGCGCACGCATACGCAGAGCATCTAGGGATTGTATTTTTGCCAACTTAATTTTTAGATTACGACGGCTAGCAGATACACGTACGCATATACTATAGAGAGCATGCATATATATATCTATAGACTAAAATCTCATGTCTCAGGCCAACTGTTTTACTCATCTATATAGCTAGGTAGCTATCATTATACTAGTTATATACAGTTTAATTAGGAACACGAGAATATATATTAAACATATATATATAGATAGATACATGCGTACGTATATACCTGCTTCCTGACGGGGCATGCCGTAGCCATTGTGCAGCGGTAGTAGGCTCTTGGGTACGGGTTACTCTTGGCCATCTTCTGCCCATACTTCCTCCATTGGCATCCATCGCTGATCTACATGCACATATATTAACAATTTGTCAAGTGCAAACATATATATATAAACTGGTATCTATCTAGCTAGCTATGAACAATTTGCCAAGTGCAACATATATAAACTGGTATCGATCGGTTTGCAGTAAATCTGTTCAAGACTCTCACCATTGGAGCCTCGGACCGTGCACGCACCGACACCCTCGCTTTCCGGCACGGCATCTCCTCCGTCGGCGCCTGCAGCTCCCCATTCTCCCCGCGTTCCGGCGTCGCCGTCCCTTCCTGGTGAATCGGCCCCTTGTTGCCGGCGTCGCCAGCCTCGCCGTCGGCGCCACCATCGTCGGAGTTAGTCCTTCCACCGTCGAACGATGCTCGCGTCGCCGGCGACGGCCGTGGGTCCATGAATTGCAGTCCCGGCATTCCGGCCGGTAGTATTGAGTTTGGTGTGCTGCTGGTCTGCATCGATCAGTTGTACGTACGTGTTGTTGTTACTTGTTAGTACTAGTCAAGGCTGAGTTAAAGAGGAGAGGAAAAAAAGGCGCGCACGGGACACGAACATGCTAACTGCTAGTCTTAATTAGTAGTACTGTAGCTTGGTTTTGAAGTTTTTATTTGCTCTCGCGCGCCAAGTGGATATGTACATGTGCAGATGTGCTACTGCTGCACACAGCTTGCACCTTGTCGCGAGACACTTCTCTTGTAATTAATTAATGACAGACATAGATTTGATTAGCGACCTAAATCAGGTGTGGAATTCTTCATGTGGATTAAATGCTCGTTAATTGAGCATAATAGTAGTCATGAACCCGGCATGGAATTTAGATGCAGGATTCCAATTTCTGGAATCTCAATAGAGGAATTAACATGCTGATCAACAGATTGTACAAAACTACAAAAACTAATTATTTTGGTATAAGTGGGCCGAAGATGACTGGAATTATATAGATACACGTACGGGACCAGCTTCAAGACCAAAACAAATACTTTGCTTTAAAAATTCTACAACAAATCATTGACTAGCTAAATGTTTGTTAAAACAAATTGACTGGCTAAATCATGTCTGTCAAGACTCAAGAAAAACTACGTACTATGCAAGAAATTATATCATGAGTGTGTGCCAAGCAAAGCATTTGTGCTCAAGTTCATCCATATCACACACTGATCTCTCTCTCAAAAAAAAAAGGTTCATCCATATCACGCTATAAAATTAAATAGTGTGGAGACTTGACTACGATCTTAATTAACTACGTAGACGGGCAATGCGTGCATGCACGATTTGATACGGTAGCTAGCTGGCATGACCAAGGTATATACATCTTCAAATTGCTTCAAAATTTCTTAATCCTCGTGAATTTATTGTAGACATGAATAAATTATCAGACTCGACTTATTTGGCGCACAACATTTCTTTCTTTACAAAAAAAGGCAAAAAAAAACAAGTAGATCCTCGTGCATTAAATGTTGACTAGATTCCAATCAAGTAGAAGTCGAAATCTAAAGGGAATTGAGGAAGCAAGGACTGAACAAGTTAATCAAAACTAGAGAGGAAATACATATAGACTTGATTGTCATCGATGGCAAATCGCATATCATAATATTGTAACTAATTAAGGACTTAATTATAAGTTACCTGGTGGTGTATATGTGGGTTGTGATCGGTAGCAGCGCGCTGCTGTTGCTGCGTGGCCTGGATGAGCTGATGGTAGAGCGCGCCGTAGCTGCGGGTGAGCTCCTCCAGCATTCGCCGCAGCCGCCGGTTCTCCTCCCCCGCCTGCCGGAGCTCCCCCTCCACCGCCGTCGCATCCTCCTACAGCATACACACGTATGCACGCATATATGTAATTAAGGGACATGTGGGTAGTTAGACACCATGGATTAATCCTAGAAGAAGATGATTAAGAGGTAAACTGCGCGCACCTTTTTATGATCACCCGCCGCCCCGGCCTTCTCCTCGCCGCCGTTGACCGCGCTTCTCGCCGTGGTCAGCAAGTCCAGCGCAGTCTGCGCAGACACGAATCACAGGCGCATATATCAAGAATCAAGATCCATCGATCTCAATTGACTGGAGATCGCGAGCCCGATGTCTCGAGGACTTACGTTGACCATGCCACCGCGGCCTTGTCCTCCCTCCTCACGGCCGCCGTCACCGTCTCGGTCCCCGCGTCGCGCAGTCCCAGCGCCGGCGCCGCCGCCGCTCGGGAAGAAGTCGACCTCCTTGATCTCGCGACCGAAGCCGAGATGGCAGACCATCTCCTCCTCCTCGTGCCGGTTCTGCTTTGGCACCATGTCGTCCATGGATGGATTGGTTGGATTAACTGTGAGCGATAGAATGGAATGGAAGACAAGCTAGCTAGGCTATATATGACCCGAGAGGTTTTTATCGCGCGTGTCAAGTAGGGTCAACAAGAGGAACAAGCTAGATAGAGAGAGAGAGCAAGACAAGCAAGCTACAGCTTGTTTCAAACAAAAAGAAGAAGAAAAGAGTAATCTACAGAAGAAGCACGTAACGTGAAACTGCAAGACTTTGGACTTGGACTGCACCCCTAAACAAATTAGAGACGACGAGACCAATGGACCAATGGGGAGGCCGACCGCGCGCTACTCGCCGTGGGCCAGCCGCGTCAGATGGCGCGTCAGCGTGACAGGTGAGTGAGGAGGGGCCACTTTCGTCCAAGCGTGGGATGTGGCCTGGCCCGGTCAACGAAGTCAACGTACGGGTTACTACGGGTGGTGCAAGGGGAGTGGGTGGAGGGGACGAGGCCACGGCCCATCCACTCTATCCCACAGTGTATCTTCGCAATTATCCCTTGATTCTTTTTTTTCCTCCGCACGTCTATAGTCTTTCCCACAAAAATTTTCACGTAAAATTCGTATCTCCTATGTTGCGAGGTCCAAACCGACAAGAAATCCATCGCATGGTGTCAAGACCAGCATCCAGGGGCATAATCCAAAGTGAGAGCGATCAACTTACGGCAACATCATCGCAATTTGTCACCGTACTACTTGGTGACTTTTTTTCTTTCTTCCTTCTCCCTTCGACTCGTCTCGGCGAGTTGTGCTAGATAAGAAGCAGTGTACCAACACACTACAACAGAACTGGTTTGTAGATACAATTTTTTTAAATAGTAGAGACGTTTTTCCGCCACACAGAGGAAAAAGATCTCTATGAGTCGATGCTTGTAGAGACAACTTAATTGTACGGTAGATTTTTTCCCGGCGGTAATTCCAAGGAAAATCCATTGAAGCCTTTCTAAAACAAAATTAATGTCGAGGATGTCAAATCGAGGAGCAGCTTCGGTCATCCTTGTCGGACCACTGGGCGTGGAATACCCGAAAACCCTATGTGTGTACTGTCTAGTCCCATGATCAGTAGTTAGTACACATATTCACAACATTTGGCTTTCACATCCATACATTCACATATACAAAATAAAATAAAATGGTATTTAACTTAAGCATATAAAGTTATTACATCAACGAACGACTGACCAAATAAAAATAGGTATCAACAGAGTAAAAGTAGCAGCGGAAGAAGCAATGAAAATTGATAAATTCCAGCGGTATGCCCATCAAACCCTCATGCAATCGACAAGAAACAAGGTCTAGATAGTCCCATCACCGAATCCTCCAGTTCTGGGTGCGAAGAACGTATCGTTGGGCATCGACTCATCTTCAAACTCTGAACAACAACGTAAGCGAGATTAAGTACAATGCGTACCCAACAAGACTTGTAGTGCATCGTAAAGTTTATATAAATACACGGCTATCAAGGATAAGGCTCTACTCTGCAAGTTATTTTGCAATAAGCCAATTTTATTTTGCAATATCAATACATAGTATTTTGCAACGAAATTTTTAAAAGGGCAGTTAAATAAATACATAATGAATAATAACAACAACTCGCAACCCACCTCAGTTGCAAGCAATATTTCATTTTCAGCCACAGACATAGAAATTAACTCAAATATAAAACCCACAAACAATTCCTATGTTTTTCTAATAAAACAGTTTTTGTAAAAATCAAGACTACACTCGATGTGATCGCACTAGGCACACTCATGACCACGAGCATGGCTATTTAAATAGATTTACACTCTGCAGAGGTGTACAACTTTACCCACAGCACACGAATTCTCTAGGTTATTTGGTATCCGTCGATACCATCGCTCACTACCTTTGGTAAGCAGTCTAGAGCACGCGTCGAAGCCTTTACGTCATCTAGCCTTAACTATGCACTTAGCCCGTTGAATGTTCATCCTCACCTTACCCGGGTACACCCCATCTTAGTAAGGCATGCGTCGTTATGTTGGCAATTGTAACTGACCGTTTTCGGTTTGTAAATAGTATTTGCTTTTGTCAGTTGGTTTTAAAATTTTATTTTGACTTATGTTGTATTTTTTTTAAAAAAAATCTCTAGCTTCTACCTCCATTCCAAAACCTCTCTCTCATTGGGCCCAGCCCATCTCCTCTCCCTCTTGGGCCGGCCGATCATCTCCTCTCACCTTTTCCCCCAGCCCATCCTTCCCTTTCCCCTTCCGGCCCAGCCAGGCCAGTGCACCCGCTGGAACTCTACTGCCATGTCACCTCGACCAGCTCCTACAACTCCGTCCCCTCCGTCACCTGTCGTGGACTCCGGTACAGCCCCCTGCTCATCGCCCGGTGCCTGCGACGCCCACCTGCTCCCGTCACCTCCGCCACCTGTTGGATCCCCGAAGTCGCCGCCTCCGTCACCCCATCCCATTCTCTGTCTTGCCACCGCGTCAGTGCCATGGCCATGCACCTGCGCCTTCTGACCCTCTGCTGCCACCTTCTCCCCTCCACCTTCCCTTGACTCGGCGTTTTCGTCGACCAATCCCGTTGCCAACGACTGCTCGTGTCGTCCCGCCACCTACTTCGACCACCCGAAGTTGTCGCTCCCGTCACCTCCCTCCTGTGCACGCCTGCCCCATTGTCTCCGACCAGAGAGCCCATGCCGCAATCGCCTCGGGAACCCGCACGCCTCCGAGTTTCCTACGACTCTGCCTTCCCTCCCGCCAGCTATAAAAGGAGCTCCAAGCCTTCCCTTGCCCCCTCGTCTCCCCTTTGCTTCTGGTAAGTACCACAAGAGAAGAACTCGAGCAGCCCCTTTCTCCTCCGAGCTCCCCTACTCTCGCTTGTGCTGTTGTGGTTGCCCGAAGCTCCGAGTTCGAGCTGCCACACGCCTCCTTCCGGTCCTCGCCGCACCAGTGTCGCCCCTCTTCTACCCGTGTCATTTCGTGCCCAGAGCTCTTCGAAGCAGTCCCCTCACTCGGTTTCAGTTTTGTGTCGCAGGAACCGTCGTCTCTCGTCTTCTCCTTCAGTTTCGGTCGACCACTTCACCGTCGTCTCCTTCGTCGTCGATCGCGAGCTCCCCCACCGTTATTCGACCTCCTCCGACCTCCCTCTCTTGGTCTTGGTAATCCACCTTTTTCCGTGTCCGATTCTCCCTCTTGTCTTTCCGGCCGCGCCGAGCGGTCGAACCTCCTTTTGACCACGCTTATGATTACATCCACGACCAGGTAGCTGCGTTGTCAAACCCCTTCCAACCACGCCGCGTTGTCGAACCCCCCTCAGACCACACTGCGTTGTCGAACTCCTTCTGACCACGCCGCGTTGTCGAACCTCCTTCCGACCACACCGCGTTATCAAACTCCTTTCGACCACAGCGCGTTGTCGAACCTCCTTCCGACCACATCGCGTTGTCGAACTCCTTCCGACCACACCGTGTTGTCAAAAGTCCTTCAGAGCACACTGCGTTGTCGAACTCCTTCTGACCGCGCCGTGTAGTTGAAGCTCCTCCCGACCACATGTAGTTGATACCCTTTACGACCACATGTAGTCGCTGCCCTTTACGACCACATGCAGTCGCTAGCCTTTACGACCACGTGTAGTCACTACCCTTTACGACCACATGTAGACGATATCCTCTGCGACCACATGTAGTCGATACCCTCTACAACCGCATGAAGTCAAAACTCCTTTTGACTACGCCTTGTAGTCGAAACTCCTGCCGACTATGTCCAGTAGCCGAACCTTTCTCCGATCGCGTCAACTCAAAGCTAGCAGTACTCGACACGAACATTACTCGAAGCAATAGTACTCAAGACGAACAGTACTCGACACGAACATTACCCGAAGCCAGCGATACTCAAAACGATGAGTACTCTAAACAAACAGTACTCAAAGCCAACAGTACTCGAAATGAACAGTACTCAGAACCGACAGTACTCGATACAAGAACTTCAAAAGCTCCATTCCCCTCCGTTATAACTCTGATTCTAGTGATTTTTGTTTCTAAATTTGTCTAAATTCAAGACCTTGCTAAGGGCACTGGTCTTATTTAAATTAGAGTTCATTTGCTATTTCTTGTGTATTTATTTGTTCTCTTTGCCTGTTTATTCTTTTCGGTACGATCGTCTGGATAAAGTTCGAAGACGCGAGAGATCTTCAATTTGATCAAGCACAAGACTTTTAAGGCTCTCTTACATTCACTCCAGCCGAGTCAATACTTTGATCATTTTGAATGTACATTTTACGCAAATTATATTCCTTTAAATTACTAAAATTGTATGCTTTAAATCTTTAAGCAAATGCATGTTAAATCTTAAGGTATTTAAATATCAATTTGATGATTAATTAATTTTTATACCATCTTTTGGCAATTGAAACTATTATTCCATATCACCCTAGTAACAATGTGGTAATTACTAGTTATAGGTACACTTAAGCGACATGCTAGTCTTGCTTAAGTACCGGAGCATTAAATGCCCCAACTCATCATATTTTAATCCTGAAAGTGGTTTTGGGCAGTCGTGGTGGGTAAATGACTGGAATGTTGTGGTAATGTATTTTTTCTTCTCAAAAACCCTAGCAATTGCTGTTAACTCATCTGGGTGGATGATACGGTGGCGGGTGCGGATGTAGCATGAGAATGTGTGGTATGTGGTATGAACCGCTTGGATGGATTAAGGACTCAATCTTGTCATGACCTCTCGTGTAAAAACAAGTACAACAACAAGACTGTAAAGTACAACTTGGCTTAGTAAACTTATTGGACCCTGAAAGTCATCTCACTGATGGAGGAGCGAAGTCGTGTAAGCATTGGGCATGGTTAAGCTTGAATGAGACACTAAGGGAGGGTGAAGTTGCCAGCCGCGCTAGACGTTGTGGAAGTTGTACTCCATATGCGTTAGCAGCTGTGGTGAATATCCCGCACAACTTATCGGGCCCACCGCAAGTGGGAGCGACCCATATGGGTGAATGATGGAAGGGGCGAGATAATTTGAAAGGTTACCGTGATGGTCGCTCAACTACATGACTAAGGAATCATGTGGGGTTATGAGTATGGTTGTCTCTTGTGGGTATAGTGTACAATCTCTGCAGAGTCTAAACTATTTAAATAGCTATGCCTACGGTCAAAGGCGGACATGAGAACTTAACGTGAGTTAGTTCTATTTATAAAATCTTATGGATGGGATAAAATACTGGTCGGGCTGATCATGTAACCTTGTTTTGGTTTTTCCTGGGTCGTCCTACTCAATGGTGTTGGTAATGGTGGAAGTAACCACAACCAAAATAAGCATAAGGTGGAGGAAACCTTCGCTGCTATTAGTATTGCACAATATCTCTTTTAAAAAATAAGATTTGGTCAAACTGCTAAGTCTTAGGAATTTCTAAATACTGTAATTAAAAATGTTGCTTTAAGAAAATAAAAGAACCCGAGCTATCCTTGCTAAGCCTTGCATGTATTATTACTGCATTCTGTGTGTTGGCTCGTGAGCACAGAAGTTGTGCTCATACTCGCTCTTTCCCCCAAACCCTCATAAGCAGGAACTCATGGAGACTACGCATACTATGAGGATCCTGAAGTTAGAGGCCCCGGAGATGGCCAAGAGTAGTGTAGTTCTTTTGTTCTGAGTCTCACCTCAGTCTAGCTGACTCCGTTGGTGTTTGCGTGCATCCAATATTATCCAAATCCTTGGATAATATTGGACGCATACGGGTTTCCCCAGTCACTTGCCTGTGGAGAGATGCGCTATATCCTTTTGCTTTCGCTACCGCTTTTGCTACCTTTATAATGTAACCATTTGACATGTTCGACCCTTATTGTAACACTCGTCCCGATGCGGTCTATGTCACTCTGATGTCTGAAATATAATATTTGGTTTAGTTTACATCGTGTATAAAATGATTCAGTGATGTATCTGTGAGTGCAATCTATAGATTCAGGGAATAGTACAATGTTTTCACAGAGGATTTGGATTGGTGAAATCCGGGTCTGGCATCAATCAAACATGCTCGCACGTCCACTGCCTACCCCTTATGCAATGTTAGTTTTCGATAACTTAATTAGCTAAGGCCGTCCCATAGCGGTACATGTGGTTGTACTTTTAGGCTTAGATTGATGGAAATTGGTTTTCGGTCCTTAATTGACCAGGGCGAGTATCCCCCTATCTACTAGTGAGGTGCACCCTTACTCTTCTCAGAATATAATATAACTTGCGTCGTGTCGAAAACTAGGTTTTTCATTTTTTTTAATACAAAATAACAGAGGTACACCCCCTCTGGATATTTTTCATAAATCTCCCAATTTCATATTTGTCATATTGTCCTTTTATCGCTTTTATGGAAAATCTATCGTTCTATTAAGTAGTTGTGCGACAATCGCACTCGAAAACTTCCAACTTGACATTATATTGTGTCTATCATATATCCTAATGGCTACAACAGTAAGGGTATCAATATTTCAAGGATATCTATGCATCGAATAGGATTTACATCTACCATATTCCCAATATAGTAATTCTCAACAAACATGCACGCATGCATAATAGATTTTGCAAAACAAAGTACAATAATTAAAATAGTGTGATCAACATGATCAAAGAAGGTGCTTACCTTGCTCTGGTGGTCCTGAGTAGGAGGATGGTTGGTCGTTGAATATATCGCTCGAACAATTGACGTCTATTTCAAAAAGAGCCAGAAATGAATTAAATAATGGAAATAAATTCAACTGTAACCAAATTCAAATATTTTTTCATATTCTGGTAGAGCATGATTTTATATGAATTTAGAAATAAGAATAATTCAATTTGGAGTTTTTATGCAAAAGTTATTAAGTTTCAATTTGGTTCGGTTTGAAAAATTCTTGAAAAAGAAAAGATAACGTCGATGTCACATTTTTTGAGTTTTACGTTTTCCAGCAGAGAAAGCATATTCTCTCATATGTTCTACTGGGGTTTACGCTTTCCAGTAATTAAAACGTTTTCTCCTCTAGACTCACTGAGGTTTGCACTTTCCAAAAAGAGAAAGCGTATTTCCTCGAAACTAAAAGCGTACTTTGTATTTTCTTCTGATTTTCTTTAGTTCGACAGGTGGGGTCCGTTTGTCAGTGGCTAGGATCATGGAACAGTGCATAGACCGAAGGTCTACGCGCACTGTGCGCGGTCCACGGGAAGGTGCACTATGCACTTAATGGCTGTGGGATCCACGTGTCAGTGACTCAAAGTGAAACCAGGTTTTAATGAATCTCGTTTACTGTTTTTTTGGGGCCCACGCATCAGTGACTTAAGCATTAAATAACCCAATCATTTACAAACTAATTTTTCAGCATTAAATAACCCAATCATTTACAAACTAAATTTTCTTAACGACTGAGATTTAGTTAATTAATTGCACTGCTACTGTGCTTGTGCATTTTGGACAGCACAGAGATGCGCGAGTGCACTTGCAGCCGTGCTCGTCGCCAGCGCGGTGGCGCAGAGAAAGCCCAAAATGGGTTCCTTGTGCTCTTGCACATCTGATGGTGCGACGATAGAATGTGGGACGACCTACTGGCCAGCGCCGCGACGGGTTCGGGCGAAGGAGCTATAGGCTACGGTGACTGCGGTGTTCGGCAATGCTTCCAACTAACGAACATGTGCACGAGCGACTGCATGTCACTAGGAGCTCACCGGTCCGAGAGGGAGGTCAGAGGTGGTCAGAGGATGGCCAACGATGAAGACCCGAGGCGACGCGGTGGAGCTTCACGTGGGAAGCTCGTTGAAGACAATGGGGAGGCTCGAGGTGGCTTGAGAAAGGTTGAAGATGACCTCGGGGTTCTCTTGACACGACCAATTGGTCCAAGGTGTAGTGAAACTCCAGCGGTGACTGCGGCGATGAAAATTGCCGGAGATGGGGGAAGAAACGAGGTTCAACGTGTTCCTGTGGACCAAAGAGGAAATCGAGTGAGGGGAATAGATCCTGGTGCTCTGGAACACAAGGTGATGTGAGTGACTTGAAGAAAAACCCTTTGGGGCGGCAAGAACGGTGGTGGTTGCACGGTGGCCGAAAGGGAGCTCGAGGTTCTTTTGTGCTCGGGCTCGATGGAGAAGAAAGGGGGACGGGAATGGCGAGGGGGTGAGGCAAGTTACATGCGGTATTTTATAGACGGAAGGGGTGGAGGAACCACGAGAGGGAGAGCATGCCCGCGGGCAAGGGAGGAACCGCTCTCAGAGACGCTGACTAAGCAACGGGCAGGGATGGGCGAACCGGGGCAGGGTATGGACGCGGGGAGGTGGCGGTTGGGCGGTGAAACCATGGCGGTGCGGCCAAACGATGGGCGTGTGGCGATGCGCTCGCGAGCAGGGTAGAGCTCGCGTGCGTGTGCGCTAGCAAGAGGGTGAGCGAGGTGGACGATGAATCCTGCAAGTGGGGCCCATTGTCAGCGAGAGGGAGATAAGGAATTAGGTTAGGGTTTTTTTGGATTTAAATGCTTAGGGTTTGGATGAAGTTTTTACACTGGGCAAGATAAGTCTAAATTTTATGAAACTTTTTTTGAGGGCTTCTGACCTAATGTAGGTCTTTATACAATTTTTTAGAAGTTTATTTCTTCTATGATTTTCTCTAAAATTCTTATAAATTTATATTCTTATGTATTTGTATTTGTTATTCATAATAAGAATTCACATAAGTTGTTTGATATATTTTTCCCTGAGCAATTATGCTTAAATAATTCTCTCAAATATTTTTATTTTATTTTATCTAAATTTCCTTTAAGTGAATATTTGTATGAATTCCATTATTTGCTTTTAAACAATAGTTCAAAACTCAAACATGGTTAGATTTTTATATGTAAAATGATCAAAATGATTTTCCCAATACATTTCTATTATGTATTCCCAAAATATGAATCTTGGGTCGTTACAATCCTCTTCTCTGCATAGCAGCATTGGATGAAATCACTACGTGCATGCGACAAGCCCACCACAAGGTTTCATCTTCAATTGCTTCTCATACACATCAGTGTACCAAGATTTTTCCAAGATTTGTTAGTGCACAGAAAGATTCGTACCAGGATATTTCAACAGTATCAACTTGGCGATTTTGACTCACATCGACTCCGTTCAGCGCCTCAACTCCGTCTCGACGTCGACAGGTGTTCTACCCTAATGACTGCTCCAGTGCTAGTTTGTTCTGTCATTAATCTTTGACATTTTCTTCGACGATCCATTGTCTTCTACGGGTTATTGTTGTAAGATCCACTACTGCATATGTGGAGTCTAAGGTGGAGTATAATTGAGGAGATTTTTTGGTATTGAAAAAAAAACAATGTCAGTTGTGGGGACAACTGAATTTGGTGTTTCATTCACCATTTGGATATGTTACAATATGGATCGCTTACGCGGCCGTTATGAGGTTTTAGCAACATTAATTCTCTGGAATTTGATGACACCTTGATGGTAGCTGGGATGTATTCTCCGGAGGTTTGCTATTTGAAAGTAAATGTTTTGCTCTAATTTCAAATTGAGATGAAGGATCAGGTGCAAGAAGGAGTTTGTATTTTGCCTGGATACTACAACATTTGCCTGGTTGTCATAGCTTGATACCAGGGGTCTAATGCATTTTTACCCCATTGACGGTACAAAAGTTTCAGTCATCCGAACTGTTTTAGAAGAGCAATTTTGACCATACTATGGATTTCAGTTACCCTTGAAGTCGGCGGTTCATACGCGTGATGGCCACGTCTGCAAGTTGTTATTTCAGCGAGCATTGCTTGCCGAGTTTTGTATTCCAAGTGGAGCATATCAAATATCCATGAGATGAGTTCTTTGCTATCTATCTAGCGCTACGGGTGATGTTTTTTTTGCTTATGTCGTTTTATGATTGAGCATTTGTTTCAGGAGGTCAGTTGCACATATTCAGACTTTGCTGGTGTTATGAAATATTGGAGACCCAGATTTGTTCATCTACTTTGTTGGTAGCTGTGTGTTTGGACCTGTTGGTGGTTTGCTCCATTTGATTTCACGAGAAGCGTTTGGATAAGACTGTTCTAGTTTTACTCGTCGATACTAGTCTTATGGACTTTTAAAGCACAGGGTCTATCGATGAAAACTTATTTGGAGGAGATTCGATATTCCAGTTACAGGAGTAAATTTGTCTCAATGTGGAGATTGTTAAACTATGATATGAATTTGTCATCGTGTCTGTGTCGAACGCGGTACATGCATCGACTGGCGCCAGGCACAAGTGCAGATTGACACGATTTATCTGTTAGACTACGACAAGAAAGCCAAATTGTAATTTGACATTAACACGTGACGACGAGATAAATTTGAGGACTATATGTAAAAGACACACATATGTAGATATTTCATTCACCATGCATGGCTAGTTTACATTATCCAGCCAAAGCAGGGGTGGAGAAATCAGGAAGAAAAATATTGATGTGAGGCCTAATATTTAGGTAGCTAGTCAATGGCCATCATCAGCTAGTTGACAATGTGCATATATTAAAAACTAAAGACCTTTTCAATTTAGACTTTAGTATGCAAAAAAACCTAGGGTAGCTTATTTCTACAAGTTAATTGGATCCCGTCCCGATTTACATGTGAACACTAAGATTACAAAAAACACTAGCTGATACATTCTCCACGGCCGTATTGACAATTTAACCGTTGATTGTACCAGAATCAATCCGAGTCTTCCATGACGGCTATAAACCGTCAGGAAGCAATAATCATGCCATATCGTATATCCGGATTCTGACAGTGGTGCAACCTTTTATAGTTGAGAGTTCGTTTTCAATCTGTAAGGACCAACTCCTCACTTGTACATTTATATACGGAGAAATTAATGTTGAACTTCATATATACGAGTAAATTACCCCAGCTTTCTCGATGTAACACTTCAAAATGTAACACCCCGTTTGGCTCCCAACAATTGGGCCTGAAACTATAGATCAATTGTATTTCGACTCCAAAAACATGGTCGTTTGGCTACCTACCGCATGGAATTTGAATCAACGATTCCATCCTAATCCAAGACAAAACAAAACAATTGGATCCAATTCTTACCTCCTGCCTGTCATTTGTTTTGAATCGTGCGTCGATCTCTCCCCGACGCTCGCGACCTCGACAGCTCGGCCGTCATCTCCAAGCTCCTGCCTCCGCCACCACCGCAGCCACCAGATCCATATATCTTTAGCTTCCGCCTCTTACCTCTTGCCGGTAGTAAGCACCACCATCAATCTCCTACTGGGTGTAGATGCTGGGTTGTCTGTCACGGCCGTCGGCGAACCGCGGGCTGCCACACGATGACGAGGAGTCCGATTCGTCCACTCATATCCGCCGCCCCATTTCCCGTCCTCGACAGCATCCTCCTCGTCAATCTCGATGATGCAGCGCTCCGATCGGACATCGAGTTCTTCATCTCCCTACTAAAATAGGAAATGTAATCCAATTGAATGAATCAAATTCAATTCTAGGGTAAAAACGGGATGTAAACTGAATTATGTACGGAGCTTAACATGTACTCTATCAAGGGTTTATTAGGTCATATATATATACGACCCTGTTGCAGTACGCTAGCTTGTGACGAATTTTGTGTGAAATCACACTCTGTAGTCCACAGAGCATTATATACTATGACAACGTGATATGGTGCTTTGTCCGGTCCGATTTCACAAACAAGAATTTTCTGTGAAAAATACTGCGTTATTCACTGGATCAGAAGATGGCGCTCATAGATACACCACTGAATCATTTCATACATGACGTAAAACAATCCATTCATTATATTACAAATATCAGAGTTAAATAGACCGCATCGGGTCGAGTTTTATAGTAGTGCCAAACAGGCCAAATGATTACATTACATAAAAGCGGAAAGTGACAGCGGAAGCAAAAGAGGTAGAGCACATATCGTCACAGGCAAGCGACTGGCAAAACCGGTATACAACCGATATTATCCAAAGATTTGGACAATATTAATGTACACAAGCATCGACTGAGTCAGCTAGACCGGGCAAAACTAGAGTAACTACAGACTAAACTACGCTTCATCATCCCCTTGGCCTTCAACGTCTGGATCCTCGTAGTATGTATAATGTCTTGGATCCATGGACTCTAGAAGGTTTGGGGAAAAGAGCGAGGCTGAGCACAACAACTGTGCTCGCGAGCTAATACACAATGCAATATTTATACATGTAAGGCTTTATCAAGGATGACTCGAATTCTTTTATTTGCTAAAGTAATATTTTCAATTATCATAGGTAGAAATTCTTATCACTTAGCATTTTGACCAAATCATATTTTATTAAAGAGATTAATTGTGCAATATTTATAACAGCAGGGGTTACCTCCACCTTATGCTTAATTTTGACTATGGTTGCATCCACCTATTAACAATACTGGGGTACTTCCACCCAGGAAAATCCAAATCCAGGGTCACAACGGCCCGACGAGTTTCCATCCCACCCACAAAGTTTTATAAATAAAACTAACTCATGTAAGTTCTCATGCCTATCCATGACCGTGGGTACGACTGTTCAAACAGTTTATACTCTGTAGAGGTTATACATCTTTTCTTAGACATATAAATCAAAGGGAGATTACCACAAGGCCTTTACAATGCATCCTCTAGTATTCAGTACACCTGCTAAGGTTTCATCTGATAAGGGTTATGCTCGCACAGACCCATCAACCCTTACCCAGACCTCCTCTTACGCCATACGATGACTTTCGACGTGCACCCCAATGACTATGCCCACGACGGCTAACGCCAGTGGCACAGCTCAGCGGGTCCTCTAGGTCGATGTGTACCCCAACTCGTAACCATGAAGGCCTACGGTGTAGCGGGTTCTCCAATGGTGAATTTTGTACAGATAGAAATTATTTAGCCAGGTAAACACCATTATAGACTTATGGTTGTACTGTTTTACATTGGGAGGTCATCACAGTATTAAGTCCTTAATGTCGTCTGGGCAGTGCATACCACATACCATCATTTCTCGTGCTACATCCGCACCAACCATCATACCATCCGTCCAGACGTAGTAATAGCAAGTTATTAGGGTTTTTGAGAAACATAAATTAGATTGCCTCAACATTCCAGTCATTTACCCACAATGACCGCCCAAAACGAGTTCATGGTTTTAATGATGGTGGTTGGGGTAAATAAATACCTCGGTACTTAAGCAAGACTAGCATGTCGTTTAAGTACAACCTATAGTTAGTATAGTTAGCACATAATTACTAGGGTAACAAGGATTAAGGATTTCAATTGTCAAGGGATGGCATAATAATACTTAAAGCATCAAGTTGACAATTTGTTATTTTAAAAGAATATAATTTGCATAAAATGTAGATTCAATATGATCAAAGTATTGACTCGTCAGGGTCTAAGGCAAGAGGGTCTTGATATTCTTGAGCTTGATCAAATTGGAGCTCTTTCGTGTTCTCGAACTCTACTCGGACGATCGCACTGGAAAAAGAGAAATATCAAATGAACTCCAAAATAAACAAAACCTCTGTCATTAGTAATATCTTGAATTAAGATTAGTTTAGAAATAATTTTCACTTAAATCAGAGTTAGAATGGAGGAGAATGGGCTCTCCAAAATTTTGTTTTGAATTAAATCTAGAGAAAAAGAAAGGAGAGAGAGAGAGAACTTATCTCTCCGACTTAAGGGGCCCAATGGACGGGGATGTGGTTTACCAAAAAAGTGCATGGACCAAGTCCACATGCACAGGTCTACGGGTCCATGAAGCTTCCACAATGCAAACATTTCTTCGGGACCACACGTCATAGAGTCAATATGGGAAAACAGAGTTAAACCACCATCTTAACTGTTCTCGGGTCCACGTGACAGTGAGCCATAGAGAGCATTTAAACCGGACATTACTCCCTATTTAACCTAAAGACCAAGATTTGGGAATTTAATGATTACTACTACACAAAACCTCATCACAGACGGTTGTAAACCATCATCACAGACAGTTTTTGAACCGTCTGAATTTATGTATCTGTGATAACAGACGGTCATCACAGACGGTTTTCAAACCGTCTGTGAAAAAAGGTATCGCGTACGGTTCTTATTCAGAAACGTATGTGATATTCTATTTTTACAGACAGTTCTAAACAAGAACCGTCTGTGATAGTAATTATCACAGACGGTTCTTGTTCAGACCGTGTGTGATAGTTTTTTTTATTGCAAAAAAATAATTTTTGAATATTTCATAGTTGGTACCATCACAGTTTATGTGAGCTTTCCATGTCCAGAGACTCTTGAAAATATATGAAAAAGGCACCACTCCCATACAACAACCTTCCTGACCTCCCCCTTGTGGCATGTGAGTGCCCCGATGCTGCCCATCTTGACCATGGCGTCGGCGAAGAGGGTGCTGAGAAGGCCCGAGTAGGAGTCAACGACGTCGACGGTGGAGGTGTCGTTGTAAAGCACGGCGTCGGAGGCGATGACGGCGAAGCCATTGTGGATGTGAGCGCTGCACAAATTTACCATTTACGTACGTGCATCCATAGGTTAGCTGCCATGATCGATCGAGTCATCGAGGAAGAAGAAGTTTGTTTGCTTACAGCTGAGGAGCACGTCGACGTCCTGTAGGTTCGACACCCTCTCCAGCACATCCCGCCTCGACTCGGCTATTATTTATAAGGACAGAGCCAAAATATTTTGCCTCCTGCGTACGCGTTCAAATTTTTTTGAACTCCCGTGCTGTGAATCACAGACAGTTTCATACAAAAATCGTCTGTGATATGTCATCACAGACGATTCGTATCATGAACCGTCTGTGATAAGCATCTCATCACAGACGGTTCTTAATACGAATCGTCTGTGATGAGATACTTATCACAGACGGTTCTTGTGAAGTATTATAGACGGTTGCATTTAGAAACCGTTTGTGATAGGTCTATATCACAGACGGTTCCAAGAGAACCATCTGTGATTATTTTATCACAGTCGGTTCGAGGAACCGTCTTTGATGATGCATATTCTATAGCATGTTTGTAGTAGTGGATGAATGAACAGTAGCTGTCCAAAACCGACAAGGCAGGGGACTCCCGTATGCTTTGCGGCTTGGGCTCGCTGCCGGCGGAGGAAGGCTCAGCTGCACTGGGGAAGGGCTAGAACGGGACTAGGGTGGCCAGGCGGTTGCATGGCCGGCGAGGCACTGGAGCAGCAACGCGGCGGAGGCAAGCGGCGGTGGCGCCATAGGCACACGGCAAGCCGGCGGTGGGGAGGCGCAGGGGAAAAGATGGAGGGGGCACTAGCAAGAACACAACATGGGGATCTCACCGAGACAAGGAGGAGGGCCGGAGGTGGTCGGTGGATGGCGAACGGCGGTAGGGAAGGTTGCGGCCGGAGCCGAGGGAGAATGGTGATTTCGGTGGCATCGGTGGTCCAAAGACGAATCCTGCTGGAGGAGAGCTTCCTCGGTTCTTGGAACACCTCGTGACAGGGTTGGCCGGGGAAGGAGCTCACTGGAGCGACGAGTCGGCAGTGGGGGGTGGCGGAAGGCGAGGGCGGGATCTTGATCTTGAAGGGCTCGATCCTAGGGATAATCCAGAGATGAGGGAGTCAAATTTAAATTTGAAAACCAAGTTCCAGAAAAGATAAGATGAAAGAACTCAAGAATGATATAAGAGGGTAAGATGAGAAGAAAAGAATAGAACAAGGCGAGAAAGAACAGAATAAGATGAGAGAAGAATTTCTAGTCAAGTTAATTACTTGGTTTGATTTAGAAAATATATTTTGAATTTTTGACTAAGACGACCAATCTAACTATGGTTACGTCCTGCAGTCAACCTGGCTCTGATACCATCTGTTGTCGGGCCCCCGGGTATCACACAACCCCGAGACCCTCTGTGCATACCAAGCTAGTCCCATGATCAGTGGCTAGCTCGCACAGTTGCAACAATGATGTTATCATAACCATTCAACAACGAACTAATGAAGGCATAAAGTAATATTAGTTAAACAAAGAAAAGACCTTATGGTCAAGTTCTTACAAAAGTCGCCTCACGAGGCTTAGCAACAACAGAGTATCCGCAATGAAATCTCAAAATACGTGGAGCCCAATCGACATGCCCACAGGCAATCGAGTGGAGGACGTGACCTAGTTCGCAAAGTCTTCAAAGTAGCCTTCCTCATAGAACTCAATATTTCCTGGTTCTTCTGCTGGGACTGATCAACAAAGGGCATAAAGCCGTGAGTACATAAAGTACTCAAGAAGTCATAGAGAAATGTATGCACATAGTATTCATGACAAAGCTTAAGCAAGGATGGCTTTACGGTTAATTTGCGTAAAGCAAGTTTAACAAGAAATACAATAATTAGATTGCAAAGCGTGATTTTAAAAGAATAATACATAGATAACCAAGTTCTTTTGAAACAAGCAAGTGAACATCCCGCTCACTTCCCAACCATTCCAACCAAACCTTTCCATCGAACCAAACCATATTTTTGAAAATGCTACCTTGCGCGAAATCACTGTGCATGTCCATAACCGGGACACGGCTTATTCAATAGATTTTAACACTCTGCAGAGGTTGTACAGCTTTACCCACAAGAGATAAATCACTTGTAATGTCCGTCTGACACACTTCCGAGGGTGTGCGACTAAGTGACTATCACAAGGCCTTTACAAAGTTCCATTTTGCCTCGGTTCTGCTCGCTAAGGTTTCGCCATCACAGCCCCCTCTTGCGCCAATAATCAACCCTAACAGAACCGACTCAAAACTTCCCTAATTAGTTGGCCAGGTCCGTCCCATACCGGACTTATGGTTGCACGAGGTGGCCCAGATCAATGACTTGCAAAGTTAAGTCCTTAGTTGGCTGCTCAGACAAGTCTACCACAACCCAATGTGCATCACACACCCACTCTAGCTCCCTACCTCAAGCCCGAGCATAAATCATTTTTGTTCATACCCGACCAAATGGCAATCCCTGCCATGGCACAACATCTTTTAATAAAAGTGGCCTCACACCACAATTCCATAGTTTCATTAGTCAAATTTTATTAATCAAGAACATGTGATCGAAAGTCTCGCGGGTAACTAGAGCATGTCTAAGCAATAATACGCACCCAAGTTGGTAATACAACCATGTCCAACTAGTATTAACCATCCTAAGGTGTCCAAGGATATATGTCATTCAATGAGACATTTCATTTTCAATTCATCAAGGAGGCATAATGGCAATTTGGTAATTATCTACTCCCAAAACCATTTTTAATAAAACTAGCCATGCATGATAATTTGAAGCAATATACTTTTGTAAAAGGGGTTCAACATGGTCAAAGGCCTACGACTTGCCTTCGTTGACGAGGAGCGGGTCTTCGGTCGTCGGGTCGAAGAAATCTTCCGAAACGCCGGAATCTACACGTGCGAGAATAGCAACAATAAATAAAACAGCACCAAATGAACTCCAAAAATTACAAAACCAGAACCAAATGAAAGAGGATGAATTTATATAAATTTAGAAATTTGGATCACCCAAATCGGAGTTCGGATGTGAAAGTTATGGCCAAAAGAAGTTGGAAAATCACATAAAATGATAGAATTAGGGTTTTCGGATTTTTGAATTATTTTCCAACCGAAAATTCCGATTACGCTGTCGGGCGCTGCATAAGCGCACACGCTGGCTGCCACGCTGCCGGTTACGCCGACGCGGCGCTGACCCGAGTCGAGACGACGCGCGCCACGTCGGCCGGGCCCGCGGTCGAGAGAGAGAGAGAGAGAGAGAGAGACGCGGCGGCGGCGGCCGGAGTGAGGGAGATGACGGCGCGCACACCGGCTACGAGGGAGACGGCGGCGGCGGCGCGACGGAGACGGCGCGCGAGGCGAGCCGAGGGGTGGAAAAAGAGAGGAGAGGGAGATGAACCGCGGATATTTAAAGGGCGGAGGAGGAGCACGGCGACGTGGAAGGCGCGCGACGGATTCGCACGGAGCGGGCGTATGGGCGGCGGCGAGGCGACGGACGCGCGCGGGATTCGCGGCGGCGACGTGGAGAGAGAAACGGCGCGCGGCGAGACGATGGCGGGAGCCGTCCGATTTGACGGACGGTGGGAAGCGAGGCGCGGCGAGGAGACGAAGCAGCGCCGTCCGATTTCGACGGACGGTGGAAGACGGAGGGCGCGGCGACGCAGAGCGTCGTCCGATTTCGACGGACGGCGGAGAAGACGAACGGCGCGGCGAGGCGATGGCGCCGGATCGCGATCGGACGCCAAGAGTAAGAGGCGACGCGACGAAGCGAGCACGCGATGATGATCGGACGGTGGCGCGAGGTCGAGGCGGAGGCGAATCGCGGCGATGAGGACTCACGGATGGAGATCCAACGGCCGGAGCAAGAAGCGACGAGGCGGCGAGAGCCACGCGATGACGATCGGACGGCCGCGATGGAAAGGGACGCTTGGCGAGGAGAGCCAGAGGATGGCGATCGGACGGCGATGGCGAGAGGCTTCGCGGGAGACGGGCGCACATGAGCGAGGCGGTCAGCGTAAGTGGGCCGGAGGCGGAAAAATAGGGATTGGGCCGGGAGATTCGGCCCACAAATAGAAAAGGGATTTAAAATAGTTTTTGATTTTCAGAAATTCAAACAAATCAAAAAGCAATTTAGAAAATAGCAAATAGACTCCAAAAATTCTAGAAAAATTTCACAGAAATTCCTTGAATTATTCTGGACTTAATAAAAATACTTTTAACTTTAAATTTTCCTTTTCTTTTGCAAATAAAATAATTTTTAATTTCGGGTAAAATGAAAATAAATTTCTAAAATCCAATAAATCCAAGAAAATTCTTAAAATAATAATTTTGACTTTAAATTCTAGAAAACTCAATTAAACCAACTTTAATTTAATTGAAGTTTGATTAATTCATATTTAAACTGCAATTGATTTTGAAATTTCCAAATTAAGCTTTTGGCAAATAGGAGCAAATGGTTCTCTTTTAAAATTTTCAAAAACTCTGAAAAAGCGGGACGCTACAGCTGCGCTCGAGGGTGGGGAAGCCGGAGGTGAGGTCGGGGAGGCTTGAGGGCGGCTAAGGTGACAGGGTGGCGACGGCCGATGGCGGAGAAGAAAGGTGGTGGCGAGAGAGCTCCACGGCGGTGGAGAAGACGAATGGTGGTGGGGGGGGGGGGTGGAGGAAGGTTGGGAATGTGCCGTGACGCGACAGGTTCGGCGAAAAACTCACCGGAGCGGCAAAAAACAGCATGGGAGCTTTGAGCGTTCTCATCAGTTTTCCACTCGATGAAGGTGAGGGAGAAGAGTGGCGGGGGGGGTACAGGAGGTGCAGGGGCTTCTCTTATATCCATCCGAGGGAAGGGGAGTTCCGAGGAAGAGCCAACCGGACGCGGGCGAAGCGTCGTCGTGCGGGGACGCGGCGAGGAGATGGTGCGGGCGCGCTCTAGCGCGTGTGTGTACACACAGGGTGTCAAGGAGAAGGTAGGGCCGGGCCAAGGGTGAGGTAGGGAGATGTGCTGAGCCCATGAGAGAATTGGAACCGAAATTTTTAGAGTTGAGTTGAGATTTGAAGTGGAACTTTTGAATTCAAAGCTAAATTTTGAAATTTCTATACATAGCAAAAACAGGATGTTACATGCTGGAAGGTAACAAATAAAATATAGTAGTCAGAGAAATGCCATCACTTACGACCAAAGTGCTTTGGTGTATGTTAATTTGCAAGTAGCCAATAAGATACGAACATAACAATATGGTCAATTCGGCGTACGGTTGTATATCATATCATATCACCTAAACTAACAAACACGAACTGACAGAAGTGTATGATCACTACGTTCCATATGTGCGTTGCATCCAATCAAATTAAGCTGACAAGCGGCGCACCGTTTTATATAACATCCAGGCCTTAACAAAATCAGGAAAGAAGCAATGATGAATAATGCATATATAAATGAAACGATCGATGAAGACTTACTTACAACAAGCTCAAGTATCTAGCACGAATGGGACCCGAATTAGGTAAAGGTGATCTCAGGTGTTAACAAGTAGTACGGTGGCCAGTGCACACGTCTCTCTCCAAGAACAAGCCGTAGTAACCCTAATTATAGCATTGTTGAGGTCTTATAGCATTGCTTGTCTTATACCATGTATCTTATGCATGGGCCTCATTGGTTTATATACTTTATATACACAGTGTTTCAAAAGGAAGGATTATGTGATATGCATAATTATAAATTAACGAGACCCAAACGATAAACTAATTAAGGTCGTAACAAGGTCCCATACGCGACATTGTTGAGGTCAAGCAACCGATCGAGGGCCGGGGAAAGAGAAAGACCAGAAAGATCATATCGTCGAGTACGTGATCTAAAGTTGAAGGCGAGAGGCGAGAAAAGGAGATGGATGCATTGACATGAGTGTAGACTCGCTAGAGAGGAGGATAGCTCGCAAGAGAAGACCAAATTGACAGCTCGCAAGAGGCAGGTTAGTTGCTTTAGCAGGCCGGTAAAAGAAAGCGGCGCCATAGCTAGCTACTAGCTTGCACTCTGACTGGACTAGTACTCGTAGATCGATCGAAGTCCAAGGTATATCTTGAAGCAATCAATCAATGGTCCAACGCAAAAGCCAAAGGGAGAGAGACTTGCATGGCCAGTCTCTGCACGTGTGACCACTTGCACTTTCGAGAGGAAAACTAATTAATATACGTCGACGCCGGTGTGCCGCGTGCCGCCTTCACCCTGCCGCGGCGCCACCGCCGCCTAGATTAGAATATTGGGGTAGCCGGGAAGAGGGAGTGGCGAGTGGGCTGTAGCTGTGGGCGGCGGGGCTGGTGTATTGGTGTGGCGAGTGGTATTGCTATAGAAAAGATTTTAATAGACGGTTCAAAAACGTCATCATAGACGGTTTCATTAGCTATCTGAATTTATGAATCAGTAATGATATGAGGTCATCACAGACGGTTTTTAATTGTCTTTGAAAAAACTATCATAGACGATTCTGAACATTAATCGCTCGTGATAGGCAATTATCGCTGCATCGTTCTTGTTCGTAACCATTTTGAAAATAGTCGGGTATTTTAGTAAAAATAGATTATCACGATTCGAACATTAATCGGGTATTTTAGTAAAAATCGACTGTGATATTTTTTTTCTATTGCAAAAAAATGAATTTAGAGTCAAACTAATAAATTGCTGGACAGTGGTTTCCATATGCTCTTTCGATAGTTTGCAAGAAGGTAATTAAAAGATACCCTCTCTCTCAATCAATAGCTCACTCTCTGATGAGAACAAGGTCGAGTAGAGGCATCTATCTTGAACCGAATCGACCTCCCTTGTCGACCACAGATGTGGGTCTTTACTGAGAATGCAATTTGACAGGATGGAGGGGACGAAATTAGAGTGAGAAGGAAATCTAGATGAGGATTTAGGGGCAAAACTTCATACTCACCGGAGGCCAAGATGGGGGACAACTAGATCTGGCGGTACTGGTCGAGCCGCAGCGCCCCGCTCACCGGAGGCACTGTGAAACAGTAGGCTGCGGACGTGTGTCAGTCTCCTGCGGCAGACATGGAGCTCCTACGCGTCCCTCCTCCTCCCCCCTCGTTGTCGGCTACGTCTCCTTGCCGAACTGCATCGAGGAATCGAGGGCGGTCACCGGTGCTCGGCATGGGAAGGGCGGAGGGAGAGACTGATGGAAGACAAGACATGGGTGGGTATAATATATAAGGAAATAGCCAAAATATTTCACCTCCCGCGCAAGCGTTCAAAAATTTCTGTGAGTCACAGACTGTTTCAAATAAAAACCATCTGTGATGAGCTAATATCACAGACGGTTCATATTAAAAACCGTATGTGACTCTGTGATTTTACCATGACTTAAAATTGCCAACTCTGTGATTTTACCATGACTACTCTGTCATATCACAGACGGTTCATATCGTATCACGAACTGTCTATGATACTTCACAGACGGTTCTTAATACAAATCATTTATGATAAGTATCTCATCAGAAACGGTTCTTAGCATATCCAGTAATAAAGACAGTCGCGCTGGTAAAGCCGTCTGTGGTTACCATTAACACTGACGGTTTTGAAAAGCCGTATGTAATGAGACGTCCAGTATTAGCCTTTTTTGTAGTAGTGTGGACTGTGGGTAGTGGGAAGAGGGAGCGGCATTAGGCTTTACCATTCCACCGCGCGCTGCAGGAGCAGGAAGGGTCACCGGCGCCCGGGATGGGGGTGTTGGTTTACGAGAGGGCCATCGTGTGTTCTTGAAGTTGTTAATTCGATCGAGTTCTTTTTTGAAGGTATCTGATCAAATTACTTGTGTGGTGATGAGTTTACAAGAATACCTGTCAGACCCAGATTTTCTAATCCCGAATCCTCTGTGAAAATACTGTGCTATTCCCTGAATCAGTAGATAGCACTCACAGACACATTGCCGAATCAATTTATACATAGCGTAAAACCATATCATTCATTAATTTAACACACCAGAGTTTATATATACCGCTTCGGGCCAAGTTTTACAATAAGGGCCGAACATGACAAATAATTTCATTACAAAAGCAGCGGAAGCGACAACGGAAACAAAAAGGGTGAGAGCACATCTCTCCATAGGCAAGCGGCTGGGGAAACCTATGTACGTCCGATATTACCCGAAAAACTCAGATAATATAGGATGCATGCAAGTACCGACAAAGTCAGCTAGATTGAGGTGAGACTAGAACGGCTAAAGACTAAACTACACTTCAAAAACTCCTGGGCCTTCAGATGTTGCAGCGATTTCGAAAGTTATTCGCATGAACTTCAATTTCTAGAGATTTTGCAACTTAAGTTCTTAACTACAACTTTTAAATATTAGAGAATAAATATTTTAGAATATTTTTATTGATTGGAAAGTTGTTAATTTACAGAGGGTAACAAAATTTACAAGTTCATTACACAAATTTTAATTGCTAGAATAGCTTCTGCTTCTGCTATTGCTGCACAGGGGGGGCCACCAGTCATACACAGGGAGAGAGGGGGAGCCGGCTACAGGAGGGAAAGCAAGGAGAGCAGGCGCTCGGCTGGCTGGCTGCACGTGGTGGAAGCAGGGCAGAAGCGGGCGGGGATGGGCAAAATGGATCGGCGGGGAGGAGGAAGCCGAGGAGGTGGTGGCCTTGGTGGGTGGCACCGGAGAGGGACGGCGGCCGTGGTCGGGCGCAGGGCCAACGGCGGCCGGAGGGAGGGAATAGGAAGGGAAGGAGAGCATGGGCACCGAGGCAACGCGAGGAAGCTCACCGAGTTGACGGTGGGGGAGCGGTGGAGCAGATCGGCGACGGAGGCTGAGGCGGCGTGGGCGGCGCGACGATGGCGGTGAGCTACGGCGGAGGAGGAGCTCGGTCGTGGGCAGGAAAGTCGAGGCAACAGGCGGAGCTTTGGGCGGCATTTAATCGGCCGGAGGGCGGCGGGGGATGGCGGCGGCAGACCGGGCTTCGACTCTGCGGCAGAGGGAGACGAGGAGGAGGCGAGGAGGGAAACAAGTGGGAACTTGGCCTCTTATGACCGGGAGAGGAGGCAGAGGCGGTGGGAGCAGGACGCGGGGAGGAGACCGGCAACGGGGCGAGGCGGACGCCTGGGCGTGAGCGATTGAGTGGCGGCGCGGAGCAGCGGCGTGGCGCAGAGGCTACGGCCGGGCGCGAGAGGCAGTGCAGTCGGTCACGGGCACCTGGAAGCGAGAGAGGAGGGGCCCAAAGGAGAAGAAGACAAGAGTGGGGCGGAACGACCGGGGAGGGGAGATAAGGAAAGAGGGGGGGACGGGCGCGGCTGGGCCGAAGGCCGAGTGGGGAAAGAAAGAGCGGGTCGGGGAGAGCAGGCCGGGGGAAAGAGTAGGAGAAAAGGGCCAGGACAGGGAAGGGGGGATGGTTAGCCGGGGGGGAAAACACGGCTGGAAAAATTGGCCGAAAAAATGGGCCAGTCCAAAAGAATAGGCTGGGCCCAAGCAAAACAAAGGAGAGGTAAAATTGGAGAGGGTCTAAAAGTATGAAAAGGTGAATTCAAATTAAAATTTGAATTCGAAAGTTGAAAGGATGTTTGAAATACAAACCCAAACCCAAACTTAGAGAAAACTAGGAGTTCTTGAAAATTAAACGGTGAATTAACGGACAGATTAAAAACAGAAAACCATATAGAAATTACTGATTGCCGTCCGAAAACAGGCGTCACAATACCCAAGTAGGACATCATCTTTAATGTACGGCTAAGCTATCCCTGTTGATTGGCCCAAAAAGATGACAACTTTCGATCGAGCAGAGGCTATGCCCATCGACGAATTGACATGAAGTGACTGCTGACCCCGAGATTTAACGTTTGGACCGGATTTAAACGATCTGACCGGCCTGGTCGTGCTGTACAGCTAGCTACAACACTATCAGTTAGGGATTGGGCCATACCCAAGGGCCAAGCTACGTAATTGAACGTGTGTGTGTGTGTTTCGTACTCCTGAGAGTACATACTCTCGCTTCGAATATACCATTTAAATAAATATATTATACTTCTTTATCATTTTCAGTATACTTAAATATTAATTATAAGATACTCCAATACGACTTGATTGAAAATTTTTCATTGGGGTCCTTTATTTTTTTGCTATATACCCTTTTTCATATATGAAAGAAGTATATACACAAATTTAGCTATAAAAGATGGACTTTAATGATTTTTTTTCATAGAACTCACTTTGGGGTATCTTATAATCATTATCGAGTATACTCAAATAGATAAAGAGGATTATCATACTGATTTAAGTGGTATATGAGAGATGAGATATATCCCTGCGAGTCAAACCATTTTCCTATATATATATATATATATATATATATATATATATATATATATATATATATATACAATTCACCGGGCTTTGATTCCGGACTATATTGTTCCTGTCACTCTGTCAAGCATGACGATTCACCACGAGATGATCAAGAGCGACAGCGCAACCGCAACATGGACGATTAATTTTTCCTTACCTGGCTCTCGATCACTTTCATATAGAGAATCGAGTCACATTTAACTAGCAGATTAATTTAGTGGCTGTTGCACAGCGTTATTGGACAGCTAAAACAGAGTTTAATTCCGAACCCACTAAACAAGCGTCTCGATTCCAGATCGTTGGATCGTTATACCTGTAGGAGCAACAATTAAGAGGTCTTGGGTCATATTTCTCTATATGAAAGTTGGTTTAACGGGCTAAGAATTAGCTGCAAGTTGGTTTAGCGGTCTAACGGCGTGGCACGACAGTGGCGATGATATATTGATGGCTAGAAAAGAATTTTCCTTCGAGAAGGACATACAGAAAAGAACTTGCTTGTCGATCGACCTTGATATATGTGACCGTACGTGGTTGAAACTTCAAGAACACGACTTCTTGATATCCATGCCATGCAACCATCCAGGACTAGCACCACCACCACCAGCAGTGAAAAGAATGAAGGTTCCAGTCCAGTCATCAGGCCGCAACTGTCGTGCAATTGGGGAAAAGTTTTCCAAGAACACGACGTGTCGTGATTGCACAGGAGGCTGAAAAATACTTGCAGCGTGGATGGAGTTGGGAGTAGTTTGGACTATCCGGCTAGTTAGCTAGCTAGCTAGGACGAATGAATTTTGTTTAGAAAAAAGAGGAAGGCTCTCGATCTTTTCCATAGATCGATCGTTTTCATCCTGCAACTGGGCACGGCCGGCCTGCTGCGTGAGGAAGTCTGATGAACGACTTAATTTGTTGACCTGATTCCTTACATGCAGGAGCAGGATGCATACGCCATTCTTGTTAGGGCGCGGGCCAAGGATGCCAGCGCCGGAGGATGCACGCCATTGGGCTGGCCATTGCTGGGCCTGCCCGGTCCACGGATTGAAGCAAATCCACGGGCCGGGTCCTGGGTAGTCGGTGCACGAGACTCTATCGTAGCCGTTGCCTGTGTCGAAGCTGTTGCCGGTCTTGTTACCGCGGCCATTGCGTCCAGGACGGCGGTTGTTGCTGCGAGATTTGTCACGGTCGCTTCCAAAGGAGGAGGCACCAGAGCCACCATGGGAGGTGGCGGAGAAGAGGGTCGGCGCCATGGCCTACTTTGAGGCGTTGCTCTTGTGTAGCTCCTCGAGAAGGAGAAGGGGAGCGGATGCGAGTGAAGGAGGGGAAGGACGTCATCATCGCCATGTGCAACAGCTTCATGTTCAGCCCACGCAAGGTGTTGAGAACGAGGTTGTTGTTGGCATTGGCGGAACTACTGCCGGAGCAAGCATGGGAGGCTGCACCGGGTCTCCCAAGTGGACCCCCTCCCCCTCGGCCAGCCCGCCGGCGCCCCCGGCCAAGGCAAAGGCGCCAAGCCGCCATGAGTGCGCAGGCGCTACGCTGTAGTCCCCGCGCCGCGTTGGCCGTGGGGCGTGAGCCAAGACGCCAAGTGGAAGCCGGCCTAGTTACAGCCCAAGCCATAACTCTAATTCTTTGAATCCCTAACTATTTCATTCCCCATTCCTCCAACACCCAACCCCTCCACGCTCCACTTGGCTGTAGCACGGGCGCAGGCGGGCGCTAAGGCACGACGCAAGGGCTACAACGCGGGGACTACGAGTCACTGACTATCGAGGCAGCACCAAGGCAGTGGGCAGTGAGCACCGAGGTAAGCCTTGAGTCATCTTGAAATCTTGAAATTTGATTTCCTATACTGTTGAATCACATTGTGCCTCGGTATATTTTACACTACAAGTTTGCCCCGAGTCTCCCAAATTCCTGGTTCCGCCATTGGTTGTCAGTGATAGGTTGCTATACGTCACGCAGCGCATCGGCGGCGGTCTTGAGTTTCTTGCAGTACTCAGTGACCGTCATGGAGCCTTGCACGAGATTGGAGAATTACACCGCGAGATAAATCACACGACTTTCGTTGTTGTCGAGGAAAACATCAGAGGTGGCTATCCAGAGTTCGTGCACAGTCTGGTCTGACTCCATGATTATATAAAGGATCTCATCGGTAATGGAGCCACAAAGCTAGGTGAGGACGGTGAAGTCGTCGTGAGACCAAGCATGGTTTTCAGGTGTAGGAGGGAAAGTGCCGTCGACGTGGTGAAGGAGGGAGAACATGCGAGCATGGCAATGAAAAAGGTCTTCCACTTGGTGAAGTTGGAGCCCTTGATCAAGCGTCACCGGGATGTATGTCTTGATATTGGCCACTTTGATGGCTGGGGAGGTGGATGCCAGCACCAAGATGGTGGCCAGAACATCGGAGGTGGAGGAAATAGGGGAAGTGGTGGTGGTTACGGCTGTGGAAGGAGAGGTGGCCATGGTGGTAGTGCTTTCAACAGGTTAGGAGCGATCGCTCTGGTACCATGAAAACCGAGAGCGAGAGAGATTGGTTGTGGAATCGCCACACTAATCGGGCGCGACACATATGCCTTCTATATATATCATGAATTACAAATGTGTACAAGATTGAAAGCAACCAAACAAATCAAGAGCATATGTAATCTTGGGACATGCATCGGTAGTTACTATACAAACAAACCAAGCATATCACATGTTATCCGGAGAGATCACGACGTGAGGAGGAAGTCTGGCTAACACTTTGTCGAACCCAGATTTTCTAATCTCGAATCCTCTGTGAAAATACTGTGATATTCCCTGAATCAGTAGATAGCACTCACATGCACATTATTGAATCATTTCATACAAGGCGTAAACTAAACCATTCAATAAATTACAACTTCAGAGTGACATAGACCACGTCGAACCTAGTTTTACAAAAGGGCTTGATATGCCAAATTGGTTACATTACATAGAAAGCAACGTAACTACAGACCAAAGGGTAGATCTCATCTCTCCACAGACAAGCGACTGGGGTAACCTGTGTACGACGGATATTACTGTCGGGACCCAAAAATGCAATTTTAGACCCTATGTGTATTTTGCACTAGTCCAGATCATACTAGTGCACACAGTGTCAACATAGATGAATATCGATCCACACAAGACGATTAATAGCATAAACGGCTAATTTGAGTAGCAAATAATGGTTGTGACCTTATGGTCGAGTTTACATTTATTAAGCCACACATGGCTGACAAAAGATAAATAGCAGCGGAAAGAAAATAAACTCCAGCGGAATTCCATCACTTCACCACAGGCAACTGACTGGGATCAAGACCCAAACGATCGACACCTTCATAGAACTCCTCTTCAAAAGCAGACGATGACTCCTCCACTTCTGCTGATTGTTTGAAGTAAGTATGAGTACACAACCATACTCGCAAGTCATACCACAGAATACAATTTATAGAGGATGGCTTATTCCAAAGGAATAGCTTCTGTGGTTCTTTGCAGAAATGCAACATTTGCAATTTAATACAATAATAGATTGAAAACATAATTCAAAATAAATAAACTATAATAATTTATCATTTGATTTCACGAAGACACACAGTCTAAACAAGTTATTCACACAGCCATATGACTTAGACCACATAGCTCCCTTTCCAAAGGTTTTATGAAAATATGTCCCTCGTGTGAAATCCCCGAGCATGTCCATGGCCGAGGACGCGGCTATTTGAATAGATTGATTAAAACACTCCGCAGATGCTGCACACTTTTCCCACAAGATACAATAAGTGTAGCTAGCGCTGACCATTACAAAACCTTTCAGAAACTTCATCTCAACATTGGCACTCTCGATGTGCTTTTGTCGTCCAACCAATATACACAGTATTTGGGTACGACACACACCGTTGGACAGGGATGCGGTGAACCGTCCCACGATGTGATAAACACACCTCCAGCCCATCAGACAACTTAACCTACAACCTGAGTTGTCAATGGCAAGACTCCATAACCTACTAAGTTAGGCCCGTCCCATACCAGGCATGTGGTTGTACAGTAGGTCTCAATTCAATGGTGCACAAAGTTAAGTCCTTAATTGACCAAGGCAAGACTTCCAATTTTTAACTAAGTAACACAGTTTATCATTCTCAGTACACAGCTCCACCATATCACACAGAATCCACCACTTGCCTCAGTCTAAATGTTTTCTCACCCTGTTGATTAAGTGCAACACATACCATCAACGAGTAATAGCACACAACACACACAGATTCTTCACATAATTCTATAATTACTTAGTCAAGTTTATAGCTGCAACTCACATGAAATGATGACTCGTGGCATGGCTAAGCAATCTACTCGTATCTAACCAACCCACGTTGGTGCTATGATAATACCAACTAATAATTAACCAATCCTAGGGTGACAAAAGATAATGTCATACAATAGACAAGGTGGATATAACAAATTGGATTAATAACTTACCCAAAAATATTTAAATAAATACTTGAAATATAATGCAATACATTGAAACAAAGTATTTTGAAAACTAGGTTCAATATGATCAAAGGTATAACTTGCCTTAGAATAGGTCTAGGTACTGGTCTTGGTCTTGAGGCACTTCTCCTTCTTCAAAAGTTCCCGAGGAATTAACGTCTACGCGTGAACGAAATAAATAAATAAAACAAATAAATAACAAAGGCAAAACAAACTCCAAAAATTAAATAAAAATTATAAATAAATAGATCTCGAATTTATATGAATTTAGATGTTTGAATGGGCTCAAACGGAGTTCGGATGCAAAAGATATGGGCTTTGGAAGATTGAATCTAAAGAAAATACTCAAAAGGAAATTCAAGTACTATTCACCGAGCACTGTACATCGAGTACTGTACACCACTTTCAACTATGTGTACTCGAAATGAATTTTGACCGCATGGTCAGAAGGTTTCGACTGTATGGTCGTAGGAGGCTACGACTACCTGGTCGTGGAAGGCTACGACTACCTGGTCGTGGAAAGCAACGATTACCTGGTCATGGAAGGCTCTACGGTTCACGGGTTCACGGAAGATATATTTGGCTTGGGGACCCCATATGGCATAGACACGGAGTATGGTAGACTAGGTTTACAACAGATCGGATCTGGTTTAGAGTTGTGAGTTCTGACGCGGCTGATCGAGCAGACACGCGGACGGTTCGAGCAGATGTGGCGGGTGAGGTGGCGGACACGTGCGCCTACGAGTATATGTGGCATGACACATGTGCTCACGAGTATACATGGCAGAACACAGTGGCACGACACAATGACAAGACGACTGCGAGACTTGGGTTAAACCGACAACGACGAACGGCGGTGCTTCGCTAGCGACGGATGCACGCACTAGGTAGAAGAGGCTATTGCGCATATACCGATACTGGTATTGGCACGGAAGGTCGCTGGAGTTGGCGGAAACGGTGACGAAGTGGCAGACCAGGTGCGGCTGTTGTTGGCGACAAACACCGGTGATGTCTCGTGGTCATGCAGGGGTGCTGGAGAGAGCTCTGGTGAAGGCGAAGACGACGGCGTGGTCGACGACGATGAGGCGATGAAGCCGACGGCGCAATCGAAGAAAACCCGACGGCGGTGGCAAAATCCTAATTTCGCAAATGCGGCAGTGCTAGGGCTCCGGGGTGGAAGAGGGTGGCGGTCCTGGGATGCTGGGTCAAGGGCGAACCCTAGGGTGGCTTTTATAAGGCTTGGGCGTGCCGTATTTGGAAGATCCCAAATCGAGTCCGATTTGGTTACAAAACCAAAACCCGGGATTCTAGGAGATAGAAACCGATCCGATGTTTGATTCCAACCGAACGGGTGCGGAAGAGATAGAGATAAGATCCCACGTATTTTCTAGATAGGGTTTAGCTGGAGATTCAAACTTGTCGTTACGAGCTTGAAGCTCTGACAATGGCGGACACGGCGCGAGGAAGATGACAGGAAGGGGCTATGACCACCTGATAGGCGAGGCCCACCTAGCCGAGGGACAAGGGAGCGCGCGTGGGCGACTGCTTGCACAGATTTGGGATGTTATTGGAATAGGATTGGGTTTCGGCCCGATACTGTTCCGGGGGATTTTAAATAGATTTTCTATTTTTAGAAAATACAGATAATCCAAATAGCAATTATAAAATAACAAATAAACTTGAAAAAATTTCAAATTTTTTAGAAAATATATCTAAGCACATAGAATCCAAACAAAATAGTTTTGACCATTGTTGATGTTGGGATTAATCACATTAAATCATTTTGACATGCAGGTCTATATTAAGCTTTAATTAAAAATACTAAAAATTAATAGAAATTCAAATATTGTATTTTCCAATAAGTAATTATTCAAAAGATTTTTAGTGCTAAGAAAATTAGGATGTTACAATTACCCAAGGGGTTGGACAATATCTGCTGTACGCAAGTACCGAACGAGTCCACTTAGAGTGAGACGAGATCTAGACTATAGACTATACTACTCTTCATCGTTTCCTTGTCTGTCGACTTTTGGGTCTTCATAGTTTGCGTAGTCCACTTGATCCACATCATCTGGAGGGTTTGGGGGAAGAGCGAGAATGAACACAACTTCCGTGCTCATGAGCCAACACACAAGATGCAATAATATACATGTATGGCTTAACAAGGGTGGCTTGGGTTCTTTTATTTGCTAAAGCAATATTTTTCAATTATCATAATTACAAATTCCTATGACTTAGCATTTAAAAAATTTACATTTTATTAAAGAGAGAGTAAGTGCAATATTAAATAACATTAGATGTTTCATCTATCGAAAACTCTACACATGCATCATTTGATTGGAGCTACCTCTGCTCCTCCATACCACTGAGCTCGACGGCTTAGGAAAAATCCAACTTCATGCTAGATGAGCCGACCTGGTTGTCATACCACCCACAAAGGTTTTTGAAATAGAACTAACTCAAGTTAAGTTCTCATATCTGCATTTGACCGTAGGCACGTCTGTTTAAATAGTTTAGACTCTACAGAGGTTGTACACTGTATCGACAAGAGATAATCATACTCGTTACCCTACATGATTTTGTAGTCATGTAGTTGAGCGATCGTCACAGTACCTTTTCGAACTACCTCGCCCCTTCCGCCATCTCACCCATATGAGCCACACCCATAAGTTATGCGAGATGTTCACCACAACGACTAGCACAGCTAGCCCCAGCCACAATGACTAGCGCAGCTGGCAACTTCACCCTACCACGGTGTCCCTTTCAAGCTGGTCGCAACACACACTTGCACGTTCCCGCTCACCGACTAGTGGGATGACATTCAGGTTTAATAATTTTACTAAGCCAAATTGCACTTTGCAGACTTGCGATTGTACTTGTTTTACACGAGATGTCATGACAAGATTAAGTCCCTAATTCATCCAGGCGGTTCATATCACCTACCAACCACTCTCGTGCACGACGGCGCCCACCACCTTTTCCATCCGCCCAGATGTAGTACTAGCAAGTTGTTTAGGGTTTTGGGGGAGAAAAAGCCAATTATCACAACATGCCAGTCATTTACCCACAATGATTGCCAAAAACCACTTTCATGATTAAAAGATAATGATCAGAACATTTGTTGTCCCGATACTTAAGCAAGACTAGCATGTCGATTAAATACAAGCTATGCTATTATTTACCACATATCTACTAGGGTGACATGAAAATAATGGATTCAATTATCAAAGGATGGATGATAATTAATTAATCATCAAATGGGTGTTTAGCTACCTTAAACTTTAACATACATTTGATTACAGAATTAAAACATGCAATTTTGATATTTTAAATAAATATAATTTGCATAAAATATAGGCTCAAAATGATCAAAGTATTGACTCACCTTGGTTAAACCCAGTGGGGTCTTGGTATCCTTGAGCTTGATCGAAGTGGAGGTCTCCCGCGTCTTCGAACCCTAATCGGACGAATATACCGGAAAAAAACACAACAGCAAAGAGAGCAAATAAATACAAAAACCCATAACAAATAAACTCCAAATTAAACAAGACCAGTGCCATTAGCAAGATCTTGAATTTAGAAAATTTTAGGAACAATGGTTATAATTTTTGGAGTTATAACGAAGGAGATATGAATTTTTAATTGAAAAGAAAATCAGAAAACCGGAAAAACCTTGTGCTGACACGTGGTATGTGAATAGTACATAGTCCACCACACAGTGCGTGGACCGAGTCCACGTGCACCGGTGCACGGCTCTGATGTCGGCCCACTTATCGCTGACGCGCACGCGGGGGGTAAAAGTCGCGCGTGCGGGTGGGGCCTATGCTTCGCGTCGTTTGCCCGTAGAGAGAGGGGGGAGACGAGGGGGCACACGGGAGCGAGGGCGGCGACTACACGAGAAGGAGGGAGGGCTCAGGTGGCGTTGGGAGCGAGGGGGAAGCCGGAGGTGGAGGCGACGGCGGATCCAGCGGGGCGGCGGCAACCGGAGGCGGAGAAGAAGGGGCAGACGCAACAGCGATGACAACGACGACGGCGAGCTTGGCTTCGACGGCTCTGAGGAAGAAGAGAGGGGAGGCGGGTGGGGAGGAGGAGAAGAGGAGGGGCGCGGCGGCTTTTATAGCCGACGGGGGTGGGGGAGGAGGAGGAGCCAGCGCGGTGGGGAGGAGGTGGCCGGAGCAATGGGGAGGTGGAGCGCGCTGCTGGTCAACGCGTGACACGAGTGGCGGGCTGGCGCGGCGGCAAGGGCGGGAAGGCGGGTGCGGTCGGTGAATGGCGCGGAGCGCTGGAAGAGGAGGGGGTTCGGCGCGCAAGCCGGAGCGAGGAGGAGGCAAGGGGCGGGCGGCGATAGCCGGAGCGGCGGGAGGAGGCAAGGGGGGTCCGGCGGTCCCTAGCCGGGAGTGGCGGAGAAGGAGGCAGGGTCAGGCACAGCAGAACGTGTGCAGCATCGGCAGGCAAGGCGCCGGGAGAGGAGGAGAAGGGGGGAGAGAAGGCCGGCTAGGCCGGGGCGGAGCGGGCCTGGTCGGGGGAAGAACTGGGCCGATTTGGGGGCCCAAAAACAAAGGTATGGAAGAATTTCAATGAAATTTCGATTTGAATTTTTTTGAAAACCAAAGTCCCATTGCTTTTAAAAATGAGAATGTTACAAACTTGTCAGTCTTGTGTTCTCCACTAGCTAGCTCATTTCAAGTGATCGTACGCGTCCGAGCTAGCCCATGTATTGATGTACGTTAGACGCATCATCTTTAATTGGCGGCTACAGCTAGTAAGGAAGGAGAGTTTTGCGTTGCTGTATGAAAGGTTTGGCATTGAAGCTAATTAAGTACAGTCTTAACTGTTGGGGCTAAACAATGCAATTACCAAAAATTCAGCACCTTTACTTGTAGTGAACCAATGAGGATGGCTTCAACCAACAGACAAGCAGCGGAATTAACAATAACAACATGCACAAAGTGACACAGCGATTTACGTGGAAAACCTCCTCAATGTGAGGAGTAAAAACCACAGGGCTTGCACAGTCCACTCCCAAATCTCCCACTATAATCAACAATGGGTACAAAGAGTCTTCTCTAGAACATCTAGAGGTACATTACAGAAGCAACAACATCATCAAGATATAATCTTGGTATCATCATCAACAACCATACACAATTAACAAGAGGTATACTAACAGCCAACCAGAAGAAAAACAGTTTCTGTTCCCTTCGGTTATCAGTTCATATATCACAAACCACAGATCCAAACTGCATGAAACTTGGTAGGAATGTGGATCCACGAGTCCCTAACATGATGTCCAAATTTCAGCCAAATCGAACAAAGTTTCACCACTCAAACAGGACTTCTACTAGATCTGCTTAGTACTGAATCTGCTACTACCCGAACTGACAAAACCCCCCTCAAATCAGGTGTTCCACTCAACCAATCCTCCATCCAACCGTACAAATCAAAAAGCTATGAGTCAGTAACTCACAAACCAAATTTGAGGCAGATCCGACCACGTTTGCTACTCCGATCGTCGTCTTGATGAAGACTGCGCAGATCACCCCGAGATGGGACATAGCTTCTCTTCTTCTTTTCTCTCTTGTCTCTTGTTTTGGTTGTGTGCAAATGCTTCCTCTCTTGTCTCTTGCCTTGCAGCAGCTGCTCAAGGAGATAGCTAGGGTTTTTCTTCCCCTCTCCAAGGAGGAGGCATCTCAACCATTCATTCTTAGGGTAATCAATGGTTGTCATTTCTTGGGCTTGTGGGCTGAGATGGGTCTTCATATGGAGGGATAGCCCAACAAACTCCCCCTCCCGACATCATGGAGAGATTAACACCTCATCTCAATCATGCCGACCATTTGCCAAGCATACCTCGAGTTTTCTCTCGTCACTACTTTGGTCAACATATCAGCCCCATTGTCGTCAGTGTGAACCTTCTCAAGCTGCATTTGCTTAGAACTCAACACCTCTCGAATCCAATGGTATCGAACATCAATATGCTTCGACCTTGAGTGGAAACTAGAATTTTTACTCAAGTGGATGGCACTTTGATTATCACAAAACAACACATACTTGTCTTGATCAAAACCAAGCTCACCAACAAACCTTTTCAGCCATAATAACTCCTTGCTCGCCTCTGTCATTGCAATGAATTCACTTGATTGTAGACAATGCCACACATTTCTGCAACTTACTTTTTCATGACACAGCTCCCCCTGAATATGTAATCAGGTACCTTGAAGTAGATTTTCTGCTATCAACATCTCCGACCATATATGCATCCGTGTATGCAACTAACACGGGCTCTTTTTTTCCAAAGCAAAGCTTCATCTTTGTGCTGCCCCGGAGATATCTCATTATCCACTTCACGGCTTCCCAATGCGGCTTTCCAGGATTTGATATAAATCGCTCTTTGTACTAATCGCATGAGCGATGTCTGGCCTTGTACACACCATAGCATACATTAAGCTTTCAACTGCTGAGGCATATGGAACATTCTGCATTTCCTTCTTCATCTCATCAGTAGCAGGACATTGCTTGGTGCTCAATTTGAAATGAGCTGCAAGTGGATAGCTCACATCTTTTGCATTGTCCAACCAAAACTTCTTAAATACCTTCTCAATGTACTTCTCTTGTGACAGGTACAACTTGTTGGAGTTTTTGTCCCTCTCAATTCTCATACCAAGAATTTGCTTTGCTGGCCCCAAGTCCTTCATAGCAAAGAACTTGCTCAACTCTTTCTTCAGCTTTGCAATCCTAGAGACATTCTTGCCAACAATCAAGATATCATCAACATAGAGCAATAAGATGATAAAATCATCACCTGAGAATCTCTGAAAGAACACACAATAGTCTGTGCTACACCTATTGTAGCCTTGCTCCCCCATAACAGATTCAAACTTCATGTACCATTGTCTTGGTGCTTGTTTCAGGCCAGAAAGACTTTTCTTTAGCTTGCACACATAGTCTTCTTTGCCCTTCTTAACAAACCCTTCAGGCTGCTCCATGTATATCTCTTCCTCCAAGTCTCCATGAAGGAAGGCTGTCTTCACATCCATTTGCTCAACCTCCAAGTTGTGACTAGCTGCAATGCCAAGAACCACCCGAATGGATGTCATCTTCACCACCGGAGAAAAGATCTCATCAAAGTCAATTCCTTCCTCCGCCAAATCCTTTCACAACTAGCCTCGCCTTGTATCTTGGATGTGACGTGTGCTCTTCTTGCTTGATTCTATAGACCCACTTATTCTTCAATGCCTTCTTGCCCTTTGGCAACTTCACCAACTCATATGTATTATTCTTATGCAAGGAATCCATCTCCTCTTGCATAGCTTTCATCCACTCCTTCTTGCGCTCACCTTCAATTGCTTCTGCAAAGCACTCAGGTTCTAAATCATCAGACAATAACACCACATAATCATCTGAGGAATACCTGCTAGAAGGTCTGCACACTCTGGTGGATCGTCTAAGTGGAACTTCTGGTATTGGTGGTTGTTGATCATGATCATCAAATTCAGCATCAAAATCGTGTTGCTGGGGAGCATTCTCACCATCTGTACCATGCACATCATCTTGTGCATCATCTGCAACATCCCCTTCAGCTTGTTGTGGAGCTGGAGCTGCAGGAACTGGGTCTAAATTAACCATGCCTTGCTGTTGAGGAACTTGCACCTTTGCCTTCACAATATCCTCAATTGTCTGGTCTTCAACAAACACAACATCACGACTTCTGACAACCTTCTTTGCTATAGGATCAAGCAGCTTGTAGCCGAACTCATCCAAACCATAGCCAAGGAGTATGCACTGTCGTGTCTTTACATCAAGTTTGGACCTTTCATCTTGAGGAATATGAACAAATACCTTGCACCCAAACACTTTCAGGTGATCATAGGAGACATCCTTGTTGTACCACACCCTGTTAGGAACATCTCCCCTGCAAAGAATAACATGGTGAGAGATTAACAAGATAAACTGCAGTCATCAAAGCCTCACCCTAATAAGACTTTGGCAGCCTTGCATGTGACAACAAGCATCGAACTCTCTCCACCAATGTCCTGTTCATCCTCTCAGCAACGCCATTTAGTTGTGGTGTCTTAGGAGGAGTAAATTGATGTCTAATTCCTTGCTCCTTGTAATATGCATCAAATGACCCAATATATTCTCCTCCATTATCAGTGCGAATGCACTTTATCTTCTTCTCAGTTTCTCTCTCAACTGAGGCTTGGAATTGCTTGAATGTATTCAGCACTTGACTTTTGGACTTCAAGGGATAAACCCAAACTTTCCTAGAAGAATCATCAATGAAAGTGACAAAGTACTTAGCACCACCAATTGACCTTACCGACATCTTGCACACATCGGAATGCACCAAATCCAGCAACTCTGGCTTCTTGTGAGGAGGTTGACTTTTGAAAGCAACCCGGTGTTGCTTTCCTACTAGGCAATCTGTACAACGCTTCAATTGCACACTTGAAATCCCTAACAAGAGATTCTTCTTCACTAGCACAGTCATACCCTTCTCACCCATGTGCCCAAGCCTCTTGTGCCATAGAACACAAGGATCATCATGTCCTAATGTATTGACAGAAACACAAGAGAGTTTAGCATGGACATGATACAAGAGTGAAACCATTTTACCTCTTGCAAATACCATGCTGCCCTTGGTGAGCTTGTACTGTCCATTTTCAAATCTGCTAGAATACTTCTCATTATCGAGCAATCCCACTGAAATTATGTTGAGCCGTAAATCTTCAACATGTCTCACAGACTTGAGAATTAGTAATGTACCATTAGTTGTCTCTAAATGCACATCTCCCTTTCCAATGATTTGAGCACGATCATTGTTTCCCATCTTCACAATTCCAAAATCACCAGTAACATAATTTATGAAGAGCCTTCTATGAGATGTAGCATGTATGGTAGCACCACTATCAGGTATCCAAGTCATGTCATCATCACCCACAAGGTTGATGGTTACATCATCAGAAACAACAGTGATCCTTTCTTCAACAGTGGTACCAATCTTGCCATCATCATTTTTAGCAATGACTACCATCATGTCCTCAACCGCTGAAGTAATGCGACCAACATCACTGTCACTATCACTATCTTGTTTCTGTGCCTTCTTCTTTTTCTTCTTGTTCTCCCGCTTGAGCTTTCGATAAAACTTTCTAATGTGTCCCTTCTCATGGCAGTGATAGCACTCAACATCTGAAAATTTTCCTCTTGACTTGCTTCTACTTTCAGCTGAATTCTTCGGACCTCGGCTCTTGCTTCTCCCCCGTGACTCGGTGAACAACACCTCGGGTTGTGAGGAGGAACTCTCCCTTTCAGCAAGTTTTCTTGACTCTTCATTTATCACTTTGGTCTTCACAAGGTTCCAAGATAAAGTACCATTTGGAGCTGAATTGCACAAAGTGACTTTGAGAGTTTCCCAAGTATCCGGCAAAGAACCAAGTAGTAGCAAAGCCCTAACCTCATCATCAAATGTGATGCCCATGGAAGATAGCTGATTTATAATATCTTGAAATGCATTCACATGATCAGCCACATAAGTGTCATCTCGGTACCTCAAATGCATCAATTGCTTGATCAAGAACATCTTATTGGTACTTTCCTTCCTAGCATACAATTCTTCTAATTTCTGCCATAAGGAGCGTGCATGTGTCTCATCACTGATATGGTTCAACACATTGTCATCGACCCACTGTCGAATGAACCCACAAGCTTGACGATGAAGTACCTTCCACTCATCATCAGTTATGTCATCTGGCTTCTCGGTGGCAAATACTGGCTTGTAATACTCTTTCACATAGAGCAAGTCCTCCATCTTACCTTTCCAAGCTTGGTAGTTTGTACCATTCAGAGATATCATCCTGCTGGTATTCACCTCCATCTTTCACTGAAAGACAATCACCAAAGCAAACACAAGCTCTGATACCACTTGTTGGGGCTAAACAATGCAATTACCAAAAATTCAGCACCTTTACTTGTAGTGAACCAATGAGGATGGCTTCAACCAACAGATAAGCAGCGGAATTAACAATAACAACATGCACAAAGTGACACAGCGATTTACGTGGAAAACCTCCTCAATGTGAGGAGTAAAAACCACGGGGCTTGCACAGCCCACTCCCAAATCTCCCACTATAATCAACAATGGGTACAAAGAGTCTTCTCTAGAACATCTAGAGGTACATTACAGAAGCAACAACATCATCAAGATATAATCTTGGTATCATCATCAACAACCATACACAATTAACAAGAGGTATACTAACAGCCAACCAGAAGAAAAATAGTTTCTGTCCCCTTCGGTTATCAGTTCATATCTCACAAACCACAGATCCAAACTGCATGAAACTTGGTAGGAATGTGTATCCACGAGTCCCTAACATGCTGTCCAAATTTCAGCCAAATCGGACAAAGTTTCACCACTCAAATAGGACTTCTACCATATCTGCTCAGTACTGAATCTGCTGCTACCCGAACTGACAAAACCCCCCTCAAATCAGGTGTTCCACTCAACCAATCCTCAATCCAACCGTACAAATCAAAGAGCTACGAGTCAGGAACTCACAAACCAAATTTGAGGCAGATCCGACCACGTTTGCTACTCCGATCGTCGTCTTGATGAAGACTGCGCAGATCACCCCGAGATGGGACAGAGCTTCTCTTCTTCTTTTCTCTCTTGTCTCTTGTTTTGATTGTGTGCAAATGCTTCCTCTCTTGTCTCTTGCCTTGCAGCAGCTGCTCAAGGAGATAGCTAGGGTTTTTCTTCCCCTCTCTAAGGAGGAGGCATCTCAACCATTCATTCTTAGGGTAATCAATGGTTGTTATTTCTTGAGCTTGTGGGCTGAGATGGGTCTTCATATGAAAGGATAGCCCAACATTAACTGACAACAGCTGTATCATTATCTTTCTAACGACTTACTATACATTATTTGAAACGGAAGCTATTCGCTTGATCCCTCCCTGAAAGTCGATCGAAAGATCTGTCTGAACTGTGAAAAGAACGACGACGACGACGACGAAGTTATAAAGAACTGTTCCTTTGACTATCTCTGCAGCATCCCGGCCATCATATCACTTGTTGGTAATGTGGGTCTATCTGCATGTATGGACGGCAGCAACACGACGCACGGCAGCAACACAACGCACACGTCATGAAAAGAGCACTTACTCGAAGTCAATCTGTTCATACATATGAGACGCGCTTTAGTTAATTTACTTATTATTTCGTGCACTAATTTGACCGAGTGGTCGATCGGTCGAGATGGACAAAAGGCTAGATCAGGCACTGAAATATAACGAGCTGAGAGGAGGTTATATGGTTGCATGCAACTTGCAGCTAGCTACGGCATTTGAGAATGCATGCGTCCAACACAAACCTAATTGGTCGATGGAGTCAACTATGGTGGTGAGAATGGTGGACAATGTGAGATTATGGGCCATGCCTGCCAGCGTGGTAAATAGGAATCTAGTCATGCATGCAAAGGAAAATCGATGATTAAGTAGTTGCCTTTGTGGACAACTTGGTACTACAATCACTCGATTTCCAAATGTAAATCGTACGTAGCGTTTTTTTTTTTGGCTTTAACCAATAATATATAGTTCTAGAAATTATCTAGATTAATTTACACATGAAAATGACACCAGTATGTAGCGTCCTATCGTCCAAATTAAGTGTGTTTCAAAGGGATAAATATTTTCAATTTAAAAAAAGAGAATGCATAGGAGAGAACCGCGTAGCTTTGTTTTTAAGAAGGCTTGTACGCTGACCTTAGCCGTCGTAATCTTGTGCTCTATACGCAATGGTGCGTACCTGTTAAGTATAGATCCACTCTAGGATTTGTTTGGGAAATCTATTACTATTGGAATCCACATGGATAGGCCGAGAATTTGAATTAAAATTCCGATCCATCTGTGTGGATAAGCAGTGGATAAGCAGAGATTTGATCTGATCTCAACCAAACAAGACTTTATTAGCTGAACCGGTAGTATCCACTTCACTTTATGTAGAGTTTCATACAAAATATCGGAGAAACCTGCGTTCCACACAATGCCAGCACCTCTGTCGATGCTCATGACGAAATTAACCTGAATAATGAGATGGTGAGGATTTTATGGAATTTTTTAAAATAATTATTTTTTATTCTAAAATACAGTAATATATCTCAGTTTTTTTAAATAGAAATAATCTCTTATCGCTCCATCGTTGGGCGATTTGGATCAATCGCCCAACGGTTGAGCGACTAGTACACTTGTCGCTCAACCGTTAGGCGGCTAGGGGTTTATGAGTGCTATTGGCATTTCCTAACTCCCTCGTGTATCGTTCCTACCGTTGGGCTTACGAGCGAGAGGGGTTAAGTCGCTCAATCGTTGAATGATTAGTACAAGTCGCTCAACTGCTAGGCGACTTGTACACTTGTCGCTTAACTATTGGGCGATTGATCTAAATCGCCCAACGGTGGAGTGGCAGAGAATTATTTCTGTAAAATAAAAAAAGATGTATATTACTGTATTTTGGAATAAAAGATTATTTTTTAAAAAAAATTGGATTTTTTGAGCCAAGTAATATAGTTTAACACTGTTTGTTCACTGCTGAAGCTGCAGTGGTACCTTTCGAATAATTTCTTTTAAGTAATTAATTAGTAGAGGTTTGGTTATCTGTATATGCAAAAGTTTCTTGCAGGTAACATTTTGGCAATACTTCTTTGATACAGCATCCTGTCATCCGTCGTGCCATGGACGACTCTTGTGAGGACGAGGAGGTTCAGGAGGAGTATAAATGTCCACATTGAGCGCCCATCATATATGCATTGCCCATATGCATGTATTGTATATTTTGGCAATATTGCACAAGTTTTGAGCTCAGCTCTTCCACCCTTTTTTTTGTCAGGCCGCATATGAACTTTTCTAAGTCCACTGCAGATCGATCTACATTACAAAAACCTACCTTAATTGTAGTTTGCTAATATATACTACAATACCTTATAAGTGCAATGGTCGACGAAAAGAAAAGGAAGAAAACAATCGGTGCAATTACGTACCCTTTCGAAACAGATAATTAAAAAAATACTACCGTAAGTCAGAAAGTGTTTCCATTCCTCGCGAAGAAAAAAAGAAAAGAAAGTGTTCCCACAATATACATCTCAACTAGACTGACAATATTTTTTAGAAGGATCGATGCATATATGTAGGAAAGATCTTGAGCTGCATTCTAATTTATTGGAGAAATTAGGATGAAATTAGCGTGCGATTACAAGTCCTGATCGATCGACTAGCTAGGACGCCCTACACGCCTAGCTACAACTAGGATAAGTAAACTGAGAAGAGAATGCTCCAAGCACACGACTTTTTGGCACATACAATAACTTTTCAGACTTTCAGCTGGTATTTGCATAAATGGTCATCGCAGAAATGTATTTATAAAAATGGCACCGTTACCGCACGACAATCGTGCGGAGCCTCTCCCCGCCCGCCACTCCGCTCGTTGCTGCAAGGCCGCCGTGCGGCAATGCTCCCCATGCGCCAATGCTCCCTCTCGCCCGACGCGCGCCACCTCAACATGCCGCGAGAAGCCCGCCACGTGAAGCCCGCCACGTGTCGCAGTTTGATTTAGGTTTAGGTTTAATTAGGATTTAGTGGTATGATTCTACGAATATTAAAATATAGCAAATGAGTTCAAAAAATCATAAAATTTTACGTGAAGCCCGGTGACATAGTGTACTTACTTGTGTAAATTTGCCATAATTATATTCGTTCAAAAATTTTCTCGCTATTTCGTTTAAGTTTCATGTTTGTGGGAGAACAAAAAAATCAACAGGAAACTGTGTTATGTGTTGTTTGCCCTGAATGAGGCCATCCCTCCATCTGCCATTCTTTTCCATCGAAAGCATCAATCACTTGTATATCCCATCACCTCCTTGTCTCATCCATGAAATCTTTGTCTCCCCCGTCACCTTCTGTTTCATCCATCAAATCTTTGTCTCCCCCGAAATACATGGCTTAATTAGCGTACAGGATAAGGATTCCCTCCCGCAGCAGTGTAAGATCAAGGAGGCCGACTAGAGGGGGTGAATAGGTGGTTTTAAAAATCTTTTAGCTAAAACTGATTTCTAATGCAGAAAAGTCAAATCGGTTTTACACAGATAAGGCCTAAAGAAATTAGTCTCACTAAGTGCACCAACAATATAAGACTATGTCAGTGATAGTAAAATATACTAAGACATGTAAGCAATTTAATTCTAGAAATATAAATGACACAAAGTAAATCACTAGAGAACAAACCACAATAACACAATTTTTTACCATGGTGTTCGGAGACTTGTCGGTCTCCCCTAATCCACGTTGAGGTAAACCCAAACACCTCAAATCCACTAGTGGTAGCTCTTTCCCGCTCCAGGTAGGTGAGCTCCAACCTGTAACATTCCTATTTTTGAATAGTGAATAGTAATTACTTTTTGATTTTCAATCGTATATTCAAATTAGCTTATATTTTCAAATTCTTCTAGCTTCTAGCTAAGCTCAAGTTTGTGTTTCAAACCTCCTTGCAATTCCAGAATTCACATTTTCGAATTTTGGGCCCTTTCTCAAATTTTTTCCTTCCTCTCCTTAGGTTCGGCCCGTTTTCCCCTGGCCCACTCCCCATCTCCCATTTTCCCAGCCCACTCCCCAGTTCCTCCCCCCCGACCCCGCCTCCTGGCCTACCTCCCCTCCCTTCTTCTTTCTCCACCCCAACCCGACACCGCCTATGCCATCCCGTGCGCCCGGTCGTCGCTAGCGCCTAGACGACAGCCACGAGCCCCCTACCCTCTTCCTCCCTCAGTCGGTCGTCACTCCTGTCCCATCGCTCGTGGCCGATCCGGACCCAGCGCGCACCGTGTCACCCGCCTCATCCTATCACTCCGTCGTTTGCCCCGGCCTCTCGAGTCCCCGCTCCTCTACCACCCACGTGCTACGGACACCACCAACTCCTGCCTGCTCCTCTACAGCCCAAAGTCTTCGGTGTCCTCACCATGCCTTGTCCCCTCAACCGCGCATGCCCATGACACCATGGTCGTCCTCGCCAGCCCGTGCCCACCTTAGTGCTCGGCGCTGCGCTAGCGCACGTGCCCGAGTGAGTCGGCCCTTCAAGTTGCCGCCCGCTCGTCATCCTCCCTGTCGCGCTCACCTGCCTCTGCCCTGTCACTTCGCCAGGCCGCTCGAGTCGTCGCCCCGCCCGAGGCTTGCCAGCCCGCCCACGCTGCCTCGGGACCGAGCTCCTTCCCAACGACTCCTAGCTCCTTGCGCGCTATAAAGAGCCCCAAGCTCCCTCTGTTTTCCCCCTCTGTCTTCCCTTTGCGTGTGGTAAGCTCCACCAAAGAAAACCGCCGGTGCCCCTTTCGGCCGAGCCACCTCCGCCAGCAATTCACCGCTCCGGCACCGCCACCACCTCGCCATCCTTGTCACCGTGTGTCCCCGAAGACAAGGAAGCTCTTCCCTGGTCGGATTGAAGCTTGGTCCACCACAGCACCCGAATCCGGCGTTCTTCTTCCTCTCCGGTCGAGTTCCCCTTTTCGACGGCATTCGAGCTCTTCGCCACCTCAGTCAAATCGACGGCACCGAGAGCACCACACCGACGCCCAGAAGCAACCCCAAGCACCACCGAGCTCCATCTCCCTCTGCAACAAGCCCTCCACGTCGCCTGCCTCGCCGCCGCCATGGTCGTCACCGACAGCCCACCTCAAGGATCCCCGGGCTCCACCTTTGCTTCCGATAAGGTCCACGGACTTCCAGGATGATCATGCTCCTCTCCCCTGGCTCAAAAGACCACCGGGCAGCCCGAGCCTCCATGGTCGTGCTTCCATAGTCGCTCACCACTGTCGCACTGTCGCTCGGCCATCCTCCGGTCGCCGCACCACCACCATCGCATTCGCCGCAGTGCAGGCTTTCCATTTTGGCGCTTCCAAGACCGCTTTCCTCCGTCCATTGGCGGCGAAGTGTACGCCACGCCGAAGCTCCTCTATCTCGGGCGCGTTGAGCGAAGACGTACTGCGTCATTAACCGCTAATGATGGTCTTAAAACCCTAATCACTCATTTAACTTTTAATGATGCCTTAACTGCTGTGTTTAGTCACTGACCGGCGGGCCTGCAAAACAGTAAACACCGGTTAATTCCCCTCCTGTGACCGACAAGTGGGCCCCACCAAGTACTGTTCCGTGGAACCGCACAGTGCGTGATGACCTCGGTCCATGCACTATTCATGTGAACCCGACACTGTTCACGGGCCCCATGTGTCAGCCGGTTACTGTTCTCTCTCTCTCCTCTTTTTTCCCCGATTTAATTCTAATTCAAACTTCCTAAGCTTCGTTCTCCTTCGTTATAACCCCAAAAATTATGAAGTTTATTTCTAAATTTGACTAAATTCAAGATCTTACTAATGGCACTGGTCTTGTTTAATTTGGAGTTCATTTATTATGTTATTAGTATTTATTTATTCTCTTTGCTTGTTGTTCCTTTTTCTGGTACATTCGTTCGATTAGGGTTCGAAGAAGCGAAAGTTCTCCAAGTCAATCAAGCACAAGACTATCAAGATTCTTTTGCCTTTAACCAAGGCGAGTCGACACTTTGATCATTTTGAGCCTACATTTTATGTAAATTATATTTATTTAAATTACCAAAATTGCATGCTTTAATTCTTTAATCAAATGTATGTTAAAGCTTAAGGTAGTTAAATACCTATTTGATGAATAATTAATTTTTAGGCTATCCTTTGATAATTAAATCCATTATTTCATGTCACCCTAGTAGTTATGTGGTAAATACTAGTATAGGTTGTACTTAAGCGACATGTTAGTTTGGCTTAAGTACCGGGACATTAAATGTTCTAATCATCATATTTTAAACATGAAAGTGGTTTTGGGCAATCATTGTGGATAAATAACTAGCGTGTTGAGATAATTGGTTTTACTCCTCAAAACCCTAAACAACTTGCTATTACCACATTGGACAGATAGAAAGGGTGGTGGGTGTCGTCGTGCACAAGAGTGGTTGGTAGGTGGCATGAACCGCCCAGATGGATTAAGAACTTAATCTTGTCATGATCTCCTGTGTAAAATAAGTACAACTACAAGTCCGTAAAATACAACTTGGCTTAGTAAATTTATTAAACTATGAACGTTATCTCGCTGGAGGGGTAGCGGTATCATGCAAGCACTGGACACGGCCCAGTTTGAATGGGACACCAGTGCAAGGTAAAGTTGTCAGTCGCGCTAGACGTTGTGGGTAATCCAGCTACGCTAGTTGCTGAGGCGAACATCCCGCACAACTTATGGGCGTGGCCCATATGGGTGATATGACAGAAGGGGCAGAATAATTTGAAAGGCTACTGTGATGGTCACTCAACTGCATGACTAAGGAATCAGGTAGGGCCATGAGTATGATTATCTCTTGTGGGTACACTGTACAACCTCTGGAGAGTCTAAACTGTTTAAACAGCTGTACCTACGGTCAAAGCCGGATATGAGAACTTACTAGAGTTAGTTCTATTTCAAAAACCTTTTTGGGTGGTATAAAAATCAGGTCGGGCTCACCTAGCCTTGAGTTTGGATTTTTCCTGAGCCGTTGAGCTCAGTGGTGTTAATGATTGGAGGCAGCTTCAATCAAATGAAGCATTGGTAGAGTTTTTGATGGAGGGAACCTCTACTGTTATTTAACATTGCAATTATTCTCTTTAATAAAATGCAAATTTGGTTAAAATGCTAAGTCATAGGAATTTGTAATTATGAAAATTAAAAATGTTGCTTTGGTAAATAAAAGAACCCGAGCCACCCTTGTTAAGCCATGCATGTTATTATTGCATCTTGTGTGTTGGCTCGCAACCACGGAAGTTGTGCTCATTCTCGCTCTCCCCAAACCCTCCAGATAATGTGGAACAAGGGGACTATGCGTATTATGAAGACCCGAATGTCGACGGACAAGGGAACGATGAAGAGTAGTCGAGTTCTGTAGTTTAGATATCGCCTTAGTCTAGTGGACTCATTCGGTACTTGCGTACAACAGATATTATCCAACCCCTTGCTTAATATCCGTTGTACACATGCTACCCCAGTCGCTTGCCTGTGGAGAGATGAGCCCTTTTTGTTTTCGATGTAGTTTACATTGCTTTCTCGTAATGTAATCAATTTGGCCTGTTTAGCCCTTTTGTAAAACTCGATCCGACGTGGTCTATGTTGCTCTGAAGTTTGTAATATATTTGAATGGTTTAGTTCACGCCTTGTATGAAATGATTCAGCAATGTGCCTGTAAGTGTTATCTACTGATCCAAAGAATAGCACAGTGATTTCATAGAGGATTTGGATTTGCAAAAATCTGGATCCGACAGAGCTGGTATCAGATCATACGACTGTAGAATCCTTAGTTAGATTGGTTGTTGTTTTAGGACTTGGGTCTTATTTTTAAAAGTTAAGAAAAATATTTACAAAAATATATAGTACTTATTGCTTATGATCATCACTCCTAGATATGTACTTATCTCAACTTTCATTAAGCTTTTACTGACTTTTCTCCAGTTTCAAAATTGTAGATGGCTACCCCGTTGTCCGATGACCCGTGGGACCATTGTTCTCATGGAGGGAATGAAGGAGGGTTCACGGACATCCTTCGCCAGTTGATGCAGTACCCTGGTTACACCCGCCCTCCTATTTTCAGGGGCCGAATGACGAGGATCATGAACCGTGAGCCCTGGACCATGGAGGTTTTCCTCTATGACAGGGTTGGCGAGTTTGCTTCGCACACCTTCCAGGTCGAGGCACCCCGTCGCAGCTGTCTCAATGCCAGTCAGGATGCAGCCCGTTTTGCCTCCACCCGCTTGTGCTGGATGCACGAGGATCTCCTACTGAGATCACCTTTCTGCTACTACCCGTATCTCCCACACGAAGAGTGAGTCCCGGAGGTCTTCAACGCCAAAGACGACGATCCACGCCTGACCCACCAAGTGCAGCTCATGCAGGCGATGACCGCCAACATCAACACAGCCATGGATGAGATCAGGCAGCTTCAGATGCTTCTCACCAGCATCTACGCCGACTCCGACACCCTCCGCAACAACATGGTCCGGAGCGATAAGGATTTGGATATGCAAAAATCCTCAAGTGAGATTTTTAACTCTTCTATGGAAATTGAAGCTTTCTTGCTTTCTTTTGTCTTATCTTACTTGCCTATGCTAATCAAAAGCTATCTTGGTTATTTCCATTGCGTTCTCTTGCTTTTGGACCAAGTTGTGCATTTACGCGAAAACGTCGACTATTTTCATTTTCAAACCTCAAACTTACATTTTTTGGAAATTGCCAATGTGTTCATCAAGGGGGAGATTATGGATATCATGGGGATATGTTCATGATCTTAGTATGATGTTACAATTGGTAATGGTATTGAGGGTTTGTCGAAACACACATTTTTGGCAAAGTTTCAGTTTCTGTCAGGCAGCTAGTGATAAGATCGGCCAAGGTTTTGACTAAGAGACTGGCGGTTAGACCTGCCAATGGGCAGCGGTCTGACCAGCCATAAAAGTAGTTTTGAGTTTGGAGCTGAGCAAAAAATAGAGGGTGTAGGCAAGAGAGTGGATTCTCCAACACTTGGTCTCATAATTTTTAGAGCTTCAAGTTAAAAGTTCTATTCGTTTAAAATTTCTAGAGAGGCTTCGGATTTCCACGGAGGAAATTTGGCTAAGTCCCTTTGTTGGGCAGTCAGATCGGCAAGGTGGTGGCGATCATACCGGCCAGGTGGCGGTCAGACCGGCCATGGGTGGCGGTCTGCCGGTTTTGACTTGTTCGCCGGCTATCTTGGCGGCGATGTTTGTTGGTTAGGTCAAATTCATGGGTTTCAGTGCATATATGTTGCATGATGCATGTTTTGACTAACGTGGGTCAAGTTGCGAAGAACTTATTTTCGGATTCGATTTCTTGGTCTATTGTTGTGTAGGAGCCTTGGAGGTCAACGACGATCAACGGCGAGGATGATCGGGACTAGGCTTGGAGAGCTGAGGTTTAGAACGATCAAGGATGTCGGGTGAAGTCAATGGACTCAAGTATGGCGCAAAATGGAGAAGGATGACCGAACGGGAAGTTCGATGTGACGGGTTGTATCAAGCGGCGCGGGGGTCGGTGCAAGTGCCATGGTACTTTAGGTGGGAGCCGGATGGGAGAGACTTGCCGACATGAAGAGAGTCGTTGATCAATCTACACGTGGCGAAGCGTGAGACTGCTTCATGAAGTTTGGACTCGGTCTTTGGAGAATGATCGAGAAGAAGTATGGCTTTTGGCTAAACCGCGGCGTAAGACGGCATAAGGAGAAGTGGTTTAGGTCAAGAGAAGATGAAGACGACGCTTTGAAATACGTACGTGAGTTAAACCCGTTTGTGTGTGGGCTTAATGGGTGTCCATTAGGAATATCCTTTTAGAAGCTAGCCCCCACTATAAATAGGGGAGGGTGCTAGTTGTGCACCGCCCAACCCTTGTATTGAAACCGTCTGTGATACTTCACAGACGGTTCTAACCACAAACCGTCTGTGATATCTACATATCACAGTCTGTGATAGTTCCATATCACAGACGGTTCGTCTTGGAACCGTCTGTGATGAGGCGTTTTCTTTGGCCTGTTTTGTAGTAGTGAACCCTAGTTTGTGTTTAGGGGGAGGAAAGTAGAGAGGTTAGGGTTCTAGAGAGTTGAATTGATTGTGTACTCAAGTGTTGTGCCTTTGTCCTCCAGGATGGAGTGGCTATAAACATTATCAATATCGAATCAATCCAAGAAAGATTCCTCAAAATGAGTTTCTTTTTGTTCTTGATCTCTCTTTTGTGATTTTGGGGCTTTCTTTGATCCTTCGGTTTTCCTTTGGTTTTTGGTCTAGATCTTACTTGTTGTGATATGTAGGAATGCATATAGGATCATCTTGATCATCTATCACTCACGAGCAAGTTTTTGGATTATATTTTAGTTTTGACTCGGTTTTGAAGTAATCTTCACTCAAACGGAAAAAGATCAGAACTTTAGCAATAATCTTCACGATCTTTGATTGAAATAGGTTCCTAACATCCTATAGAAAGTATGTTTCAAGTTTTGTGAAGTTTGGAGTTGTGGATTAAAAGTTAGACCAATTTGTGATTTTGAGTTCGGACTGATTTTACTGTTCATCGTGCTGGAGATTAGACTGCCCATTGGAGAGGTCAGACCGCTAGGCTGAGAGGTCTGACCGTCCACTTTACAGTGAATTGAGTTTTTGGTGAGTTTGATTGTTTTGCTTCGAAGTTTCGATTGAATTCAATACAAGTCTCCTGCTATACTTGTACATTGATCTTTATAGCTCTTATAGTTATTGGAGTGAAAAACATATTAAATCCGATTAAGATGAAAAAAAAGTATACTCCTACTCGTCTCTTCTAATCGTCGTTTCGGTCTGATAGACATAAGACACCGTAGTCTGGATATGCTCTGGGAGACCATAGTCTCGATATCATGTACATGCATGACGGTTGGTGTATGGGCCACTGCTACTATCGGCCTGTATGTGCGCTTGTGTGTAGTTGGGTTGCTGCTGGATTGCAACCTGATGAGCTCTCGGCCGGCGCTCGTCTCTTCGCCGGCGGTGGCGCTCACCGCCGCCGCAGCCGCTTCTTCATGAAGGCCACGTGCTCTTTGAGCTCCTCCTGCGTCCTAGCTAGGGGTGGTGGTACGCGCAACCAGCCGCAGCCGCTTCGAGCTCCTCCTCCGCTTGCCGCCAGCGTCGTCCAAAGGGACGCCGAGACGGGGCTCGCTTTCCTCCTCTATTAACTGGGAATTTGTTGCCTTCATGTTGTTGGTTCAAGGGAGTGGTCGATCGGTGGAGCAGTAAGCGAGTTGTTTGATGCGGGTTCTTGGTTCGTTTTTTGGTTTGTGAATAGTTGTTGAAATAGATTTAATTTTAGATAAATGTTACGAACAAATGTATCAATAGAAACCAAGATTGGAATATTGGGTGAAAGATTAGGAGCAAAAACAGCAGAGAACAGGATTCGTGAGTGCTCAATGCACTACAGGATGTTAGTTTTGAGCCTGATGATTGAAATGCATGCAAATTCTGCAAATTTTCACATTAGCTACTGTAAGAGATTGTCTTCACACCCAATTGAGTGCAAGTTTTCAAGTAATAGTTCGACTTCTTGGACGAACAAATTGTGTATGAAATGTTCAGGAAAATATTGGTTTTTTCAGACATTGGTGGATAGAAGAGCATTTGCTTCTGTAGTTCATTGCCTTAGTTAGCGAGACGGCCTAGCACAAGGTTTGCCTACAATGTTGAAGGATGAGCAAACATTTCCTTGGATGCAAGTTTGTAGCATGTGTGTTGGTTACAGCCATTCATGAGTTGTTGCCTGTTGGTCAGTCTAAACTGGTGTGTTACAATAAGCTTTCAAAAGTTCATTTCGTGGCTCTAGAATTAAAATGAAAGTAAAACTGTAAAATGCTTGCTAAATGTTTGGTCATAATCAATTTTAGTTACGGCAGTTGTCTGGGGCGTCTCAAGTTCTCCTCCTATAGTAGATAGTTGTCGTTCCATAGCACTTCTGCATTCATCATTTCTCATGGTCAAAGTTCATTCTAATTCTTGCGCATCCTGCTAGTTGATGGAGTTTAACTTTCGAGATCCTAATTTTAGGTGATGAGCTCCTTTCTATCACTGGCCATCTTCTCATTTCCAGCATGCAGAGTGAGTAAATCATCTGAATAAATGATTTCCATCTCATAAACTCGAAAATACTATTTTGTGCAAAATAATTTTTATTCTTGGTGAATAGGCTCCGCGGCATTTGGAAATTGCAGCTCATAAATTATCGAGATTAGTTGTAGAAGAGATACCAGGATCTCTTATCTTCACTAAAGCTATCCCTCTTGGAGATCAATGATTTAACTAGCCAACTAAACAACCTCAGGTAATACATTTCATTAGCTGCCCAAAAAGTAATTGAAGAAAAACTATATATATTTTTTGTTTCCTTCTGATACTATGCAGGCAAAGGCTCACAATAAATAGATTTGGGAATAAGACTAGTGCTGAAGCAAGATCTCAGACTGCATGGCCAAAACAGGGAGATGTATGAATTATTTAATCTGTAAGTGATATGTCAATTCCTAGTGTATTACTTTTGCTGGAAATTCCTGATCAAGTGATACATGATTGTCACAGTAGTGCTGGACATTTGCAGAAACTTAAACATGATAAGCTTGTCACAGTACCCCAGTAGCTGTAGCTTGGCAAATGTAATGCGGTGCAAGTACCAAATTGCGCCTTCAACTCAAAACTCTCCCATAAAAGACTGGTGTTATTGATAAGGAGGGTTTTTTTAAGTAAATTTTGGAAAACCCCAGGTTTTGGGGCATTAGTAACACAAAACCCTATATTTTGATATTTTTTTTCCAGAAAACCCTAGGTTTTGAGGCTCGCCGGAGCTAGCGGCGTGGTGGCACACAGGGCTCACCGGAGCTAGCAGCCACGACGGCGCGAGTGGAGGGGCAAAACGGAAAGAGGGTGACGAGGTGAAGAAGATGACGCGGGTGCGGGGTCAAGGGCATGTCGGAGCTGGCGAGCGGCGACGCAGGCTCGGCCCTAGTGGCGCTGGAGTTGTAGAGACACTCCGGGAAAGGGGAGGGAAGCACGACGTAGAACGCGATGCAAAGAGTAAGATGGTGGTGAAGATGAACGACGAAGCTCATCGGTGGCAGCGCAATCGGCCGGCGAAGGGCGGTGGCCGGAGAGGAGAGAGAAGAGAGAGAACTCGGCGTATGATGGACGAAACGTGAAATCAAAAGTTTAGAAGTGTAGATCGGGGCAAGGGACACATGGTGACGCGGACTGATTTTGGAGGAACTCACCGGAGAAGCGGGGAACGTGAAGAAGGCGTTTTCGGCGTCACGAGATGACGCCGGAGAAGATGAAGGAGGTGGCCGGGGAAAATGGGTTACGTGTTGTGGTTTGGCTCAAAATCTAGGGTTTTCGAAGAAAAAATAATATCAAAATATGGGGTTTTGTGTTACTAATACCCCAAAACCTGGTGTTTTTTGATTTTTTTTTTCATCTTCTGCACTTGTGTGTAACTGGCATAGTTTCAGTTACTTGGATTGTAACATATTATGCTCCCTACAGCTTTGCATATTTCTTGATGCCTTCTTCATAGCTCTTCATCTCGTCTGGTGTTGATATGTTGCTTAACAGGGCATCCCTTGCTGTTGACACCAAATCTTTGCACTTCGATGCGGAAGGATCTATCCGCCGTATCTGGACCTCCCAAACCTTTCAGAATTACTAACATTTCAGCAAAATTCTGGACATTTCTAAACTCATAAGTTGTTCAAATAGTTGAAATATCCGAAGAAAAAAGAATTACATAGAAGAGACAAGTCATATCCACATTGATATTCCTGCAGACTGCATACTTTACACAACCTGAATGCTCAACCCTAAACAGCTACTACATGAAGCAACTACTTGACATCCATGTTTGTTTCTCTAATTGTTAGTTATGTTTGTAGCGAAGAAGGTTGAAAGTATACCGAGCACTAGCATGCACTAACCATAGTCAAATCACAAACGCCCCAAGTGAAGACACTGTAAGTGCATTGCAGGAACGGTTATTATTGTACTATGGGATCAATGATATTAGAACGTGCACTTCCTTCTCGATTTCCTTCTGTGAATTGTGCTGTCGTGTACAACAGTGCCGTTAGACGGTTAAAATGCCATGAGTGCTATAGATGTGGGAAGCCAATTACATTTACACCTTTTATGCATTGCGGTTTAAGTAAAAGTGTAAAACAACTGTATAGCAGCTTCGTATTGTTGTCTTATGTAATGAGTTCAGTCAAACAAGTATACTCTGTAGCTTTCTACTGACATGCAACTAGCTAGCACTATGCTTGTATGATGAGTCCATCCAAATGTCAGCACGATGTCTGGGCATTGGATAGTGGGTGATGAGCTGCAAGCAAGCTGAACATGTCTCTTTAGCACGTCGGGTCGAGACTGGGAGGCAGAATGGTCAAACTTGTGCAGCTTTAAGCTGTCCAACACTCGAGTCCAACAAGTGCCTCTTGTTGCTGTTACTATTCTCAATTATTTTTCCTAACTCGTCCCACAAACCCGGAATCTTGATCTTCCCTTCCACTTGCAGTTGCAAAGCGTGGATTTTGCTGGTTAATCCATTATTTATTCGTTCCAAAACAGTTGGGATTGTGGCTGTATATGATGTTGAAGTTTGTAAACATACAGGGGTTCTATTGGCTTTGCTCAAGGCTGTAGCTTTCGTTGCAGCAGTGTGAACTCCCATGTGTTCCCTGAGTAGGCTTCCGAAGAGGCTGCGGACTTCCAGGGCGTCGCAGCTTCCGGACCTGAAATCCGAGCTCGTGATGAAGGTTCACCTTCCAGCAGTGAGCCTGTCTCACACAGCTAGGCCTTTGGCACAGTTGTTGCTGAGACCCCACAGCTTTTGGTTTGCTCCTCATTCAGACCGTGTTGTACATGTTTGTAAGATTTATTTAGGTTGTTCTACATAAACTTTTACTTGGCAATGACTTTTCTGTAAAATTCTAAACTTCAAGCTCCAAACTCGTATTGCGATACTTTCTTTGAGCAAAAGTTGGGCACGGAGATTCATATTTTATCGCATGTTTCTATGTATTCTCCTGAATAACAGTAGATTCTTTGTTCTAATGGAACTTCAAGTGGTGAGACCTTTGCTGAATCTGTTTATAGAAAGAGCATGGCCGAGTATGATCCTCGTTTTGTAGCACCAACTTTGTTTGTATTTGGCATCAAAGGTAGAGGACAGCACAGTGCAAGCAAGACTTCTTGTCTTTTACATTAAAAAGATGTGTGGTAAGCCTCGTGATCATATAGATTAACACGTATTTATCTGCATGAGCTGCATTAAACATTTGATTTTTCCAGATTGCTGGTTCTGATGAGAAGTATCGATTTGAGATTAGGGGTATTCTTGAAATGGAAATGAAGCTCCTGGAAGCAATGAACTATTATTTGGTGGATGTGGATTTGGAGCGGAAGACAAAAAGTCAGTGTCGATGGCTTCGCGCTCTAGCTATGCCTCAAGGCTCGGGTTGGGCCAGGCCCACACAGAATGAAACACAAATTAGGTTGGACCTTTTTCTATCCATTATATTGCAAGCACAAATTAATCAACAAATTTCCTTTATTCTTGTAAAAGTAGAGGAATACATAAGTGAACAAATTAAGATACACATGTCCTGCAACCCGAGCCTGCCTAAACTCTTTGCCCGCCCAGGCTAAGCAGGGGAACAAAGTTGCAGCACATGATATTTATCACAAGCTTAGTGCCCACACACACACACAGACATCAACCACATGTCGCGACTCGCACCGGCTAAATCCACCAGCAGAAAAGCGCCCATGTGCTACATGTGGAGTATATACGTATTAGCTTGATTACCGAATGTTAACCCCCGGCAATCACCGGCGAGAAGCAATCATTAGCTGGGAGACATATATATATATATATATATATATATATATATATATATATATATATATATATATATATATATATATATATATATATATATATAGAGAGAGAGAGAGAGAGAGAGACAACCTACTTTGCGATGAGGACATGACCTCCCTATATACAATTATATTAGCTATGATTGCTACTCAAATTATAAAAAATCTTATAGTTCACTTAAATTATCACGTGAGCTTATTTTTAAGAGTGTCTTTGTATTATATGAACTATATGATGCTATCTAATGATAAAAATATATATTTGTGCAGCACCACGTTACTTTTTTGTCCAATCCAAGCAAGAGTTTGAGTTGGATACGTTATGGGATCCAATTCGGCCTCCGGAGACAGCACTGACTTCAAACGTGTGTAACTTTCACATACGGAGCCTGTTAGAGGTCCACGAGTACTTGATGAAAAGCTTATCTCGTCCTCTTTCCAACGGATCTAGCCACACCTCCAAATTCTTTCTGAGCGCATCACAATTATCAAAATAAAATTCTATGACACATTTATTTTAGGGCATATACCGCCACCCTAAGCAGTCCGTAGTGTTCACATGGTATTGTTCATGTATGAACAGTATCACCCCTGTTTTCTTAGCTATGTGCGGCTCCCTCCCCCCTTTTTAAGGTGGTTGCATCCTCTAGTTTTCTTTGGATTTCATTTTTGTTTAGTTAGGCTCTGTTGCAATTTGTATCTTCTTTGTGTGTCGACTAGACCACTCCGTCAAGATCCTTATTCGGAATCCCACCATATTGAGTATTTCAATTCTATTTGCAATATCAGATTGTTTATTATCTTGTTCTTGCATGTTCTTCGATTGCATGCAGGAATTGATCTTCGTGTTCAGTTCGATCGTGCTTCTAACAAGGTTGATAAATATCTTAGAGTTGGTTCATTGATTGTTGGACATATTGGTCGTGTACGATTGGTAGCCAAATCGTGAGAGTCGTTTCCTCAAATCGAATTATCCTTCTTATCGAAAGATCAGGACACCCATTGTCGCATCAGGTGGTATCAGAGCTTTCGTTCATCGGTGAGATTTTTTTCTTCACCTATAGTCCACAAAAAATAGGGTTAGTTCATCCTATCCAAACCAATCTGTGTTTGTAATTTTTTCAGTTTGCTTGTTGAATTCTTGATCGCATCATCATGCCAGGTCGTTGATTACTAGTTCTAGTTATTGTTTAGTTGGTCATTGTCTAGTTTGTATCTTGATCTTTGTCCTTCTTTACGTAGCTTCATCATTGTGTCCGCACAAACCCTACAAAAAAGAGAAGGAAAAGAAAGAATGAAAAGAAAAAAGAGTCCACCTTTCTAAAAATTGAAAATAGCGTCAAACTTTTGCTAAAATAAGTGAAAATTGGTGGAGTCCTTCTACATATAGCCGCAAGCTTCCATAAAAAAATTCAACAAGTTTGGAAAAATTTCAGCAAGTTTGGGCGACGGGTTTGAAAGATATAGCAATTTCAATTTGCACCCGAGACCGTTTCGAGTCCGAGTAGAATTCCATTTCTAAGACACCTTCAATAAAACTAACATAACTTTCGCATACGGTGTCTGTTTTGGAAGTTCTTGCACTCGTTGGAAAGCTAACGACGAGGTGCATAAAAAAACCAAGTAGCTACAGCTAGTCGCCTTGCATAGACCCCAAAATTGGCCACCTTCAGCCCCGATTTGCGTCGCAAGTTTTCAGTTTCTGTTTTTGCCATTTCTTTCAGTGTTCCATTCGAAACTTGGGGTTCGCCTCAACTGCAATGTTATAGATCTCGTCGAAACCTTTTAAACGAGCATATATAAGCTATATAAAATTTTGTTTTTTTTCATCTCTTGAGACTAGCTATTGTTTCTGCTTAAACTAGAGGGATGTTTACATTGCACGTTAGCTGTTGTTTCTGCTTAAACTAGAGGGATGTTTACATTGCATGTTATTTTATTTTTGTGCTCTACATCGTGTGAACAATATTGTGCCCCTGGAAAGAAGTTTGAGTAGTTGGGTAGCGTCTCTCCTACCACTTGGTGTGAGGTTTTCCTTTGTTTACATCAAGTCACATTGATCTTTGAGTGTACGTACACACACTTCTCTTAGTAGTCTTTGATTATGCTAGGAACAACAATATTGATTAGTACTTTGAACAATTTTTTTAACTTGTATTTATTGATTTGATTGTTGCTAATCCTTGCTACCATATTTATGTCTATCCTAGCTCCACCCTCTACTATTTCACAGGCACCAGTTGCTTGCAATCGCTTTGTCAATATTCAGAGAGCGTTTGACACCGACCCTAGTTGCCAGTCACCACCTGTTTGCTTGGTATGAATTGGAAAAAAAACCTGGTATTAGCTTGAGTGTGAGCGATCTTGAGCCTCTAGAACCTAGTAGTTGATAGGAACATATACTTGTGATTTGCTTTCTTTTTTACTAACTATGACAGGTTCACAGGATGATTATCAGATAGATCCATGTCTTCTTCGAGCCATTGAACGGTAGTGCAAAAAAGTCCACGAGGAAGATGCACGCTTGAGACAAGATTGTCCACCGCGGGAGGTATATGATTGTGATAGTACATCTGGTAAAACTAAGCTCACAATGCCTTCTTTTGCTGGGAATTATTATCCTCATGCTTATCTCACATGGGAATTAGATGTACAACAATTATTTGCATGCAATGAATTTTCTGAAAATCTAAAAATTTGGGTTGTTACCTGTGAGTTTACTGATTTTGAATCTATTTTGTGGAGTGAATATTGTCGTACTAGTCAGAACATACCTAGAACATGGAATACTTTGAAGAGAGCAATGACACACAGATTTGTACCTTCTTATTATTCTTGTGAATTGCTTAATAAATTGCAACGCTTAAGACAATGTAGTAATTATGGAAAGGATTATTATCAAGATTTGCAAAGTGCTTTGTCTTGTTGTGGTTTAAAAGAAACTTAAGATGCTAAGATAACTAGATTTCTAGGAGGATTAAACCATAAAATTTGGGATAAACTTGTTTATAAACCTCCCACTGTCACTCGTTTACTTCATCTTGCTTGCAAAGTTGAAAGAGAACTACAGGGACGATAATCAAAGACTGGTCGTGCACTTTCATCTACTTCCACTACACCTTCACGTGTATATGAAACAAACAAGCGCACGGTACACACCTCCACATCAAGATCATCTTCGATTGCTTCTTCTGATGCTGCTTCTACCATGATTGTTGCCTTGTTGCTGTGAGCATCACTCTGTCTCGCTATCTTGCATCCTTGGCTCGCTCACTGTTAATTGAGCTGGAGCAAGAAGAAGGGAAAGTTTGTGATTACTCACCGCCTCTAGTACCAACATCATCCGAGTCGAGCCTACAAGGTAATAACAAAGGTACTGATTTGAATAATCAACCTACGATAAATACCCATGATTTCATGCCTAGTATCATTGAACAAAGAAAAAAAATCTGATTGTAGTGGAAACTATTGCATCACATGAGGTGAAAGAACCTAGTGCTGAGAAGGCATATATTAATTTCCTAGCTACCGAGTCTGGTATTATTAAGAATTTACATGAATTATGTGATAATTTGATTGATTTATCTACTGAATTGAGTGCACCATGTGATAAAATAATTGAATTGTCTGATGTTTCGAGTGATTCATGTGATGAGTTAATCGCATATAATGATCATGTGCAATTCGTTAGACATAAAGAAGTTTTGACTAGAATTTCTCCTGCTGATTTTTTTTGTTACCTTATCACTACTACACAAAGACTCATCACATACGGTTCTAAACCGTCATCACAGACGGTTCAGAAAATCATCTGGATTTATGTGTCTGTGATAACAGACGGTCATCACAGACGATTTTCAAACCATCTGTGAAAAAGGTAACCGTCTGTGATAGTAACTATCACAGATGGATTTATGTGTCAGGGGCGATGATGTCGAGGGAGGCTGTGGGCGATGAGGTTGGGGGAGGCCGGCGACGACGAGGCCAGGGTGAGGCGGAGGAGACCGGGGGCGACGATGTCGGGGGAGCCCATGGGCTATGAGGCCAGGGGAGGCCGGCGACGCTGAGGCTGGGGCGAGGTGGAGGAGGCTGCGGGTGATGAGCTCGGGGGAGGCCGGGGCGCAAGGTGTGAGGAGGAGAGACGGCAGAGGAGGAGATGGAGGTGTGAGGTGTGAGGAGACTCGGTTAATATAAAGCGAGTTTCGGCAGCCCGCCCATTAAGTCCAAATTTTCGTCCCCCCCCAACAAAATAAAAGTATCAGAGACAGTTCTTATTTGGAACAGTCTGTGATGTATCACTATCACAGAGGGTTTGTAAATAAGCCGTCTGTGATAATGCACACACAGTTCTTAAGAAGAACCGTCTGTGATGTCCGAGGTGGTTCTTCTTAAGAACCGTCTGTGATATTCACAGACGATTCTATTTACAAACCGTCTGTTATAGTTAGGTATCAGGAACCGTCTGTGATAAATACAACATAGATGGTTCCAAAGGAACCGTCTGTATTGATGCGTCTAGTATGGTCTGTTTTGTAGTAGTGTATATTGGATCAACCTATGAAATTATCAAATGCTATGGAGAAAATTTCAGTACTCGCATGTTCGAAATCTTTGTTTGGTGCCTACACCCCTGGATATAAGTTTAATTTGATTGGAGATTATGGTGTAGACAATCAATTTCTTGTATATCGAATATGCATAACTTGTGATCACATGGATGAATTGAAGCTTACTATTTTGAACAACAATTATTGTGAGCCGAATCTAGTTCATTATAAGAAAAAAAATTTAGTGACCATCCAGTGTCTATGTGTACATCTCTTATTGCACCATCTAGTATTGATAATCTGCATAATGATGTTGAAGTATGGAAGAACTTTCAAATCTTTTCACCCTTACTAGATGAATTTAGTAATGCTCAATTGAAATATGATTATATGAATAAACTTTGTTTGATTCTAAAGGTTGTAGATTTGCCTATATATGCTACCACTACAAGTTTACAACTTTAGATATTTGAATTACATAAATGCTTCACTTACATTTGCAAAACTAGTTACAATAATTGTTGTGTGAGAAATTTTATTTTGATCATTAATATACATGATTATTCTTGGGGTAATCATACAATGAGCTTTTATGATCGCTGCTGTTTTATTACATTAATTATGCAACAACGAAGAACCGTTAAAGCAAATGATATCTACATATATCATGCATATACCTTGGCTTATTTGTTACCCTATTTTTAGCTTAACAAAAGTCGTTGCGACTTTGTTTTTATGAAGGGGAGGATGATGAGGACATAACCCCTATGGATACAACCATATTTACTATGCTTGTTGTTCCAAATACAAGAGTTTATATGCTTCGCTTAAATTATTAGGTGAGCTCGTTTTTAGGAGTGTCTTTATATTATAAGAACTATATGATGTTTTCTAATGATAAAAAATAAATATTTGTGCAGACACCACGTCACTTTTTGTCCAAGCCAAGCAAGAGTTCGAGCTGTATACGTTTTGGAATCCAATTCGGCATCCTGAGACAGCACTGACTTCAAACGTACGTAACTTTCACATACTGGGTCCGTTGGAGGTCCACAAGTACTTGATGGAAAGATTATCTCGTCCTCTTTCCAATGGATCTAGCTTTTCCTCCAAATTCCTTCTGAGAACGTCGCAATCATCAAAAGAAGGTGCTACGACACCTTTGGCCATGAGCCTTGTAATGCTTGGGCCTAACGGGAAGACGCCACCCTTGGTGGCTCGTACTGTTCATGTGGTACTGTTCACATATAAATAGTATCATAAATAGTACCACCCCTGTTTTCTTAGCTATGTGCGGCTCCCCTCCCCTATTTAAGGTGGCTGTACCCCTCTAGTTTTTCTTGGATTTCGTTTTGTTTATTTAGCCTCCATTGCAACTTGTATCTTCTGCGTGTGTCAAGTAGACCACCCGATCAAGATCCTTATTCGGAATCCCACCATGTTGAGTATTTCAATTCTATATGCGATTTTAGATTTCTTATTATCTTGTTCTTACATGTTCTTCGATCGCATGCGGAAATTGATCTTCGTGATCAGGTCGATCGTGCTTCTAGCAAGGTTGATAACAATCTCAGAGTTGGTTCAGCGATTGCTGGGCATATTGGTCGTGTACGATTGGTAGCCAAATCGTGAGATCCATCTTCTCAAATCGAATTATCATTCTCATTGAAAGATCGGGACACCCATTGTCGCGTCACTTTGAACATTAGTTTTACTGCTCTTCTTATTAGTAATATATGTTTGCTACAGCGTTTCACAAAGAAAGATATATATGACAAGAACGATCTCATAAATGACAAATGGTCGTCCAGTGTTTATATATTCATTGTGCAAAGATATTGATTTTACAGACTACTTTGAGCATTATTTTTACTACTTCTTATTAGTAATATATATTCGCTACGTCCTTTCATGAAGAAATATATATATTGATTTTGCGACATAGTTAATCTATTATATTATTAAACAAAAAGAAAGAAAGTAATCATGTTCACTCTCAAGGGCTGTATATTTCCACGTTAATCGGTGGGAAAAGAGAAAGATCTACACCATTAATTTTGATGAATTCAGATTATAACGCTCTAGATTGAAAGAAAGTGCACATGTCAAATGCAATTCAGAAATAACTGAAATTTGGAATAAAAATAGCAATTTTTATTAGGAAATAAATTTCAAAGTAAAATCTCTAAATAAATATAATTAAGAATAAAACTAAATAAAAAAAATATTAATTTGATTTGTATACGAATTAAAAAAACAAAACACGAATAAAGATAAAATAAAAAATTGATTTTCATATGAAATCCTAAGTAAAATCCATAAATAAATATAATTACAAATTAAAAGAAAAAAAATTATCAATTGGATTTGTATATGAATTCCAACAAAAAAATAAGTGAAACTGGCAATAAAAAGTAAAATAAAATTAGCAATTTTATTTTGATACGAATTCTAAAGTAAAATCCCTAAATAAATATAATTCAGAACAATAATTAGCAAGTAGATTTGTATACAAATTCCAACAAAAAATAAACAAAATTAGGAATAAAAATAAATACTAGCAATTTGATTACGATACGAATTCGAAAGCAAAATACCTATAACTGTAATTTGGAATAAAAATTAAAGAAAAAAATTGCAATCGTATGTATACAAATTTGAATAAAAAATAATTGAAATTCAGAATAAAAAATAGAAGAAAATTTGCAATTTCATTTCCATACAAAATTCCAAAATAAAATTAGTAAACAAATAAAATTAGCAATTTGATTTGTATACAAACTTCAATAAAAATAGCTGAAATTTTGAGTGAAAATAAAGGTTATAATAAGGATAGCACAAATTTTGTCGGAGAAGACTACAAAACAGTGCAATGGTGTCGATTTTGTAACAACATGGCTATTCGGAAGCCAAGATGTTACCTAATTGCGAAAGAATTTAAACTGTAACTCCTCTAAGTACATAAAGAGACCAACTTTCATAGTAGCATGGCACGAATAAAGACTGACTTCACTTGAATATAATCAGGGAGTAAATAAAACAAACCACTAGCAGCGTTTAACAAAATATAACATGGAGAGAAATATCATGCAGTCTTAAATTTATTTATTACAGTTTCTAAGTTATCAAATGGAAGACATAATCGAACTTATTAATGAAGGTAAATTATGGTGAACTGAGTGAAAGGTGCTTGTCTACTCCCTCCCAACAAAGCCATCATCAACGTTCATCTAAATAAATAAAGAAAATAAGAATGAGTCCAGACTCAACAAGTACAACAAACAATTGAACCTACACGGTTATGAAGAAGTCAATCTCAAAACGAACTGTGAACTTATCTCTTGACAACTGATGTGTATGAATGGATGCATTGAAAGGAATGGACTGCACACATGCTCATACCGGTATAGCGAGTGACACACCCGTCGGTGTTCACCTAAGCCCGTACTTAACAAAGTCCAGGGATCCAATCACCGTATGAAGAACGTTTCATACGACTGTCCGAAATTTGCCCACATTGGAATGGTGGGTCTTACATGCCCATACTGGAGTTGATGGGTCTTTACAATTCCACTCCCGTGGACAAAACTTGAACAACACATGAATGGAATGAAACATATGCTATGAATATCATCACTTTCTTCCACATGGATTATCAATTAAGAACAGAATGTATATCATGGAGTATGAACATGGATCATAATATTAACAGCACATCAACAAACATTCAACAGAAATCAATATATCTTAAGACATTGTATTTGCCTTCCGCGATGTGACGTGCTAGCAGGCAACGAAGGTGCTCCTACACTCGCCGCCTCACCGCCTACACAAATATGTACTCGAAATAAGGACAACATAGCATGACAAAGCTACTGGTGATCTACACTAACCCCCTGACTATCCAACACAACCAACGGACCCAAAACTGAAATCAAACAATTCAGTCACCTGAAACCCTACTGGACAGCGGTACGGAAAAAATCATATTTAATGATCTGGAACTCGGAATGACATGAGTCTAATGCCTAATGAAACTTAACTAGCAAACCTACAAAACTTTAGTTGACAATATTTTCTAATTCTGCCAAAATATTTGACTAAACAGCAGTTGAAAATGCCTTATAGAAATCTGTCCAGACAAACAGAACAGCAGCGAAGAACATAACATAACTTTTAATCTATAAGTCCAATTTGAGTGTTCTTTATGAATTTGGAAAGATGATAAAATTATCTACAGAAATCGTTTTGGGTGACAAGTCTGAATCTGATCTTAAACAAGTCATATTTCATTAAACAACTATACTAACAATTCTCGTCAGGTTTCTTAGGACAACAATGAGGAATCTATCATAACTTTTGAACCAAAGATCGGAATCTTGTGATCTTAGTGGCTATGGAAAGCTAAGAATCGTGGCTATAATTTCTAGGAGGGGAGGACCTCCTGATCGGCCTCTAAGAGGTCAAAACCGGCCGCGCAACATTTTGGATAGTTTCTGGAATTTCTATTACAGCATATATGTCGGTTCATTCTAAATAACAACCCTTCCTCCAAACAGTATCAAACAATGATTTAGACTCTTCGTTACCCTTGAAGACCTGCAGGGATATGTTGATTAACCTCCCAAAGAACTTTCCCTCTTCTCCTTCTTCCTCCCTTCAAGTGGCCGGCCAAAACGAGGGAAGAAACTGGTCGGAGGAGACGGCAGGAGGAGGCGGCTTCGGGGAAGACCTTGGGGGCAGCGCCGGGGATCACCGGGGCCCAACACCAAGGGGAGGAGGCGGCACCAAGGGGCAGGGGAGGTGTCGGTTTGGGGGAGTGGGGGTGGCGGCTCAAGGCGGGGAAGTGGGAAGGAGAGGGGGGAAGGGGGGGCGGCTAGGGTTGGGAGGGGAGTGGGCGCATGGGCTTTGGCCCTGGTGCGTCTCCCCCCTCCTTGGCCCACTCTTGGCCAGCCATAGGCCGGCCAGGGTCGCATTAGCCTGGGTCGGAGGTCCAGGTTTCAAAAGTTCCCCGAAAACTTTGAATTTTAAAAAGATTCTCTCTCCCGAATAAAATCCTCCCTAAACGAAATTTGGAATATTACAGATTTGTCTTGCAAGATGATATTGACCCATGCGGAAGCGAAGGGCCGAGGTGGCGGCGACGAAGATGAGGACAATGCCATGTTGCTGACCTTAGTTATTCAACGAGGACAATATCTTGTTGCTCGCTGGAGCCGTTGAATAGAAAGACCAGAGTCAAAGGAGCCAAGAGTCACGATGACAGATGGTGAGTATCAGCATTGTTGAAGAATTTAGTACCAAAAAAACTTGGTGATGGATAATCCCATGCAGATACGCTTGTATTTGGCTTGTACTGTGCTCGATGATGACAACTATATACCACTACTGGAGACCGCCTCTTTGCCGAGGGCCTCAAGCCCTAGGCAAAGGCCCATTAACCCTCGGCAAAGGCTTTGCCGAGGGCCGCCCTCGGCAAAGAGCTCTCGGGGAATTTTGAGTCGGCGAAGAGGGTCTTTGCCGAGGGCCCTTATCGGCACTCGGCAAAGCCTTTGCCGAGGGTCGTGACCGCAGACTCAAGAAAAAGCGGCAACGCCACGGCCACGGCGCCTCGGACGTCTAGATCACATGTGGAGATGTCTGAGTTTTAGGCATCCGACGTCACAACTTGCTCGAAACCTTCTCAATTTTTTACCACAGCCTACACATGCGATAACATTACACCTCGACAAGTTTCGTGATTTTCGGACTTCGTATGGATTTTATATAATTTAAAAATACTTTTCTGACAAGTTCCTCGTCATGTTACGTGAAGAAGATGCCTGAAATTTGATGCGAGTTCGTGGATAGGGACTAAACATACACCAAATACCATGAATAACATTTTTCGAATCACTAAATTGCATTATTCCATCCACCTGCAGTTCAAATTTGAAATATTCGAAAAAAATCAACAAAAAGAAATAAATTAGGGAAATATATATAAAAAAGTCAAAATTGGCCCAAATTTTAAAATTGAGTTTTAAATAATGTATTATAGCACCACAAAAAAACTGGGTTCAAAAAACAAAAACAAAAAAAAATCTTTGCCGAGGGCCTAGCTTGGCCCTCGGCAAAGGGGATCTTTGCCGAGGGCACGGCGGGCACTCGGCAAAGACTGACGCCAGTGGCCGCCGTGACCCATCCGGCCATATTTGCCGAGGGCCAATTTGCCGAGGGCTGGGCCCTCGGCAAAGATTTATTTTGCCGAGGGCCGTTTCTTTGCCGAGGGCCGTTTCTTTGCCGAGGGCTCCTGGGGCTGGCACTCGGCAAATAGAGCCTTTGCCGAGTGCCCGAGATATAGCCCTCGGCAAAGCCAGAAGCCCTCGGCAAAGGAGGGGTTTCCAGTAGTGTACGCTTGTATTATGCCCAAATTAAATGCTCGGCTGCACTTGATATACGCTTGTATTTGTCTTGCACTGTGCCATTTGATATTGCTTTCGCTGTGGATGCAGCTAAGCTGACTTCCACGGCGAATCAGTATAAGCCATCACAGCTGCGTGCACCATTCGGGATCCAAGTTCGATCGGTTCTCTTGGAGATCGAGGTCGAATCATTAGTTAGCTAGTTAGGATGTTAGGAAAGCCACATGTTCTTGACAAGTACGATTAAACTAATTAAGCATCATGCATGCATGACACTTTCCGACGCTAGCTAGCTACGAATCCTCTTAATTATCAACAAGTAATTTGCTATCCATATTCGATTAGTACCTAATCAAGTTCGATAGGATCCATGCGTGCATGATCAAAGTACGTAATTAATACGCGGACTACACGGTTTGAGTTTAGCTTGTACACGTGGATGGATGGGCCCGGCCGGCCGTCAAAAAGCAAAAGCAATTAGGGGGCTAATTGGCAATCCTAACTCATACCTGTCGCTGCCAAACCACACGACACGTCGCTGTCTAACCACGCGACACGACCCATTCCATCACGTACGTACGTACCTTCCTTCTACTAATTATTTAAGCGATGAGCTGTGCCTGTACGTACGGGTTCTACACTGCTTCTACTAGTAGCTATAAATATACGTACGTAGAAAGCAATGTGTAGCAGATACTATACCTTGCGTGTACGCCCTCTGTTGCAACCAAGCAATCGATCCGTGATCAGAGTAAGTTATACGCGCAACGTAGCTTGCGATCTGTCAGAGAGCAAAATTAAGTGTGCTTCTGTTGATTAACTTGTGTAGGTGTCAAGGTGTGAACAACGGTGGATCTAGAAAAAACAGGTGTTCCAATACATATCATTATATGCGTTTGTTGTTATTTCAGCTTATATTACAGGGTGCATACTTATGTATATAAGGGTATTGATAAGGTAAAATAAAATCGAACCCGGTGTACATGTACCCTTTAAACCTTATAATTGGATCCACCCATAGATGTGAAGATATTAGATGGGGAGAGGGCGCAAGTGCTCCTCCGTGCTGAGTTTTCTCGGCTTCAATACTACGGGCCGGGGGAGACAGAGACAGCAGAACTACCACGGCGAGGAGGGTGCGGCCGAGCGCCGACGACGACTACGGCCGGCGGTGATACGCCGAGCGCGTCCGAGTTCATCGACGGCGGGTCCACCGCGGCATGCTCTCCGACGGCGCGTCCTGTGCTCGCGCGCGCGCGCACGTGCAGAACACACATGAGCCGGCCAGCCGGGACGGTTCGGTTGTTTGGATGTGCCGACCGGGGCGCGCGTGGTGTGGTGTGGTGCACCACATGGATTCATGGCCGGCGGTAACGACAGCCTTCATTTACTTCATCACGTACCTAGCTTGCCCTTTTAATTTGTACGGCCGCCTATCATCTTGTTCAAGAATCTTTTGGTCCTATATATCGTTTGTTCGAACCTTGAGCGTGTCACGTGAATGCATGCAAAAGTTTCTTCCCATGGAGCGATGGTACAAGACATGCATTTTCAGTGGTCCATGTTTCTTTGTAACTTGCTATCATACGTACGTCTTTACTTTAGTTTACTCTGTCCAATGAGCTAGTATATGGTATACGTATGTCATTAGGATAATGGCTCATGTGTATTTGACTGGTTTCATTTTCTCCCAGCTGATTGACCATTCTTGTTTCGATTTTTATATTTTTCATTTTGAATGTGTGGGGCATATATTTGATCACCGGAGCGAGCTGACCATGTGATCGACTTGGCACGCTATATATGCATACATCAGTCCATGGCAACACTAACCGGTCATCACGTGGATAACAAAAAAAAACTTTTTTTCGGTTGAGTGACCATACGAAGAAGGGAAAACTGTTACTGTAGCACGCATCGTTTTTTTAATTTTTTTTTGAGATAACGATTGCTTTGTCCGGTGTTTTCCCTCAATAGATAAGTACTGACATACACGAATAGTTTTCCCTTCCCTAATTGACCATTTATTCTGTTCCTCTGATAGCGTGCGTCATTAGGTATACTCTGTTAGAAGAGGTAACATGGTCAGTTGATAGCGGACACTGGAAAACCGTTGGTGGCTGGTCGTCACGGATGCCGGTTTTCAGACCTAGTGTTTGCATGCGTACATGACACTACACCGCAGTTTGATGACTAGAGAAAATTTATATATACGCTCTCGATCGTTTGGATTACATCATTTTCGATCATTTAGTCAATCGCTCCAACCGGCAATCAAAGCACCTGGTTAATTACCATGATCGATCGATGATAAAATTAAGCGGTGTGTGAAGAATTAGGATCTAGTTAGCGAATTAATACAGTGGAAAAGCCCCCGGAACATTTCAACGTTAACGTGAAGATCACAAGGCGGCGAGAGATCTCGCACGAACGAGCTGGCTCCGCTCCAAGGCGCGTGAAAAACCCAGGCGCGTACGCGGGAAATCACGCGCGTTGCCCGGCGGCTGACGCTGCCGGGGCGCGGTTTCGGGCGGCGCTCCGACGGGCTCGCTCGCTTTCGCTGTCGCTTCGCTTTCCTTTCCGTGCCGCGGCCACCTGATCCAGATCCATGTGCGCTTGCTGCCTCTCTCTCTCTCTCTCTCTCTCTCCCGCGCGCGCCTCATGATTCTGTCTTTTTGACGTTCAAGGCATCGGGCCGAGCCACCGCCGAGCACGTGCTTTCACTACTTGCGCCTCGATCTATATGATTCTCCTCTCACCTACGTGATATCGATATAAAAACACTTCTCTTGGGATGTTCGGAGCCGTCGGATCACGCAACGCTAGATGATCCGACGGTTCTTACTTTCCTAAAGTGTCACTTACGCAGGCAGGAGGTACTTCAAATCCCATATAATAATAAATTTAAAAAGGAAGGGGTTTCTTCGTTTTAGTTTCTACTCTTCCCTCGGCATCAACGTGCACCCCACCAATCTTGTCTTCCGGATCTTGCCTCCAACTCTCTCTCTCTCTCTCTCTCTCTCTCTCTCTCTCCATCGATCGCGGATATATATCGGCTTCCATGCCCAGCCCGAGAACCTGCTTCTTAGTTTTACTGCACAGTTGCATACACACAGCCACACAGATCGATTGATTTGATTTCATACTCTTTGGCCGTACGTACATAGATATAAGGCAAGCGTAGTACGTAGTACATTGTTGGATTTGTGCGTCGATCGCGGCAGTGCGTATAATGGGTTCTTGGGTGCGCGCCATCACGTCGCCGTTCAGGAAGGCCTGCACCATCCTCAGCCCGCAGAGCAGGGATCAGCACGTCAAGAAGGCGCACCACCAGTCCTCAGGTAATCCATCCATGTGTATGTATGCCTGCGTTTTCTTCTCATCGATCGATGCTGTCTGTGACGTTACAAATTAATTAATGGTACTGTTCGATTGGGTGGCTGATTGTTCATGCATGGCTTCTTCGATTCGCAGCTATGGTGCACGGCGGCGACGTGGAGAGGTCGCAGCTCTACGGCGAGGTGATGGCGTGCGCGTACGAGGACGTGCAGGTCATGTGGTCCATGCTCGACAGCAAGGCGAGAATCTGCAACGCCACCTCCTGACACCGGCGCGCGCGCGCCACAAATCGACCGATTTGTTTCCATGAAAAACTAAGGAAATCGATCGATCAGTACATACTATATATATAGCCATTGCAGAGCTAGCTCTTGACGTACGGTGATCTGCAGTTAGCTAGTTGCAGATCGTCAAGAAGCTAAGCCAGCATAGCATGCATGCAGTCCTGAAACTTTTTTCGGTTGATTTGTGTGATCCAGGAGTCGCTGCTAGCTATGCATATCGATGGTCGACTCTGAATCCCCAGTTCTGGCATGGCACTTCGTGGTTAAGCTAAGGAGGTGCTAGCTAGCTTGGAGAGATTTAATTGCCGCCACAGCATTAGAATCTTACTTTTGATTTGAGGCCATGTTTTCTTTTCTCTTTCTTTTGGTGTCACAAATCGATGTGTTCATGCATCATCCGATCCATCTATTATGTATCTTTTGAAGATCTGAAACTCCTGCAGTACCGCAGTACTGTTTGTGTTTTCTTCCTGTCTTTCCTTTTTGCCTATATTCTTACTTTGGCTACGAACCAACTACTCGGATTTGAGTGTCACTTCTATCTTAATAGTGAGGGTGGGGGAATAAAGTCTTATCCTCCCACTCTCATTTCTCTGCATATTGTAAGGTTCCTGAACAACTGCATGTCTTAGGCAAGTCTAGACGTACGTACATAGCTGGCGATATAACATCTATGGGTGAAATAACAGTGCTATTTTTTTATTATTCTTTCACTAATCCCTGGCAACACACACGCACGCAAAATCTAATCTATTACTTTTCCTGTCAGCCACATGTTTAACATCAACAATCCTACTATTTTGCGGCATTTTGTTACAATGTGCTACAAGCTACAACATACTGTTCCAAATGTGTCAGACATATTTCCCCTCTCCCTGTATCATCGTTGATACGGTCTTAATTAGTTGATGAAAGATAAGGAGACACTACAGTAAAATATGCTATACTAGACACCTTTGGAACCGCCTGTGATAAATAAGTATCATAGACGGTAAACGAAGAACCGTCTGTGATAATTTTATCACAGACGGTTCCTTTTGAACCGTTTGTGATGGGTGCCTAGTATATCATGTTTTGTAGTAGTGCTTCCTCTCTTTTTCTGTTTTACTCCTTGTTCCGCCGAAAGCGAAGAAAAGAATGGCGCTGACTATGCGCGCGGCCGCGTGCGCACGCGAGATATAGTCCCTAGTTGCTCAACCGTTGAGCGACTAGGGGAGTAAGTCGCTCAATGTTTAAGCGACAATCGCCCTACCATTGAGCGATAAGACCACGTATCGCTCGACGGTTGCGCGACTTGGACTAGTCGCCTAATGGTTGAGCGATCGATATATATATATATATATATATATATATATATATATATATATATATATATATATATATATATATATATAGGAATAAAATAATAATTATTTTTATAAAAAAATCGTCATCATGGAACATGCACACAGTACGACAAAATTGGCCTTGTCGCTCGACGGTTGGGCGACTAGAACCAGTTGCCTGATGGTTGAGCGACTAGATTCAAGTCGTTCAACGGGGAGCGACAGAGTATTATTTCTGTAAAAAAAACATGTATATTACTGTATTTCAGAATAAAATAATATATATATATATATTTTAAAAATCGTCATCATGAAATATGCACACAGTACAACGAGAAAAATCGTTGATCTATGCGCAGACAAATATTGATCCAAACGTGGTATATGCATTTCCCGTCTTCAAGAAATTTTGTAATATGAAAGCCTCACAGCACAACTAAATAATCCCTAAAACCCCTGCCGATATTGTGTTAAGAGGTTCACCAACTTTGTGGGGTCCTTGACGCGCTTTGGGATGTCGATGGCCCCCGGGGTCGTGTCTGGGTCTCGCTAGTTACGTACACGACCGGACAGGCGGGGACATCGCACAGGGTGGAAAGCCCACTCATCCGAAATTTGTAGGGATGTATTAAAATTTTGAATTAAAATTTATGTGAATGGATCGAAAATTTGAACTAAAATTTTAATCTATTTATATGGTTGAGTAGAGATTTTGATCCAGCTAAATAAGACTTCAAACTTTGTTTTCTTCTCACACGCGGAAATGCATGTCTGGGAACTCCTGGGATTCGTTAGCAACGGGCGTAATCTAATTTTGCTTTTGTTTGGTGTAAGAAGAAAGGGAGGGGCTCTTTTAATTGCCAAATATTGTTGATAACAAAGACGACACTAAGTAAATTTATAATATCCTGCTCAGGCGGAGAGCAAAGAATATACTAAGGCCCATTTGGAACATGAAGATTTTACAGAAACCTCCCTGTAAAAATATTTGATGTTCCAAACAGAGCCCTATGGATATGACAACTCCATAGGAGCACACGACCCTAAACCTAAGACTGACCAGCGATGCCTATATAAATAAATAAATAAAACTTACATATGATGAATTGCCAGCATGCATATACGACATATTAAAGCCCTTTACATGGGCTCGAAGGATGGGTTCTGTGGAGGCCAGGGTTTTGATTTCGTTTGAGTAAAAATTTCAAGAGTGACTGGAATTGCTGTAATTTTAAAATTTTGGTAATTTTGAATTTCAATTTGGGCAAATGACCGAAATTGGCATTCAAATTTGACTGAATTTCGTCAAAACAAATTTGCAGATTGTGACTAAATTTTGATTTTTGTTTGAATTTGGCCTGAATTCATGTGCAATCGAATTTTTTTTGATCGAAATGGCAAAAATTCGAGCTCCAGCGAAATGTGCAAAATTTCACAAAATTTCGAGTCAAAATTTGAAACCCTGCTTGTAAGCATTCTGTAGGGACGTCGCTGCCATGCCATCGTCATCAACGTTACATGCATCAATCAGCTCCATGAGGCAGCAACACCTGACGGGGCTCAGCATCCATGCACATGGGCTAATTCACACCCACGTCAGAAGCAGCAATTAACGCCACCATCAGCGCGGTTCCACCATCACTGGAGCATCAACAGAATTTTATAAAATTTTGAACTTTTCTTATATTCGAAAATACAAAATAAATCATCCTGAATAAATAAATTTGTTCAAAGTATTCAAAAATATTAGTTGAGTTGAAAATATTCCAAAGCACACGTATGAGGTTTTCCAGAATTTTTTTAAAGCGATTTGATATTTGTAGAGGTCCAATACGATTTTCTATATTTAAAATAAATCAAAAGATGAATTTAAAATCCACTAATCGTTTTGGGATGAAACCCTAGCTGTGGCCCAATTTCCCAGTTTCTTTCTGGGCTCAAACCGACCCGACACCATCTCCACCGAAAAATGCAGACCACCTTGCCGTCCAGATCTATCCATGTGTATTGGATCTGGAATTAATGATTTGATCACTTTACTGCTACCGATTCATGATATCCTTCCACGTGTGTTCATTGAGAGAATGTTTGTTGCATCTCATGCTTCCCTTCTCAAAATAATGTTGAAATGGCCATAAAATTTTTTCCAAAAACAATGTTTGATAGCGCTTTGACACAAAAATCAATTTATCACGGTTTTATAACAAAATTTGATTTACACATGGAAAACTATAATAAATCCTGTTGAAAACGAAATCAGGAAATATAAAGGGAAAGAGGAGAAAAAAAAAGATGAAGCTGCTGTTCATATAAATGTGTCTTTATTGTTTCTTTTAATGTAGGTCATTGTAGCTTGCAAATAATGATAGGCGGCTAGCTATGTACTGTTGTACATGTTTATATGCATATAGATGGTAACAATCGAAAGGAAATAATTAAAGGGGATGCCAGGAAATGGACAAACAAAGGTAACAGAGCACACGGTACGATGAGACAAAACATTGTTCTAGGCGTACACGAACAAATGTTATTCTGAATGTGTTATACATATTTCCCCTATTAAAATCAACAATGGAGTATTCCAAATGTGCTATACATGATGTGACAAATCAATTAATCGGGGACTAACATCGAATGACGTAAGTTTGTATTTTTTTTAAAAAAATGTGAATTAATAACATTTATTTTGGCTTGTTATGAACTTTTGAGGAATTTTTGGATTTTTTTTCTGAATTTTTGAAGATATCTTAGTTTCGGAAATCCAAAATGAATTATCATGAATAAAATAATTGTTTCAAAGTATTACAAATATTAGTTGACTCAAAAATATTCCAAAGTACATGTATGAGTTTTTCTAGATTTTTTTAAAAAGTGATTTGATTTTTCTTGAGCTCAAACGTGCTTTTCTGGATTTTAAATAAAACAAAAACGAATTTAAAAGCCCCTAATTGTTTTGTGCCAAAACCCTAGATGTGGCCCAATATTCCTGTTAATTTCTCAGTTCAATCCGACCTGACACCATCTCCACCAAGGCCACCGTCGTTTTCGGGCTCCCTCTCGTGAAGATGTCTGCTATGAGCGTGCCTTCTCTCTCACTCTCCATGTGGTGGCTGAGCAAGTCCAACCTTATTGTAAACGTCATCCAGCTCCTCAGTCGTAGGTGTTGAAGTATAAGTGAATTGTCCGTCTTTTCCCATCAGCTTAAGCTTTTGGGTGAATTGGTTGATGCATGCAACTTAATATGGTGTCAGAGCCAAGAGGTCTTGATTTCAAGACCCGGTTGGTGCAATTAAAAATAATAATTGCAACTCACTTCTATTCCACGTCTTAGACTTGAGGGAGCCTACACGTGAGGGAAAGTGTTGAAGTATAAGTGAATTGTCCGTCTTTCTCCATCGGCTTGAGCTTTTGGATGAATTTGTTGGTGCATGCAACTTAATAGTAGGGATGCCGCTGCCATCGCCATCATGTTGCAAGTGTCAAGCACCTCCATGAAGTAGCTGCAGTACTGACGGGGTTCACTATCCATGGACATGGGCTCATACATGCCCACATCAGCAGGAGAAATTGACGCCACCATCGGCACCTGCGCAAGAGGTTCCGCCATCAGCGGAGCATCTTGCGGCGGCGGCCGCCATGGCTTCCTCGTGCAGTTCCATGCGACTTGATCATATATCTTGAAAATAGCCCGAGTTTTGAATATTTGAAATTTTTTGAATCTTTTGTTCAAATTTTGAAAACCTTTCGTTTTTGGAAACTCCAGCCGATTTCCCGCTTTCCTCTTTCAGAAATACGCCTTCTCTCAGCCGAAGGCGCCTTCTTCCCCGGCGCTTTCTTCTTCCTTCCTCCTCCCCCGTTCTTCTTCTCCCCTACGTCAAACGCTGACGCCATCACCGCCCCGCTGATGCCGTCACCGCCACCTCTCGCGCCACCTCCCTCTCAAACCTTCCCCCGCCTTGCCGCCTCCACCTAGCCCCGCCCAGACCGCCACCTCTTCCTCTCGGCGCCGCCCCGATCCTTCTCCCGCTGCCACCTCGCGCCATTGCTCCCGCCGCCTTATTGGCGCCACCGCCTCTCCCTGGCATATAAAACCTACCCTAGGGCCAGCTAACCTCTTCACCTCCACCTCCAGCTCCTCCCTTTCCCTTCATCTTCCCCAGCGCCGGCCAATTTGGCCATTTCCTTCGGCCTCCTCCTCCGGCCGAGGTGAGTCTCTCGGTAAATTCACCGCCTCCTCTACCTTCCCTCCCACCTTCGGCCTCAGCTGCCTCTTGCCCCGCAAACCTTTCCCCCACCTCGCCCCACCTTCTCCCTCGCCGGAGCTTGCTGGCACCGTGTTCCTCCGCCGCCACCTCTCGGTCACCGTCGCCACCCCATTTCCGCACCCCCTCCGCCCCCACAAAACCTCAAAATGGAACCACCTTGCTTTGGTGGTGCTCCCAATGCCCTTCCCCGTCGCCGCTATTGTTGCCGTCATGCCGGGGGCGAGCGCCAGAGGCTTTCTTGGCATGCTGCTCGAGCCGAGCGCGCTTGGCTAGGCCTCAAAGGCCTTGCCAAGCAGACCGTTTTGGCTTGGCCGAACAGCCTCGGCCGCACTCTGAAGAATCGGGCGGGCACATTCATCGCTCACCTGACAAGAACTCTATTTACTGTTCATCACCCGAAAATCACTATTCATCTTAAAAATCCTGATTTTACTATTCACTACCATGAACAGTAGTACCACTTTTTGTTCATCACCACTTTTTCATCTATAAAAATAGTAAAAATTACTATTCATCATCTGGCACTTTTCATCCGCAAAACTCTAATCCAAGCATATTATATCCATTTTATCCGTTTTGAGCCCAGAAACCCATTTCTCCACTCCGTTCAGCCCAATTAAACCCTAGATAAATTCTCACCCTCCCGCACCACCTTCTTTATGTTTCTTTTTCATTTGTTTTTTACTTGCATGTTGTTCCCAGCTCATTCCTTGTCGATCCGAATTTTACTTGATTGTTTTATTGTTTTGCTTCCCATTAGGTCAAGATGTTGAAGACCAAGCCTCAGAAGACATCAGACAAGAAGAGGATCTATAGGACTTTGTGTCAGAAGGCAAGCCACATTCTTTGATCATTTTGAACCTACAATTTTTATATTTAATATTACTTTCATTATTATTTGTGCCAATTACTTCAATTATTGAAATAATACTTTGGAATGCCATGATGTTTAGATAATTTCAATTACCCCACATACAAACCCACCGAGCACTTGTAGGCCATATTCACCTTGACAAGGTTAAGATTTCTTGTAAACCATATTCATCTTGACAAGTCCACATAAAATATTATCTATACAAATAACTTTGTCACCAAAATTATGGTTACCAATCAAAAGAGAGTGTTGGCAGTTCACAAATGGTTTTGGTTTGAAGTTGAGGGTTGTGACTAGGAAGTTGGGCAACACAATAGACTTGTGTTGGAAAAAGTGAGTCGCAGGTGAGGCTTGGAGGATAGACGACCACGTGTTGGTATTGGTCTATCGCTTCACTATGAGACTAGTAAGGACAAGAACCTTGTGCCAAAGTAACAGACACAGAAAACCGCTCAACCACAGGCGTGGTCATTACTCCCTAGCTTAGTACACTGCTCTTCTAATTGAATATCTACAACATCTAGTGTGGGACAGGAGTGGGCCTGCAGGACACTCACTGGTCTTCATAACGGTATGAGCCCGTCAGCATCGGGGTGAGAGATCCATAGCTGCGGCCGGTGGAGTCTCCCGAGGGCTGTATGGAGTAAGGACCTACCGGGTAGAGGCTATAAAGGTTGAGCAGTGAAAAAGTTTTGTTATCTTAGCTCAGTCGCACGCTAACTTGTTGCGTGTCTATGATCTGACAGTACGAGCATGAGGTATCTTGTGGGTAAAGCTGAGCAACTCTGCAGAGTATATCAAATGGTATTCGAATACACCGTGCTTCCGATTAATGAAGCTGTGTTCATGGGTGATTCCAATACATGAGGCATAAGTAGAGTTTTTGAGATGTGAATCTAGTTTGTGCGTTTGTGGAGAAACCCCTGTTGTTATTATTTATTATTGTTTTACTATTTTAAAGTTAAACTGCTTTAAACTGCAAAATGCATCCACAAATGCAAGTTATGGTAAATCCTAACCATTCATTGAACTTCTTGCATGTAATTATTTAGCTTTTCCATGTGGCTTGTTGAGTGCGGTGGTAGTACTCATCCTTGCAAAATTTGCAACCCCTCCACAGAAGAAGATTGGGAAAGTGCTGAGAACCCCAATGAGTAGGATTTTTGTGGGCCCTAGAAGGCAGTGATTACTATTTTTAGGTCTCGATCAGGCTCAAGCGTGCCTGTGGTGTGTTTTTATTTTGTCTTGTATTATATTAGCTTTGGGCTTGGAAGCCCGTTTCTGCGTCAAAACTGGTTGTTAAACCTTAATCTTATGTAATAAAAGCTTAATTTTGTTGTAATCAAAAGTTTGCTTGAGACACTGCTTACTTCGCAACTGCACATCCTGAGTGGTTGTGAAGAGTTTTAACAACCCGGATTTTGGGGCTGTTACATATCTAAATCACAAATGGCACAAAAAAAAGTTCACGTGCCTTGATCATTTCTCAAAGAAATTTTGAACATACACACGGTACAATGAGACAAGCATTATTCCATGCGTAGACAAATGTTGTTAAGAATGTGTTATACATCTTTCCCCTCTTCCTTAAATATTGTAATATCCAAGCCCACGACATAACTGGATCAACCCCCACCGCGCTGCATGCCACACTCGCGCGCACACATGAATAACATCAACAACACGATAGAATCAACAAAAGAGCATTCCAAATGTGGTATACATGTGATCAGTGGCGGAGCTAGGATTTCACAGAGCCTTGGGCCAAAACTAAAGTGCTATAAATCTATAACTAATGTTAAATAATATCAACACTTAGGCATAACAAAAGTACAACACAAATGCACAATCTAAATAAAATTTGAATTCCATGTTTAACGATACAACAAAATAGATAAAACATAGCAAAAAAAGAAGAATGTAACATACAACTAGCACTGGCACGAGGTAGTTTTTACTTAATTAACAAATATTTGATTCATTTGAAGGAGGCACCTGCACAAAAAATATCATCTCCCTTTAATTGAACATGTAACAGCAATGTAAGCCCTAAACTACCAGTAATGATAACAATCAAGCAGATCTATGAAAGCCAAATTTCAGTTGCGTTGAAACCACATGACAGAAAATGTACAAAGCGAGCACTTTTTAACACGTCACAATCCCAATAATCTGGCAGTTAACCTGAACTTATGTTAAGGCACTTTCCTAATGCCTAAAGTGTAGATACCCCCTGTCTCCTCAATTTAACCTTTTTCCTTTTTTCCCTTTAGAAACTTGTCCAGTTAGTAGAACATTTGAACAGCTGCTTTGGGCAGTGGACTATTTCATTACTTAAGTAATAATATTTGTCAAGGAGCCTATTGAATTCTGCAAATGCCCTGTTCAAAATTTAATCTCTTTAGGAACAGGCTCAGCCACTTAATTTCCTTTAGTTTTTCTGTCTGGATGATGGAGGCATTGTCCTTTTTAATAACCAGGAAGAACTGCAAGAGTTTCTCATTAAATTTATCATTTTTGTAACAGGTTCCGCAGAACAATGAATCAAATAGAGTTTGCTGTGATGGTCTATTTCTAAAATAATTGTGGTAAATTTGCACCAAAATTTCACTCTAATCACCTGATTATCCAACAATGGATAACTTCTTCATGGCATCTTCTAGAATTGCAATTACAAAAGAGAGGTTTACAGATGTGAGAAGATCTATCAATCTTTTCAACAAACACAAAAAAAACTATAAAGGTAACAATCACATATGCCCGAATTGAATCGAAGAGATACTTGCATACTAGCATCACATGAAACAAAATTAACACTTACCCCCAATAAGCAAATGCAGCCACTTGGGCCCCTTCACATGCTTTTGGACAAACGAAACCCTATTCCATAGCATTAATCTCATTCAGGGCACTTGGCTAATAACAAAACAATGGTAGAAAACCTAAAACCCCAAGAGTCAACACAAAGAACTCGGCAAGGTACCTGTATTGAATCCGTGCACCAGATCGAGCATCGCGCCAATACTGAACCAAACTTACAAAGAATAGGACACACAAAGCAAACAAAATCGATACATGTTAGCGATGAATTCCACCAGTAGCACCCAAGGCTACATGGATCTCGCGCAGGCAGCCGGAAATTCAGCATAAACAAAAAAAATCGTTTTACCACGATGGCGGCGGCGTGCAAGACGGGGGTGATGGCCCGATCGTCTCCTCTCTGCTGCGCCAGTAGAATAAAAGAACAATCGGTGAGGATCAAGGAATAGTGCTCCGTCACGAGGGAGGAGGAAGAATCGGGAGAAGAAGGGAAGAGAGCACGACGGAGTCGCGGGGTTGAGGAGGAGAGGCGGGCAAGGGCAAGTGCCGAGGCCGGGGTCGGCTTGGCCGTTTGGCTGGGCCGGCTGGGATGTTTACCTCGGCCGGTCGGGCCAGCCCGCAAACATCGGGCCTGTCTACTGTATACTAAAATTTGTGTTGATACATACTAAATAATCCTACTACTATTTTCTCTGGACCCCATCTCCGCCCGTGCATGTGACAAATGTTCCAACATGGTAAGTTTGAATGAATAATATTTATTTTGGTCTTCCATGAACTTTTGAGGAATTTTCTGAATTTTAAAACTTTTCTTATTTTCGGAACTCTAAAATAAATTATATTGAATAAATAAAATAATTTAAAAGTATGAAAAATATTATTTGAGTTGATAATATTCCAGAGTACACGTGTGAGTTTTTCCAGATTTTTTTTTAAAAAAAAGTAACTTGCTATTTCTTGAGCTCCAAAACCAATCTCTCCTCTCTCTATCTATTTATTTATTTCTCAACTCAATCCGGAGTCCGGACCGACACCATCTCCACCAAGCCACCGAAATTTTTTGGGCTTCCGTCTCACGTAAACGCCTTCTGCGAGCGTGCATTCTCTCTCTCTCTCCCTTCATTGTCTTCCCCGCAAGCTCTGCCAAATGCTTCCCAAACTCGCGATCGACGGGCCTGAGACTTCCAGTTTGGATTCACCCATGTCCACATGTTAGCACTTAGCATGGTAATTTCTCTTGTTTTATTTGACTTTCTCCCCGGCAAAACTTCCATAGGCATGTTCTCCGTCGTATGAATTCCTACCTCGTTTCTGTCTTCAATTTTTCTATAAAAATCATGAAGTTTCATCCGATGCCAAAATTTTATTCCTTTGAATGGTTTGAATTTTTTTTACATTTATTTGTGTTATTTTGCTTTCACTCCTACAGAAACCGATTACGAACACGAACCGTCGAAGACCATGTGTTCACTGAGCAAGGCAAAGAAACTCCCTTGGGCCTTGACCATGCATGTGGAAACCTATATTTAAATGCTAACTATATTGCTGTATTCTAACTTTATTAGACACGCATATTGATGGATGATGGATCTCAAGATAACAAGAGCCATCTATTACCCTTTTCTTTTCTTGAGGGCAAATCTTGTGGACTGGTCCATGCACAGATGCACCTTGAATTCATGAGCGTGCGCTTTAGGTTATGTACAATGATTTATATCAACTGTATATAATTTCTGCTACTTAGAATTTAAACTGATATGGATGAAAGAGAATAAATAGAGAGAAATATCTTGTCTATAATTCTGTAGCCGATTGTATCACCAGAACTAAGTAGAAAATATCTTAGGTTCATGAAAGTATTGAAAGATTGTGCCACCTATAAAAAACAAGTGAAAAGATAATTTATTGTACGAGCTGTCTATAGTGCTGTCTACAGGTGATATATAGAATCTGTTACCGTTTCACAAATTTATTTATCCTGAACTGGTAGTGGTTATTAATTCATGTCAGCGAAATTGCTACGTATATCAAATGCTGGTTAATGGACACGACGCATCTAGTAAATATGAATAAGACTCGTATGCAAACCCTTGACGACCGGCATGCACCTGCGTGAGGCTGCACATGGTGGCGATCGAGAGCCAAGTCAACCCTCGACTCGACGGCACAGCAGCTGCTCGATTGATGTGCCATGCATGCCAACCCACGCCCTGCCGCGTGCCGACGCAACGCTGCGCGCCGATCAACTCTCCCTTATTTGTTTGCTTTCCTATGGCCCCCTGGATAAGCTTGCTAGGATGGCATGGTAGCTAATCCAAAGTACCAATATGCAACGTTACATTTGTACAGTGAAAAAAGCTAAAAAAAATCTTGATTAAAGGTTGATGGGTATAATATCAAAACTACTTTTAGTGGGTTTTAGTCGTTAAATAGGACCTCTTTGCACTCAGATAGAGATCGATCAATTAATAAAGATGTTTCTCATATTGTGTCTCTATCTATTTCGTCTCCCTGTCGATTGTCCATTGTATTGTGATTGATTGATTGTTTCCTACGACAACTACACTCTTCAACACGTTATCAGTACGAATCGTTCTACACGGTCGAATCGGTTTGTCGTCGGAATTCCATATTTAAATATCTAAATTTTGCAATGAATTAATCTGGTAGATTAATTTTGATTCAATCTATTAATTAGCATTCCAAATAGCGAATAGATCGCAGATGGATTCTCATTCTATGTTACTGTTCATCAAAGATAAAACAAGAAAAAAAAATCTGATCTGCGTCGGCGGCATAAAATTCTGATCTGCGCGTTGCACTCTCCACGACGCGCCTGACGTCGTTGCGCCCGTGCCGGGCGTATCGCGCTCGCAGAGCTCGACAACATCGCGCGCGCCTCGCAGAGCGCTGAAGCTGCTGCCGCCGACACCGTGTGCGCGCTCGATGCGCCGCCGCTCGACCTCTCGGTGGAGCCGCTTGGCCCCTTTTTAATCCAGCCTTAGCAGGGCGGCTAGGCCTTGTGGATCAGCCTGGCCACCCAATTTTGAAAAAAAGAGAAAAAAATCCGAGCGAGAGATAAAAACTGATATTAAAATTCTAAAAATTTGCAAATGGCCCTCAAAATTCTAAAAATTATGAGGATTTTTTTGCAGATAAGAAAATTTTGCGAAAACCCCCCTGGAGTTTGGGAAAATATGGTGCATTTTGAATTTTTTTATATATTCTTACAGAATAATCCCTAAAGTTCTGATAAATAGCCTTGGTGCTATGCGCCTTATGGAAATTTGCATTTTGTACCCGATAGGTTAAGCATGTTACCTGAATTGATTGGAAAATTATAATTTTTTTAATTTAATCCTAGAAACTGAATTTCTAAGGTATATGAGCTTCCATAAATTTGTGAAACCATAGACATAGTACACCTTGGAAGCATAATATTTTTTTGGTTTTTTCATGGTATTATGTGGTTTGGGAAATTAATTAATGGTTTATAGTAATTCCAAAAATTGCTTAAAAGCCTTAAAGTTATCAGAAAACCCCCAAAAGTACTAGGAAAATTATGGAAAATGTATAAAATTATCTACTGAATAAATAAAATTTAATCTTTACTATTTTGCACTCGTTTCATGCATTTAAAATGCTTTACCAGCTATAAACATATAAAATTGCATGAATTATGTAGGACATGTTTGACATCACTAAGTAGATATTAGTTTGTCCTAGATGACATGAATGATAAGCTCATATTATGCTCTATGGAGACTAGCAACAATCTCCTAGTTATCCCTTAACTTTGTAAAGATATCGTTTTCTTGCACGAGTTGCATTAGTGGTATAGATTCAGCTCCTGTCAAGCTTAGTCCTGCTCCTACTGAGAATCTCTTATCTTCTGCTTCAGGCTGGAACCTTATGTGTTAGATCGTAATTTCTCAGATACCATATATAAAATAATGGTCTAAGTTGTTATAGTAAAGTCTTATCCCTTGCTGAATAATTGATTAAATCAGCTTAACATAACATATTGCCAGTAGCATATTTTTTCTGTAGTAAAATAATTAATCTTGTATAGAATAAATTTTGTAAATAGTATGCCTAAAAATTGAGAATACTTTGACATGTCTTGCTAGCAAAATATTGGACATGTACTCTTGATATCTAATAAGCCTCAATTCACTAGCTTGTAGTGCACATATGTCTAGATGGCAAAAGGAAAAATATTTATCTCGGTGGTACCGAAACAAGCCTAGTCATATGTTGATCTCAACAAAATTGTACTCCTGTTGAAGTATGATCGCAAATCATCAACTCTAAGTTGATTTCAAGCTTTTTTTCTGGCTTTGACCTAGGATATGCACACGCTATCAATTTTTATAGTTGGCATGAAAAGGAGGGATATTGGGATTGTGTGGGATATTGGAACCTAAGAGGCATAGAAAATGTTCAAAACAAGAGTCATGGTAGGTATAATGGTATATCCTAGGTCAAAGCCAGAAGCAAATTAACTCGGAGTAATAAATTAATCTAGTTTATTTTAGAAAATTATTAAAATAAATTGCAAGATTATAATTCTTGTCCAGTTGATATGGAAAATGGCATTTATGCCATTGTCGATATTTATGTTGTTGGAAACTACAGTCATTGCAGCCCATGAAGGGAAATTGATTTGTGTCTTCATCAATATGTTAACCGCCAGTATGCGGGAATGCACACGGCAAATTGATGGTCACTTGACGTAGTAGCACATATTCCATGTTGGCTATGCACCGGAGCATGTCATACTCATTGCAAATGACACATGCATAAATTGGTAAGTGTGGTATGCAAGTACATCACCACTAGAAACCATATCACTTGCTTGAAGCAAATATAGCTCCCAAAATAAAATGTACCGACCTATTGGATTTTGTTAATCATGAATGATCTAAATTTGGCCATGTTACTACTATCATTACAAATTAAAATCAGGTATACAATTTATCACTCTTAATTAAATGTGGTGTTCTTTGTGAACAATAAATATTCCCGTCGAATAGTTATACTACTTGGGTGATTCAACTAAGATTTGAAGTTCAGAAGAAAATCTAGGATTTTTTAAATAATATATTTTTAAAATAGAATTACATAAATAAATAGTCGATTTAAATAAATTACAAAACTAGATCTATGTCGCCAATTGAATTGGTGACATGGCCCTGTTGCTATTTCAATTGGCGATAATACTATTTATTTATGTCTCTTGCTTCGTCACTCGAGCTCCTGCCGCAGGATGCCATCATGGCCTAGTACGTACGTACCAATATGGTGTACCCACGTGAACCACAAGCCATGCATGTGGTCTAGGGGCTAGCTGGAAAGATTCTTTCTCTTTCTCGTGTGAGAGGCAGCTAGCTAGCTACACAGTACGTGCTACTGGCTCATATGTATGTGCTTAGTACAATCATTAACTTATAGCTCTGTTCTAAGCCCGACCTACCTTATGATCACCAATTGAAATGGGGATAGGCTTGTGTGGCCATTTCAATTGGCGACAGAGACTTACGCTCCTGTTAGGTGAGCGACAGGGACCCTATCGCCATTTCAATTGGCGACTAGGCCATGTCGCTATTTTAAATGACGACAGAGGCTTATTTGTGTAATTTTTTAACCAACTATTTATTTCTGTAATTATATTTAAAAATACTTTTTTGAGTTCAAAATTCTTGTATTTCTGTGTAGATTAACTATGGTCAAATATTTTATGTTCTAACATTATATTTATGATCCTGAGGAGCATCTTGTAGTTTTATGTTGTTAGGACGTACTGCTTATGACCATAAGAAAATATGTTGCGTAATTATAAACTTGAAGTTTAATGATCTAAATTATTTAAAATAGGTGTGAGTAATTGTATCAAAACTTAGGCAAATAATAAAGAGGTTAGTCTATAGAATAAGTCTGCCAACTCTCCGACCCCCGTATGGGACCTTTGTCGCAGATTAATAACCAACCAGAAGTTAGAATACCCTACAGAATATTAGGATCATGCAGTTTTCTTACCACTGCACTGATAAAAGTATAGCTCACTGCAAATAACTATCAAACCCCTTGTTGAAATAAGTATGTGTTGGAGGAATTAAATATTTCCCACATGTTATCACCACTATAGCATACACCTTTGGGCCACCACGAGTTGTTGAAGATCATGTTGGATCTGAAATTCAATCAATCATGTGCCCATGATAAGGGAATTTTGTGGTATGCTATTAATAAAGATCGAATCTCGCCATTAGGGGAAGAGAAATGCCAAAAAAATTCGAATATCATCGTATTTTCCAGAAGAAAAATATCTTTAGTACTTTTATACGCGCACTAGTCAAGCTAAACTTAAGGTTTAGTTTATGCTCTTGTATGCCAGAACCGAGGAGCCTGCTAGATACGTTTCAATTATGGAGGAGTTACCATAGTATTTACTTACAGTAAATACATCGCTAAGAGTGAAATACCTCGGGTTGAATAGTATAGACACCTCTACGAAATTGACTTATTGGTTCTTGATCTAATCTGTGAAGACGCCTGTAGGTTTAAGATCTAATAACACTAGTCAAAATAATTATTAATCACTGTTTTAACTCTCTTGAAGAGAACTCACCTTGAAGGTGAAATACCTCATGAAGAGGTTCATCATGAAGATGAAAGGCCCAACAGCTTGATGTGCACATATTACAATGCTGAAAATGCAGAATGACCAAGAATCGTTTGTTTGGGAAATGACAAAGAACTGATTAATATTGAGATACCCTCGAGTTAGAGGATATGGGAGAAAAGTTATCGATGATCACTTTTGCTCTACAATTGCTAAAGTTTCTCTTATGAGAACACGGATCTGGAACCAAAGTCCATAGTCGAGCACTTGAAGTGTTCATATCAGGTCACATAATGAAAGCATATGAGGTAGAACCATAAATGCTAAATAAAAGTCTTGGAACCAGTTAGTTCAGACTTGATTGGTCATTATAAAGAAAATGAAGTGGTGAAAGCTATAGTTTAAATGTCCCCGTAGAAACCGTTACTCTTCTTTATGATTGATACAATGTTCTGTTGCATAATAATTTTGGAAAATAGCATGAACAAATAAATAAAATATGCAGTCAATGGGTTCTGAAAATCCTTGATGAGATCCTCGAAGGATTCAAAATTCATAGTAAGAAAGAAAAAAAAAATCGTAATATATATAAAACTCATACCCAATAGTCTCTTACTTGTAGTAAGATCATCTTTCTGAAGGAAAATTATCTTCTGGGGGAGTATATGCTAAGCACTGATCATCATACTTGAGATTTTGAAAATCTTAGTCAAGCCTAGAAGGTGTTAATATGATGATTACTGTTTAAATTCACCATGAAGGTTTTTACCATTGGTCGACAATGCAAAGATCATGAAGATCGTGCATAGATGCTGATAGTCATTACTAAATCCTGAAGATATCTGTCAAATCCATACAATGCAAAATCCCATAATGAATTTATATTACTTTGTGGTGGTGCATCCATCTCTTGGCGGTCATCTTAAGCAGACCTTGTAGCTACTTCTACCAACCACTTAGAAATTATTGTACTATATGAAGCCTCATATAAATATGTTTGGCTTAGACGTGTGATTAGCCAAATCCAGAAGTCATGTGGCATTGCCACCATTAATACCCCCACAATTATCTATAAAGATAATATTGTGTGTGTTGCACAAATGCAAATGAGCTATGTTAAAAGTAATATCACAAAGCATATTGCTCCTAAATTCTCCTATCATCATGAACTCCAGAAGAACGATAAGGTGAAGATCCTGCAAACTACATCTTGTGAAAATCTGACTGGTTTATTCACTAAGTCTTTTCCTATGTCCATTTTCCAACGATGCGTTCGTGGTGTTGGAATGAACCAGTTTGGAGAGTTGTAGGAATAGGGGAGAATCCCTTGAATCATAATCCACTTAAAGTCCTAAAGTTTTACTTTAATTCTGAAGATTAACCCAGAAGGTAAAGAGGTTGCACTCTTTTTCCCTTAATGAGTTTGTCATGAAGATTTCTCACATAAAGGTTTTTTAACGAAGCAACATTGCAATGCAACTTGCGGATGCAATATACTCTATTCTCCGGTCCCTTTTTTTCAACTAGGTTTTTGGGAGGAGTTTTTAATAAGACATGTGCATGACGCGGTATTCGCCTAAGGAGAGATGTTAAGAAACCTTATATTAGTGGTTGATGGGCATAATAACGAAACTACTCCCGGTGGGTTTTGGTATTTAAATACCTCTTTGTACTCAGAAAGAGATTGATCAATTAATAAAGAGATTCCCAGTATGTGTCTCCATCTATTTCGTTTCTCTATCGTGTGATGATCGATTGATTGTTTTATGCTGCTGCTACTACGTCCTTAAAAAAAAACTTCTTGCCTAAGATATCGGTACGTATAGCTTACTGGTCGGCTCGGAGCTTCCAACCGCTAGTATTTTTTTTTTTTTGTTCAGAGAACGAGCCAATAGATTAAGGCCTTGTTTGGGATGCCTTAGAGCCCAGGCCATTGTTGTGAAAAGAATCCCAAGCAGGGTTGGGGAGCTTATTCTTCTTTTGCGGCCTCAAACAGGACAATGCCACCAGAGTTGCGAGAAATTTCATTACAACCCCTGCCCCGGCCCAATACCATGCCGCATGGACTTCTCCATATGTGTTCCTTTAGAGAATATCTTGTTCTTTTCGTGCTTACCGATTAATAACCTGATAGTATTGACATAAAATCAATCTATTCTTACCAGAGTATTTCAAGTCTAAATTCGATTTACACATACAAATAAAAAATCATGCTGAAAAGGAAATCAGGAAATAAAAAGGAAAAAAGATGAAGCTGTTGTTCATAGAAATTTGTCCTCTTTTTTTTTTTCTTCTAATGCAAGTCACCATTTCAGTTGAATTTTTGCATGATGCTCGATTATACCATGGCCTATCTAACTAATATTTTTTTTCCTATTTTTATGACCATTTACATTGTATTTTTAGGAGGGAAGCATGGGAAGTGCCGTAAATACTTTCATGTATAACCTGATTTGTTGTTGCCGATTCATGAGTTCATGTGTGTCGGATCCGCCCATGTGTGTCTGTCCCGAGTTTATTACTTGACTTCTTGTTTCAGATTGACGAGTGCTATTACTAATTAATGGGTTTTTTTCGCGATTGATTCATTGATTCATTACTTGTTAGATCTGGTGATCGATTACTTTCGTTTTTAGTTGCCGATTCATGAGTTAAATTAAAAGTTCAATTGTAAACTCTAGCTTCTACGTACAACATGACTAGTATTTGCCAAACAACACGATTGGCTTCTCTAGACCGTAGCTTTCCCAACTAAGCTGGGTTTATGGGCTTATACACAAGCACAAGCTCCCAAAACAAACAGGGCCTAGGGCCTAAGTAGATGTGTGTGTTTAAGGGGGATCTAAGCAGGTGTTGGACCAAATATGCTATACATATATGTATGTATGTATACATATATGTATATATGTATGAGTTAATACCTTAGTTGCTACTGGAAGTTGGCCGCATATCTTAAATGTCATCGTGAAATTGCTCGTCCTTTCATTGCCACCAGATCTCAACTTTCGTTCCCTTTTTGCCATTCTCGTAAGCCCCGTTAGATCCAGCTACCATTAAGCACGAAAAATTATCAAAATGACCGTTTTACCCTTCTTCATCCTCATCTTCCTCCTCATTCACCCTCTTCTTCTTCACTCCCGCAACCTCCCACCACCACCACCACCCCGGCATCCCCGCCCACGCCGCCCCTGCTCCTGCCGCCCCTTTACCTCGCCCTCCCTCACGCTGCTGCTGCGACGTTGGTCGCTTCTTCCCCTCAACATGCTTCTTCTCAACCGCGAGAGAGAGAGAGAGAGAAAAGGAGGAGGGGAGAAGAGAGGAGGCGGCCTTGCGGAGGTGCGCGTGCATGGGGTGTTCCCGAGCACGAGAATTACATTTTGGTGGTCGAGATGAGCGGTGGGGGCGCTGGCATCAGCGGCATCCATGGCGACAAGGAGAAGGACGACGGCGACGCTACACAGCGAAGGTGGTGGCCGGTGATGGCTGTGGATGGAATCATCTCAACGAGGAACACCACATGACGCGAGCGGCTTGACAAAGGGATGTCCGAAGCGGCATATCGACTAAGACGATGTGGCGGCGCAATCCCGTCGCGGTGCGGCTCCGATGGCGCCTGGCAGGTCTCGGTGAGGAAGGAGGGCTCTAGTGGCGCTCCAGTGGGTCGGCTCTGACGGAGGGGCAGCAACGGCACCCCAGTGCGCACCGATGGGGAGGCAGGCACTGGAGCGGCACCCGTGGCGAGGCGGCACCAGCGGGAGGCGAGGCCCGGTGGCCAACTTGGATGGGGGAAGGCAGAGGAGCCGGAGGGAGTAAATCCATGAACGAAAAGAAGAGAGACGGGGAGAGAGAGGAGGAGGAGGAGGAAGAAGAAGAGATGGGAGAGGGATAAATATGCTTTTTTGCACACAATTTGACAGTCAATACATGGTTCACCGATGGGAGTGGCAAAAACGGGATAGAATTTGAGATCCGATGGCAATGAAAGGAAGAACAATTTCACGATGGTATTTCAGGGATGCGGTCAACTTCTAGTGGCAAATAAGGAATTAACCCTATATGTATGCATACAATTACACACACACATATAATATATATTACATGCTAGGGAAACAATAGAATTATTGAACACTTGTGTTATTTGTTGGCTGTCTTGGCCCTTTGTTGGGCCGAGATACAACAACATATGCTGATGTGCAAACTACAATATGATGTATTTCTCATGTTGGGGATTAACCTAGATTTTTTTTTTAATTTATGCAAAGGAGCTTCGTGTCCTCTATGGGCTAAATATTTCCTTCAACAAACAACACATGGGCCCAATGGCCATGGTAGCACTAGAGGCCCACAAGAACCTTGTGCATGCAGGCACATACCCCTATAAATACACCACCTCTAGTCACTTCATACTCTCTTACCTTCACCTTTTTCTCCCGGCTCCCAACTCAGTCTATTTGAGATTCTTTTTTCCCGAAGAGGATAAAAAATGTTTTTGTCTAGAGTTTTCTTGCCACGACATATCACATGCATATCATAGTGTTGAGGAACTGTTGCCGGTGAGTCCAGTCCGAGCGATTACCTTGTAGATAAACTCAGAATCGTAAGAACGATGCAAGAAAACAAGAACAGAATAACAGATTGAACACAAAGATATGAGGGGACATCTACCTTCTCTTTATTGCTCTTCTGAAAACTGTCGTACAATGTTGGGGTCCTCCCTCCTTTATATAGGCAACTAGATGGATGAGGAACCCACCTTGGGCCAGGACTCCCGGCCTGGGCCCAGTTTCTTAACACTTCTCCTTGGGCACTATCTGTCATGTTCATGTCTCATCAAAACTCCATAAAAACTAATGAGAAATTTTTTGAAGAAAGAGTACATGATACACGTTCTGCTATGCTGCATGGATTACCTCATTAAAAACCTTAGCCGAGAAACGTCAGAAAACTCATTAAGGGAGAAAGAGTACAATCCACCCAATTTCATTTAATCTCTAGGATTTATTTTTTGGGTACTCAATCTTCGTGATCAAACTTTAATAAAGAGTTCATGAAGACTCTCACCCTGAATCCTGCACTTCTCTAAGCCTCATCATTCTAATTCCATGTATGCATCATTCAAAGCTAGACGCTGGAAGTGACTTAGTGAATAAACTGTAAGATTTTCACATAATTTAGTATGCATTATTTTAATTTCATCTATCTTTTGCAATTCATGAGCATAGAAGAACTTGGGGTTAATATGCTTAGTATGATGACTCTTCACATAACCCATCCGCACTAGTACAAAACAAGTTGCATTATCTTCATAGATAATAGTGGGGGTTTGTGCAGTATTCAATCCACATGACTGCTGGATGTGGTGAATCGCTATGATTTTCGAGTGGTTCGTCGACGTAGATACAAGACTTTGCTTAGACGATTTCGATAAAATCACAGTTCCACCACATAGAAATACATAGCATATTTGCGACTTAGCTGTATGCGGATTTGACAGGTACCCAGCATCTGCATAGCCAGTCATAGTTAGGTCTTGATTCTTTCTGTAGAACAGACCATGATCTTTGCTTCCTCGGAGGTATCAGAAGATGTCCTTTATTCCCTACCAACGCCCTTTGGTATGTTCTGCACTATACCTTACTAGTAGGTTCACAGCAAATGCAATGTCCGGTCTAGTACAGTTTGCTAAATAAATACATGAGTGCTACTAGTGCACTCAAGTATGGGAATTCCGGTCCCAGGACTTTCTCCCCCTCTTCTTTAGGTCTGTACGGGTCCTTATCTTACTACAAGGATCTCCCAACCATCGGCACTTTCGAAGGATATGTCTTTTCAAAGCCGAACCGTTCTAATGCTTTCTGAGTGTAGGTTGACTGATGTACTAAAATCCCTTCAGGGGTATGCTCAAGCCGTAAGCCTAGACAATATTTGGTTTTACCCAAGTCTTTCATTTTGAACTCCGACTCCAGGAAAGAGCTTGCTTTTTAAATATCTTCCAGGGTCTCGATGATATTCAGATCATCTACATATACTGAGATTATACAGAATCCATCATGGGATAGCTGTATAAAAACACAGGGACAATCCTCATTGTTCGTATAACCTTTCCTGCAGAGAAAGTCGCTCAAGCGATTATACCACATTATGCCTGATGGCTTCAGTTCATACAGTGACTTTCTGAGTTGCACACTGTACAAATTTCTATTTGCTCTATCTCGGTTCGGAACAGGGATACCTTCAGGTACCTTCATATAAATATTCGAATCCAAGTTCCCATAAAGGTATGCAGTAACCACATCCATCAATTTCATTTATAAATTCAAGTTTACTGCCATTGAGATTAAATATCTAAAGGTAGTTCCACCCATGACCGGGGAATAAGTTTCTTCGTAATCGGCTCCTGGTCGTTGAGTGAAACCTTGTGCAACAAGTCTTGCTTTATGTCTTACAGCTTCATTGTTTTTATTTCTCTTTCGAACAAATACCCACTTATGCCCTACGGGGTGCACATGGGGAGGTGTGTAGCTTACATGCCCAAATACTTTTTTTTATTCAGAGATAATAATTCTGCTTCTATTGCTTTCTTCCAATCTTCCCAATCTGATCTTTTCTTACATTCAGCGAGCGATGCAGGCTCTCGATCAAGATCGATGATTATGATAATTTTCTTTGCAAAATAAATGTCGTCATTGGCTGTTGTTCTATTCATATATTCTCCCGTGGTCACATAATTTATAGCTATTTCTTCATGGGGCGATACTTCTAATGCTTCTACTTGCTCACCGCTGCTTTCAATTGCGGGGGCAAGTCCCTTTAGTTTTTCAGCTTCGATGTGTGCGCACACATCCATGCTGATGTCTCCCTCCGTGAGAATATTCAAATCCGGTATGCCTTTTACTGAAGGTTCCATACTGGTGCCAACTCTCAACTGGACCCCTTCGATTATAGGGAACTTCAGTGATCGACTGTGTCAAGTCCTTCTTATTCTTTTTCGCCAGGCGTCCCCGGTTACTTGGGATTCGAGGGGCCGAAGTTCTCGTCCTTTTATTCTGAGGTCTCTGGACGGGATTAGGGATACCTTCAATTTTCTTTGGTATTTCAACCTGAAGGATCGCGGGAAGGCTACGATAGCACAAAATAAAATTTTACTGTGCAACCAAGGAACCTCCGCTAGTAATAGATCACGAGATTACCACTAGACGCGCCGACTCGTAGCGGAAGTAGAGTTGATGTAGCGAGTTGATGCAGTCGTAGTCGTACTCGCCGCACATCTTCTTTTCCGAGCCTTGTGATCGTCACAAGTTTTGAATTGTTCTAGTGCTGATGCTTCGCAACTTCTTCTCCGAGTCTTGTGATCGTCATGAGTTGTGGATCGTCCTAGTGCTGATGCTTCGCAACTTCTTCTTCGAGTCTTGTGATCGTTACGAGTTGCGGATCGTCTTAGTGCTGATGCTTAGCAACAACACCTCCAATGTATCCACACGTACGGGGCAGGGATACCACGCGCTGGAGTGTTAGCGCCGACAGCGTGGTATGAGGATGGTGTGGCTGTTAGGGTTTCAGGAGTTCTTCAAAAGATCATCATCACCCAGTGCCACCACCCCTCTATATACAGGCATCCATGATGAGTCTCGTTCTTGAGGCCTATTAGAAACTCGTGGCTTACAAGAATTCGGATCACCATCCAAATCAAATCCTAACCCTTTAAGTGTGCGACCCTATAGGTTCATGTGTAATCGGTTGTGACTCAGAAACTCTTTTTTGACCACTAGTCATTAGCGGTACCTAGCAGCACATAACGATTCCCAAACACACATAGAATATATCGGACAAACCTTAATGCAATATGATCTACGACCAGGTCTATATCACCAACGACCAGCTTGCATCTCTATACGACAAGTCCATATTTGGTCTCGACCAATTCGTAACTCCTTACGACCAGGTTTCGACCACTTAGTGACCATGTTTGACCAGCCTACGACCAGCTCGTATCTCCATACGACTAGTCCGTATCTGATCGAACTAAAAGACCTTCTCGTGTATTCTCCCTTCGCCTCATGATGTCTAGTTGAACTCCAAGTGAGATGTTGTATCATCTATGGATTGTTCAATACTTTATCCGACCACAATGAGGGGTCCAGAGACATCTCCCCTGTTATGTTAGGAGGGGTAAATCCCATATCCGACCAGTCACATCCCTCCGCATATTTCATAGCATACCTGAAAACTAACTTTATAACTACCTAGTTACGAGTAGCGTTTGGCAACCCCTAAGAGTGCTACTACACATGTAGGAAACCATACTGATTTCAGGTCTAAGGATTATACACCATCATTGCTTGAGACCAACTAATGATACATAGAATCATAACAATCTCAATAGTGTCTCAAGTTAGGACTTTTCAAACACCATGTTCTCTAACATGTGTCCATATTATTGGTTTGATATCTCCATATCCATGACATGTGAAACATAGTCATCAACAAATACATATGCTAGTATATTCATATATGTTCTCATATGTTTCTGACCAGGGAACGTTTAAGAATAATCATCGCAGAGATATAGAGTTTCACAATCAAGTCGCATACTTGATAATAAATATTATTGATATTATTCTAGGAACAAGATAACATATTATCCAATGTTATGAACATAATGAAATATAATCATCTTTATGATTGCCTCTAGAGTATATTTCCAACACAACCCTCTCCAGCGCATTGTGTGCAGACACATGCGACCTGGTCACGCTCTTTAAATCACTAAAGTGGTCAGGCAGTTGATTTGTGCTTTGTAATGAGCAGATATTCCTTACCATACTCTTCTTCAGTCTCTACGCGGAGACCGTTAGCGTGAATATCTTTAAAGCTTAAGAGAGTCCTAGTAGATTTTGGGTACAATAAAGCTTTTTTAATGACCAATGTTGTGCCCATCGAGAGTATAATTGTGGCTCTTCCTGAGCCTATTATACAAGTATCGCTGCTTGCGATTGTCATAAAACTACCAGTATTGTTGTTGATCGACTGGATTTTTTTTGTCTTAATTAATATGGTATTCGTTGTGCCGCTATCTACTAAGCACACTTCCTCCATAGGGCGCAACACACGTTCTGATATATAAAATATTTATTAATATGGGGTAGGAAGCAATCCACACACATAAGTAAAATACTTCAAAACATAACACAACTTGCTATTATTAATACAGGAAAAGTCTTGCAGGACTCATCATAAGAATTTATTGCTTTACTCTCCTAGAGCTTACAACTATTATTCAATATTCAATGTTCCATCACAACCATAAACTACAAATGACTATAAAATCTAAGTGCAATGCGTGCACTAGATCGAATCAGCGAAGTATGAAGAAACTTATGCCTGAATCTGCTCCATGTCCAACTTCTTTTCTTCGGTAACAACAGCTGCTGCCGCTGTGATGTTCAAAGAAGGTGTGATGGGGGCTGCTACTAAGCTGTCCACATCCATGGGTACAACCCATGATTGTGGATCCTCTATGTCTGCAATGGCGAGATGTGCCTCATACTGTTCTTTGCCCTTCTTCTTAGACTTGAAAGCATCAATCACGTGCTGCGGCTCACGGAAAACACATGACCAATGTCCCCAAATGCCACATTTGTAGTAACTTTGGTCCTGCTGACCATAGGGCTTCTCATCGCGCTTGTTTTGTTCGCGCTTCTTAGCTTGATCATTCTGCTTGGTTTTGTGACCCATGACTTTACCCTTCTTGCCTCTTTCCTTTGAGTAAGGCTTTCTCACCTTGTAGCTGCTTGCATTGACTTTATGGCCAACATTGCTACTAGGCGGCTATGAGATGTAGTTCTTTCTGAGAACGTCATCTTGAGCTTCCGCAACTTGCATGATGTCAATCAGTTCAGCATACTCTTTGTAGCCGTCCTGACGATAGTTATGTGCGGATTGCACCGCGTTTGGGTGAAATGTAGAGAGAGTTTTCTCGATCTTCTGCTCATCTGTGGTTACCTTATCATAGAGTTGAAGACTTGTACAAATTATGTGCAATGTAGAGTTGTACTCCCCAACGGTCTTGTAGTCAGCAAAACGTAGTCGGTTCCAATCCTACTCTGCCTGAGGAAGGATGGTGTACTTTAACTTCTCGAACCACTTCTTCAGTACGGTCCATAAAGTTAGTGCATTCTTTTCCGCTGTATACTCATTCTTGAGCGTTAGGCAGAGACGATGTCTGAGGAAATGAAGTGCTTGATCATTCTCCTCAGCAATTGGAGTGACATCCTTCAAGGTGCCAAGTCTAATAGCAGCACGGAGCTTCTTGACTCCAAGTATGATTTCGACATCTGAGGCCCAAGTCAGGTAATTGTGGCTATGCTGGGCCAGCTCTTTGAACTCCTGGTTCGTAATACCAGTCATCTGCATATTCATGCAAAGATTCTATAAGATTACTACTGGTAATTTACAAAAAAATAGTTACAAAAATTCTCATAATATTACCGTATTTTACTATCCATTTTTCGTATTTTACTGCTATTTTTAGTGATTAAAAGAAATATAAACAATCACAAATAATCAAAAAATAGTAAATACAATACATAAATTACATAGAAATAATAATAACAAAATTAAAAACGGTTCAAATGCAAAAACTGATTCAAAATTTGAATTTTTGATGCTCTTTTCTACTGGAATACGAATTTTCAGCGAATTCTGCAATTTCCAGGGGCTAAACCTCTAATTTTCTATTCTGAGAAAAAAATTTGCTCAATTTTCAGATTTCCCAAGGGGTTTTCCACAAAAATTTTCTTATTCACGAAAGAATCTCGTAATTTTCATAATTCTGAGGGCCTTTTAGCAATTTTTGGGATTTTTCAGTTTTTCTTCTTCTTTTAATCAGCCGGCCGGGCCGATTCACCCCTCGGGCCCAATGAGACTTTTTCCTTCCAGCCCAATATAGCCGGCCCACTCGACCTCTTCAAAAGGGATGCGGGGGGTAGGGTTTCCCACCTGTTCACTGTGGTGGCAACAAGACGCGTCAGGCGAGAGCTAGCGGAGGCGGCGAACACGGCCGGTGGGGCGGAAGCGAGCCGGCGGCATGTGGGCGTGGCATACAGGCGAGGCGACGCGCGCGTGAGGCAACGCTTGCGAGGCGGCCGACGGTTCGAGGGTAGCCGCGGCGCGGCGAGCTCCGCGGTGACCGGCCGGCGGCTTCATGCCGCAACGAGGCGGCGTGGTGCAGCGCGTTTAGGCGACAGCGCCCGACCTACGTGACGGGTGAGGCGGCCGCGTGTAGGAGCTGGCGCGGGCGGCGATGCCTCTGAGGGAGGCAGCGGTTTTGGGGAGCCCCATGCGGGAGGCGGTGGTGCGGCGGGGAGGCTCCGACGGCACACAAAGCTACAAGCAGGCGGCCGGCGGCGCTTCCCATCCCCCTTTTTTTGGCCAGCGGTGCTTCGGGCTATGTCGTGGTCGTGTGTCGTTACTGCGTCGGTGGTGGTGCGGCCTGACGCCCATGCGGGGCTCTCGTCGGAGGTGGCGTCGTGCGCGCAGTCGGTGGAGCGGCTCCAGGCCGATGATGGCACATGCGGGCACGAGTGCGGCCGGTGGGCATGCATGGGCAGCGCCGACTTCGGGCGGTGGCGCAAGGCGAGCTCGTGTGCAGCTGTGGAGGCCGGTGATGTCCCGGCTTGAAGCCGGCGGCAATGTGTGTGGGGGGGAGCCAGTGCGGGGACGCCGACAGGCCGTACGAGGCCGTTAAATTTTCTTCTCTGTTCATGCGAGTTACTGTTTATGCAATTACCGATCGGCTTGGCCGGCGACTTCAAGTCGGTTCGCGGTAGATTAAAACAGATTTGCAAATTTCAATCTACGGTACAATCGTCATCCACTTTTCCATGCAATCTATCGATCGACATTGTGCCGATGACTTTAAGTCGTTTCGCGGTAGATTAGAACGGATTTGCACCGTAAAAAAACCAATCTAGAAAGCTAAATTTGAATAATTGAAAGCAATCTAGAAAAATGATTCAATCTACAGGTGTCGTGCTACGACGGTTACCTTTCGATCCGAGGAGAGTCAATCGTGCTGATAACATATTGAGGAACCGTCGCTGGCGAGTCCAGTCCGAGCGATTACCTCGTAGACAAACTCAGAATCGTAGAAACGATGCAAGAATACAATAACAAAATAACAAATTGAACACAGATATATGAGGGGACTTTTGGCTTCTCTTTATTGCCCTTCTGAAAACTGTCGTCCAATAGTTAGGGCCCCCTCCTTTATATAGGTTACTGAATGGATGAGGAGTCCACCTTAGACCAGAACTCCCGACCTGGACCCGATTTCTTAACACATAGCTTGCAAATAATAATAGCCAGCTAAGTAGCTACGTACATGTTTATATGCGCATAAAAGGTAACAATGGAAAGGAAATAATTACAAAGAATGCAAAGGAATTGACAAACAATGTTTTCCATTAATGATATTAAAAGATTACATCACAGCATTGCTGTCAACTACAATACCCATGCATAACAGGGAACAAAAAAAAAACAAATATCCTGCCCATGCTGAGAGCAAGGAAAAGACTGAAGCCCCATTTAGGACAAGGTAATTTTACAGAAACCTCCCTATAAAATATAATATGTTCCAAATGGGGCCTTATGGGACTCTAACCTCACGAACCCTAAACCAAAGACTCTTGAGTAAAAAAAGAGTATTATAAATTGGCGGCATGCGCGTCGTTGGCAGGTAGCTAGGTAGGCGCATGCATGCAGCTGATCGAAGCCCTTTACATGGGCTTGAAGGACGGGTTCGACGGCGGCCAAGCAAGTCCGGCCATCCTGTAAACCTCCTCCAGCTCCTCAGTGGTAGGGACGCCGCTGCCATCGCCATGGACATCGCAGGCGTCAAGCACCTCCTTGAGGTAACTGCCATGACAGGGCTCAGTAACCATGGCCAAGGGCTCATTCACGCCCTCGACAGCAGCAGCGTTTGGCACAATCATCGGCACCTGCGCAAGAGGCTCCACCATTAGCGGCTCCTCTTGCGGTGGTGGTGGCGGCGGCGGCGCCATGGCTTCCCCGAGGAGTGTCTCGATGCGCTGGGTGACGGCCTGGAGGCGCGTGTCCACCACCCACTGGAGGGCCCTGGAAAGCTCGGGGGAGACATCGTCGAAGCTCTGGCGGCGGCCGGCGATAAAATCGTGGATCATGAGGTTTACCTCACGCTCGCGGTTGTCGCGCCTGGCGGTGTAAAGCTTCGCGTTGACCTTGTCGATCTTCTGCTGGAGCAGGCCCACCCTGTCCAGCATGTTCTTGTCCTGCTCGGACTCCGGCATGTCCTTGAAGCGTTGAAGCAGCTCGGTGGCCTCCGCCACCGACGGCCAGACCTCCGGTTGGGTTTCTCCGGGGCCGTACACGATCAGGCAAGCGGGGACGCCGCACAAAATAGAGAGCTCTCTCACCTTCTTGATCAGGTTGGCGCGGCGCTTCCTGAGCGTGGAGCGCCGGGTGCCCGCGTTGATGATCCACTGGAGCCTAACCTTGCCACGAGCCATGAATTTCAGGGGGGAACTCGCTTCTGTTTGGCGTGAGAAGGAATGTTTGGTGTGAGGAGAAGGAATTAACGGAGGGCCTTTTATAGCAGAATGCTGAGATATGGTATTAGACAGAAAAGGATATAATTCATGCAAAAGATCGATTTTTTGGTTTGCAGGCTGTATCCTTAAATTTTGATACGTTATTAAATTAACCAAAAAGTGGGACAATATCTGCTGGATACGGGCGTACGTCTGTATCTCATCTTAATCACATGTGCTAATTAATTAAAAACGTACAGTACAACTTGAGCCAAATGTTGTGTCAGATTCGTTCATAGACAAACATAGGGGTGCGTGTAGGAACAACTTGAGCTAGCAAGCATTCACCGATCAGATCGACGTCCCAAATCCATAGATAAATGTTAGTGTAATTTTGGATCGTCTTAGTAATAATCATACTTGTTGAATTACATATAACACAGTTAAAAGTCGAACGTAAGCTGGTTGAATTATAAACGCTGCAACGTCAAACTACGACGGCATGACGGAATGCAAATTTTTCCAAAAGTATATCCTTCTTTCTGAAATAGAGCGGTAACCGACATCCGACTGGAACCCTGCTTCTTGGTGTTGATTGAACTATAAGCACTTTGAAATCGTATTGTGGTTGCTACTTGCTAGGAAGCAGTAGCTAAAAAATCTGGTTAAAATGCATACTGATCTATATGAACTACAATCAGTTAGAACTTAATTTGTTGTTCTAACAGCTACCACCTTAAGAGTTGTACTGTAGCATGTTGAATTATATTATAGCAGTCCTACATTAATAGTCAAATTGGAGCTGCTTGAGTTAGACGTGTCTATACACACAAGTATGAGAGAGAGAGAGACATTGGTTCAAGTATAACCATCTTAGTGTCGAATTGCAGGTTATTGAATTACAAACACTTTAACATCAAATTATAACTACTTTTGAAAGTTGTATAGTACCAAATTTTTTGTGTGTAAAATATCTGCCCTCCTCTTAAAATATAGTGTAATATCCTGCAATGCAAGCCCCATAGCACAACTCCAATGTATGTGTATATATATAAGCCTCTAAATTTAGAGAAGAATGTATGTGTGTGTATATGCGCCTATTTGTATGCTCATGTCATGCGTAATATATACATGTATCTGGATCTTGATCAAGCTTATTATATCAGTTCAATTTGGTTGGGCAAACTAAATAATAAATGAAATGCTGATCGAATCACTGGCGCTCACGTTGTGTATGCCGTCTGAATTATATATCCAACTGCGCAGTACTGGAGCCCCATAGCACAACTCCAATGTATGTGTGTATATATACAGCTCTAAATTTAGAGAAAAATGTATATGTGTGTATACGCCTATTTGTATGTTTATCTCATGTGTAATATATACATATATCTGGATCTTGATCAAGCTGATTAGACCAGTTCTTTGGTTGGGCAAACTAAATGGCAAATGAGATGCTGATCGAATCACTCGTGCTCACGTTGTACGCCGTCGACTGAGTTATATATCCAGCTGCGCAGTACGGGAGCCCACGGATGCGTTGCTGATCGCTCCAGCGACCCGCAACATTAATTGTCAGTGGAGGCGGCGGAGCTCCGGCAAGAGATGGCTGGAGATGCAGCAGAAAGATTTTCACTGCAGGATTCAGCGTACGAATTGATTAATTTGTATCCACTGGATACGCACGTCTATATCTCTAAATTGCAGGTACTCAAAATAATCTTCGTGTGATTTGCATGATCCTGGCAAGAAGGAATTTTGAAAATTCGTACAGTACAACTTGAGCCAAATGTTCTGTCATTCGTTCATAGACAAACATAGGGGTGCGTGTAGGAACAACTTGAGCTAGCAAGCATTCACCGATCAGATCGACGTCCCAGATCCATAGCTAAATGTTAGTGTAATTTTGGATCGTCTTAGTAATAATCCTGCTTGTTGAATTACATATAACAGAGTTAAAAGTCGAACGTAAGTTGGTTGAATTATAAACGCTTCAAGGTCGAATTATAATGGCATGACGGAATGCCATCCCCAAAAAAAGTGCATCCTTCTTTTCTGAAATAGAGTGGTAACCGACATCCAGGGGAACCCTGCTTCTCGAATTATGGAGCTACTAGTTTAAAATTGAATGAAAGCTAATTGAATTGTAAACGCTTTATGAAGATGTATTATGAATGCTTTGGAACTAATAGATAATTTGCATAAAATATATGCCTTCTTGATGGAATAGCGCAGTAGTATGTCGTTTGAGCCGTAGGTTACGACAAATTAGAATCTTGTCGGTTGAACTATCACCGTACTCCCTTTAAGTCGAGTGAGAGAGTGAGTTGAACTGTAGATGCTTTAAAGTCGAATTACGAGTGCTTCCAAAAGGCCCGGTCTCAAACAATAAAAAATTAGTCATGTACCCATGCATTGCAACAAAAACTCATACTTTACACCACTAATTTCTATGCAATGAGCACTAACTGTATCTCAAGTATACTATTCACTTGAATGTGCAATCATAGAATATTCAAATCATTTTATTGAAGTATACATTGTTCCTTATTGCAAGTGGTTCGTGTGTTAATTAAGGTTTGAGAGCATTGGAAGCGAAGAATATCACAAATAGCTCTTTTCACATTAGAAAAAGAAACTTTTTCTTGCATTGATATGTATATAATTATGTCACCATCAAAGATGACCGTGCCTAACAAACAAAACCAATGGGATCAATCATACATCAGAATATGCAAGTACACAAGAAACAATTATTATGATATGTCAAATGCAGGACTTAAGCTTACATCAACAGAATAAAAAATCTAATCAATATACAGAAAGTTTTGCTGCACTCCGTAGCGTTTAAGCAACCATATCTTTAGAGCCTAATACAACTAAGACCTTCGGTACACTGATTGCACTTGTAGCGTAAGTGGCAACAAAAAGAAAAAAAAAGCCTAGTTCCGGTCCGAAGAATAAATAATATCAATGAGCATAGTGATTGAGCAAGTATATCTTATTGAGCAAGTATATCTTAAGTATCAAGAAACCAAATCCATCGCCAATCATACATGATAGGCTTCTTCCTATCGATCTTCTCTTTCTCCATCCTTGCGACCTTCTTTAAGTCGACGATGTTAAATACCGACAATAGCTGGCAGGCCTCGACGCACCTGATGACGTACTTGCAGGCGTTGCACTCCAGTTGTTTGACTCTTCCTGGAAAAAAAAGATGAGCCCTTCTTGAATACGACAAATTACTAAGGAAGAACTGAACAAAGGATAAAGAAGGGCATGCTTCACTACCCAAGAGCAAGTAACTAATATGAAGAAGAAATCTTAGTATAATTGGTATAAGAGATAGTATTTGGAAGTTGAAAGTTTCCCAGTTGAAAGTTTTCAGAATGATTTGCAAGTTTTCCAATTGAAGGCAAGCCGCATGGTAGCCTGGCGTCCCCGTGCCTCCTTCCACCTTCCACGGGTGCGCATGGCGGCATGCTTGACCAGGGGACACAGGGAGGAGGCGAAGGGGTAGGAGGGGAGGTGGGAGGAGGTGGTGGTAGTGGCTCCACGTGGCAGACTCACAGTGGGTGTGGGGCGTCCACGGGGAGGATGTGGCGCTTGCTCGCCTTTGCACCCCGACATGCGCCACGTGTCCCTTTGGCCCACGTATCACGACAACGAGTGAGGACCGTGATATCGTAACGGTGAGGGTAACCTTAAATTAGTGATTTCGATTGACCATACAACTGAAATAGAAGCCATTATTTACCTTTACATTGACATATAACACTTCCAGGACATCAACTTTGGCTCTTTGGATGGCAGTAAAGTTCATGCAGCGAATGATCATCACAAGCATCATACAGAGAGCAAGCAGGTGGTAAATTGAGAGGCAGGCTGGTTAAAGCACATACATACAGCGCAAGATCGATCATCGCAAGAACTCTAAATTCCTCCTGAAATCGGTGTTTTGAGCCTGATATGATCGCTGGCATGCCCGTGGGAACACGCCGAGCATCTTCCCCCTACCAAGGTTGTTGGCGAGATTCTTGGCGCCGTCCACCTCCGCAGCTAGGAGGCCCTGCCTGAACCCGCACGTGCCGGCGGGCACCATCTGCTTCTGGCACCGCCGGGACTACGAGACGGCAAGCAGCACCGACACCAGGAACCGCTTGTCGATGGCCCGGACGCCAGGGTCGAGCAGGTGGACCATGTTGATGATGCCTCTCTCGTACTTCTTGAATAGCTTCCGGTAGCTGCTCGACGCGATGAGCACGGCCAGTGCCCTCGCGGTTGCATCCCGCTCGGTGACAGCTTTCGCCTCCAGCATCTAGGCGCAGGCCGCCGCCGCGGACGTGCTGGAGAAGGAGGATGGGAGGTGATGACACGACCAGACTGAGGTTGGGGTGGCGGCGGCAGAGAAATGGTGGCGGCGCGGCGACACGATGATTCCACCACCGGTCGCTGGTGGTGGAAGCAGGGGCAAGGGAGAAGTGGCACCCAGAGCTCGTGGAGAAAGGAAGAAGGGGGGCACTTGTGGGGAAGAAGGAGATGGGGGCGGTGAAGGAGGAGGGGAGGCAGCCATGGCGGGAAGAGGGGCGGCCTGGCGAGAGCACCGCCGCCCGCCGGTGGTGGAAGCGGTGTGGGGGAAGAGGAGGCATTTGTGGAGAGAAAGAAGAAGGCGGAGAGCGGCGGCAAAGAAGGAAGAGGGAAGCCGGGCCGCCAGGGAGGAGGACGAAACAGCGGCGACAGCAACCGGTTCCAATGGCGGAAGAGGGATGGGGTCAGGGCCGGGGAGCGGTAGGGGAGGAGATGGGGGCCGCGCTCGCTGTTGGTAGAAGCGGGGGTGGAGGGAGGGAGAGCGCGCCTGAGAGGGGATGGGTGCGGGGTCTGGGAGGGGAAGGGGAGGAGATGGAGGTCATGCCCGTTGGTGGTGGAAGCGGGGGGCCAGGGAGGGGGAGGAGGAGGGGGATGCGTGGCGAGGGAGGGCGAGGGGAAAACGAAGCAGAGATGGAGGCCTCGGCCGCTGGCATTCGAAGCGAGGTGGAAAGCAGCCGAAGAATCGAGCGCGTGGGGAGAGGAAGCGGCGACGTGGTGCGCGGGGAACGGCGACATCGGTGGGTGGGAGGAGCCGGTGGTGGTGGTGATGGTGTTCGGTTGGAAGGGGGAGAAAGAAAGGGGGAGAATAGGAGGAAGGAGAAGAATTCAGATCGTGGGAGCAGTTGCCGTGGGAGGTGTGAGAGGAGAGGGAGGTAGTGCTGCGCGAAGGCGAAATGATCTGTGCAGTCCATCATTTCCTTCCCGATCGGACGGATGCAGAGGAAAGTGGGAGGACGGACCACCACCGATTCCTTCTTTTAAGTAGTAGAGATGATATATCTCCTCTCCCTCTCTCCATGTTAGTTTGCCGGCACACAAAACTCACTAAGGTTGTTGTTGTTGCCACCACCGGGAGGACGAAGAAGGGATGGCGCCACCAGATCTGACCACTGGGAGGCCAGGGGAGGGGCACCACTACCGTGTCATCACCAACTGCCACTGGTTGTGGTCTTTCCGCCATCGCCGCATCATCACCAACCATCGTTAGATGTGGTCCTCCCACCGCCGGATCTGGTCGCATAGAGTCTGGGTTCGCTTCGTCGACAGTCGTCACCTCTGGATCCGACCTTCGTATCTCGCCATGCGGTGGAGAATAGGAGGGACGTAGGGGCGCAGAGCAGAGGAGGCCATGGTTCACGGTGGAGAACAGGAGGAAGGAGGGACATGGAGGCATGGAGGAGAGGTGGCGGGGGGTCACGGTGGAGAACGGGAGGCAAGGGGATGCAGGGAGAGGAGGTGGTGGGAGAAGAGGAGTCCGGGCGATGGAGAGCGACTCGTGCTGAGAGTCGATTGAGAAAAGGAGAGATGAAGTTGAGGGGGACGTGGGAGGTGGATTTGGTTATTTTATTGGTTTGTGGGCCCATCTTAATACCCGCTTGGGCGGTATACATTGCATGAGATAGCACTAGCCACGCCACCACACCTTAAGACCTACTTTTGGATTATACATTGGAGATGACCTAATACCATATGGGGTCAATGCATTTAACATCTTTGAAATTTTATGGAATTATCAACAGAAATAGGGCTAGATTGTAAAAACTTGTGGGGTCAATTGACCCCACAGCTAACATCTAGACTGCAATTGTGCCTAATATATTTATTTATGAAAGTGCATGATAGGTTACGACTATTTAGAATCTCGTTGGTCGAACAATAACCGTATTAACTTTAAGTCGAGTGAGAGTTATGGTTGAGTTGTAAATGCTTTGAAGTCTTGCATATTATGAGTTGCTTTCAAAATGGACGTGCATCATCTGGCATTACATAGTAATGTCACCATGTGCCATTCGCTCCATCCAGCCCATTCGTTCCAAAATCAAGAGCTGCCAGTTTAGATCTGGCTACCAATTTAGACCACGTAACCCCACCATAGCAAGGGAAAATTCCCCAATCCGCCCCCTGTGCTCCCGCTCTCTCTCTCTCTCTCGGATCACCACGCCGTTGTAGCCACTCGCTTCGCCGGCTCTGTCCACTACGACATCCGCCAACACCGGCGCCAAGCCAGCCGCCTCCGCCAATCGTGTTCTTTTCTTGCCGTGCCAAGCCGCCCAATCACCGCCTCCTTGTAGCATCCCTGGCAAGAATCTCTAATGTAATTAGCAAAGAACAATTATGCAAATATGGAGAAGCACAACATCACTATCGAAAGCAATACTCATAGCAACTTATGTTTGACCAAAAAGACAAAAGCAAAGTTTATAATTCCTGGCCAACACAAGTTTGATACCCAAGTCAAGTAGCAAAGATATACAACCTTCAAAACAAAGAGAACCACACCAAGTTGCATCCGTAAGACCTTTAGATTGTTTAACCATCAGTGGTGCTAGCAGTCCCAAATGAACTTTCAAAATTAAAATCTTGACCACCAGAGTGACCTTAAAATGAAGCAACACTCTGTCAGTGAACAAAACGTAAATGGATATCATATAAACAATAATATCGAATATTTCTGAACCATACCATCAATAGTTGCATGTAAGTACGAACAAATTCATAACTTTCAATCTCTTGTTGGTTATTATTGAAGCACTTCTTAGCCGATGGTTGAGGTTGTGATGCTTCGCTCACCTTTGGACCCTATTAATTGATAGTGTTTGGAAACAAGTTATAACATGGAGCAATTGAAAAACAAATTTTTTGAGTTACTAGTGACATACCACATTAGTTTATTTATGGGACTTGGCTTGATCTGATCGTTGTTTGTTTCTTTTATGATATTTCTCAACCCAACTTTTCTTTCGCTTTGACCCACCCGTTTTTGTCACTCTTTTTAGGCCAGCAGCATGTATGAAGTTATTATGTGCTTCGGTTGCTACTTGTGCTTCATATTGATTGTCATTATAGGATGAAGACTGCTTGATTTTTTTTCTTCAACTTCCCTACCAAAGCTATCAAGTACGCTATTCACGAACAAAAAGCATTCTTCAAAGTCAGCTGCTCGGGAGGCCAAACAAACAAATTTATGTGAAAGAAACTTGTAGTGACGTGTTGCATCTAACTTTGGATCTTCCAGTATTTTTCTCCTACACACATCCTGAATAGTTCCAGATCGCACCTGCAATGTCCATCGCTTCAAGATGTAGTGCTCAGGTAACTGCTTAATGTTCATCAAATCAAGAACTTTCAAGGCATGACTGCACAATCACCCAATTTTCTCAAATAGTTTACAGGTACATGAAATTGTGCGCTAAAAATAATCACAAATGACCACATGCTTGTCCTCAAGTGTAGAATCATTTTCAAGAGCTCCAATTCCAACAATGTGTGCATTCCCTTCACTTGATAGCCTCGTATAGGCTGACATGGATATTTCATATTCAACTTAGAAGGCTTCAAATATATGTGTCGTGTAAAGTTTGCTTGCTTGCAGTGGCATTGGAGTTCTCATTTTGATGCGCGGTAACTTTTTCCTTGACTCGTACTCTGAATTTATCTCTTTATCTCTCTTTGTTTGGACAACTCTCTCAAAGTGCCCAAAGAAGCCAATAATGTTTAATTCGAGTTTAAGTATTCTTTCATATCATTGTTCAAACTCTCATTTAACTGTGTACTTCACATTCCTAGTGTGTACACATCCTTCATGTAACATTCTGCCTATTTTTCTTTTAGCTTATAAATACTATCAAGCCAAGTTTGTTTACGTACCCAACTTCTCATATTGGCAAATACATCTTCAAACTTTGTTGTGTCCTCATATTGGTACATGCAAGCGTTGAAGTCCCCAACGATATTTCAACCTTCAATATTCTGATGGTTCAAATGTTTGATTGCATTATGCTTAATATGCCAAGTGCACAACCCATGTCATGCATCTGGTAACACCTCTGCAACTGCCTTTCCCATTGCAACATCTTGATCAGTGTAGATGGTTCTAGGTTTTTTGTGGCCATGAGTTGACAAAATGTATCAAAGAGCCATCTAAAAGAGTCAAGTGACTCATCGTACATAAGACCCCAAAAATCATAGTTTTCTTAAGGGGTTTAATCCAACAAACACGCCAAATGGTTGGATTTCTTGATTAGTTTCAAAAGTAGTGTCAAAAGTGACAACATCACCAAAGTGAGCATAATCAATAATCATTTTAGCACCAGCCCAAAAAATATTTGTTATTTGTTCTTCACTGTCTAGCTGCAAGACATATTGGAATGACGGATTCTCCACAATCTTTTTCTGGAAGTAATTTAACAAGCTTCCAGCTTCACCATACTTCATCTCCTTTTGAAATTTAGTGCACAAATAGTTCTTGTCGTCACGACAAGTATAGCAGCTCCTCCAACGTGCTGACTAGCCAATTCATGAGAAATTCTAGGCAAAATTCCAGTACTATTTGCCATTTCGATTTCAAATGCTTGCACTTCTGATATGCTCTGTTGCGATGGTATTAAGTGACGGGTTTCTGGGATTTGAAGTCTATGATTATGTTTAAGAACCACATCATGTATCTCATATTTTTCCAACACTCGATTCAAGGTAATTCCCATGCAAACTTTGCATCCAGTTTCGGTCTCGGCTCTATGATTCTTGACCAAGTCGTCTCTTTGATCCTTTGTTCAAAAACCTTCCTTCGCACAGACTAATCCAACAGATGTAACCTTGGCATCAAGTTTACTAGTTTTCTGAAATCTCTTCCTAACATGGAAACCAATTTGACCCCCATAGTAGTTCCAAAATTTCTGAGCCTTAGTTACACTACTAAATGTTATGCCAATTTGGGGTACCCAACTAGGTATGGAGTCGTCTCTACAGTAAATAGGTAACAAGCGAAAACGATCAATTTTCATATTAATGGAGAATGCCACTGCTGTTAGTCAGACCAAATTTCTTTTTTCACATTGGGGGGGGAGATTGTTGCATGGATCATACAAGAACAAGATTGAAACTACTCTATTTCTTACCTAATAGAACACTACTACAAAAAGGCTAATATTGGACGCCTCATCATAGACAGTTGACTAAAATCATATGTATTAAATACAATCACAGAAGGTTTTGGTTTAGCAACCGTCTATATTACTGGTTGTGCTAAAAGATGTCTGTGAAGAGGTAATACCATAGACAATATTTTTTCAAGTCATGGTAAAATTACAAACGGTTCATATTGAAAACCGTATGTGATTTTTTCGCGTGCGCGGAGGTGAAATATTTTGGGCAAAATTATAGCCACCCCGCCTTTTTCAATCGCCTCCTCGCCTCCCATGCCGAGCTCGTGCATCGCCCTCAATTCCCCAACGCGGTTTGGCAAGGGAGGTGAAATCATCGGTTGGGCGTTGTCCTTATATATTATAGCCCCCATCCCTCTTGTCTTCATCTGGTTTCCTTCTCACTGATCCTGCCCCTCATCCTTCATGTAACATATGGAAATTATTGCAAACTATCTTTTAATTACCTTCTTGCAAACTATCGAAAGAGCATATGGAAATTATTGTCCAACAATTGATTGGTTTGGCTCTAAATTTGATTTTTTTTGCAATACAAAAAACTATTACAGATGGTTCTTACTAAAAAATCATATGTGATAGTCTATTTTCACAGACAGTTCTGAACAAGAACCATCTGTGATAATTGACTATCATGCATTTGTTATTGTTCGTAACCGCTCTCGATAGTTTTTTCACAAACGGTTCAAAAATCGTCTGTAATGACCACATAGTATCACTGGTCCATAAAGTCAGACGGTTCAAAAAATTGTCAGTGATTACCTTTTATATAGTAGTGGAAGTAGCGGTTAGTATGGAAGATTATCGAAGAGATGAATCAAGTTGGATTGAGTCATGATTATTTGTGTTGTCATCTTCCATTGGATCCAGAAAAGCAAACAATTCTGATTTCTTTTTCTTCAAAGATGGCACTTCAGGTTTATTAATGTAGCTTAATGGATATGGAAGGTCTCGTTGCTTTGGCGCCAGCAGAGAAAGGTAGGGGAAGGTCTTGTTGCTTTGGCGCCAACAGAGAAACTTTGAGGTATGTGGAGGTCTAAACTGGCACCCCTTGATTTTGGAATGAATGGGTCGGATGGAGCGAATGGCATGTGATGACATTAATGTCAGACGATGCGCGTCCTTCCTAAATACATGTAAGTTTTCCTAAATTACATGCTATGTTTATGAAATAGAAATAGCGCGGTAGCTTACGACCAATTATAAGCTAGGGTAGCCTTAAGAGTTCTATTGGAGCAAGTTGAATTATAAGTGCTTCAAAATCAAGTTATGGTAGTATATATACCGCTAAATGTCAAATTGGAGCTAGTTGAATTCGACATGTTTCAAAGTCGCGTGTAATTTTTTTAACTCTTAAATTTTTTCCAAAAAATATATGTAACCCTTAAGGAGTGTGGCGGCCAAAAAACGATTCATGTATACTGCATTCGGAATCCTTCTTTTGCGGTTGCCCGCATGGTCGAAATCTCATGGACGCATCCCGTGACTACGACATGTAACCCTGCGATCGAGCCTGGTGATGACACATGGACCTCACTATTTGGCAACACTGATTGCTCTTCTTTGACGTCTTCGTCTCCATCTCATCCATTCCTCTCCACTCGTCAGTTACACAACACACTCTTATGATTTTTGCTCATGGCTGCATGCTCTTCCGAACCAAGCAAATGGAGGCCATGTCCCGTGAGCCTACTCACACATTCGCGCGTTGCCACCGCCGTCGGAGGAGGATGGAGCTCGCACCGCTGCCGTCGGAGGAGCATCGTGTGTTGCCGAAGAGGAGGATTTGTCCTAACCCTACTTTGATCCGAGTTGAATTTTTCTATGAATTGAGTTGAAATTCCTCCAAATCGAGTATAAATTCCTTGGAATCAAGTTGATTTTTTCAAAGTCTAGTTGAAAATTTTCGATGTGAAAGTTTTTTCAATTATGAACATTTCTGGTTTGAATGTTTTCCGAATTGAAAGTTTACAGATTTGGTTGTTGTATTTATTTTTGAAATCTTTGATAGGGAGGATTGGAGTGGAGAGGGAGGAAGAAGAGGGGGAGCCACTTGGTAGTCCACGTGTCAACCTTAGGGAGCGTCAGCAAGAAACGCTCCCGGGGAGTAACAGTACGTTAGGCGCCCTCTACTGCATTAATTGGTTCAACTATAACCATATCTTAGCATCAGAATTGCAGTTGATTGAATTGTAAATGTTGTAACCATGCGGACAGTATGCCGAGACAGAGTGAACAATGATTTGATGGAGGTACCGTAGCAATTTTACTATAGCAAAACAGTACTTCATGTTGTGACACAAAAGAATAAAGAATAACTGCACAACAGTTATGCCCAATGTACAAAACAGTTTTTGTAACTCACACCCCTTACTTTATTGTCACCCCTTCTTCATGTATATATACATGTACAAGATCAGAATAAAGGCACTATTGGTTTTCTCTCAATCACTTTACAATACGTTATCAGCACCCTGCTCTCACACAAGTAGAAAACAAGAGGTAATGGCACTTTGTGACAATCACAAAAACGTTTTTCTGCAGATCCTCGCTTTAGTTGATTCCCTGCACAAGAACTTGCATGTTCTTCTTGCTCCTCTCCATGAGGAGCCTCCACCACCACGCCCGGCAACCACCACCATCATCGCCACCGGTCATGGCTCACGGCCGGCTCATCGTCGATCCATGGGCGACGCACGACGCCACTCCACCGCAAAAAGGGCCTCGCTATGGACCTTACGGCCCGTCCGCGCATGCCTCGCGCGGCTAACCGTCTTCCGGTCTCGGATCTGCACCCCATACAAGCATCCTCCGCAATGGATGAATTTTCATCCACATAAATCGAAAAAAGGAGGAAGCTCGGCGGCCGGCCAGAGTTCCGCATGGTCGGCAAGATGGCGCGCCGGAGCAGCCGCGATGCTATCTTTTAATTACCTTCTTGCAAACTATCGAAAGAGCATATGGAAATTATTGTCCAACAATTGATTGGTTTGGCTCTAAATTTGATTTTTTTTGCAATACAAAAAACTATTACAGACGGTTCTTACTAAAAAAAATCATATGTGATAGTCTATTTTCACAGACGGTTCTGAACAAGAACCATCTGTGATAATTGACTATCACAGACGGTTATTGTTCAGAACCGTCTCTGATAGTTTTTTTTCACAGACGGTTCAAAAATCGTCTGTAATGACCACATAGTATCACTGATCCATAAAGTCAGACGGTTCAAAAAACCGTTAGTGATTACCTTTTATATAGTAGTGGAAGTAGAGGTTAGAATGGAAGATTATCGAAGAGATGAATCATGTTGGATTGAGTCATGATTATTTGTGTTGTCATCTTCCATTGGATCCAGAAAAGCAAACAATTCTGATTTTTTTTTTCTTCAAAGATGGCACTTTAGGTTTATTAATGTAGCTTAATGGATATGGAAGTTCTCGTTGCTTTGGCGCCAACAGAGAAAGGTAGGGAAGGTCTTGTTGCTTTGGCGCCAACAGAGAAACTTTGAGGTACGTGGAGGTCTAAACTGGCACCCCTTGATTTTGGAATGAATGGGTCGGATGGAGCGAATGGCATGTGATGACATTACTATGTAATGTCAGAGGATGCGCGTCCTTCCGAAATACATGTAAGATTTCCTAAATTACATGCTATGTTTATGAAATAGAAATAGCGCGGTAGCTTACAACCAATTATAAGCTAGGGTAGCCTTAAGAGTTCTATTGGAGCAAGTTGAATTAGAAGTGCTTCAAAATCAAGTTATGGTAGTATATATACCGCTAAATGTCAAATTGGAGCTATTTGAATTCGACATGTTTCAAAGTCGCATGTAATTTTTTTAACTCGTTAAATTTTTTCCAAAAAATATATGTAACCCTTGAGGAGTGTGGCGGCCAAAAAACGATTCATGTATACTGCATTCGGAATCCTTCTTTTGCGGTTGCCCGCATGGTCGAAATCTCATGGACGCATCCCGTGACTACGACATGTAACCCTGCGATCGAGCCTGGTGATGACACATGGACCCCACTATTGGCAACACTGATTGCTCTTCTTTGACGTCTTCGTCTCCATCTCATCCATTCCTCTTCACTCGTCAGTTACACAACACACTCTTATGATTTTTGCTCATGGCTGCATGCTCTTCCGAACCAAGCAAATGGAGGCCATGTCCCGTGAGCCTACTCACACATTCGCGCGTTGCCACCGCCGTCGGAGGAGGATGGAGCTCGCACCGCTGCCGGCGGAGGAGCATCGTGTGTTGCCGAAGAGGAGGATTTGTCCTAACCCTACTTTGATCCGAGTTGAATTTTTCTATGAATTGAGTTGAAATTCCTCCAAATCGAGTATAAATTCCTTGGAATCAAGTTGATTTTTTCAAAGTCTAGTTGAAAATTTTCGATGTGAAAGTTTTTTCAATTATGAACATTTCGGTTTGAATGTTTTCCGAATTGAAAGTTCTGATTTGGTTGTTGTATTTATTTTTGAAATCTTTGATAGGGAGGATTGGAGTGGAGAGGGAGGAAGAAGAGGGAGCCACTTGGTAGTCCACGTGTCAACCTTAGGGAGCGTCGAAGAAAGCGCTCGGGAGTAACGAAGACGTTAGGCGCACTCTTTGCGTTAATTGGTTCAACTATAACCATATCTTAGCATCGAATTGCAGTTGATTGAATTGTAAATGTTGTAACCATGCGGACGATATGCCGAGACAGAGTGAACAATGATTTGATGGAGGTACTGTAGCAATTTTACTATAGCAAAACAATACTTCATGTTGTGACACAAAGAATAAAGAATAAGCACTGTGATTATGCCCAATGTACAAAACAGTTTTGTAACTCACACCCTTACTTTATTGTCACCCCTTCTTCATGTATATATACATGTACAAGATCAGAATAAAGGCACTATTGGTTTTCTCTCAATCACTTTACAATACGTTATCAGGACCCTGCTCTCACACAAGTAGAAAACAAGAGGTAATGGCACTTTGTGACAATCACAAAACGTTTTCTGCAGATCCCGCTTTAGTTGATTCCCTGCACAAGAACTTGCATGTTCTTCTTGCTCCTCTCCATGAGGAGCCTCCACCACGCCCGGCAACCACCACCATCATCGCCACCGGTCATGGCTCACGGCCGGCTCATCGTAAATCCATGGGCGACGACGACGCGTTACTCCACCGGCAAAGGGCCCTCGCTATGGACCTTACCGGCGTCCGGCGCATGCCTCCGCAGCGGCTAACCGTCTTCCGGTCTCGGATCGCACCCCATACAAGCATCCTCCGCGGCGGATGAATTTTCATCCACATAAATCGAAAAGGAGGGGGAAGCTCGGCGCTCGGCGTAACTGGCATGGCGGCGCATAAGCCTGGGCGGGCGGCGCATGCTCCGGCTTTCGGGCAGCCGCAAGATGGCGGCGCATGGCGTGGCCGAAAATAAGCCGGCAAGCATGGCCGCGCGATGGCGCCTTGGCTGGGCGGCGGCTTCAGCGCTCGCCGCGACGCTTGATGGGGCGCGGAGGGCAAGGCGGCGGAGAAGTGCGAGGAGGCCGCGGCCGGCGGCTCAGCGCTGACACGTGCGGCGTAGCGGCAATGGCTGGCATGCGGCGCCTTCCAAAGAGCTTTGCAAAATATTATACCTAACATAAATACCATAATATCACAATTTATGGCACTTTTTGCTACATTTATTTGTACGCTATGCCATACAATAAATTGGTGTTCACCACCAATATTGTGATTATACAGTATTATAAATATAACCACACGTTATATTTAATTTGGGTATATATGTTCATTTGGAATACAATACTCATATTGTTTTCCACATATTTTTGCATTTTATTACAACAATACCATACACATTAATTTACCTCATGTAACTTAATTATTTATGGTGTACTTTTCATGTAGGTTTTAAATGGCTACCAAAGATTTTGAGCCACTCACTATCGATGGTACCAATTACCCTACATGGGCTATGGACTTAAAGATCAACCTCACCACACGTGGGTTGGAAAGGGTGATATTTAATCCTCCCGCAGATCAAATTCCTCCGGATATTGTGAAATATTCCGTTTTAAACATAATACGGAATCACATACATCCAGATTTAAAGGCGGAATATCTGTATGAGGAGAATCCACTTACTTTATGGATAGCCCTCAAAAATAGATATGAACAACAGAAAGCTGTTATCTTACCAGAGGCTAATCATGAATGGGCACATCTTAGACTCCAAGATTTCAAAACAGTTGGAGACTATAACCATGCCCTTCATACTATTTGCTCCAAACTGCGTTTTGTGAGAAGGAACCAACAGATGCGGATAAAATAGAGAAGACTCTCTCTACAATGCTCCCATCGACAGGTCCTACACAGCAGCAATGGCGTGCTACAAATTACCAAACTTATTTTGATCTTATGCATACTTTACTTCAGGCAGAAAAACATGCTGAACTTCTTTTAAAGAATAATCAGCAACGTCCCATCGTGGCTGCTCCACTTCCTGAAGTTCATGCTAATCAAAATAACAATAAGTTCAATGGTTCAAAAGACCATTCAAAGAACTTTAAAGGTAAACACAAACGCAACATGAAGCAAAAACCAAGTGGATTCAAGAAAGGTAAAGGCAATTTTGGTAAGAAAATTGACAAAAAGGAGATTTGTCAAAAGTGTGGTTGCTACAACCATCCTACCAAGAAATGCCACACTCGAAGCATCTTGTGAACCTCTACCTCCAGTCTTTGGCTCAAGGCAAGAATGCTCAATGAAGAGATTTGAAGCACACTTCAATCTCACATCCAACGATGATGAAACCGGATGTTCTCAAAAGTTCATTCAAGAACTCAAAGACACATGTGCCTCTACAAAGAAGGATGATCTCATGTGCACCGAGGACACACTTGAAGAATTTCATTCTCACGACATGCTTGGAGATCTCAATTAGACTCCTAGTTCCATAGCTACTAAGTACTTTTATGTTGTAATATAAATAATGTTGTCATCTATATTGTAAGCTTGTATGCTACAATCATATATCGAACATATTCGATATTGCAAAATAAAGTTTGTATGTATTCTATATATTACTTCAAGAATTTCATTAAATTCATTTCTTTGTGTATATAGATTTTGGAGTCAATCCAATGGAGGAGGAATTATGCCTTGTGGATAGCGGTACCACAAACTCTATACTTAGGGACACAAAATATTTCCTAACCCTTACAAGGAGAAAAGGAAATATTTTAACAATCGCTGGACGCGATGCAACGATAGTAGGCTCTGGTCGCGCTTCTATCACTCTCCCTATGGGTACACAATTGGAGATTGAGGATGCACTCTTGTATCCCGATTCAACACGTACCCTACTTAGTTATAGAGATATCCGTCAGAATGGTTTCCATATTGAAACCCAAAGTGACAACAAAGATGAATATCTCCTCTTAACCAAAAACAACGGATATGGCAAACAAGTACTAGAGAAAATTCCATCTTTAAACTCCGGATTGTACTATACATACATCAAATCCGTTCAACATATTGCGTACAAAATAATTTTCCAAAATACTAATACATTCCAAACATGGCATGATCGCCTTGGCCACCCAGGCATTGGAATGATGAGGAAAATTATTAGCAATTCTATTGGTCATACATATCTCAAAATAAAATTTTCGGAATCCTCAGATTTTGTGTGCACTTCCTGTGCAACCGGAAAATTAATTTTAAGACCCTCTTATCTTAAAATCAGAGCTGAACCACTTAAATTCTTTGAACGCATTCAAGGAGATATATGTGGTCCTATACAACCATTGTGTGGATCATTCAGGTACTTCATGGTTCTCATTGATACATCTACTAGATGGTCACATGTGTGTCGTTTATCCACACGAAACCATGCATTTGCTAAATTAATTGGTAAAATCATCCAATTACGAGCACATCATCCTGAATATCGAATTCAATCAATTCGAATGGACAATGCTGCTGAATTTTCATCCTATGCCTTCAATGATTATTGTATGGCTCTTGGGATACAAGTTCAACACTCTGCTCTATATGTTCATACACAAAATGGTTTAGCGAATCTCTTATCAAGAGAATCAAGCTCATTGCACGACCATTACTACTGATTGCAACTTACCAACATCATGTTGGGGTCATGCGATCTTACACTGGCGACTTAATACAATTGCGCCCAAGCGCATATCATAGCACTTCCTGCTACAATTAGTACGTGGAAATCCACGGATATTTCCCATCTGCGAAAGTTCGGTTGCGCTACATACGTCATCGATCTCACCACCGCAAGCGTACCTCAATGGGACCGCACAGAAACTTGGGATCTATGTTGGGTATAAATCACCGTCAATCATAAAATACCTCGAACCCCTAACGGGGACCTGCTTTCTGACCAGACAGACGATTGCATATTCAATGAGGAGAATTTCCCGGCATTAGGGGGAGACAATAAGTACCAAACTGAATGCCAAGAAATTAATTGGAATGTTCAAGGCATTCCTGCCTCAGACCCACGTACTACAGAGACTGAACTTCAAGTTCAGAAAATTATTCATTTGCAAAACATTGCAAATAATCTGCCAGATGCATTACTGATTATAAAGGTGTCACAAAATCCTATAATCCTGCCAGAAATGTGCCTGAAAGAGTGGAGGTACCGAAAAATACCACTCAACTTCCAGTTCAAAATAAGATGGGGAGAAGTACGGCACAAATGGCGGATAAAGCTTCTAACAAGCAACAAAGGAAACAAAAGAATGTAAATACAGATCAACCTCAAGTTGATAGACACCAAAGGATCCTTGAACCCAGATCAACAGTACACTCAATCACTGATCCTGGGACATCGAAATACCCCGACTCAAATGTTTTGGGAAATAACATTGAGTCACCAGGGGTCCAAGAAATTTTCACTAACTATAATGATTCTAGAGAATCATATGATCGTAAGACTACAATTGTCGACATTTATTTCTCCACAACAATTGCAAACAACCTTCAAAATGATCCAGATCCTAAGACCATGGCAGAGTGCAAGCAAATACTGGAATTTGGAACCAATGGAAGGATGCAATTCAAGCGAGTTAGCCTAGCTTAATAAAAGAAATGTATTCACCAATGTGATACATACACCTCCCAAAGTATTCCCTGTCGGTTTTAAATGGGTTTTCGTCCGCAAACGGAATGAAAACAATGAGGTGGTGAGATACAAAGCAAGGCTTGTAGCACAAGGGTTCACGCAGAGACCGGCATTGATTTCAATGAAACATATTCTCCAAGAATGAGTGGAATAACATTCCGATATTTAATCTCATTGGCGATTAAAAATCATCTAGCTTTTCGGTTGATGGATGTAGTATTGCATATCTTTATGGGTCACTCGATTCGGACATATACATGAAAGTTCCCGATGGAATTTCAATTCCGAATCCAAACGCAAATCGCAATATGTATTGTGTAAAGTTGAACAAGTCTTTATACGACTTGAAACAGTCGGGTAGAATGTGGTACAACCGACTAAGTGAGTTCCTAACAAAAAGGGATACTCCAACAATGATGATTGCCCATGTGTATTCATAAAAAGATCCTCAACATGATTTTGTATTATATCTGTGTATGTTGATGATCTTAATATCATTGGTAACACACAAGATATAGATGAAGCACGCAATCATCTTAAGACGGAATTTGAAATGAAGGATTTGGGTAAAACCAAATTTTGCTTAGGTATACAACTTGAGCACCTTCATACAGGCATTCTAGTGCATCAATCAGCCTATGTCCAGAAAATATTGGAGAAATTCAATATGGACAAAGCATATCCATCGAAAACCCCCATGGTTGTTCGATCTCTAGACAGGGAGAAAGATCCATTTAGACCCCGAGATGTCAATGAAGAGCTATTGGGACCCGAGGTTCCATATCTCAGTGCTATCGGAGCGCTTATGTACCTTGCAAATTGCACCCGGCCGGATATTGCATTTGCGGTAAATCTACTTGCTAGATCTGGCTACTCCAACCAAAAGACATTGGGTAGGAGTGAAGAATATCCTTAGATATCTTCAAGGCACTAAAGATCTCGGTCTATTCTTTCAAAAGAATAATAATATGGATTTAATAGGATATACAGATGCTGGCTATTTATCAGATCCCCATAATGCCAGATCTCAAACAGGCTTTGTGTTTTTACACGGTGGAACAGCCATTTCTTGGAAGTCTTCGAAACAGACCCTAGTGGCTACATCCACTAATCATTCTGAAATAATTGCATTATATGAAGCATCACGTGAATGTGTATGGCTTCACAGAATGATTAATCACATACAACAGTCATGTGATATAGGTGCTATTTCATCACCTACCATTATCTACGAAGATAATGCTGCTTGCGTTGTTCAAATGCAAAAGGGTTACATAAAGAGCAATATCACAAAACATATTGCACCTAAACTATTTTACCCACATGAATTACAAGAGAGTGGGGAAATCACTATTCTGCAAACTAAGTCTTGTGATAACCTCGCAGACTTATTTACCAAGTCATTACCAACTTCCGCATTCCAAAAATGTATTCATGGAATTGGTATGCGAAGACTACGTGATTTGCAGATGTCAGGGGGAGAAATCTCCTAAGACTTAACCCGTTCAGATAAAATATTGTACTCTTTTCCTTTATGAGTTTCTCATCAAGGTTTTTAATGAGGCAATATGACAATGTAATCATTAATATATCTCTTTTCCTCACAGGGGTTTTAGGAGATATGAACAGATATATGCCATCTCAACTTTTCTCCTTAAATTTTCCCACTGGGTTTTAAAGGAGTTTTTCATGGCATATCTATTCTATCGGTTCTCCTCATATTTTTCCTACAGGGTTTTTGGAGGAATTTTTTTTAAAAGATGATGAATTAGAAGATCATATGAAGACACATTGGTCAAGGGGGAGTGTTGTGACACAAAAGAATAAAGAATAACTGCACAACAGTTATGCCCAATGTACAAAATAGTTTTTGTAACTCACACCCCTTATTTTATTGCCACTCCTTCTTCATGTATATATACATGTACAAGACCAGAATAAAGGCACTATTGATTTTCTCTCAATCACTTTACAACACTTCACATCCTCTTCATTGACTTCAATCCATCGAATAAGAACTACTTTTGAAATTTGAGTTACCAAAAAAAATTGTGCAAGAGATCTTCCCTCCTAAAATGTAGTGTAACATCACGCAAGGCCCATAGCACAACACCGATGTATGTGTTTATACACGTATATAGACACCTCTAATTAAATTTAGAGAAGAATGTATATGTGTGTGTGTATACACGCCTTTCTGTGTGTTTATATCCTATGCATAACATATATTTAATTTGGATATTGAAGCTGATTGCATCAGTTACTTTGAATTGGCCAAACTAAATCACTAATGACATGCTGAGCGAACTACTGGCGCTCGCGTTGTACGCCGTCTGAGTTACATCCAACGGCTCACACAGGACAGGAGTCCTATGCATGTTGATTCACTCGGGGGCATGGGCATGGCCGAGGAGCGAGGACCCACATACAACTTGATCTCCTGGTGAGTATACAACAAAATCATTTTCGGTTTCCGGCAAAATTTGGTGCCTACTGCCTACTCTACGCAGAAAGAAAATTGTACGGGTCTTAAAATGGTTGGTTATGCTGCGCAAAATGAAAGCTGCACAGATCTTAAAACGCTTATGCCTTGCCCCCGCTCTCTCAATTCCTAACTAAATAGCAAGGCCTATATTCATGGCAAGGACACTAGCTTACTGATCTCATATATCCGTCGATCATTCTCTCTGTTATATTTGCAATTCGTTTGGGCCTGAAGGAACTTCAACTACGGGCCGGCGGGCAAGGCCCCCTGGGCTTCGACCCGGCCGTGGCGTCACTGGATCGAGCCTAGCTTCGATGTTAAACCTTCGGGCTTGTTTGGATGGGCCGGAATGGACCTACATTCCGATCCATCCACGTGGAAGCAATAGCTACGGGCCAGATCATCCATCAAACACGGATTGGGAATAGCCTTTGGTCCATGCAAACGAGGCCCATTTATTTCCTTGCCCTTGCGGGCCGAACCGGCAGCCACAAGTAGCGAGTCTACGACCTTTCTGCCAACTCTGACGTTATGATGATGATGATTCCTTTCCTTTCTGCCAACTCTGACGTGATGATTCCTTCCTTTCTTCATTCTAATGAAAGAAGAAACAAAGCCATGTAACTGACATCGGAGGGATGCGGATCAAATTACCCAAAAGAAATTTCAAGTCTTGAGAAATAAAACAGATCGACTATACTTCTTTATTGGAGGAGCTTGAGAAAATCAAGTTACAAATATGACTCTGCATACATATCACCGATCACTCGGGCTGCTGACATAGCATACACCAAATTTCAATTATCAACAAGCCAAGCAAGCAAGTCTGAACTCTAAATGATCAACTCAAAAAAAAAAAACTTAGGAAACACCAATACAGTCATACATATACAGACAGAGAGGGCTTCTTCACATGGTCCACGAAAACAACAGATTAACAGGAATTTGCATCACCAACAGTACACAAGGAGGAAATAAAAACATAAACAAGAATTGCAGCTCTCAAACTAGAGATATAAGATATTCCACAGCAGTGCAAGGCAGGCACTAGTACCAGATCAATCGTCCTGCGGTTCCTGCATCTAGAAAAGAAGAAGAGAAGCGTGTTATTTTTTAAAATAAAAAAAAGAGAAGCATGATGTTAGCATGTTATAAAGCAATATGAAGGGACAACTTGATGAATTAGCAGCTAGTAGGACTCGCCTTGAGCAGTTGTTGAGAGTAGTTTCTCTCTACTTGGTGATGGCATAGACGGCATAGATGATCCCTGGGATGTAGCCCAGGAAGGTAAGCAAGAGGCAGATCCAGAACTCATGCTGCAAAATCAAGCAAGCAATTAGAATTTAGCACTTCTTACACCCATCAGACTAGCTATGCGCAGAGCAAGCAAAAAAAAAAGTAGATTAGAAAGAAAAGAAAGGAGAGGAGAGGAAAGAGTTTTGTGTTGATAGGTAATTAATTAGCTAGGTACCCCGCATCCGAACTTGAGGAAGACGCCGAGGGGCGGGAGGATGACGGCGATGAGGATGTCGATGCAGTTGGCCGTGCCGTCCGCCATGGTGGATCTCCTCTTCCGATCCTGGTGATCACCTTTTTCTCTTGGTCGATATTGAAGCGACTAGTAGTAAAGTAAAGTATGTAGGAGGAGTGTTGGAACAAGCTGTGTATCTGGTCAGTCAGGTTCCCTTGGATTTATAGGTGGGGAAAGAAAAGAAGTGGCACCTGGCACGTGTGGGCCAAACGATGGGCGACGCGTTCATGCCGCGTACTACACTACAGTGCGTATTATTTCTACTTGCCTCGTCTGCTCGGATCACTCGACCCGACCATTTGCTAATTTTCCTTAGCTGCTAAGCCAACCCCTCGCTAGAAATTAGAGTTCTACACGGATCCCCTCCCTCTTCTGTGCTGTAACGCAGGGGACTACGGGACTACGAACAGTATTTAATAGTAGTTTTATAGTAAATACAGTACAAACAGTAAAATATTTACGGTAGTGAATACCATCGTAGAATGATTGATTTAAATTTTTACTTTTCAATAGCATCGTAGATACTCCGTATTAAACCATTGGCCATTGTATATTTTCCATTGCCGCTTCCACGCGGTCTGCTTGGCGATTTTGTTTCCTTGGGAGTTTGGGTGTGTGAACTCCGTGGCCTTTTTGCGTCACAGCCAAGTGATTTATCACCACGCTACATGCATGTGCCTCTCTGATATTTCGTGAATAATTTGCACGTACTCGCCTGTACATGTGAAGACCGAGCCAAGCACGCACGTTACGATTTGCAGAAAATTCACTACGCGTGCCGTCTTTGACTCCCAGCCATTCCATCGTACGTGCGGCGCATGGATTGGTCCGCGTCGAAAGGAGAGCTATCTGGAATTCTAGATGCAGACGACGAGTCGTGATCGAACACGTCGCCGCTATTAGTCTGCTATTTCTAGTACTACCGACCACTGTAATAGTAGGAGTCCTTCGCCGTCATCTGATTGCCCCCTGTGCAAGGGAAGCTTCTGCCCTGAAGCGTCCATGACCATTACTTAGCCTAGTCCAGATGTCGTGTCATTTTCATGCTCAGTTGGCCAAAAGAAAATTCCAAATAGAACATCACGCACTCGAATTTGCACAATGAAATGTTTCGAACATGATTTTGATCTAGCGAGTCATTAGCTACAGAGTCAGGCTTCTTTTTTTTTTAAAGTCGGTAGCAGCACACATCCTCCTGAGGAAGAGCAGCACATTTACAGAGCTAATCTACCTACCTGAAGCTCTCTCACACTAGTACACAACAATGGAGATCCTAGGACTCCTTGCCAGGCACAGGCAGCATTCCTCGTTGCGAAGGGAAAGAAAATGTAGGCTGCTGGGAAATTCTTCCCGATTAGAACAAGCAGCAGCAGCTTGTTCAACAAACTTCCTCCTCAGGTTTGCAGTTACCACTCGAGAGCTTTTGCCCAACATTGGAATCACAGGGATTGGAGACTTTCGTCTCTTTCTATTCTATCCTCTTCTTCAACCTGTCGGTATCATCATTAGTTGTGCTTTACCTTCAGATGTAAGGTTTGCACTCCTAGGCACCGCTATTTTCTATTACAGCTTCTTCAAGTCATTTGTGCTCCTGCCTCCTAGAAACAGCTATGATCAATTAAAGTTCTATGATGATAAATAAAATATTCAGTGGGAAGACAAAAGTTAGTACAGTAAATATTCAGTAGGAAGACAAAATTTAGTACAGTAAATGGAGTTCTACGATGATTAATGGTCAATATGTGATCTTTTTCTCACCTGGAATTAAGCTCCTCCGTTGCATCAATAACCCCAACTTCTTCACTAGGTACGACATCTACAACAGGCTCATACAGGTACCATTCCTTCCTCTCCCTGATACAGAAAAAGGAAATGCAAAAGCAAGCTAAGTTCAAGACCAAAGAGTAGTAACTATAATAATTCAACAAAGTAAACATTATAAGTTGCAAAAATTCCCTGCCTTAGTCGTTTATGAATGGACAACAAATGATGTGATCACAACCAAACTATAAAAGTAAAATTAGCGTATCAAGCTTTCAACAGAACAGATATTACCGAATGACACTTCCTTTGCTGCCGAAATACTTGAACAAGTCCAATGCATTGTTCGTGGCTTTACTGCAAAAACATGGTCACAGCAATTTGAAAATAACAAATAGAACATGCAAAGAAGGGATGGGATGTAGTTTGAATATTTTCATTACTCCTACAGTTCCACTAAAAATTAAAGTTAAACTACAAGACACTTGCACGAACCTATTTGAAGCAAATTCTGGCGCTTGCCTTCCCTTCTTTGATAATCTAGCTTCTCTCATAACAGAAACTCTTTGGCTAGCAATCTGCAATATCATGTGATATTTCTTAATATTTGCCAACCAAAGACGTTGTTTAATGAAAGTTTAACCACATATGTGTGAAGGAACAAAAGCCAAAAATTTGCATGTTCTTCTTCAAAGCCATCAGAGCAATTTCATGAATTTGTGAACTACAAATAGCAGGGGAAAGTATATCTAACCTCATAAAACTGCTCACGGATGGAGACAGCTATTGCAGGCTGCACATCACAGCAAGACTTTGTAAAAGCAAAACAAAGTTACAGAAAATATTACACATGTATTTACAGAAAAAAAATGTGCCGGTAAGAAATTTCCATAACTAGAAACTATGCATAGAATCTCACCAAGTATTTAAAATTCCATCTGCAGTGCAAGACATATATAAATAACAGTAAATTGAACCAAATTTCAGAACCAACAAAAATACAGAAGGTGATAGTAGCAACTACTATCCAATCCTTAAAATAGAGCAGTCAAATTGGGGCCCCATAGGCACATAAATTAAAAAGAGTTTTTTTTTACATAAATTAAAAGAGCTATTTACATAAATTAAAAGGTTCAAAAAGAAGTTTCAATTTAGCGGAGTAGCATATAAATCGATAGCATGTACATTGAGTCAAATATTACCAACAAAAAAATGTGCAACGAAATCATACATGCTTATCTGTATGTTTCAGTGGTTCAAAGGGGAAGGGGACACGGGAGGTATTGACATTTGTACACAGGCTTAATAAATATGCAACAATTTTCTCATCCCATATCAATTACAATTTAGAGGGAATTCTCAGTGTGTAAATAGGGACGGGGTGTCAAGGAAAACACCATTCCTAAAGATGACGCTTTAATTGAATTAAGGGTTCCAAAAGGAAAATGCACTAAGCTCTTCAGGAATTCAAGATTTGAAGGCATACCCCAAGTCCCAACTTCAGGATCTGTAATGTTCAAATCGTCACATAATGTCCTTGCAAATTCCTCAGGATCACTTTCAAGGCTGCCTATATCCTGGTATTTGAAAGTTGATTTAAAGCCACAAAAAGTTACGGAGTAGTTAAATAACACATTCGAACAACTCGATAAGTAAAGAAACACTCTACATCAACAAGAGAATTCATGAAATCTACAAATGTACACTTACCCACAAGAACTGATCTCTAACTAAAGTATTGTTCACTCGGAGGTCAATCTGCATATTCACCATAGCTGTCACTTCACTACAATCCATTGATGTGATTGAAACAAAAGATAATGAAACAGTATGCAAATCTGCAACAAGTAGCCAGAGAAGCAAACCTTGAGGGGCACAATCTTCTCCCTGATCTGCATCTCCTGCCCCTCGTAAGAACGGAATTCAGCCAATTGCCCCCTTTCTGGAACACATAAAAAAAACAACATACTAAGCGATAAAGCTGTAAAATTGTAGGATACATATATCAACTAATCTTTATGTCCTGAGGAAGATAGAACGCAAAGGGAAGCAAGCAGAGAAAGAGTGGTACCTGGATGGACTGGAGCATATGGGGGACGAAGTTGGCCAGCAGCTTGAGGTCCTTGGCCGTCCTCTTGGCGAAGCTGATGATCTCCGAATCGGGATCTGCCCGGGCAAGAAAGACTGGATTGGAACAGAGGAACCCAAAGAAAGAAAGAAGCGAGCGAGCGAGCGAATGGGAGACGGAGACAGGACAAGAAGTGAAGAGGCGAGGATACCGCGGGGGTTCCAGGTGAAGGCGTCCCTGTAGTGCTGGCTGTCCACCTCGACGTCGACGCGTATCGGCACCAGGTTGTCCCTCGTCGGCCTGCACAGCAGCACAGGTGGATGAATTCATCCGCTTCCATCCCCAATCGATCCAGGGTTCCCAATGGAAGTGGATTTCTTGAGAGAGAGAGAGAGAGAGAGAGCTTACATGCGGAACTTGACAGTGGAGGACCTGGAGGCGCCGAGGCTCACCGTGTTCATCTCTCCCGCCGGCTATACTGTACGCTTGCGCCGCCGTGGTTGGCTATTCAGATTTCAGATCCCAAAATCTAACATGGACTTGCATTTGGGCTAATGGACTATGGTGACAAGGCCCATGGGCTCTACAGGTATTTCGGCTTCCTTATTTTTAGATGGAAAAAATCTACTTACCCCTTGGTCGTCTACTAAACCAAATAAGGTATTATGCCCAATGAACTCTGAAAAATCGTCTAAATAATCCTTAAGACAGTTTTAGATGTGGTTTTGAAATGATGTGGTGATGACTCAGCAGATTAAAATTAAAAAATATTACAAAAATAGCCCCACATGTCACTGAGTGAACATCCTGCCTCATGACTATGACAAGTAGACCCCATTGTTTAAATATTTTTTAAGCTGCAGTCATAGCTGTCGTTAGACACGTGGCAAAGCTCGGGAGGTATAACCACTCTACTTTAGGGGTTTAGAATCGTTGGCTGCATATACTGTGTCAGAAGTCTAGAATTCCTGTTAAAAAAAAAAAAAAGTCTAGAATTGCATTGTGGTGGTGCCCTGAGAGGTGGTGTACTAGCTACCTGGTGGTTTCTTTCTTGGTCACAGATGATTTACACGACAATACAGTATCTGTTTTTGCTGGCAACACACGTCTTTCTCTCTAGGCAACAACAATCCACGTGTTTCCTTCTTTGTGACAGCTGATTACACGAGAACGCAGCGTTTGTTTAATTTGTTGGCAACACACATCTTCCTCTCTAGCTAGGTCTATGTCGTATGTTACACACGGCAACGCAAGAGTGTATATACCTAGCGCGTATAAAAGTGAGGAAATCAGACATCGATTCACAATCCCCCTCTCTGCTTGGGCACATAATTTGGCCGTCCTGGTGCACGTACAAGTGTTTATGTTTTAGCCTCTTCTACTTGTAGGATGATGTGGATAGCGGCGAACGAAAATGTATGTAGATTTGCATAATTTACATGCATATATATATATATATACCATCCATGGCCACTCTCGTAGAAAAAACAATTACATATTCTAGGCATATCCTGTTCTTTACTGTATACCCTCTGCCAATTTTTGTACGATTTAACTAATATATCTCGAGCACGCAAAAAGCAATCATCTCAACCTAGCTAGCCCCGACAAAAGGAGCAAATAAAATGAATGAAATCCACGCACACCGTAGGAAAGGTCGTCCTGATCGATCAATTAATGAAGCACTTATCCGCCTTTGCAATTCTCAATTTCTTCACACTTGTCAGGAATAACCTATCCAAAAATAAAAAGAAAAATGCAATGATTCAAAAGAGTTTGTCAAAGATTCCTAGTCCAAGTTTGTTCCCCTAAAGTATTAATTCTAAGTAATTTGTGCTTGAAAAAAAAGAGAGAGAAAATAATAAGTTAGGAGGTCAGAATTAAGCCTTACTCCCATGGTACGTCCCCGACCATCATCCAGTCCCCCTCCTGGTCTTCGTATGTGAGAACATGACGAGCCTGCTGCTTGTCCCCAAGAACGACTTGATGACCATCCATGACATCAGGATCTAGATCAATTAAACAAACCAAACATTTCAACACCCAACAATAATACTACCTTCTTTGAGATGCAGCGCACACAATTAATAATATTACAAATAATTAATATATGTGCAGCACTACAGCATAGAAGAAAGATGAAGAAACTAATATGGTGCGTGAGTAATTTGGTGTGATGATATGATTGCTACGTACATGTGATGGAGGCCTTGAAAATGCGGCCGAGCTGGGCGAGGAGGCCGTCGTAGCCGCCCAGCAGCAGCAGATCCAGCTTCCGGCCGATGGGGACGCCCTCCATGTACACCTTCACGAACAGTGACCGCTGTCCATGGCCACCGCTGCCTCTCTGGTACGCCGCCGCCGTCTTCGCCGTTGCCGTTGCCGTCGTCGTCGTCAGGGCGCTCCTAAGAAACGGTTTGATCGGCGGCCAGTCAGACACTTGGAGGTCCCTAGCACCCGTTGATATATGTTGCAGGGATATCGGTCGAACAATGTAAATGATGAATAGCAAGTTAAAGCATAAAACTTTTGAGAATTGCACCATGTTTATGAATGCCAGGTTGATGGCATATGTGTACTGCAAACCCAAGAACATATATAGAGCGGAGCGCTACGCAAGATCAACATCCTAGAAATTAAACGGCTATATCCATCTAATTTTGGAGGACAGATTAAAAAACAAGATCAAACAGAAGAACAACTTGAACCATAAGTTACAATATTCAGGGTGCAATTAACATATACTTGCATGTCGAGAGAAGAAAAGTTGCTGAGATTATAAAAGCTAGTCTGCAGATCGACACCTTGGAGTAGAAGGGGTGCTGTTGTCAGTCTGGATGGAGGAGCACGAGAGGCTGAGCCCGAGGTGAAGATCCGTGTTGAGGTCTCCCCTGATCGCCGGCCGATAACCGGACGACGCCGTGGAGCGCGCCGGCAGCGGCGGTTGGCCGCTGCAGCTATCCATGGAAGAAGAAGGAGAGTCACTAGTCTTGCACTCCATCAGATGTGGAGCCAACGACTCCTCTTTCTTCTTGCTTGCTATTTATCTACTTGTCAAATTTACAGTTTAGACAGTATTCTAGAAAGAAAAAAAAAACCGAGGGATCTGAAGAGAGAGAGAGAGAGATGAACATAGTAACTAGTAGCAGCAAGAAAGCCAAAAGGATTGAGTTCTATATACGAGCATAAAGTGATCGAAACGCCATTAGATAAAGGGGCGCAAGCTTGCAGCAACAAGAAAATGTCAGTAGTACTAAAATTAAGCTGGCTTCAGTCGTCGTAATCGTCTGTGACCTTTCCGTTTCTTCCTTTGATGCGGATTAATGGCGTTAAGTACGTGTACACATGGCTGGCTAATATGGGGAGTAGTAATAAACATGTACCGCCTGATCTAGGCAGGGCTCCCGTGACAGTGGAAAATGTTGGGTTGTTACGGGGCGCACTCGAGTGCAGGCAATGTGACTAGCCACCTCCGAGATCTCCTGTGGCTGTGAGCCCCGGCCCCATGCATCGGCATTGCCGTTCATCAATCTGCCTAGCTCCACCAACCAACATATATTCCTATCATTCCTTCTTGTAATCCATGCATATCACCGTATCACAAACTCACTTGCATATGTATACTGACAAATTCTTACAAACATGTATGTACTAGTACTAGTTTCAAAAGAAAAAAAGAAGAGTTTTCTTTTCAATAAGAAGAAAATAGTTTAGAGATCCATGATACAGATCTCCTTGTGGACACTTACGCAATTAATCCTATATGTGTGTCTTTGATTTGCACCCACACGCCTAGCAAACCTAGTACGTGTAGCCTTGGTGGATCATACATACACGGCTGAACAAGTTCCACATGTACATGTCAAGAGGGGAGGGACGACTGGTTTCGCAAGGCGGAGACATACATCAAGGCGACAAGTGTAGAGGCCATCAAGCTCGGTTTAGCCCCGCAGCGACAAATTCTTGCTGCCTCCTGGCCGGCCGGATCCCCCTCAACCGCCAAGACACCGCGCGTGCCAATTGGGGATGGGGCAACCTCCCATGTCGCTGGAGATGGGCAAGGCGGAGTGTTGCACCCCGCAGCTGCACCGGGTGGGTTGGTCTTTAATAACCCCGCCCCCATGCCAACACATTAGGAACCCCCACCCCGTCGCAAGTGCAGGACCAGCATGGTGGCCTCTATCGATGGCTGCCTAGACATGGAGGAGCAAGAAAAGGAGTGCGATGGGTCGGTAGTCCAGCCCCTTTGGGGCCAAGAGAAGGGGTGGGTCGGGCTTGCCACATATCAACACCCCCGGCAGGGTATGGTGGCAACGCAAGTCTACTCTAACCACGCAACCATCATGAATGTCGGTCCCACGGGTGTAGTGCTCGAACAATAAAGCCAGCGGGGTGGCGAGCACCAAGTGGAGGACCATCTCTTCAGCACACCTGAGGAGCCACTCCTCGCCGCCCCGGTATCGGCCCCGGCCAAGATCACTCGATCACCGGGGTGGTTCGACCTCACAGCCGTTGGGCGCAGTGTGCGCCTAGCTCAAAAAAGGCGTACCGGGATCATGCTTCACAGGGCATAGGAGACTCTAGCCCACAAGATGGGGATGTTGCCGAAAGGAGCAAGCCTCAATGAAGATGCCCTTGTGGATTACATGAGATCCTTCGACGCCCCCCTGACCCAACAAGCCATCGCTTCGCTTTCCAGTCTATTCAAGCTAGACTGCCACCTTACATCACAAGTGGATGACGCTCTTATTGATCATGGAGGCCTCAGTATGCCAGAGCGGAAGGGTTAGATGACGCACATACTCGGGAGGGAGCCGCTCCACCCCTAGTCGACGCCAGCCCAGGCATCCCAGCAACCGGCCTTGGGCGGCCTAGGCGAGCCGGTGCCAGACTTCGATGACAACGACCATCACCACTGCCATGATCGAACATAGTCCCCCGCTTTTTCCAAATTGTCATCTATGTCTATTTGTGTTTTTGTTGTAGGTCACCTAGCTCATGCTCAAGAAAGAACTTTGGTACCAGCGAACAAGTGTGCTCCGATATCCGCAGGTGTTTCTGTGAGATACCTCCTCAGCCCCTCTCTTCGGGTCTTCGTTGCTCCACCCGCCCCCTCGTTCGACAGCAACACGCCACCCTACCCCTCTCTTCAGTTCGCCTTTGCTTCAACCATCCTGGTTGGACTGAACATGACTGCCCCAAGCTTCGGACTCACCTCAACCACAAACCACTGCCACCCGTCCCTCCCCTTCACGATTGACTCCGAGGCTCCTCGCTGCCATGACCTAGATGATCTGGAGAGCTTAGCGCCATACAAAAATTGTGACTAGACCAAAACCTCAACGCCATCTGCTGGAATGTCCGCGGCCTCAACACGTCGGCTAGACGAACAACAGTTCATGAGACTCTATCATCCACCACCTGCCACCTAGTTTGTTTACAAGAAATGAAGCTTCAAACGGCCGACCAAGCGCTAGCTTACTATATTGGAGGACACAGACTACACAACTTCGCGTAGAGGCCAGCCTCTATCACACGAGGTGACATCCTTCTTCTGTGGAACAACGACCACATTGTAGTCAAAGCCATCCAGGTAGAGGAACGCAGTCTGTCAGCGATGGCACAAATCAAGGATTGTGGCATGGTTTTCCACCTCACAGTGGTCTCTGACCCATCTCGAGACAAAGACAAGCTGGCTTTCTTGCAAGAACTCAAGTCCCTTCGACTACCAGCGGCCGCAAAATGGCTTGTACTCTATGATTTCAATCTGATCTACAGGGCGAGTGATAAGAACAATGACAACATTAACCAAGCAAGGATGGGCCAGTTTAGGGGCACCCTAGATGCCTGCGAGCTCAAAGACATCCACCTGCAAAAACAGAAAGTACACGTGGAGCAACGAACGGGGGAATCCAACACTTGTCAAGCTGGACAGAGTCTTCTACAATCAGGCTTGGGATGTCCACTTCGAAAACAACATTGTACATGCCCTGCCTACTTCACTTTTGGAGCACTACCCTCTTCTCCTGTTGAACGGCACATGTATGAGGCAAACGACTAGCTTTCGCTTCGAGAATTTTTGGGTCAAGATACCAGGCTTCAAGGAAGTCGTCCAACAAGTGTGGACATCGAACAACCACCACAGAGCCGTGACATAGGCTCAACCAGAAATTGGTCACAATGGTAGCAAAGTTACGGGCTTGGAGTAGGAAGCTTTTCTCATAGGCAAAGCTTCAGCTACACATGGCCCTAGAAGTAATTCTTCGACTCGATATAGCCTAGGAAAGCAGAACACTATCGTCACCAGAAAGGGGTCTCAGACTGGGTCTCAAGAAAAGAGCGACAACTAGAAATTGGTCACAATGGCAGCAAAGTTACCGGCTTGGAGCAGGCAGCTTTTCTCGTAGGCAAAGCTTCAGCTACACGTGGCCCTAGAAGTAATTCTTCGGCTCGATATAGCCTAGGAAAGCAGAACACTATCGTCACCAGAAAGGGGTCTCAGAGTGGGTCTCAAGAAAAGAGTGATGGGGCTGGCAGTGATAGAACGCTCCAGGACTTCCTCAAATATGTCAAAAACCATACAATGTGGTTGCAAAAGTCCAAAACCCCGACGCTCTTCCTCAAGCTAGACATAGTGAAGGCGTTTGACACTGTGCGCTGGGACTACCTCCTGAATCTCCTCCAAAGAAGGGGTTTCCCCTCCATATGGAGGGACTGGCTTGCGGCCTTGTGGTCGACAGCCTCCTATAGAGTCTTCTGCAATGGCATTCCCGGAAGCACCATCAACCACGGTAGGGGTCTGTGGCAAGGAGACCCGCTATCCTCTTTTCTCTTCATCTTGGCAATCAATCCTCGACAAACACTGTTCAGAAGAGCAACAGAAGGTTCACTTGGAACATCGCCGTGACCGCCTCCACACGCTCAGGACTTCGCTCTAAGTGGATGACACAGCTATCTTCATCTCTGATGAACCCGAAGGTCCTTGTTTGTTGGTCCGATCTTTCGATGAGAACGATAAGTTCGGTAGTCGTCGCTCAACTCTCACGATCCTGCCTAGAACACGCAAGGCTCAAAATCACGCAATCGCTGAACTGCTCGATAAGTCGTTATCAGCCGTGCACGAATACCGAATGACCTAATCACGAAGATCAATTCCTTAATACACCGAAGAAGCAAGCAAGAACGAGGTAAAAAGCAATCTGAATTACAAATATATGATTGAGTTCAAAAGGTGGGATTCCGCAAGAGGTCCTTTACGGTTGGTCTAGCCGACACAAGCGAAGAACGATAGTTTTCACAATGGAGAAACTAATCAAACGAAGTCCGAGAAAACTAGAGGGGTGCAACCTCCTTATATAGGGAAGGAGAAGCCGCACATAGCTAACAAAATAGGGGGTGAAACTATTCATACACTATTCATGGATATGATACTGTTCACATGAACAATATGGGCTCGATTAGGTAGCCCGCTAGTGTATGGTCCAAATTCGGTACGATTACAAGGCCTAAATTGGCCCAAATTGGTAATATAGTATCTTTTTTGATGATTTCAAAGTTCACAGAAAGAATTTGGAGGCGATGTTAGATCCATTGGAAAGCCCTCGGAATAAGCTTTCCAACAAGCCCAAGAACACCCGAATCGGACTTCGTTTGCAAAAGTTATGGCCTTTTTGGAGATTCTGACCTGCAAAAAATGAATTTGGAGGTGAGCTAGATCCATTGGAAGATGACGAGATAATCTTTCCATCAAGTACTCGTGGACCTCCAACGGACTCCGTATGTGAAAGTTATGCATATTTGAAGTCGGTGTTGTCTCTGGAGGCCGAATTGGATTCCAAAATAGGTCCAGCTCGAACTCATGCAAATCAACCACTCTCTGTCTTTTATTCCTGAAAATAACAACATATTTATTAGGAAATATTATATAGTTCATGTAATATAAAGATACTCCTAAAAATGAGCTCACCTGATAATCTAAGTGAATTATACGAGCTCTTGTAATTGGAACAACGAACATAGCAAATATGGTTGTATCCATAGGGGTCATGTTCTCATCATCCCTCACCGAAAGAGACGTGCAATCGACAACCAACATTCTACAACTCTTTGGGAATGCCTTGGACCAACATCCATAAAAGCATGGTGGTGCCTCTAGGGTGTGATCACATCGACCTCGACACACTTCTTGAAGAGTTCTCAACTAAGTGCTCTAACTTCCCTATGAAATACTTGGGGCTCCCACTCCATCACAAAAGACTCAAGAAGGTTAGTTTCCACCGCTATTGGACAAAGCCGGGCGAAGGCTAGCGGGCTGGCTGCTGACCCCTGTCGGTCGCTCCACGCTGGTAAAATTAGTGATTTTCTCAATCTCGACCTACTACCTCACGACCTTTAAAGCCCCAAAATCCATTATTCGTGCTCTGGACCGCTTAAGGAGGAAGTTCCTTTGGACAGAGGCAGAAACATTAACAAGAGGCAAATACAAAGTAAATTAGGAAAGGGTGTGTCGGCCAACAAAACTTGGTGGTCTAGGGATTCTCAACCTCTAAGTTTTTAAGGGCCCTCATACTTCGTTTGCTATGGCAAGAATGAAGGCCAAAAACAAACCTTGGGTCGGCATGGACATACCTTGTGATGATACCGACATATGTCTCTTTGCGGTGGTCGCCTCAATCACTTTAGGCAATGGGGAAAAAGCAAAGTTCTGGACTTCAGCTTGGTTCAATGGGACTTCCCCTCAGGACACTGCCCTGGAGATCTACCGTCTTTCCATCCAAAAAAAGAACAGTTTATGCGGCACTTCAGGACAACCATTGGATACAGGATATAAACATACAAGGTGAAGTTGTGGAGGCCATCCGTGCCAACTAGTCTGCCAGAAAGTTTTCCTTTCTAGGAATGTGTTGGATCTGAAAATCGAAGAAGCGCTTTTGAGTTTCTGTACTTTCACCATATAAGATGACATCTTGGTACTTGAGCATTGATACTCTTTCCGACTTGATTCACTACTAGTTGAGAATCGTCTTTCATTAGTAATTTGTGAATCCCGAGCGCTTTGGCTGCTCAGAGTCCTCCTAGTAAGCCTTCGTATTCTGCCACATTGTTTGTTACAGGAAAGTTTTGCTGGATGGCGTATTTGATAAGTTTTCCAGTAGGAGATATTAGGACAACTCCAGCCCCTGAGCCTTCGAGCATCAAGGAACCGTCAAAGTACATCATCCACTCGTCATGGTGTTCGTACTCGGGTCCTTGGGTGGGTTCAGGGTTTGTCCATTCAGCAATGAATTCTGCTATTGTTTGAGACTTGATTGTTGTTCGTGAGATGAAATGAAGGCCGAACGCCCCAAGCTCAACCGCCCATTTTGTTATTCGTCCTGATGATTCTCGGTTTTTGAGAATTTGACCAAGGGGATATCCGGTTGGTACGACCACCTTGTGGTCTTGAAAGTAATGCCTTAATTTCCTTGAAGATGTAAGGAGACTATAGAGAAACTTTTGTAGCCGTCAACCCCTACGGTCGACTTGTCCCGTCGTCCTGGCCGCCCATGCCGCCAGCTCCGCTGCCGTCATCGCCTCCCCGGCTCCACCCCCCTCCAACGGCTCTCGCCTCTGCCGGCTATAAAAAGCCGGGCCGTCTCTCCTTCCTCCCCCTCCACTCCACGTCTCCTCCTTCGTCTTCGCCTCCGACACAGTCGAAGACGCTTCGCCTCCCGAGCTCCGGTTGCCCTCGCATTCGCCCTTGGCTCCGGCCCTCACTCTGGCGCCGCCGCTCTCTCCCTCTCCCTCCCCCCAGCTCCTGCTGCCGTGCGCTCTCTCCCTCCCCCTCCTCTCCCGCCTCTTTATCTCCCTCCCCCTCTCATTCTCCGCGCAGCGGAGAATGCGAGGGGTCACGCGGGAGCACGACGCCATCGCGTTTTAACGCTACGCCGTAGCTGACAGATGGGTCCACTACAATGCGTGTGTCGCTGACAGGTGGGGCCGCCTGCACTGTTCCATGGACCCATGGTCCTGTGGACCGGCACAGCAGTGTGTGTGACCACCGATCCACGCAACAGTGCCTGTGGACCATGCACCCATGTGCATGGACCCGGTCAACGCACACTGTGTCGTGGATCACGCACAGTACACGTGTCACGTGTTAGCTCCTCGGTTTTCTGCCTTTTCTTATTTTGTTTTCAATTAAAATTTTATTGGAAAGCTTTAAAAATTCATATCTTTTTCATTATAACTCCAAAAATTATGAAACTTGTTTCTATTTTTTTGAAATTCAAGACCTTGCTAATGGAAATGATCTTTTTCAATTTGGAGTTCATTTATTATAAGTTTGGTATTTATTTGCTCTCTTTGTTGTTGTGTCTTTTTTGATACTTTTGTCCGATTAGGGTTCGAAAACACAGGAGACCTCCACTTCGACCAAGCTCAAGAGTACCAAGACCCCACTGCCTTTAATCAAGACGAGTCAATACTTTGATCATTTTTAGCCTATATTTTATGCAAATTATATTTATTTTGAATATCAAAGTTGCATGCTTTAATTATATAATCAAATATATGTTAAAAATTAAGGTAGTTAAACACCCATTTGATGATTAATTAAGTATTATCCATCCTTTGATAAATTGAATCCATCATTCCATGTCACCCTAGTAATTATGTGGTAAATACTAGCATAGGTTGTACTTAAGCGACATGTTAGACTTGCTTAAGTACCGGGACAATAAATGTCTTGATCATCATATTTTAATCATAAAGGTGGTTTTGGGCAGTCATTGGATGTAAATGACTGGCGTGTTGTGTTAATTGGTTTTCTCCTAAAACCCTAAACAACTTGCTAGTACCACATCTGGGCAGATGGAAAGAGTGGTGGGTGTGGATGTAGCACGAGGATGTGTTGAATGTGGTATGAACCGTCTAGATAAATTAATGACTTAATCTTGCCATGACCTCCTGTGTAAAATAAGTACAACCGTAAGTTAGTAAAGTGCAACTTGGCTTAGTAAAATTATTGAACCCTGAATGTCATCCCACAACTGGTGTTTGGAAGTGTGTAAGTGGCAGGATGTATGCTGGCTTGAAAGAGACATCGAGGGAAGGTGAAGTTGCTAGTTGCGCTAGTCATTGTGGTAAACATCCCGCACTATATATGTGATTGGCCATAGGGGTGAGATGACTGAAGGGGCAAGGTAGTTTGAAAAGTTACTGTGACGATCTCTCAACTACATGACTAAGGAATCATGTGGGGTAACAAGTATTATTATCTCTTATGGGTACAGTGTACAACCTCTGCAGAGTCTAAACTGTTTAAACAGCCGCGCCTACGGTAAAAGGCGGACATGAGATCTTAACTTGAGTTAGTTCTATTTCAAAAAAAAAACCCTTTGTGGGTGGATTACAACCAGGACGACTCACCTAGCCTGATGCTGGATTTTTCCTGAGCCGTCGAGCTCAGTGGTGTGAAGGAGCGGAGGTAGCTCCAACAAAATGATGCATGTGTAGAGTTTCAATGGAGGGAACATCTACTGTTATTTAATCATTGCACTTACTCTCTTTAACAAAATGCAATTTCTTTAAAATGCTAAGTCATAGGAATTTGTAATTATGATAATTGAAAATGTTGCTTTAGCAAATAAAAGAACCTGAGCCATCCTTGTTAAGCTTTGCATTTATACTATTGCATACTTGTTAAGCTATAGGAATTTGTAATTATGATAATTGAAAATGTTGCTTTAGCAAATAAAAGAACATGAGTTATCCTTGTTAAGCCTTGCATGTATACTATTGGATACTGTGTGTTGGCTCGCGAGCACGGTGGTTGTGCTCACTCTCACTCCCCCCTCCCGTCCCCAAACTCTCCAGATGATATGGATCAATGAGACTACGCGTACTACGAGGATCCCGAAGTCGATGACCAGGAGAACCATGAAGAGTAGTCTAGATTCATAAGTCTAGGTCTCGCCCCTATTTAGTGGACTCGTCGGTACTTGCGTACAACCGATATTACCCAATTCTTGGATAATATCAGTCGTACACAGGTCACCCCAGTCGCTTGCTTGTGGAGAGATGAGCCATAACCCTTTTTTGCTTCTGCTGTAGCTACGTGCTTTTATGTAATGTAATCAATTTGGCCGGTGACCCTTATGTAAAACTCGACCCGACGTGGTCTATGTCACTTTGATGTTTGTTTATATTTGAATGTCTTAATTCACGCTATGTATGAAATGATTCAGCAATAAGTCAGTGAGTGATACCTACTGATCCAGTGAGTAGTACAATATTTATCATAAAAAATTCAGAATTAGAAAATTCGGATCCAACATAGTTGACCTAAGTCACCGTAGGCTCTCTCTACTATCCGTGAACGATGGATTGTTTTGCGAAAGAAAACCGTTTAAAACCGTAAATATGGGGATTTTGTGCTTGCGGAAATTCTCGGCCGAGCGGGGCTGAAAAATCCAAGACGAAAGATTCTCCGACGACTGACAGGTGGGCTCGTGAATTTCTCTCGGTGCATATGATCAATAGGCAATTTCATTCGTATGCATAGCAGCGCTAAATATAAATAATCTGGCAGGAATTATATACCTGGTATATATGTCAGATTGCAAGTTTATATGTGCTTTACTCACAGCAGGTCACTGTTGCTTCAGTCAAATCCAGCTAGCACAGCGTACATGCCCACAAGGCCTCGCCACCATTTGCGATGCAAGACTGAAGCAAGGACAGTACAGAACTTGAGCCATCAAGAGGGCGCGACAAAAAGCCACAGCTACATTTGCTCACTGCTTTTGTCATTTTCGCAAATGCTGCGGCATGCTAGACCCTCCTTGTCACACACTCACACTCACACCCATACATATACAGCAACATTAATTCAGTATGATGTAAAACCAGGGGCAAATCCAGGTTAAAAAAACTGAGTGGGATATAAGTGAGACTGTTGGGTCACCTTCGCTGGACCCAGCGATGGCATAAATAGTTAGACGTTAGGCTACTCACTAAAAAGTAAAATTTGAGTGAAGGTCTGCCCCACTCAGCTTTCTTTGGATCAGCCTCTGCGTTCCTTGCCGGTCGCCACACGCACAACACCAATGACCAAAGTCTCTTGCTGTTGTTTGCTCTTTTATTAGCAGCGTATGTATGCGATGTGCTCTTTCTTCTTTCTTTACTGCATCATCTCTATATATATCTAAACATATGTAATGTTGTTGTTGTTGTAGTAGTAATTTCTATCCTGTTGTCATACTCATGGTCATATAAGATGGTGCTTTCGTTTTTAAGCCGTCTGATTAACATGGATTGAACCATATCCGTTACTGATAAATTGTTCTTAATTTAGTTGTTTCAGAAGCTTGCTAGGACAGAGCACAAACAGTCTTTAAAAAAGGACAGATCGAACACAAACCAACCGTCAGGCCTGAGCTGCTTTTGTGAAGGAGAAGTTTCGGAGCATGCAGTGAGTGAGAAGGGAAGATGGGGTTTTTTTTAAGCTTTTCTACAAAGAAAAAGACAGTTCAGTTGCAGTCTTTCAGACTTGCATTGGCTTTGTTGATACAATTAAAGGGAGCGTTGTTTTTCTGGTGTTAACCTTTGTTAGAAGACAGAAGAGACAGACCGCTCTGTGTGCGTGTCAGGTTTATGCTTGATACTCCAATAAAGAAGACAAGCAAAGCAAAAGGGTACCTATCTGATGGGAGCCTTTTGATTCTATCCAGGAAAGTAGAAGGAAGAAAGCACAATCTAACCAACTCCTCCAGAGAAAAATGGAAAAAAAGAAAGTGGTTGGTGAGAATTGCAGAGAACTCCACTTTCTTCTCCATTGATCCAACACAGTTACCACACCCTTGAGTATACCAATAATACTATTAGAGATAAGGTGTTAGAGATAGAATCTATCTCTAATATATCCTTATCTGTACCATGTACTCCTATATATATTGTCATTTGGGCCTCTTCAATAACACACACAATTCCTAACATGGTATCAAAGTAAAGGTTCTAAACCCTAGCCTACAACCTAGCTTCCGCTGTTCGCTGCCCCCGGGAGGTGCAATCTTCGCTCCCGGGGGTGGCCAGATCCAGATTCATCTGGCGTTCCTCGCGGCGACCGCAGGACTGTCGAGTTTGAGCAGCACCGTGTTCGTGCGCTCGTCGTCGCCCACCAGCGGCACGGCCCAGATCAGCTTCTCCTTCGGCTGCTGCCGCACTACCGCGGTCTCCTCGGCCTTCCGCGCTGCTGCCGACTCCGACGCCGTCCAAGAAGGGGTTGTTCCTCCACCTTCGCGCCATTCGGGACCGCCTTGAGCCGCACGACAACGCCGCCGTCGCAAATGGCTTCGCTGGAGGCACGCCTGAGGGAGGCGGCGGAGGTTGCCGTGCGCTCCGCCTGGACGGGGCCCAGAGCCGGCCCCTTGGCCCTCCCGAATCTCAGCCACTAGATCGGCTGACCCCGCTCGTCGTCATCTTGGATCGGACCGCCGCCACCGCCTCGGTTCTCCGATGATGCCCCTGTAATACCCGGATTCGAATCGGGAGATTTTAAAAGAAGTCGGGTACGAAAAAGAATTCAAAGAATTAGAATTTTTGTGGGAGAAGGGAGTTTTTCGCAAAAATATGACAACCTGGGCCGCGGACCACGGCCCAGGCAGCCCAAGAGGGGGAGGTCGGCCAAAGGGGGGCCGGCCAAGGGGGGAGGCGCCCCAACCCTAGCCGCCTCCCCCATTCCCTCCTCTTTCCCCCTTGTGGCCGCCACCCCATCCCTCCTCTCCCAGATCTGGTGCCTCCTCCTCCCTGCCTCCTCCTCCCCCTGTTCTTGCCCCGATGATCCCCGAAGTCACCTCCTTCCGCCGGCGTCTCCGGTCATCCGTCGTCCCCGTGGTGGCCGGCCATTGGAGAAGGGAGGAGAAAGGGGAAAGATCTTTGGGAGGGGGATCAACATCTCCCTGCAGGTCTTCAAGGGTAACGAATGATCCAAGTCGTAGTTTGGTTCGATTTGATTGCATATTGGTTGATTAGATTTAAATCGGTTCCTGTTCTGGAAATTCCAGAACACATCCGTCACCTTGCGCGGCCAGTTTCAACTCTTTAGAGGTCGAATATCGGGTTTTTGTCTCCTAGAGTTTTGTTCCTAAGTTCGTTAGATTTCTTTTGGCACCAAGATCACGAGATTCTGCCTTACGGTTAGGGAGATATGAATTTGTAACCGCGCACTGCTCTGTCTGTCTTGGATCTAGGGACTGTCGGTTTGTTCCTCGGTTTTGATCTAGTTAGAGTCAGATTCAGAACCTCCACCCAAACAGGTTATTGTAGCCCTTTAAATTATCTTTCCAAGTTGATAAAGATCACCTCAATTAGATCAGTATATTGAAAGTTACATCATTTTATTTGATACTGTTTTGCAATCTGACAGATGTCTGTCAGTTGCTTTCAACTATTGTTTAGACCACTGGTTTGGCCGAATCAAAGAACCCCACCAACTAGAGTTTCGTATCCTGGTGCGTTAAGAGTATTTGAGCACTGGTTTCAAGTCATTATGAGTCACAAATATTTAATTACAATTTTTCTCGTACTGCTGATCAGAAGGGCTGAAATTGGGCTGATTAGTTAGGTCGTCATTTTGAACCATTGTTTATGTTTGGTTAGTTAGAGGGTTATGATAAAACGCTTGTAGCACGTCATGTTTTGTTAGTCTTATTTCGATTAATTATTTGTGTAGGCGGTGGGGCAGTAAGTGGAGAAACACAGTCGTTACCTCCTAACACGTCTCAGCGCGGAAGGCAAGTACCTTGTCCGTTATTATTCAATGACGTTATTGCTTGTGATTGTACTACTAGACTTGTTTTCATGAGTTTATTTGTATGTCATGTGTTACTCTCTATTGATGTGTGATAGACGTTCATTTCATGAAAATGTATTATGTTCATGCATCGATTCATTTGAACCACGGGAGTGGAAATTTGTAAGCCTCATCAATTCCAGGATGGGTACGTAAGACCCACCACTCCAATGTGGGTAATGTTGGACACCCATATGAAATGTTCTTCATACGGTATTTGAGGTCTCCGTACTTTGTTAAGTATGGGCTTAAGTAAACACCGACGGGTGTGTCACTCACTATACCGGTATAAGTTATGAGCAGTCCATTTCTTTATTGCATTATTCCATTCCATTCATATCCATATATGTTCAGAGACGTTTTTTATAAGCAGATTGTGATTTGCTTTGTTCGCTTAATGTTTCTGTTGTCGGTTAAAGTACTTGCTGAGTCTTTGGCTCATCCTTACTTTGTGTGTTTTATTTAGGTAAATAAGGAGAAAGGCAAGACCTTTTGGGGGTAGTCCAGCACGCTGCACATCACCTTTATCAAATCATAATTAATATTGTTATCTTTCATTCATGTTAACTATTTGTTAAATTTTCAATTTGTAATAATCCAATTTTGGTATTGCCCATCGTACATTTTATTATGGATGTTTCTATTCCTTCTCGTGAAATTGTTAATCGTTTATCGTTGTTCCTTATGGAATTTGGTTATCTAAGCCTGTTTAACCCGATATTGTTGTACATCCCTAGTATTTGTTAGTTTTTTTAGGTGACATTTTGGCTTCCGAATAGCCAGGGTGTTACAGCCCCAAGCCACCTCGCCTTGGATCTAGTCGCCGCCTTGCCGTGGATTCGCCGTCAAGCGCCGCCTCAATGACGCCCTCTGCTCCGCATGGCTCCTCCGGCCTATGCTCCACACGTCGGACGCCACCCCGAGCCTCCATGCCCGTGCTCTGCCGCCGGATCCACTCCGCCGGAGACTCCTAAGCTGACCTCCTCTCCCGCCAAGCCTCTCGACCTCCTCTGCGCTGGTTTGTTCGGGAGTGGATTAGGGGGATGAGAACGATAGGGAGAGGAAGAGATGGGAGAGAGAGGAAGACCATATGGCCAAGAGTTTTAACCGGATCAGATTCGGCTTGACCGGCTCTAACTTCTCCTTAGCTCCGGACTTCGAGCTCTGGCTTCTCCTATAGGTTTTAGTTGGCTTAAGCTTCTCCTTGACTTTAGCTTCTCCTTTATTTTCTCTGGCTTAGGCTTCTTGCAGTTTCTTCCGCTGTTTAAGAGTTGCTAGTCTGCTGCTCATTAGTTTTTACTCCTTTGTATCGTTTTCTTCCGCTGCTTCCATCCAAGTCCGTATCACTCAATCTTTGAGTTCGTGTAAGCCATGCGAGTCCATAAATTTATTATCAGTCATAGAAGCATAAGAATTGCCTTATGCATGGCAGCAGCCGCCGCTCTCGCTGCTATTTCTTCGAGTCGCTGCTCGCTCCAAGCTTTCAAGGCCGTCGTGCTTCTTCCACATTGCGTCTTCGTTGTATTTCTTGTGCATTGCGCCGCTCTTCTTCTGCACTGCGCCTCTGTTGCGCTTCTTTTGCACTGTACATTCGTTGCGCTTCTTGTGCACTGCGTCGCCGCTGTCTTGGGCTACGATCTGCGCCGCCATGCTTTCACCTATTCCTATTCGACTTGATGTGACAGCTCTCTCTGTTAATGTCGGTTTCATCATCTTCTTTGTCGTATTGCCGTGGTTGACTTTGCTCCTGCACCTTGTGCTTTATGAGCCGTCGCACGACACCGGATGGGAGGTCTTTTGATACTCGACATATTTTCCAAGAGCTGCATGCTACGACTACATTACCAAGACTCGGATTTTGAATTTTCATATTTTAGTATCAACCATTTCCAAATGCAATGCTATTGCATTTGTTTTGCATTCGAAGGATGGTGTTAGAGATAAGGTGTTAGAGACAAATACATCAGATCATCAACTTATGTTAGCAAATCCTTGTGCATTTGGTTGGTTCTACTCTAGCCGCAATGCTGAATTACATTGTCGATAGATCCAGCAAAGAGAAACAGAACTGCCTGCCTGCCTTGCTCCCGAAGAAATGCAGAGCATCAGGAGGACATGTCTGCAGAGGCAACGAGCAACGAGAAGAAAAAAAAAAACATGTGACTGCCATCGATGGCGCGCAGCACTTTATGCGCAACGCAAGCGCGCACATCAGTAGCCATGTTATGTTTCTCTCTCTGCGACCTTTTTTCATGCTGTCAAGAACGAGCTGGGGGTAATGTAACGCTTTTACTCAAGATTACAAGCACTTATCGTTTGTAATGAACTGTAATTGTGGTTGTCTGTCCTTACAAGGTTGGCCCTAACCAATCTTGATTCTTGCATTGCTTTGCTTGGTGTGCAACAGAAGAGTTCCAAGGGCCCCACATTACTGATCCATCGACACCACATCGGTCCATCGTCCTGCTCAAGAATGAGCACGAACTAAAACGCATAGTTGCACGGTGAGATGAAGAGAGATGATCGAATGTACTAGCATTAATTGATTGATTAGATGATGAAGTCATTGCCTAAATGATGGTGTCGATAATATACTAGTTGCCTAGACCTTCTTTCCATGGCCTTTGTTCGGTGGGGACAAAACATGCGGTCAGAGGGGGGAAGACTAAAGGGAGGCAGAAAGGCAGCGATCCCTTCTCCCCGGCCATCTGCTTTCTTGCACTCATGATTCGATCTTCATGCATTTCCTTATGAAATTGTTTCAACTTTGTTTGCGCTAAAAAAAATCATAGTACTTTGGAGAGGAAAGGATTATTCGGCCGGTACAATATAAACTAATATCACACGTCCGACTTAGCACAGCACGGCCGAGCAGAGGGATCCGGGCCGAGAGGCACAGGGCTGGCCCAAGGAGAGGAGGTTCAAATCCAACAGCAACGGTAAGCACCAAAACACCGATTGAAAACGGAAATGTTACAATAAGTGTGAAACAACGAGGAACTGACGAAACTACGAGGTGTTTGTGCACATTGACCGAGCATGTAATGTAGGGTGATGGCCAATATTAGTATACACCCACGCATCCTAGGCACAAATAAAAAGAGAACAAATAACAAATCAATACAAATTATGGTGCTTTATTCCGATCCACAACACAAACCCATAGATCGATGAATTAAGATGGTGTTTTTCTGGCTGTCTGTCGTACTTAGCAATAGGAGATTATTAAGAAAACTCTTGGAGAGGTGCAGTTAACGCATGAGAAGGATGTCCATGAGCCATGCAACAGGAGTAGTTCACATCATCCACAAATACCACTCTTCTGCAACTAACCAAAGCAAGCATGAATTAGTGTTAGAAAGCACAACTCAAGTTCGGTTCTAACAAGATGCAGATCAACATCTTAAAGCTAAGTCCGAGAAGAATACCTATTGTCTCTATGTACACTCGCAACAAATTAAAGAATTTTTGGTTGGCACATTTTCACTTCGTATTTACAAGAATGGTTGTCTCCGGATTTTTCTTTTATTCAAAAATGGCCCCTTGCCGCACGGTGACTATACGGTAGGTTCTCCCCGTCCGCCACGTACCCCGTTGCCGCACGGCCACCATGCGGCAGTGATATTGTAGTATTTTTTCTTTCTTTTTTAAAAATTATTTAAATATACTTTTGTATAAATTTTTAAATATAACAAATTTGCTCCAAAAATTAGTAATTTTTTTGTGGAGCCTTCCAACATAGTGTACTTGTTTGTGCAATTTCTTCAAAATTATATCCATTCTAAATTTTTCTCGAACATTCATTTAAGTATACTATTTTAGGCATTTTTAGAATAATTTAGAATGGATAAAATTTTAAAATAATTACACTGTGGCAGAAGGCTCCAAATTTTTTTATAACTTTTGGAGCTAATTTCTATATTTAAACATTCATACAAAAAGTATACTTATATATATATATATATATATATATATATATATAAGGAAAAAACATGAAGACTTGCCGCACGGTGGCGGTGCGACAGCGGGGCCGGGGAGGGCCTGCCGTACGGCAGGGGACCATTTTTGCAACAAAAAAATCTAAAGACGTCCATTTTTGCTAATATGAGGCGAAAACCGCCATGGCTAAAAATTCCAAATTAAAACATAAAGCCGGGCCATTAGATACCATATCAAGGAATACACGCATGGGCTATGAAGTTGCAAATTATCAGTCGAGAACTAATCTCAGGTTCTGGTTTCGGGCTAACAATTGCATTAAAATCTAAGTATATAAAAAAAGACAAAAACACGTTTGGAGTGACATAATGTATTTCTCCATAGTCAATGTGAGATTGACTAAGACACATGTTTACATATTAGTTTTGACCATACTATATTTATTAAAAATAAGAATATATATGGAAATATTAGCTATCACTAATATATGCATATTATTTTCATAGGACTAACATAATACTAAAAACTATATTATTTGTTAAAAATAAAGAAAAAATATTGTACTCTTCCCACAATGATAATAATTTGTGAACCAAAGGAGTAATAATCTTTACTATTATAGAAAAGATTAGGTGGTGGTGGTGAGTCTTGTCATTTACCACCTCCTTTCTTCATTTTTTGAGTTGGTGAAATATTTTGTGGATAGATATGTATACATGCATATTATGTTAAGGATCTTCGGTGTATAATTAAATTATATGTGCTTTTGGCTTGTGATAAGATTATATGTGGCTTACTAATTAGATGCAAATTATGTATAAAACTTTCATTTGTAGGATAATTATCTTATAGATATTAGTTTTCTGACTTAATAATTTATATTATGTTTATTTGAAAATCATTGCAACACACGAACAATATGCTAGTATCCCTCAAATAATGTGCCTATACAAAATCCAATGTCATGTGGAAAACGCCCAAATTAAAAACATAAATATCCAAATTATAAACCATATTAGAATGAATATAGACATATAAATATAAATATGGTAGATCCAGCCGCCCAATTACACAGGAGTTCTAACTAATTTTTCAGGGAAGAAAAAAGACCAAGAGAATGTAGCATCTTAGTTGGGTCTAAAATGCCAGCACAGCAACCAGGCTTGCCATATATTCGATCTGCAAATCTGGCGTACGAGGAGCCTCCTCTGTGTCAGAGATGGGCCTTGGGTGCTAGCCATCGGCCCTGGGCTGGAGCAAACCGAGGTGGGAAACGGGAACCGAAATCCTTCGAGGCCCATCCTATATTGCCATCTTGTATGCTTCACATCTATCTCATTATTATCCCAAAGGCTTACAAGTACTATTCTATTGGCACCTGAGGCTTTTCCTAGACGTAGAGATTAGTTCAAAACAAGCACACCTTATCTGCAATGTCATCTCTCCTATCTCTAGCAAACTCATTCCGTTGGTACCAGTAACTTTTTCAACTCCTCTCTGGTGTTGCTAGGAAGTGATCAGGGAACGCTACAGTATTACAATGCTGTAGGCTGTAGCAGCAAGTTTTGTGAGAACGTTTAAAATAAAATATTTATGTTTCAGCGAGTTTCATGTGTTCTAGAAGTTTTCAGAAGATTTATAATAATCAATGAGTTTCATTGACTTTCATATTTTAGAACACAAGTTTCAACAAATTTTAAAACAAACGTTCCAAGAAGTTTCAATAGGTTTCGATGAGTTTCAATCAAAGTTTCAAGAAAGTTTCAACGAGTTTCAGCCAACTCACCTGGCAACGACGGCAAGAAAGTTTCAACGAGTTTCAGCCAACTCACCTGGCAACGACGGCACTACTGTGCCGCTAGGGAGTCGCCTGACACCGTCCGCCGTTGATGCACACACTTCTTCGGTTCTGGCCCCAACTACTATCGCCCGACACCGTCCGCCGTTGATTCACACCCTTCTTCGGTTCTGGCCACAACTACCATCGTCACCACAATGCCGACCGACGTTGCCAGCCGCCGAATCTATTCTCGAGCTCCATGCCGAGCACCCATCTCTCTCTCTTCCCCAACTCCAGCCCGGGCTTCGCACCACGCTGCCGCTGGATCCTGCTGTCCCGAGTCGCACCGCCGTTTGATTCGGACGTCCTGAGCCACGCCGCCACTACTCGTTGACAAATCTGGAGCTGGAGGTGAAGCACCGCGCCGCCGTCTGTGCCAAATCTGTAGCCGGAGTTGAAGGAGGTGGAGGGGCGGCGCTGGAAGTGAAGAAGGTGGGGGGGTTGGTCGCTTGCCCCTGTCGGCTCGCCGGCTGAACTTCTCGATCGGACATGGGCGAGGGAGATCGAGGAGGGAGCGATACAAGATAAATGAGAGAGAGAGGTGAGAGAGACATAGCATTATGATTTGTAGAGGTGCAGATCGGACGACTATGATATATACTGTTGCAACGCTATAATGCTCCATAGTATTTCTTTTCATGTTATGTTCCTATCTTACCTCTCTCTATGTCTGATACATCATCATGATGCGCTGAATTACCAGCCTCAAAGAAGACAGGACAAGTTACTGCCTTCAACCAACATTCCAGCATTTGTAACGGTATGTCATGTGTGTATGATGTAGCTAGCTGCAAGAAACAATCAAGTTGGAAGATAACACTATAGTACTATACATCTACATGCAAAGGTCGGACCAAATAATACATGGGATGGGACCAGCCCAGAGAGACCCAAAGGACAAGGAGTCGTGGGGCTGATCAGGATGGATGGCAAAGCGAGCGAGGGAGCGGCAGAAGGAGACGACGGGTGGTGGTCCGGCCGGCCATGTGGCCCCGCCGACCACGTGAAGCTCGCCGGGAACGAGAGGCCAGCACCGCGCCGCGCCTGCGCTGCCCGGATCACGTGAATCGAAAGCTCTACTGCGTGTGCGTATGTGCACGCATGCGCCGATTGGTTGGATCGCTAATCTAAAGCTCTTCACCTGGTGTGTTAACGTTCACGGCATTACAATTGACCATGCATATATATTCTTAGCTACTCTGTAGCTTTGTTGGCTTGAGGGGCCACATGTTCATAACTTCATATGCATGTGCATGGCGAAGTACATGGAAGAGAGAAAAAAGCCAAGATTAACTAATTAATGAGGCCGTCTATTTCTCATTTACCTGAAAATTTAGAAAACCTTAGGCACTTTTTTTTAGCTCTTAGATCAAAATCCAACTATCCTCATCTCCAGTGGCAGATCTAGAACGAAATCGATCGGGTTTCACCATACATTCCACCACATGTATGTGAAGTGAATGTGTACAAACTACGGGTGCACGTCTAGACATGCGCATATGAGTTTCGATGAGGTAAAATAATATTGAACTCAGTATCCTGTACACCCTGAAACTTCACTTGGACCCGTCCCCGCTCATCTCCCTCCTCACCTCGTATATAGAGCACACCAAAACCCTAACTCACTCCACTCCACACCCCACCCCTCCATCCGTCGAAGCCCCGAGCCATCCCCGCTCGCCACACTGGTGCTGAAGAGCCCCACCGACCAACAATTCCCCCGCCGCCCACCTTCTCCTCCTTCGTCCGCCTCCCCAAGCTGCCGCCGCATTCTCCTTCTCTCTGGTGAGATGCCTTAGCACCGCCCTCTTCCTCGTCTCTGCCAACTACCCCTGTCGGATTCGCCACCGTCTCCTACCCACTTCGGTCTCGTTGCCCCCGCCAACCTCCACCACTAACCACCCTCCTCCTCACTTGTGTCCATATGCACTGCTGCCGCCTCAACGCACTGCCAGTCTGCCGCCACCCCAGCCTCACTCTAAGCCCGGGGGAACCCTGACGAGGATTAAAATCTCTATGTATAACTTTAATACATAATAGAAGACTATATGTCTTCATGGTCGTAACCCCTAATGCTTACGACCCCCGTGGTCGTAAGGATTCCAGAGGTTATGTCATGGAAAACCTGGTCGGATGAGGTCCTGTGCCTAGTCCCCGACCAGATGACTTCTCATAGAAGCAATGAACTGGTATCCAGATTTGACTCCAGGTATATTCCTTACTGTGTGATGAATGAAACACATGTTATATTTGTCCCATACCATGCAACGTTTCATAATCCTCAGATACTAACAACAACCACCCAATGACTGTGTGTCTCACAGAGGCATAACCGCCAAACGGTTGATACTTTATCAACCATTGTCTCGCTCCGACCAGTCACGTCACTTCCTAACACACGTCTCTTCAAGAAACAAATGTCATATTTTCAACGGTTACTTAAAGATGGAGCGTAGAAGACATACGTCATTGGATTGAAGCATAGCAATCGGTATTAGATTCATGTTTCAACACTGATTCTGTAATATAGCTCCGTGTAATTAGGATTAGTCCTTTGCCTTGTCGAGGCACCCCCTTTAATAACCAGTTCATAACAATAAAAGAGCAATCTCATTCTCTTCCAAGAACTCTCGCCATTTTTCTCTTTTTATTTCATAAGATCGGCGACTCGATCGTCGACAGTTGGCGCCGTTCGTGGGGAAGAAGGCGTTGGGTTCTTGAAGATTACTTCGCTCAAGCATTCCTCATCCATTTCCTTTGCCCAATCATCGTTCGTGCGAACATGGCAGAGACTTGGGATAAGAAAAATTGATTCAACCTGGCGGACTACTCCAACCTCGACATGGATGCATACATCCACGCCATGCAAAAAACGGATGTCATCATCCTCCTCCTCTCCCGGCTCGCCAGTCGCTAACATTAGCAAAAACGATCGGATGGATGAGGATACACTACCACCAACATTGGCGCTCTCTGAGGAACCGCTCGTTCTGACCAGTTCGGAATGTCCGAACACCTCTGCAAGCCTGGTCTATCCAATCGGCAGAATCGACAATGGGAGCCCAGCGTGGCGACCAGAGAGTCCAAGTACTCGATATTGTCGTGGGCGACCAGTATTCGCCAATGGCTCCTATGTATTTTGGGGGTCAATCGACACATGGCAAGGGTATCGATGAAGTTATCACCGATCGCTGGCCAAGTGGGCATGGTGAAACTCAGCATACGATCGGTGGTTCAGCGGATCAGGATGAGTCCACCACAAAGCCCGCAAAGAGGCAGTAATCTCCGACCGCTCTCCATCTTGGAAGCTCCTTGCAGAAGCACTGGAAGGCTCTCCCTTAGCTACGACGGGAGTTCCTTGGAAGATCACTGTTGGCAACATGAAGTTAACACAATCAGAGATACCAATTTGGATGTCATGCACGATCCTCCACGGGTTAACCCTCCATCACCTGCTAGTGGAAATGGTACGGGCGCTCAAGCACCAACTACCGGAGGCAACCGAACTGATGGATATGCATCAGTCAATTCATCTGTTCCTACCCCACCGAGGATAAGTAATCAGGCAGGGCCATCCGGTAGGTTGAGGGATAACTCGACTCATCGGACACCCACTATAAGTGGAAATCTGCCACGACCTTCGGTAACGATACAAAACCTGCAACGAATTCGGGATATTTTGAATAACCCAGACCCCGCTTTAGCGGGAACACCAGGTTATGTCCAGCTTGCAGGTCAAGTGCCGGAGATCCTCCAACAAACCATGTAGCGTACAAAAATGTACCGGGAGCAGAGGAATTCACAAAGTCACACGATAACCTCGTCCCAGTGCTCCTCTCTCAGTAGAGAACAACATAGTCATGCAGAGGATCGAGCAACACCAACACCCCCTCATAGATTCTGACCAGGGAATTACGAGGGAAGATGGCTCTTCACAGCAGCCACTCCTCCTCGTCAAGAGAAACGACCACTTGATTCAGGTGACCTTAGTATCATCTGAACTAGGTAGGCGGTCGAGGACATCATCATAACGTCCACGACCGGGTTGGGACATCGGATCCTAGATATGCAAATCTAAGGAATCGATCTCCGACTGATTATAATCCGGCTCCTTTTCAGAGAAGGCGCTGCAACTCCATTACGGGCTGCCGAGCATTTTCGATAGGTCTCCAAGCTGTTCAACCATCGATATTGCAATAAATCCTCCACGAACAACTGTCAAACTTTTCGACATGGCAGACAAGTACGCAGCCGCTAGTGATAACCCTAAACATCACAGACGGTTCTTTAATGGAGCCGTCTGTGATGTGAGTAATCACAGACGGTTCCATTAAAGAACCGTCTGTGCTGTGCAGATCTGTGCTGTGAGTAATCGAGATCGAACGGTTCAAGTGAACGGGGCGATCGGCCGGTCCGATCGGCCACTCAATCCAGGCCGTTGATCTCCAAATCGGACAGTTCAAGTGAAAGGGGCGATCGGCCGGTCAGATCGGCCACTCAATCCAGGCTGTGATTCCAAATCGGACGGCTCGGATCCAGGAGCGGGAAGGCCCGAGTGGTCCGAACGGTACGAGATCTCGACCGAGGATCTCCATCGGACGGCTCACACACGACGCAGTTAGGCGGTTGAGCTGAACCGCGAGACTCGGGTCGGAGTCTGACTCGGGTTCGAGCCCGAGGAACAGTGATTCCAGATTTTGAATTGAAAGGATGAGATGATTTGGGAATTTCCAGAGGTAGCTCCACAGCTCCAAAAATTCTGAAATTTTTACTAAGTGATCCTGAATTCAAGATCAACCATGTATGAATTTTCCAGAATTTATCATGCAGTGCATTGGCCGCTAGAAAATTCACAATCTGCTGGACAGGGGGTTTGACAAGGGAGACAACAGGTTTGACCAGCCCTTAAGAAATAGCAAATAATTTCTAAAAATTATGAAATTTCTCAGAGAGGTTACCCAGATGATCAAGAATTTAGGAAAAATATTTCCCGAGGGTGATCACAAGGTTTGACTAGAAGACCTTGAATTGCAACACTTCGAGTCAATAACCTTAATTGAATTTGAAGTCCACATTCCAAGGAGATAAATTCTAAAGAATTCAAATGACAACAAGGATGCATCCAAAAGTTTTAATTTATCCTCATTTTCATACATTTGAAACACAACTAATTGACGGTCTGACCACCGCCAAATCAGTCAGACCACCAAGGGTGGCCGGTCCGACCGCCCGACACATGGCAGTCTGACCGATTTAGCACCGGTCAAACCGCCAGGCCACAGAAGCAACGCACTTTTAACTTTGCTCAAATGACAAAACACATTTGCCCATTTGTGTGTATTTTCAACAAGATTTCAAAGATGATATTCTCAACAAGTTGATAACTCTAACAAGTCCGCATTAACATCAACATTAGAGATGACAAGTCCATAACACATGTTAACATCAAATTATAATGGAATACATGCTTAATTGAAATATAGTCCTTCATGATGATGGACGCGCATATAGCTAGCTTCCTCACTAGGTTCTTCCTCCAATCTGATGTCGTCTCCGAAAGGAGGCAACTCGTCAAATTGATTGTACTCTTCCTCATCCACGACATTCTCAACTCCGACAATCCTTCTTTTCCCATGAAAAACTACTTGGCGGTTCTTATTTACTGGGTCCGTTACATAAAAAACTTGAACAAATTGCTTAGCGAGTATGAATGGTTCGTCCTTGTATTCGACACGTTTGAGGTCCACAGTAGTGACGCCGTACTTGTCGACCTTCACGCCATGCGGAAGTTTAACCCAATGACATCGAAACAGGGGGATCTTGAAAAGTACATAGTCGAGCTCCTAAATCTCCTCTACGAACCAATAGTATGAGTTCAACCCGCGTGCCCCCGGGTATTGAACCCCTCGTGAAATGCATCTATGCGGACACCGCTGTTCTGGACTGTGCTCTTCCTATCCTGAGCTGCCGTATAAAACGTGTACCCATTTATGTCGTATCCTTGCCATGTCACAATTGTAAATTTTAGTCCTTTGGCCAACCATAGCAGCGTTTCATCACTTGATGACCTCCAAGTGAATCGCATATTTAACCATTCGTTGAACCGACGGTTGTGCTATCTCGTTATCCAAACCTCCGACCGGTCTCGATTTTGTTGGTGTATCATGTCTTTGTGCTCGTCGATGTACGGAGACACTTGGGTCATGTGTTGCAAGACCGTGAAATGGACATACGTGTATGTATCTAGATCGGAGTGATTGCTTTCCTCCCGATGGTCCCGATACCCTCCAGTCTCCCCTCGTGACGAGATAGAGGCACACCTATTTGTTCCACTCGAGCCATGTAGTCCACGCAGAACTCAATGACCTCTTGAGCTTGCATAACCTTCGATGATATCGCCTCCGGCCGAGATCGATTCCGTACGTAGGACTTCAGAATTCCCATGTATCTCTCGAAAGGGTACATATGACGAGGAACACAGGTCGCATATCTTTATCTCTTTCACAAGGTGAACAATGAGATGGACCATGATATCAAAAAATGACGGAGGGAAATACATCTCAAGATGACATAGAGTCGTCACCACCTTGGCCTGCAGAGCGTCGAGTCCTTCGGGATCGATGACCTTCTGAGCAATTGAGTTAAAGAAATAACACAGCCTAAAGATTGCCACTCGGACCTTGTTTGGTAAGATACTCCTAATTACAATAGGAAGCATCTGTGTTATCAGCACATGATAATCATGAGACTTCATACCAATTAATTTCAAATCTTCAATGGAAACAAGTTTCTTAATATTGGCAAAGTAACCGGACGGAACTTTCACACTATGTAAGCTTTGACACAGTTCATTTCTCTCGGCCTTGGACAAAGTGTAGCAAGCTGGGGAAAGGTACGTTCGTCCTTTATCGGTCTCTTTCGGTGCTAACTCGGTTCTTATGTTCATATCAACCAAGTCACGCCGTGCGTTAACACCATATTTTGTTTTGCCACTAATGTTCAGTAAGAGACCAATCAAGCTATCACATACATTCTTCTCCACGTGCATGACGTCGATGCAGTGGCGAACTTCTAAGTGCTCCCAATAAGGCAAGTCCCAAAAAATTGACCGCTTCTTCCAGATGTTTTTCTGAGGGGTCCTTAATTTACGTCCCTTTCCAAGCACAACATCGATATCCTTAACCATATCATAGACCTCTTTCCCTCTAAAAGCCCTTGGAGCTGAACCGTCCTCCTTATTTTCATCGAATTGTTTCCTCATCTTGCGGTATGGGTGAATCCTGGGAAGGAACCTACGGTGAGGCATATACACAGTTTTGCGCGAGTTGTTCAGCCATACACTCTCGGTACCATCTAAGCAAAGTGATGTGCTTTGGCTCTTTTGTATTGAACCCCGATAGGTTACCAAGGGCAAGAAAATCATTGATGGTGCGAGAATAACATCAAAGTGAAGTTCTCTCGCTTTTATCGCATCCCATACTTGTACCCCTTCGCTCCAAAGTGTCACAAGATCTTTCAGCAATGGTGCTAGGTACACATCAATATCGTTCCCAGGTTGCTTCGGCCCTTGGATAAGTAGTGACATCAAAATGTATTTCCGCTGCATACACAACCAAGGCGAAAGGTTATACATACATAGATTCACGGGCCAGGTGCTATGTCGACTGCTCATGTTACCAAAAGGATTCATTCCGTCCGTACTCAACCCTAACCTTATGTTCCTCGGTTCCGCAACGAACTCTTCGAAGCTCCGATCGAAGTTTCTCCACTGGACAGAATCAGCAGGGTGTCTGAGCTTCCCATCTTTCTTACGCTCCTCCGAGTGCTAACGCATCAATCTTGCCTCCTTTCAGTTCACAAATAAACGCTTCAAACGTGGGATCACAGGTAGATACCACAACATCTTAGCAGGAGGTTCTTGCTTCGCCTTAGCAGTATTCTTACGCTTGTATCGGGATGCTTTGCACACGGGACATACATGCATGTCTGGATACTCTTTACGGTAGAGGATACAATCGTTCGGACATGCATGTATTCTTTTTACTTCCATTCCCAATGGACAAACAACCTTCTTAGCTTGGTAGGTCGTGCTGGGCAACACGTTTCCCTCCGGAAGGATGTCAGCTAAGAGACCTAACAACGTCGTAAAACTCTTGTCGGATCAACCATTGCTTGCCTTCAATTTTAGCAGTTCAAGCACGGTTGACAACCTTGTGTATTCCGGCTTGCAGCCAGGGATAAAAGATTTTCCCGAGTCCTCCATTAAGCCCTCGAATCTACAAAACTCTCTCTCACCGTAGTTCCCTTCTGCATCGCGTAGCATCTTATCCAGATTGTCATCATGCGACCTATCCTCATCAAAAGCACATTCCATACCCTGCATATCGTTGACTTTCTCGGCGATGTCGTCATTACTGACTTCCGGTATAATCTGCTCTTCACCGTGACTGCTCCAACATGTATATCCTTTTTGAAACCCTTCAGATTAAGTGAGCTTCGATCTGCTGTAGGGTTGTTAAATATTTTCATATTACCGCAATCAATGCATGGATAATATATAAATTTTATCCCCTTCTTCAACATATCCTGCTCGGCGGCTCTTCTAAAAACAAACACACCATTAATATACTCTTCACTCACACGGTTCTCAATGTACATCCAGTTTCGGTCCATCTAGACGTATACGCACGTAACAAATTAATTAGTGTTAAATTATATTAATAAACCGCAAGTACCCTTCATAATGACCAAACACATTAGTGATTAGTCTAGAGCAAATATAAAGGGTTACAGATCGTTACACATTAGTGATTAGTCTAGAGTAAAAATAAAGGGTTACAGATCGTTACCCTTCTCTCCAAGGTGGTGCAATGTGGGAGGAGGCAGCAGAGGTGCCGCAATGGGGGAGGAGGGGGCAGGTGTAATAGCTCAAAACAGAATGGGTAGCAATGTGCATGGAAGGAGGCGAAGAAAAATAGGTGGCCAATGGGAGGAGGAAGAAGAAGCAGCAGGTGGGGCGCGCCAAATGGAATGGAAAGGGGCTCACGAGCATCTATTTATATTGCTTGTATATCACAGACGGTTCTTTATATCACAGACGGTTCGTATAAAGAACCGTCTGTGATACTTATTTATCACAGACGGTTAACAAAGAACCGTCTGTGATGGGGTGTCTAGTATAACATGTTTTGTAGTAGTGACAATGACCAGTTCCCCCACTTGAAAATGGATTGGCGGCCCATGCCTCTCCCAAAAAATATATGAATTTCCACTTTTAATTCCTTTAATTCTGTCTCTGATTTAATTGCACTCTCTGATGATATTCGGGATATTACATAAGCAACCATGGTGCACGAGACAATAGAGGTAAAAGCTCACCAGACAAGGCGAAAGGAGATGGCGACAGCGTGGCGTGCTACAGCTAGCTCGCGGACGGCGGTGGTGTCCTTCTTCTCTGTGAGGAAACAAGCATAGAGGTGACGAGTGTGAGGAAGAGGAAGTCAAGGTGGTCATAGTGCGCAAGAAGATGAGGACACTAACTCACTCCAGCGGCTGGGAAACAACGGCGAAGCCAACAGCCGGAATTGGGGAAGACGGCAAATTCTTGTTCATCCAAGGTGAAGAAGAGGGAAAACTTGGGGAGAATGCAGAGGAGAGGCTTGCAAGTACGATGATGCACACGGCCGAGGCTTAAATAGTGAGGAGAGATGGCGAGACGGAGGCTCGGGCGTGAGATCTTGTGAGCGGCACACGAGTGAACAGGGGCGCTCTCGTGAGGTGACAAGGTCATGGCGGCGTGAGAGAGAGCGAGAGGCTTGAGGCGCTGGGTCTGACACGGCTCAGGCTCACGCGACACGAGCGTACGGGAACGACACAATGGGCGAAAGGGCGAGCGAGCTGGCACACAGGGAAGATAAACAATGTTTTCTCCCAGCGGTTTGACCGGTGGGGCCAAGGCCCACGTGTCACCGGAGCGAGCAAGAGAGTGGGAGCGAGCGGGTGGGCTGCGGTGCGGGGCGCGACTATCCTAGCTTGGTTGGCCTTTGAGGGGAGAAGCAAGCTGGTGATGGCGTTGGGCCAAGAGTGCTTTGGCGGGATACGAGGAAAAGGGGAGGGGTTGGGCCAGCGGGGAGAAAATGACCCAAGAGGAGAGAGAGGGAAGAATGTTTTTGATTAAGTTGGTTTGGATTTTCAGGATTGATTTTAAATATGATATTCAAACTCCGAGGAAGTTTAGCACACCATTTAACTGGTAGATTTTTAATAATTTCAATTTGGGTGCATGGGGAAAATGATTTATCTTTTTGAATTGCATGTCAAGCTTTTGGAATATCTCAAAATGCAACAAAAGTGTTTTGAAATCCAAGAAATTCATGCAAGTTTTAAATTATTCAAAAAAATGGGTTGTTACACATAGTCTTTTCAATTATTAAGTTTTCTCCAATTCTGAAACCCCTTCACAGTAAATGTATCAGACCCACATTTTCCTTTCGGTTTTTTTGGAGAAAAAAAAAGAAAGCATGGGAAGCGAAATGCAGCATATTTTGAAGGTGAATATTCCAACAATGAAAAAGCCCCAAACCAATCAGACTGAAGTCGGCGCTGGTGACTCTTTGGACCAGAAGAAGGATACACACCTTTCTTCGGCTTATATGGACCAAGCTTCATGTAAGCCTTTCAGATTTCATCTTGTTGATCAACAGGACAAGCCCAAATTTGATGGTGTAATGATGGATCACCCTTTATCAAATCATGAACATAAAAAATAATTTTCTGGCGTTTAGATGGCTGTGTAGTAGAATCCAATTGAGAATTAGAAGCAGAAATTGGATCAGCCAATTGCCATGCATCTTGTGTATTAGAAGCAGATAGAAATTGTCCTGACCAATTCTAGTACATCTTAAGAATTAGATGCATGAATTGACTCAACCAATTGTGTTACATCAACGACTTGTTCTTTTGTTCTTGAAAAAAGAATCAATTGTTTTCCTCTTAGCCATGATTATCCTAGAAAAAAAACACACAAAAGAATAGACAAAAAAAGTTTATTAAAAATAGCGATGAACAGATGAAACTATATATTTTAGCAAACAAAAATTTAGTAGCCATTAGCCATCCAAAAGCTTTTAACAAGTACCTTTTAGCACTTGGGTGCCGGGAGTAGTAAAAGGTGATCTTGAATAATCTTGTACAATACTTTAATCCATGGCCGATTTGGAGTCTCGAAGAGGTCTTAGGGGAGAATTGAAAGGGGTAAGAGGGAAGAGCAGGAGTTCTAACGCCTCCCTTTTTGCCTTCTATGGTTATGAGAGAGATGTGACCAGAGTCAAAAAAGTATGATGCTCCTAATTACTTCTTGGAATAATGTATTGATATTCTGTACACGTACACACACTTGTGCAGTACAGGATTTGGGCATTTAAGGAATCGGAGGATCAAACATCCATATACCTATATAGAAAAATCTCACATAAGATCAAGGAAGCTTTTTTTTAAAAAAAAAAATTGAACGGGGAGCCAAGGCTCCCGCGAGTCGATGGTTTGCCTCCGTCACTGAAATCGACAAGTCAAACCTCGCCGCACATATTACGTACGCACATAGCTAGACGTACACATTAATTGTTCAAGGCTCCGTCGAGATCAGTACGCCCCTTTCGCTGTAGACCTCGCACGTGCGATGGACCGCTGTCTGAGCAGCAACCCACGCGCGCGTCGATGACCCCAAGAGCCAGCCAGCCAGCCAGCCAGCGAAGAGATCATGTGTGCATGCTAGCTGCTCAGTATTTTATGTATCGCCGGCTCGGCCGTCGCGATCCCAGGGTCGTACGGAAAGGGAACCCCTGCGCGCGCGCGGCATGCCTTAGCCTTTTAATCGGTGGGCTCGCGCGATCCGTCAGTCCCCCTCGCGCCACACGCTCGGCGAGATGATTCCTGGCTGTGCACGCACGCACACACACTACATACGGCTCTCGATCGATCTCCATCCACCTTCTCTGTCTCTCTCCGCCGTGTACGTCTCCGTCTCCGTCGGCCATTGGGGGTTCAAGCAGAGAGCTTGCCAGCAGCTGAGCGATCGAGATCGACCAAGACCTAGCTACCTCTCTTTCACCGCGTGAAGCCGCACGTGCCAGCCCTCGCTGCCACATGCTAATTAACCTGGCCTAGCTAGTCTCCGCTGCGTTCGCGTACGTGTTGGCAAAGTGCGAGACGTACGTAGCTGCGTATATATCTACATCTGGTCTTGTGTGTACGGTTGGTATTGCCTGCGTGTGACTGCGCATCTCCATCGACGCCAATGGCTGCACACGTACTATACCGGCTGGCTATTGGCTGGGTAGATTATACAGTTCGATCGATCTCGATCTCGATCTCCCCTCCCAGGCGTTGATCGATACATACTTACTTGGAGTATGACTGGCCACACCATATGATCGATCGATGCTTTGAGTAGGTTGTGACGCCCCGTGTTATATATTACTTCTAGGGTAATCATATTTAGTCATATGGATTACTATTTATCTACCCAGTAGAACACCGCTTCGATGAATAGTAAGCCTTTTTTATCAGAGTTGCGCAGCAGAACAATAAGATAGAAACTGTACACCTCTATTACAACAGTAGCCACACATGACTATAGTCTTTACAGATAGTACACCACCACCGATAAGTGGAACTAAGTCCCCTCGCTTGTCGGCCAAGCTCTTCTGGTCGTCTACTCGTCCCACGCGTCAAAGATGGCGTCCGACTCGCCCTGGTACTCGTAGTCGATTCCCTTGCCTCCTGCGGCCTCTTCGATACCTGCAAGTCCTTCATCCCACACGGGATAGTTTCCGACCGGACTAGGATCTACAAAGGAGAATACTAACAATGTTGAGTACAAAAGTACTCAGCAAGCATTAATAGCAAAAGATGCACTGTATGACTGATCTCTGGTCTTTATCACATTTTCTATATCATCTCATTTCTGAAAATAAATTATTAAAACATTAGGTTGCACATTTTTAATATTGAAAACACTACTAGTCACTCGGAGAGAAGAAAGACCCCTGGTGGTTCCCGTAGACTCCAATCCAGGAGACTGGTATGAATTCATGATTTGTATAGCACTGCGCAGGCTTGTACCACTTTACCCATAGCTATTCTGAACTCTAAAAGGAACCAGGTCCCCAGCATTTCCTTTGATGCGGGTTCAAGTTCAGAATACAGAACATTTTCCAAGTTACGTGATTAATTTCTCCACCCATTACGTTCCGTCGGTGCCGAACTTATCTTCACACCGAGTTCTGGTAATGTTGGTTGGGCCGGACTCACCTTCACCCAACACTCCACCTTAGCGCTATAGCGCCTCCCCATTTCGGGGTTACTCTAACACACTCACACATATTACTTACCCGTTGTGGAAAGCATAATCACGTAACAAGGTAGCATTTTCTGCCCGCCGAAACGGAAAAATGGTTGGCACTTATTTACGGCTTCTGACCGAGTAAGAGTTTTGTTGGTCCTTATATTATAACCATATGCAAAGGGGTCCCACCTCTTACCTCATCATTATCATCTTTTTCTCATTTTCTTCCCCTGCCCTGGGCCCCCTTTACCAGCCATATCATAATATTATCACATTCTTTTCATCTTTCTCATCTCTTTCATAATCTTCTCAATCATTTGATTTGAGTTTTGGGAAATAAATTTTGATGCAATACATCTAATACAACAATATACGGTTTACATTTAAAATAGCTATATTGATATTCAAGAGGATCGCTTGCCTTCAGAGTTGCAGAAAAGATTGTCGTCGACGAAATCTATACCAACTACACCTGCAAGCGTCGGCTCATCTGCTGCAATTATACACGGTGAGAATAATAAATAATTAAGCAAATACTTAGTGTGGTTTGTGTGATAGTAGGCGCGTAAACGGCTAATGCAAGTCCTATTTGTTAGCCAATTTCATTTTACAAATATTTTTCGAATCCCGGCCCTGTTAGCTCTTCCCACTGAGGTCGCTCTACCGTTCGCTATGCCTACACAAATTTACCCGAGTGCACACTACTAAGAATGCCTTAATACACACAAAAGGGATGGTTCTAATTAATTAAATAAATACAAGCTATGCCGATTTTCCTAAAGTTTTCTATACTCAACTTCCTACACCTAATCACCAAATCCAGTAATTACTTACCTCTCAAATTCCCATTTTCCCCTATCTCCATCTCCTTATTAACCTTCCCCTAATTACCCTTTTTCCCTTAAACTACTTCCTATCCTAACCCTAATCTCTCCTCTCTCTCCTCCTTATCTCTCTCTCCCTACCCATTCGGCCGACACCCCCACTCGTCCCCTGCCTCTCCTCTCTCAGGCGCCGCCTCCTCTTCCTCATGGCGTCGCCTCCCACCGGCTCGGCTCCCTGCGACTCCTCCGGCTCCACCGCCCGGCTCCCGCCCGGCTCCTGCCGCGCCGCCTGGCCACACTGACCCCGCCGGCTCGGTCCAGCGCCACTGCTCCTCTCGGCTCCTCCCAACACAGCCGGCTGCCGCCGCGCCGGCCCGCTTGGCTCCGGCGCACACCGGCGCCGACCGCGCTCTGTCGCCTCCGGCCACCCGGCGCGCCCGAGGCTGCGCCGCCGCGCTCCTCCCGACCTCCCTTCGCTCTGGTCCCGCTGGCTCGGCTCGACCTCTCCTCCTTACTCGATCCGGTGTGCCCGACCGGCCGGCTCGGCCTCGGCCACGGCCGCCTGCTCCACAGATTCGGCCTGTTGCTCGGCATACCGCCCTCGGCTTGCTACCGGTTGGTTCCCCTCTCCCCTAATGGCTTTCGATTAGTTGATTTTTAGTTGATCTAGTTGAATCCATTATTAATGCTAGTTGATGATTCTGCATGCATGATCATGGTGATGGATTTGGGGTGAGGGAAGCTACCGGGGATGAATGACTCGGCTGCCAAGCGAAAATGGAGGGGTGGCGGCTTCGGTTGCTACTGAGGTAAGTCCTCATCTGATCTCCCTCTCTACTCCTCCTAGTGCTCTGTGATGTGGTGAACTGATATTCAAATCTTGCTACTGAGGGATGAACACGGTGCTTGTGTATGATGAATGGCAAAATGGTTGAGGGAGAACTGGTGGTTTACCTGAGGTTTAGGGTTGCGGCCGATGTGGTGGCCGGTGGTTGAGATGGTGATGCATGCAGTGGGGGTGGAGGTCCTCCTGCTGCTGGTTTCAGTGTGGCCTTCGGTGGTCACTTGCGGTTCACATGCCGCCGCCAGCTTCGCCAGTGCTCCCTGGCTTCTTCCTCCTCTTGCTCCCTTGCTGCTGCTGCGGCCAGCTGTGAGGTGCAGAGCTGAGCCTTGCCTTCGGTTCTTGCTTCTGATAGCTGTGGGATGGAATGGCTGTGTGGCTGCTTGAGCTCTTGCTCCTGCCTTGCACTTGGCAGTGGGATGCGGTGGCTTGAATGGCTGGTGCTCGCCTTGTGAAGCTGTGAATGGGAAGGGGCTTCAGGGGAGAAATGCTGTTGCTGGGGAGGGAATGAATCTGGGGGCTGGTCTGAGCTGGCTTTGTGCTGGTTTTGGGGTGGCTTGCCGGGCTCAAGGGGGTGCACTTCACCGGGAGCGAACTCGTCGCCGCCTTGCTCTGGCTGGTTAATGACCACTATGCCCTTGTGCTCACCGGCTGGCTCTCCCTAGATATTTTTGGGCTGAGGGCAATTTGGTCAATTGACTGGCAATTCACTATGTGAGGGATTCTCTGCAGTCGAGCCAATCTGATATTCGTAGGTGTTGGATTCGAAAATGCCGAATGATGAAACCTACGGAAATAAGACAGCGCCGATTACTTGAGTTGGTCTAGGTATCGCGAGTATCCAGGTGCCGACTAGTCTGGGTTAGCCTAGGTGACTTGAGAACCAAGATGTCGGCTAACCTAGGTTGGTTTGGGTAGTCTCAATACTCAAGGTGCCAACTAACCTAGGTTGATCTGGAAACCGCGATGATTCCTACAGTACTCTGACGACAAACTACTTTCTAACTCTATTCTATAGTTTTTGAACTGCTAATGGTCTTATGGTTGATTGGCGGACAATGGAGCTGGGAATGGTATTTCGGATTGGGTCGAGGAAGACGGTTTGACTGAACGGCGATGGACGAACCATGCTTCAAGGAAGACTTCAGCGATATGCAATGCAAGATTTTAATTTAATCTTTTTGTAATGTACTCAAAGTTGTAAAACATGATATGTTTTGATGTAATAAATTCTTGTAATACTTGAGTTCAGAAATTTTTTATTTACTGCTAACCAGCTATTAAGGTTAATTAGATTAGTCTGATTTTCCGGGTTCTCACATAGGTGATCCAGTCGTGTGTGCATACACCGGGGTTGTCTACTTACCAACTTACCAGGTGACTAGGTGACTGAATTTTTCTTAAACATAAGTCATTTTATCCATGGATCAACATCCAATTATATAACATATTAATCACTATGTAAATCTAATGATTACAAAAAATTACTTAAGAGAATTTCAATCGACTCTTAGAAATATATAGCAAATCCGTGACGCGCTTTGATATATGTGATAGAATTTTGACTAATTGCGTATATATCCGAGTTGGAAAAAAGGAAAGATAGTGACACTTGAACCACAGAATGCACCATAAAGTGCCAAGCTTAATTCACACCACGCTTTTAACTACGCTCCATGCATGATATGAAACATAGGGATGCCCTATAAAACTTATGGGTTCTAATTAAACAGCCTCGAAAGACTCACTTTAATTTCAAAGTATGCCCGCCTTGGAACCCACCTAGAAATACAAAGAGCGGGGATAAATCTGTGTGTAAGTTTCCACTGAGGTGAGCTTATGTATGCGTAAACATGAGCATTAGAATTTGAACTCTGGTATAAGTAGGTGAGCCGTGTGCTTCCTATCACTTTTGTATTTGAGCTTTTCGACTTTAATTTTATAAGCATCTCCAACCGTGTGGGATATATGTCCAATGAGGATGTGTGGAGGACTAATCATAAGGGATTGTCATGTACATCCTACATAAATTATGAGATAGCTAGCTGGATAGAGGGTACCAATTTATAGGTTTAAGAATAACCTTTCAAATTATCCTATGCCAACCTTGATAGTTGTGCAGATTGTTGTAAAATTAGCGATCTTAGCAAATATTTAGATATAATTCCAGCAGTAATTATGATAATAAAAGAATATTTTCAGCAGCATATAAATGACAGAAATGACATGTAAACATGTAATATATTCATGTCAATTAAAGAGGATAATATGCTTATAATATAGGATTTGAAAACATATAAAATCAACATAATACTCAGATTTAAATATTTGTTCATTGCTCTCAGATGTTGAGTTGCAAAAGATGAAATCTTGGCCCTCACGACACTTGTGTCAAAGTTTAATCACAAATTGAATATGATAATTACTTTGAAATAGATTAGGTCTTGAGCTCAAAATAAAAACTTGTTGTTCTAATCAGTCATATTTATGCAAATCATCAACTCTAACTTCATTGGACAGCAAGCAATTGACTCTAATATTTAAAATATCAATTGACAAGAAGTATAACAGTGACCGAATACATTGAATCATAGTGAATCACCGAAAACATAAAGTACTGAATGAATCACAGCGAACAGCAAGCATACAACAGAATGAACCAACTGTACTTGACAATAGAAAGCAGCAAGTAATATCCTAGCTCAAGACCAATTTATTCTCAATTGTCATATTCAATCTCAATTTGACATCAATTCATCATGAGCATTAACTGAGCCCACAACATCACTAAGCAAAGTCTCCCAGTGCTACTAGACAATAATACAAAAGTAATTCAACTAGCACGACACTTAGCAAAGTAATGCAAACTGAAAGACAACAAACTCATGATGCAGATGCACTCAAAGCCACCGAGTAGAAATCAGGCAAGGAACGCCAAAAGCGTTGTCTCAGAAAATCAATCGCCCCGCTGTGCTGCGAAGAACGGACGAGGTCGTCGAAGATATAATGCCAATTCACAAATCAGGACACACCAATGTGCGAAGTCGAGGCACAGAGAATGCCGCACAAAAACCAACCAAGATGCACCGGCCGAATGCAACCACAGAGCATCAAACACTAAAAACCAAAGTCTTCTTCCACACCAAGATCATGCCAAAGCCGACCAGATTTCACCTCCAATCGGCGCAAAACCAAATCCCTCACCGCACCTCAACATAGAAGAGGAATCTATAGACCAACTCGAGATGAAAGTCACCTTCGACTAGCAAGTCGAAGCTTCAAAGCCGCACCAAAGCCGAACGATCAAGTCAAAGAGGTTCCTCCGACGCAGAAGAACCTCAAGGTGCTCGCGACGGGAGACTTCCGACCCCAAATAGGAAGCGCGCCTCATTACCTTCCTCCGAGCTAACGCAGATGTCTTTGCGTGGCAAGCATCCGACATGCCCGAGTCCCTGTGGAGGTGATCGAGCACGAGGCTAGCTTTACGGCTGATAAAGTACCGTAAAACAAAAATTACGAGATTTGCCTGATCGGCGAGATGCTATTAAGTCGAGTTGGATAAGCTACTTAAAGCGGGCTTTATAAGAGAAGTCAACCACCCAGTGGTTGGCTAACCTGTAATGGTCAAAAAGTCAAGCGGCAAATGGCGTATGCGTGGACTTTATCGATCTTAATAAAGCTTGTCCAAAAGATGATTTCCCTTTACCTCGTATTGATCATTGGTTGATTCAAGCTGCAGTTGTGAGATATTAAGTTTTTAGATGCATATTCGATACCACGGATCAATATGTGTTTAAGCGATGAAGAAAAGACCGCATTCATTACTCCATTTGGTACCTTTTGCTATGTCAAAATGCCATTTGGTCTAAAGAATGCCGTGCTTCTTTTCAACGCTTAATGCAATCGACTTTTCATCTCAATTAGGCCGGAATTTGGAAGCCTATGTTGATGATCTAGTCGTAAAAAGCATTAAGAGAATTAATCATATCACCGACCTACAAGAAACATTCGACAACCTCAGAAAGCACCGCTTAAAACTCAATCCAGAGAAGTGTGTGTTTGGAATTTCTTCAGGAAAATTGCTTGGATTCCTAGTATCCGAGCGAGGAATCAAGCAAATCTGAAAAAATAAAAGCCATCCTCGGATCGTCCTCCAAACACAAAAAGGAAGTCCAAAACTCACTGGGTGCATGGCGGCTTTAAGTCGTTTCATCGCACGACTAGGAGAAAAAGGACTACCTTTCTTTAAACTTCTCAGGAGACATGAAGGTTTTGAGTGGTCGAACGAGGCAAACGTTGCCTTTGAGGATGTCAAGAGGTATCTTTCGAGTGCTCCTGCTCGTTTCTCCAAAGCGGAAGAGACGCTCTTAATTTACCTAGCCGCCACGCCGCAAAGAAGCAGATACTAGTCGTAGAACGTGAAACGCATAAGCGGCCGGTTTACTACGTCGTGAAGTTTTACACGCCTAAGGAGTTACCCTCGTGTCCAAAAACTTCTATATGCCCTCCTCATGTCTTCGAGGAAAGCTGCGGCATTATTTTCAGCGCACAAAATAGTCAGGTTGCGTCGAGTTTCCTTTGGGAGCAATCCTCCATAATAAGGAAAAGCGTAGGACGCATGGCAAAATGGTCAATCGAACTTGGGAGTTCGACCTCCATTTCGTGTCCCGAACGGCCATAAAATCCAGATCTTGGCGGACTTTGTCGCCGAATGGACAAATCTGAACTGCTCAGATCCCCGATCTGATTCCCGACCCACTGGATGATGTACTTTGACGGGTCACTTACTTTAAGTGGCTCTGGTCGGGTGGTCTGGTATCTCCTAAGGAGAAACCTTAAAGTATGCCATACAATTAAACTTTCGGGCTACTAACAATGTGCGAGTACGTAAGGTTTGCTAGCGGCATACGAGTGCAAGCACTCTCAATTAAATCGACTACTCGTGAGAGGAGACTCTCAACTAGTCGTGAATCAAATCGGGAAAGAGTACCGTGCTCTAACTCAACAATGGCTCGGTACTTATCGGCACGTAAGCTAGAAAAATATTTTTAGGTTTCGAGGTACAATTTATCCCTCGAAGGATAATTTCCTCATAGACCAACTTGCTCGGATGGCTTCTTCCCGATCCACAGCACTAAAAGGAGTTTTCTTGGAGCAACTCCAAAACCGTCTCGGTCGAAGAATCGAAACACCTCCTCTTGAGATGGCCTCATTAGATTACGAGGATACGGATGACTCCCATCTACGAGTATCTTTACAAGGGTTCCGTGCAGAAGATGATCTTGAGGCGGTCGATTATCCGAAAAGCCAAAATGTATACTTTGGTTGAAGGAGTCCTCTATAAGCGAGGAACCCAAGGAATACTCATGCGATGCATTCGCAAAGCGAAGGAATAACACTCCTTCACGATATACACGTGGCATCCGTGGGACGATGCCTCCTACTGAGAACATTGGTTGGTAAAGCCTTTCGACAAGGTTTTCTTCGCCTACATACCAGACGATGCTATGGAGGTGGTTAAAAGTGTGTCGATGCCAATTCCATGGTAGATGAGATACACCAACCACTCAAGCATTACAAACAATACCTCTTTCTTGGCCTTTTGCGACCTGGGGGCTTGATATCCTAGGACCGTTTCCCAAAGCTCCAGGAGGTTTCGAATTCCTTTTTGTGGCTATTGACACGTTCACAAAATGGATCGAAGCTGAACCTGTAACTGGGATAACAACGGAAGCAGCAAAAAGGTTCATGATGAGAAGCGTAATTAGTCGATTTGGAGTTCCGAGTCGGATAATTACAGACAATGGTAAACAATTAGCAAGTGCAAAATTTCGGGAATTTTGCGACGAGTTGGGTACCAAGCTATGCTATGCTTACATTGCACATCCCCAAAGCAATGGGGGTCGAGCGTGCAAACGGCCAAATAATGCGAGGAATTAAAACTCGAGTCTTCGACCAGCTTGTTAAGCGCTCGGGGGCTTGGGTACAAGAATTACCCTCCATATTATGGGCAGTTCGTACGACCACCAGTCGAGCAACAGGAGAAACACCATTTTTTCTAGTTTTTGGAGCCGAAGCCATGCTTCCTCCGGAGCTAAAATTGCGGTCGACACGAGTTGAAACCTTCAACAACTCAGACCAGGAACAACTTCGAGCAGATGACATTAACCTACTCGAAGAGAGGAGAAACCTAGCCTTAATCCGTTGGTCTACCAACAAGCCTGCTTGAGATACTATAATCGTAGGTCAACCTCGCGACCTTCTGTAGGTGACTTAGTATTGAGCTGCCAATCCAAGTCTAATCGGATAAACTTTCCCTAAATGGGAAGGTCCTTACGATGGTCGAAATAACTTCGGCGAGTCAGTCACGACTAGCAATGGAAGATGGGCGAGTTCTCTCAAACTCTTGGAACATCGACCGATTCATAAATTCTATGTGTGACTAGTTTCTCGGGCAATAAAGTCCGAGTTCTTTCTACCTCTTTTTGCCTTAATTTTTGAGTAGTGCTTTTTAATCTTTCGACTATGATATGAAAACCGCTACTTTCTTTTACACCGCCTGGCAAAAGTCAAGAACATCATCAGTGAAACTTCTCTCTCTCGTATGTGGTTACGCACCACTAGAAGGAATTTCCTAGCATCGACTCGTTACTCACTTTTTCTCGCCAATACAAAGAGCTCGGGTTTTATCTAGTCGTAATGTTATCAAAGCCAACTCTCTCAATCTTAGTCTATTTTTCCAATAAATTCAAAAAATATTCTAAGTAGAGTGCACTTTCTTACATTTGTTCGAACCACATTTGTGTGTACTCGATTTGTTTTAAGCGGTGAGAAGGCAGAGAGACACACCTAGTGAAGTCTTTCCTCTCTGCATGTGGTCCCGCCTTACTAGAAGGAAACTTCCTAGTGTCGCTCAGTCTCCTACTTTTGCTCTTTGGAAAAGACTTATCAAGTCCACCAAAAAGGGCGAACGAATGACTAAAGTACTCTAAGAAGCGTTTGTTTAACTCAAGTTCTTTGTTCTTGGTTTGATTAAACTAGTCGGAGATGGGAACATCACCTAGTCGAAGTCTTTCCTCTCTGCGGGTCCCCGCCCACTAGAAGGAACTTCCTAGTGTCAAGTCGTTTCTACTCTTTTCGACCCGATTAACTTAACCGTAACAAAAGCTATAAGTTAAATAAACCTCTCTTTGTTTTGAAACCCCATTTTTAAACACTATTTATTTAGATTGTCTAAACAATCTAAGCAAATAGTCGAGAGCTAGGATAAAGTTATTAATTTGACTTCAATTCTTAGTCTTTCGTTCGTTTATTATCTTTTGAGTTACTAACTACTCGACAAGATGATTTTGAAATAAGCGGATCATATATTACTCATTAACAAAATTATCCGCCTTACAAGGTAGTTACAAGATTACTCACGAAGGGGAGAGCCTAAGTGCATTTCCTCAGCCACCTTTTTTATACCACCGGCATTTCCTCAATCGAACGACTTGCCTCGATTCGGGACTGATCAAGTCGGCTTCAATTGGTTTAACATTAAGGCGGGGTCTTGAGCTTTAAGTTTCGCCAAAGCGTAACTACTGCGGACTTCATTGCTTCCTTATCGATTGACTTGATTAGTCTTGAGTGGTCACCATTTCTTGCAATTTTCAGACTTGTTCCCCAATGGTACTTGTGTGGCTATGATATCTTCTCGAGGAGTTTTTCCTCGTAATGTAGCTCATTAAGCACATTGTTCGGAGAGTGATGTTGCCTTGAAGACTAGTCTTCATCGACTCCATCTCTGTTGGGTACAAGTCGAAGCCTCATGAAGCTTCTTGTTTCGACCACTTGTTACGAAAAGAATAATATCGGTCAAACAAAGATATACTTCTAGAGGAAGATAACACAAAGATAATTATAGGTAAAAGCTTTTCTTACCTACTAATTGAGAATCCAATTTCTTGACCTCTTCTCGATGGGAAGCAATAGTTTGACATGCTTGCTCCCATGCTCGATGTCCTCTCATTCATCTTAGCAATGCAGACGGACTCATTGCAGATTAAGGTCTTTGCTTGGATTTGACCTCGAGGCTTCTCAATTGGGCTAACAATTTACGAACAAGAAATTGGCATTAGAAAAGGAAAATACTCAAAAAGAATAGCAGGTAAAGATTTACTTACATTAATCGAGTTCTAAAACCCTCGAGTTCTTGATCCTTATTCGCGGTAATGCGGAAAACTCTGAATAACCAAGATTTTTCTTGAACTTGATGCGGAGCTTAGCATCTCTTTTCTTTATCGGAGAAGAAAGGAGGGTCGAGTAAAGGTTAAAGATCAAAAGCGATCTTAAGTTCGGAACTTCTCGTTTATTTTTTCTGCAATCTTTTAGATGCGAGGCAGGTCTCTCGAAGTCTATCAGAGAGAACTAATACTTCATTCCTTAGCCTTCTCGACTCCTCTTTTTCACGATCCGGTGAGTCACTAAGGTCTTCGTATCAACTATTTAACCTACAAAAAGCGAGGAGCGAAGATAAACATCAGTGAATGGTTGTGAGTACTTCTACAACAACCCGACCTAGTCGTAAGTTTTTCTGCGACTAAGATATGGTTGTAAGTCTTTCTATGACCACCACACGGTCGTAAAATAGTCGTAAGTTCTTTTAGTGATACTTAATCATGAGTTTCTTCCATGACTATTCTCGTGAAACTTTTCACGAGTATTTAAGTCAAAAACAACTATGAATGATAATTGACTTACCACCTCTCGCCTTTCTGCTTGTGAGTAGTTCCTTCTCTTGTCTTAGCTCTAAAAGTTGTCGATGATACTCATTAATAGCATGACAATTTGCTCTCGAGCTTACGCAAAAGAAAGCGAGGAGAAGGAAGGAAAGCACATATATAAGTATTACGAAAATACTTACATTCATAGTCGTTCTAGCAAAAAATCGGATATACAAGGTCGGGTCTTTGCTGGCTTATCTATCCTCATGACTTTGTCCCACCACACCTTCTCGAGGCTCGTTGTCAAAAGTATTGTCCGTATTGGGAATATCTTTGGGATGGGGACTCGGTCCGCTAGATTTGTAAGCGAAGACCCTACGACGGAGAGCGGCCCAAAGAAGTCACCACGAAGTTGAAATTTTCTCATACGGTTACGTGATTTCTCTTTGGGTAGGGAAGGAGCGCCTCCTCGATTTCCTTCCCAGCGGCGGTCGCAGGTGGTCACCACCTTGACCAGAGGCTTCCACGGTGCCTCTGTTGTTTCTACGACTTCGATGGTCGTGGCGGCCACCTCAACGTATGCAAGTAGCTACCTCAAGAGTCGTAATTACGACTTGGCGAGATGTGGAGACACTGAGGTCTCGACTTCATCGGACCACAGGCCAAGGGTGATGCCGACCACCTCCGTTGCTACCTCTCCGATGGTGAAGGGATAGCAATGGACTTCTCGTGAGAAGCATTCCGGGGTGAAGGAGTCGGGCCGAAATAAAGAAAAGCAAATCGAGTTGTAGAAAAGAAAAAGGTAAATGTCCTTCTTACACTTGCCAAGACATTTCACATACCTCACGACACGGTCTTCAACGGGAATTTTGGAGCAATCCTCCCCAGCGGAGGACCTCTTTCTTCTCCACGACCACGTCACGTGAGGTTCAACATTTGGATTTCGGCTTCGACCATGCGATGGTCAGAGTTTGAACAGCAACCAGCTTGGCGATCTGATCTTACGGATGGGCGAAGGTGTCTCGACCATTCCGTAGCGAAAGCATGCGCCCTCGATTGCGAGTTGTCTTGATCGACGCATCGTCCTTCATAAAGACATAAAATCCTTCGGTTCTCCTTTCCGGTTGTTTAATAAAACTAGGAGTGGCACCAGCTGCGAAAGATTAGTGTCATAATCAGAAGGTACCTTAGCCTTGCGAGGTTTGCGCTTGAGAGGTTCAATGCTTCAACCTCCTCGGCCCGGCAGTTGCTGGCCTCGGCGAGATACAACTCTGTTTACCGCGATATTCCTTGTGAAGGTTTGGTCGAAAGACCGAACTTCGAACTTGCTCCCCCTTGTCGGCCAGATTTTACAAGTCAGCGTCTCTTGAGGAGGAGCCGAGTTCTTTGTCTTCGACAACCCGGCGCCAATAGTCATCGAGCGACTTCTTACGTGCGTCTGGCGATTTTCCATGCCTACTACGTAAAGCAAAAGCGAGAAAAAGAAGAATCACTAATTAGTCGTAAGTTTTTCTCGACTAGTACCAAGTCGTAAGTTTTTCTCGACTTTTTCTTGATGTAAGATATTCTCGATCACCATCATTAATAAGTATCTTCTCACGACTATAAAGTCCTAAAGAGAGAATCAGATTTCGATTACCTTTGAAGCTCTATCCTTTCATCTGCGGACAAAACCGCAATGACTTGAGAACCGCCCCTCGGAGTGGCGGGGACTTCTCAGATGAGTCGACTCTGAGTCAACCTCGGCTGTGAAAGATGCGGTAAGCGGATAAAATATTAGACAAAGTTGAGAAAGACCAAGCGGAGAGTTAAGTCGACAATTGCTTACCCTCCTCGTAGTCTCGGGTGGGGTCTCCTCTTCCCAGTACCTCCACATAGGAGATGCTGTTTCTTGAGGACTAATTAGGCGTGTGATGAAATCTTTCACCACATGCCATCTGGTCGACCCTTCTTCCTTCAAGTCCTTAATGGCTTGAATATAAGAGGCTAATCAGGCTAATATCTTCGAGGTTGAATCCCATGAAGATTTCTTTTCATGACTTTCCCCATGAAAGAAAGGTTACTGTCTTGAGGTGACCTTCGAGAGAACCACCTCTTCCTCCGGCTCGACCCACGAAGCAGGGTGAAACTCAGAATGTACTCCTTCGACTTGAGTCGTGGAGCTTGGACCACGGCTTCCGGCGATTCGGTTTGTCGAGCCATCCCATAATATATTGGAACAACTTCGAGATCATGGGATCCCAGTGCGCCTCGCGCGAGATACGAACACACTCAACATGGTAATGGAATTGGGACCTAAGTTCACCGGTTCCACCCCAAAGTGTTCGAGTACTCTTATGAGAAAGGGGTGGGCGAGCAATCGAAGGCGCACTCTGTCACGCTTGGAAGGCGAGTTTGCCCATTTTCCCCGATGGCGATCTTGCCGATAAGCGGAATCCACTTCACGAGCCTTCTGGGATCTTCCGGCATCGACCAAGATCTTGATCTTAGCGCATCCATCTCGATTCCTCCCATTCGTAAACTCTCACGGCCATTTAACCGAAAGCAAAAGTTTTTTGATTGTTGTGGCGGAGAAGATGAAACCTAGTCGAAGACGGAGCAAGAGCTCAAGAACAATGGAGTGATTTGGGAAAAGTAAAATCCAAGTCTACCTCCTGGTAAGTTTTTACCTTACGATCTCCTACTTCGGAAAGCGTCCGGCTATAGGTCTATGATAGATGGTTGTACCGCCGAGAACGCGCTTCATCGGACAAGTCTATGAGAGGCGGTTGCAATTCTCGGATGGTCAGTTCGAGAAAAAGTAGATGCGTATTGTCACCTCAAGCAAAATTACATTCTTGACCAAGTCTTTCTAGTCGAAGGAAGTATCAATCGGAAGAGCTTTTCTCGATTCCCCTACCACGACCATCGGACGGTCATAGGGGTTTTTATGACTTTTTGATAGTCGTAAGCAACCTTCTGATAAAGCAAATTCCTGGTCAAGCAACACTCAAATGTCGAAGAGTTTTTCCTTGACTATCATTCTCTGACATTCTCATGAGAACAAAGATGCGCAAAGAGGAGGGGAATCCAGTCCTCACTGCCGACGGCGCCGGGCTCAGCCATGAAGGCGCAGCGTCTCCAAAGCCCCAAACAAAACCCAAGCCAAATCAGGAAAGAAGAACCAAAAATTGGGGAAGATAGCTCAATGTTTTTGGGTAAAGAAAAAAGAGGAGAGGAGTCGCTTAAGAAAATGAGGAAGAGTATGAGGCCTAGCCTGCATTGCCGCCATGATCGGTGGGCAAGGCGCCAGCCGCCAGACGCCCACTCTTGCGCCTGTCAGAAGAAAGAAGAAGGAAATCCCCAAATCGCTACACAGCCGATTAGGGTTGGAGACTGTCTCCAACCTTATCCTCCCTCCTAGCTCAATGAGAGGGCCCTCCAACCTTGTCCTCCCTCCTAGCTCAATGACAGGTGGGCCCCATCCTTTTTTTCTCTAATTGAGAAATTACCAAATGGCTCTCAGTTTACAACACAGATGAGCTCAAAATCAATACATGATAGCCACCTCCGCTGATGATAAACTGTAGAGTCAATTAAACCACAGGATAATGTGTTTAAGTTTTGACATCAACTTTGCTTAATTGCCGTATTAAGTATTGTCTGAATTTTGCTCCCAAGAACTTTGACAGGCAAGATTGTTATATTAGTGGGCCAGCAAAGTGTGCAAGCAACAGGTCTGGACTAACTGAGTGGTGGTTGTTTAACATGGTGTAGAGCAAAACACAAAGGATGAAACTCTCCGAGGATAGATATATGCGAAATCAAGATAGATTTTGTTATGAATATGATTCACGAGGTATATACATTTCTCTTCTTTTTGTCATTTTGTGTGTTTTTTCTTTAAAAAACTTTATTTTGATCACCTACTATCTCTCTCCTATGTTGATAACTCATCACATGTCACTCTCTATAGTACATACGCATCACATGTCATCAATCATACAATTTTCACTAATTAGTTGTTATCATTAAACCTAGAGACTTGGTGCTTTCATCTAGATCCGATTAGTAGATACAGATTTCGTGATCTTAATGATTGGACTATAATTGATTTTGATATAGTTTGTTTATTTAATTTTTTTTGTTGCTAATCAATGTTCCCAGATGCATGGTTCATGGCGTTCTTAGACGCGTGGCTCCGAGCGTTCTTAGGTGCGAGATCCCAAGTTGTGTAAAAGATTATCATTTATGCATTTATATTGTTATGATTGTTGAAAGGCAATCTATTGTGGGTTTTATTCAATGCATTGGTTGCTAAAATTATAAGTAATTATGATTTTAATTGAGTGTGAAAAATATATAGATAATATTTTAGGCTCAGTGTAGGGTTGTGATGTTACAACCTGAGCTATATCCTGGGGCCTAGGATAAAAAGCCCATGAATATTCTCTTAAAACATCACCAAACATATAAGTTTAGCACAAGAATAGCTGGCTCATCCCGAGACTTGGACTGTGGCTAACTCCACCCTTGGACATGCATGTTTGGAACACGAGAATAGCGGAAAAAATAATTCCTCTAATTTTGTTACCAAAATTGTTACTCACCAGACTCACGTATGCTTAGTGGCGGAGGGTCATTGGGGCCAAAGAGGGTTGTGACCCTCCTTTGCCATTGACACACACCCTTAATTAACACATGTAGTCAATATTTCTTTGTCCATTGATGGCACTATCTATTGGATGATGATCATCATTAATTCTTCCTTCTAGGGCTCCTATTTTAGATATTTATTCTCATATCTTTAGAGAAATACTCGTTCTCTACCAATTTAAGCCAAACTAGTGAACAAGTACCACCAATCCTCTTTGACCAAATTTAAATTCATGCCACCAAATTGATAGGGTTCTGTTATCAACAGTATCATCATGTCGCTAGAAAATTAGCACCAAATGAGAATGAACTAGGTCCTTTTATTAAGCACAAAATTAATATTTGTAATTGAAATGTGGCCCTCCCTTAATTTTGACTCTAGCTCCGCCACTGCCTGCGCGCTCCGCTCTTCCATATAGTCTATGTACATATCGATCTGTATCCTCTGCAGTAAATGCAGAGGACACTGTGTGAACAATGCGTTTTTTCGATATGTGAACAACGATCTGCCATAGTAGCGATTTTACTATAGCGATTAATCTCAGCCTTTGCTTTTCGATCGGACGATAGAGATCGCTCCTAATTCACGTACACCATAGCATCTCTGTATTGAGAACACTAATGCGGATAATCCCTCACCAAACTTGCACCGTATGTCTCTTAATTAGCTTGCAACTACTAGGATACGTTTAGCTCTCGAGTGCTAAAAACACTCGGGAGAGGCTGGTACATGCCTTCTTCCTTCCTCCCTCATTTCATGTCTAAAAGTCCAATTAATATACTCTTTCGGAGATCTCGTGCGCTTCCATACATATAATATAGGATCTAGCTAGCTACGGTATAATCATCGAGTCAGCATCAGGCGTACGTGCTCCGATCCGACCGATCTTTTCACCGCTGTCCATCTCCAGTGGGAAACAAAAGATATATAGCTGACAAAAAAGCACCATACCCTGATAGACGACCACCATGCCACACGCTAATATGCTATCCACACACACAAACACACACCCACTATTGAAAGAAAGCAACCAAAGATATGACTTGCAACTTACAAGAGGAGTAACAAAAAGGACAACACCATTAGCAAGACAGACAGGTCTGTTCTAACTTGTAATTTTTTTTTAAAGACACTTTTTTTTCTTCTTCTGAAGACAGGGCTGTTCTAAGGATTGGAAACGTACCAGTTAACAACAAGTTAACAACTCATAGCGTGTTAAAAAGTGGAAGAATCTAATATATTTTCTTTTTCTGTCGTCATCAATGATTAGTACGTAGTGGCGTGGTCGTTCATATCCATCCATGCGAAGGGGAGGGAAGCAGCCTCGCAACACACTTGCAGCTTCCTTCGTTGTTGATCAGATCAGACATTGGTCAGATGAAGAGGCTCTTTTGAGGCGTCCTACCATACCCTTGCGGACTAGCTCGCCTCTGCAGGCCGACATAGATGGATATATCGGATTCGACGGCTAAAAGGAGATTTGCTACGCGTATGAACGAAATCTCTCATGAGACTTTATAGTTTCATCGAACATTGGTCCGCAAACAGGTCTAGCACTAGCATCCAGGTCGCGATCCAGGGAAGCCACGTATCAACCAACCATTGTATGCAGCCTCCTTTCAGAACAGGTGGTTTTGATTGGAGTTTTAGCAAGGCTGAACTTACCTACACATATGTTTTTGCTGTACTGTATGAATCTGTGTTCGTTTGCGCATGCAGCTGCCATTGCATGAGCAAGTTGAGCCTGACAAGTGTTAGATAATATTTGTTGAGTTCGTTTCTTGATGGTGTTTTAGAAACTGTGTGTAGTGTGTACTACGTACGTACGTCTTGCACACTCGTAGAACAGATAACCATAACAAGAAGAGAAATTCAAGTAGTAGACGCTTCTCATCGTTAATCAACGGAAATCAGACAAGAGATCTCTTCTGAATGAATGCCTAATACAATGCTTTTCTGTACTGTGAATCCTCTTACTTTAATGATGTAGTAAGCATCGTCGCTATAAATGGAGTCCGATCACATGTAATCGATAGTTGTGGCTATAAATGGAGGTCACATGTAATCAGATTTTGTAAAAAGATTGAGAGTCAAGGCAATAGAAAAGCTCACTTATGCAACACCAAATTATCTCTTGTCTTTCTTGAATACGCGTGTACTTTCGAGGGCAAGTTTTTCTTCGGTTTATTCCAACAATTGGTATCAGAACTTCAGGTTCGATACCCTAGCTGCTGCCCCGGGAGGGATGATCTGAGCTCCCGGGGTGGCATATACAGCGGGTGTGTGCACGCGGCGGATCCCGGTAGCGCATCTGACGCAGCAGCGCCGGAGCGCATAGCGGGGCGCGGCTTCGAGACCGATGCACTGTACGGTGCATGCGGCTTCATGACGAGGAGGAGCCTGAGTTTTTTGATTTGTGCCCAAGATTATGTTGCGTTCTCCGAGGAGTGGTGTCACCGGTGACGAGGCAACGTCGACGCTCTTCCTACAGCCGAAAGGAGACGGTCAAAGCTACGTGGAAGACGTTGAAGACGATGCATCTTGCTGTCGATCATCGAAAGATGAAGGCGAGGGATGTTGAGAAGATGTGTTAGTCGTCCTGAGTCAAGTAAATAGTGTTAAGTTCGGGACATTGAGGATATGTGTTCGTCGTCCTGAGTCGAGTCCGTGTGTTACTCAAGTTGAAGTCGTGACCAACTTGAAGTTCGAGTACGAGTTGGGGCGTAAGTCGTAGTGGAGACCGACTGCCTCAATGAGTAAGCGTACAAGACGTGTTCGAGTTGTGCCACCATCTTCGGCCGAGTGTGTGGGAGTCATGTTGAAGTTGAGTCCAACTGGCAGCACACAAAATATAATAAGTACAACAAATGTCAGGGAGTGATTGTTAAGTAATATTTATTGTGACCGTTTCTGTTTAAAAGTTCGAGTCCGAACCACTGTTGTAAATAAAGCCGAATTACTGTAGTAGTCCTAGTCCGAGTATTGTAGCAGTAGTTGTGGCTATAAAAAAGGGTCATATATAATCAGATTTTGTAAGAAGATTAAGAGTCAAAATAATAGAAAAACTGACTTATGCATATCAAATTATCTTTTATCTTTTTTTGAATACGCGTGTATCTTTCAAGAGCAAATTTTTCTTTGATGTGTTCGAACAATAATACTACAGTAATCATTGATTAGTCTGCCTCCCATCACCAAACTTTTCTGCTTGCTGCGTAGAGTAGTCAAGTCGAGTACCTGCAAGGACGCAACGCAAGGCTCCATCCATACATCCATTGATCAATTCTTATCCTCTCACGGTCAATTCAGACATGAATGGCATATGATCGACTACCAAAACAATTCCCATTAATTTCATCGAGAATGGTCAAATCGGCTTAATTAAAGTAGGCTGAAAAAGTAGGTTGAAAATTAGTCGCTGTAAATACGACTATATATCGACAAACATCTTCTGCGCTAGAGCTTATCTAGAACACGGGAATTTCGCAAAATTCATAGAAAACAGTTAATTTTCCACAAAGATTAAGAAAAATTCCAGTATTATTCCAAATGGAGCTTACATAAATGGGTACGACTACAGTTCGGACGAATTTACATCGTACGATCCGATTGCAACACAATAGAAGAACAATTGTATTTTTTTTCACTTATTGCAATATGTTATAAATTCATATGCAATATTTTAAAAAATGCTCGTACCAAAAATGGGTTTTATTAGTTCAGAAGACTATCTTGGCTCAATTATATCTCAGAAATCTCATAATAAAATCAAAGATTTGGGGGAAAAAAGACACGTTAAAAAGCTCTCTTGCAACATCACGGTCAAGAAAAATAAAGAACACGATGCAACGTATCAAAAAATAAGATGCAATATTTTTTCGACGGTCGCAATATTTTTTTCAACGGGTCGCAACATATCAAAAAATATGATGCAATATTTTTTTTCAGCGATCACAATATTTTTTTTTCGGCGGGTCGTAACATCAAAACCAGAAATAAAATAGAGGATAACCTCTTAAATATTGTAAATGTTGCGCGGCGCGGGCATCGCTGAGCTGGTGCATGGAGGCCGGCAGTCTGGCGGTAATGCCGAGGCGCACAGGGGTATAGACGACATCGGAGCCCGAGACCTAGGTGGAGGATTTTGGGGGAAGAGGAGGAAATAGAGGAGAGTAGATAAGGCATGAGGAGGAAGAAGAAAATGATGGCAGATGGCATTCGGTCGGAGCAAGAAAAATGGAGAAAACAATTGGGGAGAGAGAGAGAGAGAGAGGAGAATGAGGAGGGAGCCATGGGAGCAGGGTTGCATGTTTCGACTAGTGGAGCAAGGAAGCATAGAGAAAAAGAATGGAGGAAGCAAGAGAGAGAAGAAATGGGGAGAAGAGATAAGGAGGAGAGAGAAGCAAGTGAATGGCTCGGAAGCCATTCAGCCGAACAGGAAGTAGAGGAGAGAGATATTAGGAAAGAGCGAGAAGAATGAGCGGTTAGAAGCGTCCGATTTTGTATTTGCCTCGTACGTCTGTACGGTACTGTTTCCGTCCATAAATTGGATGGCTCTCTGGACATCAAAATTCCGATCCGTCTACCTAGCATGACAGAGGAAGAGAGTCGTTTGCCGTTCCACCCCGAAGAAGTATCACAGTAACGTAATGTGCCGTCCTCTTCTCCTTGGCATTCGATCAGAACATCAAAGGTCCATCAAGTACTGCAATATTTGTGTTGGCACCGAAGAGCAGAACTCAACTAAAACACAATGTGGGTTATGGAAGTTGTTTTTGACTACTTCTGATCTATTCCTAACTGCAGGAAAAAAAATTGAAAGTAGATAGACAGTTGATTTGGGCTGTGTCCTTGTGGCCGCACCACATTGGCAGAGCTATGTGTTAGTTGAGGGGACTGTTCACCCCAGTGTTTTTTTTCAAACACCCTCAATTACACTTTCTGAAATTAAATATAAACCTAAGCAACTTTCTAGAAATGGCCCACTTAAATTCAAGCAATGATAATTGACACCACAGGGTAGAGTTTCTAGACACCTGTCACTGTTGCATCTGCCCTTACAATGTTTGAACCGGATTCTCCTCATGAAGCCTTATTACATTCGTAGCCGATCTGGAGTGCTAAGCCGATCAATTGCACAGAACCATTCACTAATACATACAGCTTCTTCGATCCACCGGTCAGTTGCATGGAGTTCACTGGGGCCAAGGTGCTCTTTGAAATGGCTAATTCATGTATTAGTTAGTGTTGGCACGGCAACAGATAAGTTCGGTGCCTCTCAAGCTGGCAGAAAAACGACCTGGTCATACGGATTGGATACCATGTCCATGGCACCATCCCTGTAAGTTTCACCTAAGATCGATACCCGTAACAGCTCAATTTTGAAATTATTGAAATTTGCATGAAATTCCTGGGATTTCAAAAACTTTTATTGCATTTGGTGAATTTCCAAAAGCTTGGTTTGCATTTCAAAAAGCTAAATCAGCTTTCTTTGCTCCAAATTAATTTTTATAAAAATCTACAAGCTAAATGGTGTGCCAAACCTCCTCAAAATTTGAATTTGAATTTCAAATTCAATCCTGAATTCTCAAACCAAAATCAAATCCCTATCCCACCGCCATGCCAGTCCTCTCTCCTCCTCGCGCCCAACTCCTCCTCCTCCCTCTCCGCTGCAGCACCAATCAAGTCTAAGCACAGTGTCGCCGCTTCGCTTCCTGTCCCTCTCCCCTCCCAGCATGACCAGTAACCGTGGCCCAAAGAAGCGGCCCCACTTAGCATCGCACCCGCTCTCGCCGACAAGTGGGTCCAACCCCACCCGTCAGCCCTGCCCCTATTCGTCTTCTCTGGCCCTCGCTCTCCCTCCCTCCTGCTTGTTCTCTCTCTCTCTCTCTACTACAGAAAAGGAAATCATAGACGGTTCAAAATTGTCATCATAGATAGTTTTTTGAACCGTCCGGCTTTATGAGTTAGTGATACTATATGGTCATTACAGACGGTTTTTTAACCGTCTGAGAAAAAAAACCATCACTGTCGGTTTTGAGCAATAACTGTCTGTGATAGTCAATTATCATAGACGGCTCTTGTTCAGAATTGTATGTGAAAATAGACTACCACAGACGGTTTTTTAGTAAAAACCGTATGTGATGGTTTTTATATTGCAAAAAAATTAAATTTTAAGCCAAACTAATTAGTTGCTGAAGAGTAGTTTCTATATACTCTTTTGATAGTTTGCAAGAAGGTAATTAAAAGATACTCTCTCTTTCTCTTTCTCAATCAATGGCTCACTCTCTGACGAGGATGAAGTCGAGTAGAGACGTCCATCTTGAACCGAATCGGCATCCCTTGTTGACCACAGATGAGTGCCCTCATTGAGAACGAAATCTGACATGATGCAGGGAACGAAATCAGAGTGAGAAGGAAACCAGGACGAGGATTTGGGGGCAAAACTCAATGCTCACCTGAGGCTAAGATGGGGGGTGGCCACATCTTGTGGTACTAGTCGAGCCGCAACGCCCGCTCACAGGAGGCGCCGTGAAATAGCAGGATGCGTCTCCTCGCCGAACCGCGTCGGGGAATCGAGGGCGGTCGTCGAATCTCGGCTTGGGGAGGGGAGAGGGAGAGACTGATTGAAGACAAGGCAGTGGTGACTATAATATATAAGGACAACGCTAAAACATTTCGCCTCCCGCGCACGCGTTCAAAAAATTTCGTGCTCCAGCGCTGCGAAACACAGACGGTTTCAAACAAAAACCATATGTGATGTAATATCACAAACGGTTCTTATTCAGAACCATCTCTGATACTTCACAGACGATTCTAAAAAAGAATCGTCTGTGATACTTCACAAACGGTTTTCAATATGAACCGTCTGTGATATAACCTCTTCACAGATAGTTTTTAGCGCAACCAGTAACACAGACGGTCACTAAACCAAAACCGTCTGTAAGTGTATTTAATACAGACGATTTTGGTCAACTGTCTGTTATGAGATATCCAATATTAACCTTTTTGTAGTAGTGTCTCCACGTAAGCACGTGACGGGGAGGCACTTGAGAGCCTGTAGCTGAAGCAATCCTCGAGCGCAACGCCGCCACGAGGTCGTCCCATCGTTGCGTTAGCCTCGTCGACCGGTCCACACCCGCATACTTGCGAGAAATTGTGCCGAGATGGACTTCACGTTGTCATTTTCTCCAACCCTTCTCTCCCTTTTAAAGCTAAGCCAAGCATGTCCTTTAACTCGAACAGAGCTGGCCATGGCTTTCCAGTGTGCGTCCTCTGTTTGGAATGCTGACGAAGGATAGAAAGCCAACACGTGTACAATGATTAGGTTAAGTTAATCCAGTAATTAGTGAATGGTTAGTTAGTATCTAATGTTAGTATGACAAGTGGGCCTGAGGTAGTTAGAAAATCTAATTGACCCCTACTTTTGTATGACATGTGGGCCCAGCCATTTAAAAACCGGTGTAAACCTAGTTCGTAGACCATAGCCACCGACATGTGGGGCCCCTACCGCATGAGCCCTCGAGTGGAGTGAGTCCATGTGGACCGCGGTCCCACCTGTCAATTTCTCAGTATTTTCCCAAATACAAATAAATAGAAAAGAAATTAAAAACCTAGTGGACCCCACGTGTGAGCCACAAAGCTTTTCCCTTTAGAAAAATAATTTGAAATGATATTAAAAACCCCTGTGGACCTCACCTATCAGTCACATAATATTTTCTTAATAAAAATAAAAATCCCACTAAACCCACCTGTTAGAAATTTCAGATTTTCTGGTATTTCTCTTGGGCCAAACTTTGGAGGGCTTGTTTTCCCTTATTTTAAATCCAAATGATTTTATTTTTTATTTCTAAATTCATATAAATTCAAGTTCTTTCCGTAAGTGCCAAAATAATATTTTTTGGAGTTCATTTGAATTTATTTGAGTTATTAGTATTTATTTGAAGTCATCGTTTTGTTCTTAAATAGATTCCAACGTCGCTGATTACTTCGCCACTATGTCAGACCAAGACCAAGTAATATCCATACTTCAGCAAGATAAGTCCTTACAACTGATCATGCTAAACCTACTTTTCAAATGCAAAGTATTACTTGCATGCTTATTATTATTATTTATGAAATGCTATGTTAAAAGTTGATACCTAGTTATGCCAAATGTTGATATTATTATTCCCCACCTTGATTATTGGTAACTCATCGTACCTTATCACCCTAGGTTAATTATTACATGAGTAAAACTTCCCTTGGTTAAATAAAAATGACTATTGGTTGTTGTTAGACACTACTTAGTGGTTGAAATTGAATAGGACACAAACATTCACATTACAAGAACTTAGGATATGTTGTGAATCGCAATGTGGTAACATGGGTTACCACTGAAAATAGGAAGATGTTAGTTAATATGGTGGATACTTGGGCAAATGGTTGGTATGAGATCGATGCAGCGTGCACGCGAGTGGGTTTGTGGATTGTCTTGCCTGAATCGATTAAGGACCAAATCATGTGGTGCATTTCTGAACTACTGAGACGTGCAACCACAAGTCTAGTATGACATAGACTTGAGCAAGTACTTTACTCAGTTTCTGACATAAACCCCGCACACAGAGGTAACTTTTACATATATCGAGAAGGGTCGTGACTCCCTAACAAGGAATGTCCCTAATTGAAAATGTGTCTGGTTAAGGGCATTCTGGGGGGTGCCCGTAATAATCACTGTCCAGTGTTGAGTGGTTCCTCGCTGGAGTGGGTCTAGTGCCGGGACTAGGTATTGGAAAAGCCTTGTTATGATCATCTATGTCGCACGCCCAAGGAATCATGTCATGGATGACATTATGAGTTGATCATATCTTGTGGGTAAAACTGTACAACCTCTGTAGAGTATTTAATCTGTTCAAATAGTCGTACCCCTGGTTATGAGCATTATGTATAAAGCCACACTTAGCTAAATTTAATAAAATGTGAACCGGGACATGTTAACATGAGCATGGTTGTAGTGACGATAAAGGTGGATGTAACCTTATGAGTAACTAGAGGTGGATGTAACCTTGTGAGTAACTATAAGTGGATTCCTTATGAGTAACTGTAGGTGGATGGAACCTTATCGAGATAGTAATTGCTTACACAAATGAAACTTTGATTTGAAGTTAAAAAAACTATCATATGTTTGAAAAATAATTATAGTATTTGAGTAAATTGATCATGCTAAAACAAACATAAACCCCTCCTTTGGTAAGACTTGTATTTATATACTTGCATTTGCTATGAGGGCTTGTTGAGTACCTTCTTACTTATGGTTGTTCAAATATGTAGATTCTGACTACGAAGAAGAAGACCTAGTGTATGGATACTTCATTTGATCTGGCTATGAGAATGATGAAGATGGCGATAACTAGGTCCTAGCCCCAGTCGATTGCCTGTAAAAAATGCATTGAGGCCCCGTCCTTTTGGTTTATTTCCTTTCCGTTGCCTCTATTTACTCTCTGAACTTGTAGGCCTGTTGGCCTGTTTTGTAAACACTTGGTACTAAGTTTTATTTACAGTGTTTCTATAATAATTCAGTACTCTTTTATTTATATGCTTGTATGGATGTGATATTCTCTAATAATGATGTTGTGTGAGCTAACTATTGATCATGGGACTAGCTCAGAATGCACAGAGGGTCTGGATGTAAATCCGGATCCCCACAATACCGCACTTTTATATGTAATCCAAACATACAGAAGTTGCTGATTCTTCTCCTATGTTTGCCCACAAAACAAATAGGTCCTGGTTTAGCTAGGAGGACTACTCGTACACAGTTACATTAGTACTAATTTGGTGTGTCGTCTATGGCCCTGTTTGCTTGGACTTAGTCTTTTTTGGCTAAAAGCTAGCCTTTTGGCTTAAGCAGTCTGCTTTTAAGCCAAGTCAATATGTTTTGTAGTTATGTCTAAAATATCCTTTTACAAATGAGCCGAGAAGAGTTTTTATATCATCAGTTTTGAATTTTCTTATACAAAAATACACATAATTTCCATGAACACACAACCATCAACAATAATTTACAGAATTTCAAGTACTAATTTGAACTTGAATCGGTGACAATTTCCATGAAGACATCAATCTGTGACTATTTCTGTAAACACAACAATCAACGATAATCACAATTCAATTTAGAAAAAGAAATAAAATAAATAAAATCCTCGCATTCACACCGATCGTCGTCATGGTGCCGCCGGGTTATCCTCGCCCTCACCGGTGGGCTGCCACTGCCTCCGGGATGTCGTCGCCCTCACCATCAATATCTAGAGATGATCCGCCGCCGCCTAGCATCCATTCTTCCGTATTTGAACAGAGGGGAGCAAAGCTGTCGAGTGTTGTGGAGGGGGTCGGTGGAGGGAGGGGCAGAGGAGGCCAGTGGGAGAGAGGTTCGGAGGAGGCCGGCGATGGCAGAGGAAGGAGGCGAAGGAGGGAGGGGCGAATGAGGCCGGCAGTGGCAGAGGAAGGAGACCGACAGAGGAGGGAGGGGTGAAGGAGGTCGGCGGTGGCAGAGGAAGGAGGCCGGCGCGGCCACCCACATGAGGCCGACGAGAGGGAGGGGTGGAGGCCGTTGGCGGCGCCCACACATGTCGCACATGAGCGATAGAGGGGATTAGAAATGAGGAGATGGGGAGGGATTTTGGAGTTTATATAGGAGACATTTAGTGGGTAACTTTGGGGACTTTCAATGGCAAATAGACCTGCTCAAACGTCAGGCCGGGTCGGGCTTCAGACCGAGCCTAAAAGGCCAGGTCTTGAACGGGCAAGCCCAAGTCCAGCCCGGCCCAGCTCGAAAAATGTATTTTCCATTTAGAAATATTATTTTAATTCTATTTTGATATAGAAATTGATATTTAGTTAATTTTGAGAATAAAAAATAGTTTTTATTATTTTAATTGCATTTCATTGGGCTTTCAGGCTGGAATCCAAGTCATAAGCCTGGCCCGGACTAGGCCGGGCTCGGGCCGCCCATGAATCGGGATGAAAACAGGATGGATATTTCCAGCCTGATCTGGTCGGGCCTGAATTTGGGAAGGGATTAGACTATTCGGCCGGATCTAGGACGGGATCCGTATTCGGGGTTGGATTCGGAGCAGGCAATATCCAGCAAATCCGGGACAGGACCTGAATATCATGATTTTTCCTTGCCAGATATCCAACAACTAGCCTCTCCTGACTCTTGGCCCATGAATATTGGCTGGCCCAGCCCACTAGCAAAGATCTAACCCTAGCTCCTATTCTCCCCTCACCTAGCCTCCCATCCCACAGAGGCACGGCCACACCACCCACCGGCCATCGCAGGAAGCCACAGTCGTCGGTCTCCAGTCGTCCTCCCCAGTCCATCCGTCGGCTCACACTATGGCTTGAATCCTAGCCATCTACCAAGCTGAGAGGAAGAGTGACTTACTCATATTTGAGACCGAGGAGCAGGGAGGGGGCTTTGCGCCCTGCTGGAGATGAAGTGACGTCGCAGCCCCCAAAGAAGGTGCCACGGCGGCCAGATCCCATCAAGACTGACGGCGTCGCCCCAACGTTTGAGCGCTTGGGCCTGCTGCATCCTCGCGAAGGGACCAACGGAGAGAAGCCGAGGAAGCAAGCAGTGGTGGTGAGTTGCTGGAGCGAAGCTCGACTACAAAGCAGAGCAGAGCAAAGAGGATTAAAGGAGGCGATGGTCGGGACTCGGGAGCTTGGAGTGGAAAGCTTTCCTCTTTTGGCTTTTGGCTTGTAGTTATATAGGGGGGTTTAGACTTTTCCAAAAGATAGGCAGAAGAGTCACTCTTTTATTTGAGTTTTAGCTTTTTTGCTTTTAAGCTAAAGAAAAAGGATAATGTTGTGGCCCGTGCGTCGGATACAGATGATTGTATCCGACGCTCTCACTCCCCTTCCGCACTTCTCCACCCCCACTTTCACTTCCCCAGCAACAAACCGATTCCTCACATGGGTCTGTATCCAACGCTCTCACTCCCCTTCCGCACTTCTCCACCCCCACTTTCACTTCCCCAACAACAAACCGATTCCTCACATGTGATACCCCTTCTTCCACTTCTCTCTCCCACCTCTGACCATCACTATTGTCGCTACAATAACCGCTTGGCACCGGCGATGGCAATAGACCCCCTCACCCTTCTCTCTCCAAGCCCTTCTCCTTCCCATGTCTCTCTCATAGCGGCGAGTGGAGATGATGGAGTGGCAGATCGACGAGCAAAGGAGTCGGGGTGCCAGTAGCGAGGCACTAAATTGGCCACCCTCTGCCAAATCAAGGGCCCACCTCACTAACCCTAGGAGTAGGGAGTCGGAGCCGCTGCATGGGACTTATGTGGGCTTAGTGTCCCGCGCCCTCTTGGCCTCCCGCTCCCCATCCTCCTTCGCTACCCCGCCGGAGCATCCACAAGTCGATGGCTCCATGGTGGCCGACTCCCGCGACCGCCGAAGCAGGTTGTTGCAGGCTTCTCTTTAATGTGTTGCAACCCTTTTATGAAAATGTTGCATAAAAGTGTTTTTTTTTTGCAATTCGACCTTTTTTTTAATTTGTTGCATAAAGTGTTTCGTTTTGTTGCAATATTTTTTCTTAAATGTTTCAACTTTTTCCAAACTGTGTTGCGTTTGAGATGTTACAGTAAGTCAGATGGTTCCCTTTTTTGTTTTGATTGATATTTTTTGTAGATCTTAAATGTTGAGTCTGGGAGGTTACGACTGTTGAAATTTTTAGTTGTATCGAAGCGTACAATAGAAGGCTCAAAGAAAAATATATAAACAAATGAAACCTATATATTCCATGGTTGGCTTGGCGGGCGCTCCGCACCTACCCCACCCATCCTCTGCTCTGCTTCCACCCGTTGCATCAATGGAGTCACCTCGTTAGGTGGCGCGTCGCTCTTAACTGCTCGCCGGCCTCTCTCTTCCCCGTCTCGTCTCTCACACACGTACAGCAACTCAACTCTGCGTGCTGTGCTCCTACTACTACTACTAGCTAGCTAGCTACTCCCTTCCTTGCCGCTCGCTCGCGCGTGAGAGAGGCCGAGAAACCAACCAACCGCGGCGACTAGCTTTCGTGCGCTCGGTGCATATATCTGTTGCGGATGTGAGTTCTTGCCAGCCGTACGCTGGATTTTCTTCTTCGAGCTGTTGCTTCTTGGTTCGCGATACCTAGCTCTAGCCTCTAGCTGCAGATCCATCGTAGTATCGTACTGATGCTGATGCGTGCGTGATATATATAGGAGTGAGCCGGGCAACGAGCTGGCCAAGCTGCTGTGGGAGAACGGCCCGGCGTTCAGGAGGACGGTGCCGTACTTCCCAGCCGCGCTCTTCCCGCCCTTCACTTGCAGCGCCGCCGGCACCAGCAGGGCGCAGGAGCTCATCAAGCGACCCGCCTTGGCGGTCGTGCGCGACCTCGACCTCCCGGTACACGACAACGCCGTGCCGTGGTTGCATTATCCCATCATCGACGGGGGCGATGGCGGCGACGCCGACACGGCCCCGCTGCCCCCGGACAACTGCTCCGCTTTGCTGTCCAGGTACTCCGACCTCCCCGCGGCGCCGGCGCCTGTGCCAGCGACGGTAGCGAGCAGAGATGCCAGAGAGCCGTCCTCCTCCCACGGCGCGGTCGTCCCGACTACCACGCGCGGTGTGCCGCCGCCGGAGTCTGTCCCCGAGAAGCCACGGCCGAACGGCGAGGGCGTCATGAACTTCACCTTCTTCTCGAAGCCCCTGCAGCGGCCGCCGGGCGGCGAGAGGGCATCCCCCGCCGCGACCGCGAGCAACCCCGTCGAGTCGACGGTGGTGCAGACGACGACGAACCGATTAAGGAATACGCCTCTGTTCTCGGAGCAGAGGATGGCCTGGCTGCAGCCGCCCAAGGGGTCGCGCACCACGGTGGCGGCTGCTCCTCCGGCGCCTCTTGTCCCCAGCCGGCAGGGAGAAACGGCCGCAACGGTAACACAGAGGTTGCCATCAGAAGCAAGGGCTCCCGAGCCGGTGGCGGCCGCAGCGACGACCTCGTCGGTCTGCTCCGGCAACGATGACGGGAGCCAGCTGAAGAAGAGCAGCCACCAGGCTGCGGAGTGGTCGCTCAGTCAGGACGAGGTAAGCAAGCACGACCGGACAACGTCAGAGTACACCACCACGCAGTCATGAATCCAAATATCCAATCTTGTCCTTGATGCAAACACACACCGACGCGACGTCTCTCTGCAGGACCTGGACGACGAACCCGGCGCGTTGAGGAGGTCGGCAGCGAGGAGCACGAAGCGCAGCCGCATCGCCGAAGTGCACAACCTATCAGAGAGGGTACTACTTCTTGTCTCCAATGCACACACACTATATACCTCACATGGTTGTGGTTTCCGGTTGCTAAATACTGTAAAATGCTATGAGCTTGCAGAGGAGAAGGGACCGGATCAACGAGAAGATGCGCGCCCTGCAAGAACTCATCCCCAACTGCAACAAGGTATTCAACAATCGTGCAACAAAAAATATTTGCTTAATTTAACAAGAACAATATGTAACATCCAATGTGTATGATCTTGAAGATCGACAAGGCATCGATGCTGGAAGAAGCCATCGAGTACCTGAAAACTCTCCAGCTTCAAGTGCAGGTGCATACTCCGTGCTCTTACATTAATTTGTAGACGCATTGATGAGTTGTGGTGGTTCTAAATCAATGGGCCGGCGCAGATGATGTCGATGGGGACCGGACTGTGCGTCCCGCCGATGCTGCTGCCGGCGGCCGCAATGCAGCACCTGCAGATGCCTCCGATGGCGCACTTCCCCCACCTCGGCGCCATGGGCCTGGGGTTCGGCATGGGCGCGTTCGACATGGTCCCATTCCCGTGCGTCGCCGGCGCACAGTTCCCCTACCCGATGATCCCGGGCGCACCAATGGCGATGCCGCCCGGCTCGGCCACCGTGCCCATGTTCGGCCTGCCCGGGCAGGCAATGCCTTCGCTGGCGTCGTTTCCTCCGGCGCCGGGTCACATGGCTAACAACGCCCTGCAGGCCGAGCAGACGCCGAGCGAGGCAGCTACGCGGGGAGGCGCAGACGCCGGCGACCATTCTCAGTTTCCCGTCGTCCCACAGGTATCTATAGCTCGGTCGTCAAGCAGCAATGCGCTTCGTCTTCGATGCTTCGCGCCCATATCACTGATCAAAACACCGTATATTTTTCTTGTTTCTTCCAGGGCAATCAGAAGCAGCAGTGCCCGAAGAACACGTGAAGGCACGCACGAATGCAGCAGATGCGTACGGCTTACTGCGAGGAGGAGCTCTGCATTTGCTTCGAGATCTGCTGCATCTGCAGACTGCAGGTTGCAGGCATGCATGCTGCTTCTGTATTGTGCTGCTGCCATTGTAATGCCTGTATGCATGCCTGTGCCTGCCTTCTCTTTTGGTTGTTCACTTCCAAATCTGACTGTGTAGAAGCGCATGCAGGCTTGGTCTGAACAAAATTTTTACCTAGCCTGCTGTGGCAATGTAGTTGTAACTTGAAAAGTTGTGTATAACTTGTTGCTTCTGCTGCTTGCGGTGTTCTGGAATAGATACGTGCAGTGTTAGGGTCTGAATGGGTTAGGGCGTTAGTCACCATCCTAAACAACGGCCATTAAGACCTTTTAAACGGACTCATACAATAGGAGTATCAAACAAGCATGAACTTTGTCAAATTCCAGTCTTCTCGTATCTGCTGTTGCAGGCTCAGTCTATATACATGAAACAAAACGTCTTAGATGTTTGTTCGGTTACACTGTATAAAAGCATCTCTGATGCCCTGAGGTGGCAGGTGCTTCAAAGTTTATTTGCCATGTTGTATAGAGTGCCAGAAAACTGAGTTGATGCTTGTGGGATCATGTAATCATCTATAAGAAGAGGTGCTTGCATCCAAGGTTGGATGGATGCACTCTCCTAAGCAACTCTTATTGAAGATGCTCTAAAAACGTATGTACTTATCTGAATTTTTCAATAGTAAAACAATTCACAAGTCTGTGTACAAGGCCATGTACCCGTATGCAAGATAGCAGTAAAACTGAGTGTCGGGCTTTCTAGCTCCTTTACTTGCTATTATTTGAGCTAGTCTATGTCATGATAAGTCTAGTCAGATGTATGTGGTATAGATTGGATAGATAGGCTTTTGTTCTATACATGCTTACCATAAGATCCTTTATTAGTTCCCCAATTCAGTTTCTTTTTCAAAGTTCTCCCACTGCAAACCTAAAAGGCAAGAATAAGATTCTAGACCACATAATCTCGTCCAAAGCTGTCCAAACTGGACCAATTGAACATTTTTTTTATTTCCCAATTTTATTAGTTCTATTAGGTCATTGAGCCCATTATTTGGTATTGATCACACGAGTTTTGGGATAAGTTCAATAAATTTATTCTGCTAAACACCTGATCTATTACACAAGGTTGCACTTGTGTGCACTTCTGAATTGTGTTACTGGGGTGTACTAGCGTTTGCATTGCTCTTAAGCACTATTTGTTTAATGCTTGGTCAAATATTTTGGTCTTGACCATTCTTCTTTTGGGATAAATTCAATAAATTTGTTATGCTAAACACTTGATATTTTACACAAGGTTGTACCTTTGTGTGCACTTCTGAATTGAGTTCATGGGGGTGTACTAGCATTTGCATGGGACTCCTATAATTTAGAACCCATTCTTAATCTGGAGACTTTTGTTATAATCATGCTCCTAATCTCAACGACACATTGAATCAGGCTCAATTGTTTCTTTCGGACATGTGGATCTGTGAATTCTAGTTTAATCATCGTAAGTTTCAATGGGCGTGCAAGGATGGTGTGGATAATGGATTTGAACGATTGCGGGTTTAATCGTGTGAAATGGCTTCGTACTCTGGGATTAGGGCACGCCTTAAAAGTTAAGGTATTTTTTTTGCTTTTGAAAACTTTGTGAACATTGTTTTAACTTTTAAGTTAACCAACTATAGCGCAATCATTCAGTCATAGTTCCGCGGTTATTTGCTGAGGTAACATGATCCCCTGTGTAGTTGTGTATGTTTCATTTTCTCTGTTCGTAGTTGCCTGGATGATTTTTAAGTTCCTATTATCCTCTATGTTTTACCTGGATGATATCCATTGCCATTTCTTGAAGGAAACTCACCAAGAATCCGAAAATGGCAAGCACTGGTTGATGACTGGGGACCAATTTAGTTGTGTTCTAACAAGTTACTTCATGAATGGACTACCGATGCTAGGACCCAGGGTACTTTTTAGCTTTTGACATAATTTTTTATTCGTAATAGAAAAAGTAACCTCCACTTGTACACAATTACAAAAATAGCACCACAACATGTTAGGTAAGTCACCTACAATGTTTCCGAACACGGCAATCACCTACAGCGCTCTCGTACCACAGCAGGCGTAATTGTTGCGGTCCGGTACCACAGAAGGAAGGTGGGAGTGCGGCAACGAGATGCGCCGTGGTTCACTGTAGCAACAATGTACAACCGTTTAGCGCTTCCTTCCGCGGGTTTAGGCCTTGCAGCAACAATGAACTAGTTGTTTAGCCCTATTGATCGAACACGGTTCCAATTGGCAATACTTCCTTCGGCGGTTCAGTCCACGGTACTCAGGTTCCGTGGACTAAAAGCGCGGCACCAGGCTTCCGCGACACTGCAAGTGCGGTACATGACCTTTCTAACTTTCCGCTATCCTAACTTTCCGTTACGCCGTTTTTACAATTTCATATGAGCAAAGGCTACTTTTGCTCTTACAAATAGAAAAATGTGACAATTCAACCAAAAATCGTACCATTTGGCACGTGTGACTAGTTTTCGACTCTAGCTTGGTAGGTTTATGGATGGGGAGGGCGTGCCAGGTGAGTTCACTCTTGATTACGTTCAGAATACAAGTTAGGCGATTTTGACTTCATCTGGGACCGACTTGTAACCGGACATTATTGGGACTAATCAGTGTAATCGGACTGTAACGGTACATTGTTCGGAAGTCACCAAACTGGGACGAACAGGACTGCGATAAGAGATTGTTGGAATCAAATTTTGATTGGTGGCTCGGTGGCTGCTGAGACCGGATTAAAGTCTGTATATAAAGCTAGTCCCATAATTAGTGAATAGCAAACTCACTGTAACACCTTGATTTAAAATTCACTCAATGCCTAGTCCACCATAAGGTGGACTGTGTACACATAACACCCCACTTATATTTTCGTCGTCACTTCGTGTAAAAATGTTAACCGAAAGTGCTACATTTGGACTCAATAAATATTATATACTACTACAACTCACTTTAGACAAACAATATGACTAATCTCACCATATAACTCACATGAACCGCACTACGAGTAGATCGGGGTATTACACTCACAGTACAATTATCGGCGAATATCACATCCATACACGCATATAAGTAAAATAGTATTTCAATATTACAAAAACAGTCGGAAATAGGCTTCCTTCTTATATAACAAGCGGATAAATAAACCAAATGCAATACAAAGCTCTTGGAAATTATTGAAATGCACTTTTTTTTTGAAAATTTGGACTGTTACAATGGGTTATCACCAAGGCTTGTGAATGTTCTTGTATTTGGGCGTTATTCCTTAGCTTTTTAGTTGGGTTGTTAGTTTCCGTTATTAAGTTGGTCATTGGTTAAATTTCTGTAAGATTAAGATTAGTTTCGATGTGATAAAGATTAAGGGTAAGTACAGTCAACAAATCGGGTCTATTTGTACTGCCTATAGTCGTTATTTATACTCTTCGTTTGGTCTGCAGATGGGTTGTAAGTGCCTTTCAATGTTCTGTATCGGTCCTATATCGATTATGGGCCGTGAATGGGTCTAATGAACTTCGTTTTAGGCCAGTACGGGGTAGAAGTTGGACAGGACCACGCCTGTATGGGCTAGCAATAAGCTGATAACGGTTATGTTGTGGGCTTCCATGGGCGTCAACGGACTATTAGTGGTTTCATTTTTGGGCCGTTAATGTGCCTGTAACGGTTTATGGGCCAACAAAAGCCCCGTATGGGCCGTTAATGCGATGACGTTAGTTCTATTTTCGGCCGTCAATGGGCTTATTCCTTTTTTGGGCCAACGCCTATATGGGCCATTATGACCTTATACTAGTAAAAACAAAAATCAAATGGATTGGCCTAAATATGTTGCTAATCATCTACAAAAATATAAGAATCATGGCCTAAAATTCCACAAGCTGACAAGCACTCCTCCATCCCGTCATCGATGGACACAAGAACTAAAAAATAAAGTAGCAATCGATAGTACAGTAGGTGGGATAGAGTTGAATACATGGGATGGTCTCGTACCAGGTTGTTTTATTGTTTTTAGTAAATAAGATTGTTCAGAATCTAGAGTGAATATTTCATAAATATATATCACATTTAGGGTAACATAGTTCCATTCGAGCAACCAAACACATTGATAATTTTTTTTAACTAACTCATACAAGTACCACTTGATACAAACAACAAAACACACCCTTTGTCTATATATCTAGGCAAAATTGGCTACATGCCACTTAAGTTTTGTGTACTTTGCCGACAGTGACGCAAAAACCATGGTTTTGCCAGAAGACACTCAAATTTTGTGAATTTTGGTCTAAAGGAATTATATTATTTTCAGGTGGAAGATGAGAGAGAAAGCAAGAGAAATGTCCATTGTGCCCTTCGGACTCCTTCCTCCTCTTCCTCATACTGCCAATTGCCACTCTTTGCGCGGGCTCCGCCGTTGCCGCCACCGACACCCCTCGCCTCCCTCTCACCTCTTCACCATCTCGGACATTGTCGCGTATTGCTAGTCCCGTCGCTATGCCGTCGCCTCCACCTCACTGGCGACCGTCCTCACTACAACCTGGACCTCGCAGTGCAACACCATGTCTTCCTCGCGCCGGCACAGCCTCATCGTCCTCCTCGACCGCCTCCTCGCCGGGCTCGCGTGGCCACCACCGAGGCCGCCTTGCCCCCGCGCGACCGCCGACGTCGTGTGCTGTGGTTGGCCGCGTGGTTCAAGATAATCGAGCTCTGGGCGTACACCCCGGCGCGTGAGCTAGTGGCCCCCCTGGTCACCATCGGGTACACGGTCGGCGTGATGGTGAGCGCCACCTCCCTCTTTGCGGTGGCTCCCCCTCGCCACGACCGTCGCCTCCTCTTCGTGACGGCTCCCCCTTGCCACGATCATTGCCGCCTCCTCATCTTCTCCCCTCTTCCCAAGCCGAACCGCCTGTGGGCCACACTCCCTCCCACCACCCACCCCCGGTCCAACCACCGCCGCCCACGACATCCTTTTCTCATGTTCTCTTCCTCCCTAGCCGAACTGGAGCTTCATGAAGTTAATCTAAATGGTAGGGTTTTCACATGGTCAAACGCCCGGGAACACCCCACACTAGAGCACATTGACAGAGTCTTAGTCTCCACAGATTGGACTGTTTGTTCCCGACTTGCTTCTTGCGTGCACGGCCCTCCACGGCGTCGGATCATTGCCCATTGCTGCTCTCCTCAGCATTCTGCTTTGGCGTAAGAAAACGGTTCCGATTTGAAACTTTCTGGCCAAAACTTGACGGATTCCAGGACTCCGTGCGTCGCTCGTGGAAGGGCTCCGCATATATGTTCGACCCACTCCGCAAGCTGGACTCTCTACTCAGGTCGACCAGCAAAGCCCTGCAAAGTTGGAGCCAGCGCTGAGTTGGGCATATTCACCAACAAATTTTAATGGCGAAAGAGCTGCTCTGGCGATTCTACATTACCGACGAAAATAGGTTACTCTCACCGCTAGAACACTGGTTTCGGAAAGAGCTCCAGAAGAAAATGCTTGGTCTATGCTCATTAGAACAGACAATGCCTCGCCAGCGTTCTCGCTTGAAGGGGATTCGTGAAGGGGATGCCAATACTTGCTACTTCCATTTGCATGCCAATCATCGTCGGCACCGTAGCTACATCACTCAGCTCAAGGTTCAGGATACTTGGATTCAATCCATGACGAAATGTCCGAGGCGATCGCTATGCATTTTGAAAACCTCATTGGCAAACCAGTTAACAGGACACATTAGATCTAGAGGTTCTCAACGTCCAGGTCCATGATCTGGCGGCATTAGAAACTTCTTTCACTGAACAGGAAGTTTGGGATGCCATTTTCAGTCTGCCGGCAGAACAGGCTCCGGGTTGGGTTCGAACGGATTTACCGCGCTCTTCTACCAGCAATGCTGGGCGATCATGAAGCCAGACGTTATTGCAGCTATCCACAAGCTTGGTTCTCTAGCAGGAAGAAACTTCGCTCGGCTAAATTAGGCGCTCGTCATGCTGCTGCCAAAGAAACTTGAGCCAACTGGAGTGAAAGACTATCGCCCAATCAGCTTGATCCACAGTTTTGCGAAGACTTCTCCCAGTTACTAGCCAGGTGCCTGGCACCGGCAATGGCGATGATCATAGCCCCTAACCAATCTACTTTCATCGTAACACGTTCACATGACCACTGTTTGCACTCTTCTTACTGTGACCACTATTTGACAGCGGCCCATCTCTCAGTTGAACATTAAAAATGTCTTTTTCAGTGGCAAGCTGCGTGAGGTCTACATGCAGCCGCTCCTGGGTATTTTCTCTCTGATAGTATGGTTTGTCGCATTCGTCGCTCTCTATGGGCTCAAACAAGCCCCTCGTGCTTGGTTTGACCGCTTCTCTGTTGTCGTTGCTGCCGGCTTCTCCGCCAGTGATCACGACCCTGCCCTCTTTGTACACACCTGTCCTCGAGGTCGGACGCTCCTCCTTCTCTATGTGGATGATATGATCATTACTGAATATGACTTTCAGTACATTGCCTTTGTGAAAAAACGTCTCAGTGAGCAGTTCTTGATGTCCGATCCGGATCCTCTTCGTTATTTCCTTGGGATTGATATCACTTCTACGCCCGAGGGTTACCATCTCTCACAGGAGAAGTACATTCATGATATTCTTTCTCGCGCTTGTCTCATTGATCAGCGTGTAGTGGATACTCCTATAGAGCTTGGTGTTCACCTTCGGCTTACTGATGGTGAGCCTCTTGAGGATCACACTCGCTACAGTCATCTTGTCAGGAACCTTGTCTACCTTGGGATCACTGAGCCTGACATCTCTCACCCAGTTTACATCCTGAGTTAGTTCGTCTCTGCTCCAACTCAGCTCCATTACAATCACCTTCTTCATGTTATGCGATATCTTCGCAAGACCATTACTTGTCGCCTTTTCTTTCCTTGCCCCAGTTCTTTGCAACTTCAGACATACTCTGATGCGCTCTGGACTAGCGATCATTTTGATCACCGGTCTCTTTCTGCCTATTGTGTTTTTCTTAGTTCCTCCTTGATTGCCTGGAAAACCAAGAAGCAGACTGTCGTTTCCCATTCAAGCGCAGAGGCTGAGTTGAGAGCCATGACGTCATTGACAGCTAAGATCACCTGGCTTCGGTGGTTACTTGAGAATTTCAGTGTTTCTGCTTCTGCACTGACTCCTCTCTTATCAGATAGTGTCGGTGCGATCAGCATTACTCGAGATCCCGTGAAACACGAGCTCGCCAAGCACATTTGAGTTGATGCTTCATACATACGATCGCAGGTGCAAGATCAAGTTAGTGATCTTCAGTATGTGCCTTCGGAACTTCAGTTAACAGATTTCTTCATCAAGGCACATTTCTACCTCTCCAAACTCAGTGTTGTTGATCCACCATGAGTTTAAGGGAGGTGTAAGATATGTATATAGCCTAGAGTGTTCTTTGCATATTGACAATCATGTAGATGTTACATATTGGCCTTTTGGCCCATTGAAATAGAGCAAGCCTCATTCTAACAACAGATAGTGTGATTTTCAAAGAATTATGTGGCAGGTGGCTAGAATATAAATTGTACCTGGGTAGGGGAAAATTGGTATGCAAATATCAGGAAGTGGGGTAGAATAATTAATACCATACAGAAGATCACACCATGCATGGAAAAGATTATACAAGCACTAGTACTACTTGCTAATTGCAATGCAAAAAATTTACTGGACTCTGGCCAAATTCACTAAATCGTACCACATACACACCTAGTGGTCTAACTATTCAACTGTTCCTTGCCTTAAGACAGAAGAATTGAAGGAAACATGTGTCCAACAAGGACATAAGAATTAGCAAAGCAGAATATCCTTGATGGCAAAGGAATCTGTAAGCAACAGAATGTCATGTGCAGAATTGATAGGGCCCCTGCATTTTCTCGTATCTTGTTTGTGTAAAGAAGCAATAGATCAAACAAATACATTGGGACAAATACTATAGGACTACCAACTATCTCAGCAAACATTTTGAGAGTAAGAGATGGGCCATGAAAAGTCCACCATCATCCACATCTTCAAAGAACTAGTCCAGTAATATAGATAGAAGGGTAAAATAAGTAATTGGTGTTTGACAGGACAAGAAAATTATATTATAATTAACTGCCAACAAAGAACGTATGAGTAGCAGCACATGACAAAAAAAAAATTTAAAAAAAGGCTCCACACTGACATGCTTAAGATGACACATAAAGAAGAATTACCACAACCACCAATAAAAAAGAACAATAATGAAAGCAGCCAGAAGCAGCATAAATTGTTTTCTGTTCACAGTACAGATGGGTACATGGTGAAGTAGGTGCACATCAAGAATCTAATAATGGATGACATACACGACAATGATGGACACCAAACCTCTTATAAAAAAACACTATCTGTAGGCAAGAATATCCTAGAATTCTTCTAGAATCATCTTCCTATTAGCCTCATCCATAAACTTCTCTAAAAACAAGATAATCTCCTAGACACCGAGCTTAGGACAAAAGGCATTGCGAGAAAATCGTCTGTGTAGATAAAATTGCACTACAAATAACTACAGAAGTAAAGGACCAAATCCAAACTCTTTAAGCTGCCCAACTATCATATTTGGACCATAACACAATACATCATTTTTCTTATTGCACCGTAGGAATAGACAAAACATGTTCCTACATAAACAACCATTCAAAGTAGTAGCCACTCTACAATTTACATATTTGGATGATCTCCATTAAATAGATGGCGATTAACAAAAACACCAAAACGAATGCAAGGTTTAACATGCAAATTTCTTGTTTAACTAAGCCTCAGAAAGCATTGAAGTATCACAAAATTACAAACAATCCACTGAGTTCTTGTAGCCAAAATAACTAAGCTTCAAAAAGGTTCAGAGTCACACAAACATACAAACAATTCGCGGAGTTCTCATAGCTAAACAATAAAATGGAGTACCCCTAGCATACAATAGGCCCCAACAGTCACAAAACATGTGACTGTACTACTTTAGTGTACTTCGAGTTTTTCATCTGAGTTCTGTAATTTCAGTTCAACTTCAACTGACTAGAAGTTTAACCAGAACATAAAAAATAATGCAAACTTTGCTGGAGAGCACTGCTCTATAGCAAATGATTGGCCTAGTCATGACAACAGTAAGTAGTAACAACACAAAACCAACCAGATGTGAATTAACAAGCTTCTACAGCCATGCAAATCTCATTTGTACGTCAGACTCAACAGCCATTTTTCCTATCAACATCAAACTTCACAAAGCAACTCACACTATCGCAAAAATTAGCATACGGCGAGCCCCCGTAACATAAGAGCAGCAGCATTTTCAAAATTAACAAGCATAAGAGTGAACAGGTTCTTAAAAAAATGCAGCATCTATTTGGCCACGGAATCAAAACTAGCAAAAAAATCGAACATATCAACCAGCCTCACAATGACCAGACTTCAGAGATCAGATCAAATTGGGTACTGGACTAATTGAACTCTATAATCTCAAAAACTATCCTCAGATGCGGCATTACCTTATAGGGTGATGAATCCCGACAGAGCTGGGTGACAGCAACTTGCGCGCTGCCTTCCTTCCACCCCGCACTGCAAGCTCTCCATTGGCGCGGTGGTTGCAGACGCGGCTGTGCAGGCTAGGGTTTCAGTTGGTCGACGGCAAGGATTAGGCTCTTGGTGGGCGATCGTGGTGCCAATAGGGCGCGGGAGCGGAACCCTAACGAGTACTGCGCGAGCTCGAGGAGCGCACCACGGGAACCGCAGTCGCCACCTTCAAACCCGCGCCGCGAGCTGTCCGCCGGGTCCCGCGCGCGAACAGGCATTGGGGAGGTAGAGGATAGGGCATTTGCGGTCGGAGGAACGATGGGTTGTGCTCCTGGCGCCGGCGGCAGCGTAGGCCTCAGGGGGCGGAAGCGAAACCCAAACGACGCCCGCGCGTGCGCCATGGGAGCCACAGCGGCCACCTTCCATCCAACCCGCGCCGCGAGCCCTCCGCCGACTCGAAAACGCCAACGCCACAGCCATGAGGAGGCGGATTCGAGGGCTGGGGCTCTCGGAGGCGGCGGTCGCCGGAGCATTTGGGCGCGGTGGCGAAACCCTAGCCAACGGCGGTTTGCGAGGTGGGAAGCGGCTTTCGTCGTGGGTTTGAACGGGAGGAATGTTCCCGAAGCAATCGAACTCAGGAGGCACAGCGACTGAGCTAAACTGCTGGGCCTCGTTGTCTCGATGCAATAGAAATGGGCTTCTGACCGGCACGTTGCTCTTGTTGAATTGGGCTCATAATGGGACTATTTTTTCGTTTTGCAGGCCCATACCTTGTTGTGCCTGCCGTACAAAAACAGGCCCATATGTAACCTTGTGTTCATTTGGTTTACAATTCAGTAAGATTTTGTGCAAATGATGTTCGGGTTTTCTGGATTTAATCCTGTTGATAAAACCGAACGATAGAAACAATACAACTTGTATTTTGAATCATCAAAGTTCTCTCTAAGATCTCCTTACAAAGGCTACTAATCCAATTCCATATCGACCCCAGGATCAAACTGTAAACTTCTACTCCCTAGACTTTTTATATATAGCTTTATTCGCCCAGGGTCGATCGATCGACCGACGGCTTTAGAAAAGGACATGAAGGCACTGTGTTTTAAGATCTGATACTGCACGTAAAGCAGGCAAGCTTTAGAAAGGAGGATGACAGATTGCATCTTCCTAACTCTCTCTCTCTCTCATTAGGGGGATTGATAATTGGCGATGCTGGAATGACTTGACTTGTCTCTTTCCCCCTTGCCGACATCTCATGTCCCTCTTTATCTTTGTCGACAGCTATTAGGCAAGCCAGGTCCATATGCTTGCTCGATCCATCGAAAGATATATGACCAGTAGTAGTAGTAGTAGTAGTAGTAGTAGTACGTACCATGCACCCATGCCATGCCATGCATGTAAGTGAATAACCTAGCTGCTAGCTCACCCAAACAACCGGCATTGATCATGTGTACTGTGTACTTACTCCTCATACACATCAATATCTAGCTCTTCAGATCGTCATCTAATTCAGCTAGCTCCATCAACTCTTGCTACAGTAGAATCTTCTTCCTCTTTCTTTCCCTTCTTTTTTTTTGACGACTTCTTTTTCTTTCTTGTGAGCTCGATCACTTTTGATTCGATCGATCAGTATATATAGGTAGGTTTTGACTTGTGGATTGGGTTTTTGCTGGTAGTAGGACAGCTCCACTGCTTTAAGCTTGGGGCCATGCGAGTAAAGCCGTGGGCCTTTCCAGCTCTAGGTGGAACATCGATGTGAGGAGGAACGAACTAGGCTCTTGAGCCAACATATATACATCGATCGCAGCCTAGCTTAGCTAGCATGATTGATGATGGTCTCCATCTTGTCACTGATCGATATCTCAAAATGAATGTTTCAGGTGCACTGCATGCTAATGCTAATGCCCTGATTTCATCAACTTAATTTGGTTATATCCTTTATTGTACAGAATTCCTGCCTTTTCGATTCAAGGGAAAATCCCCGGTTTCGGCAAACTCCATTCTAATGTGTTTGTTGGCAGGATTTGGACCCACATGACCTCAAGTGTCTTACCAGTTGGACTACAATGGGTCGGCACTTGCAGAATTCTACTTGACCACATGAAACTAATTAATGGCACACTGACCAATTGACCTAGAAACTACTCCATCTTCTAGTAATTTTCCTGATGAAATGAGCTGCTGGGGATGCACGGAAGCAATTATTCGGCGACTTGACCATACCTCTCTTGTCTGATGCTAATCCGTGGTTTTGTTTGATGATGATGATGACTAATTGGCCATTAGTATTGTCATGCCACTGTTGAAGATTCTCATGGGGGATGGGGTTTTCAACTCTCTTTCAACAAAGCAAATGAGTACGTAGCTGAGCTGGAAAGGGGCTCTCAAGGAGTAGTGGTGAGCAGGACCAATACCAAGGGAAGGAGCCAGGGCCTATAGCAGCAGGAGGGCATCTAATCTAATCTTCACCAAGCTAGGATGGAATGGATTGATCAAGGAATGCTATCTCCTTTCTCTTCTCTGAGCCAGCTAGCTGTGCATGTTGTTAATGTGGGAGAGGAGAGGTAGGGCCAGCATGGAATTCTTCTTTGTCTGGAGGCTACATGGCCTCCATCCATTCAAGGGCACTGTTGTCAGGAGCATTGCATTGTGTTGCATTGCATGCCTTTAATATTTCTTTATGGGTTGCAGAAAAGAGTCTTTTCTTCTTCTTTTTTTTCTTTGGCTTGCATGATGAGCACTGCTGGTCATCAGATTTTGCAAGGACCATCATCCCCATTGAGATTGCAAATGCCTGTCTTATCATCTACAGTAAGTGCAAGCGGATAGGGCAATGCATCCAATTGAAGTGTCCCAAGTGTGGATGGAAAGATGATTAGTTTGCCGGCAGGAAACTGGAAAAAGGAGTTTTAGACCTTGCATGCGTGTGCGGTGTGCCAGGCGCCAGCACACCGCTTGCTGCTGGTAGAAAAGATCAAGCAAATCTATTACCAGTGTACTTTTATTTTTCAGAACTCGATCTCTAGCAAGTGTTCTGTCTGTAGTTGCAACCTGCAAATGCTTCCTCTGTTCAGAGTAAGCTCCTGATGTCGTTGCTGCTGGTACTGTTCAGTTCACCACAACGCTTAATTACGTTGCCTGTGATAAGTCCTCTTAATTTGTGTCTGAACTGAAGCAGTTTTTTCCTGTTACCAACTGAAGGCAAAACTCGTTTAGCTGCTTCGTTGTTTGGCCACATATTGCGGTTGTTTTTCAGAAAACGCACATTATGACAATGTCACTATGATATGATATATATCCCTAATGCAAATATGCGTAATTTTTACACAAGTCGGAATTGGACAAGAAGTAGAGCCCTATAACGTGGGCTCGCGGTGATCCGTCACATATGTTTAATTTGTTCTGTTTTTGCATGTTGTTTTGTCGGTATGTACTCCTGACGCGTTCACATTACTAGCTAGTCTCTGTCTCATGACTCGATCAGTGTAACACCCTACGCCTTCCAGAATTAATTAACCATAAATACGGTGATCGTTCGTGGCACACTTGAAACGTGATTTCGATGCCTGTTTCAACCCATCCGCTGTCAGAATTAACAACTCCTTTCTTTGCACTGAGCGTGCATGCAAACAGAACACAACGTGTTTTTTTTTTTGCGATTTCTCCGTGTTCGATCAGGAAATTCTCGATAATTACCAGAATGCAATCGACATCCGCAATTCGCGAACTAGACACGACCTTAGTGCTTATCTAGCACCGGTTCACCCGGATTAATTACGATTGACTCGGACTTTTTTTTAAGATGGCAATCATTCATGGCGTATTTCAGGGAGCTAGACGTCAAGAGATGCAGTCGATGCTTTCTGGGCCTAATTAGCCACCTTTCTTCACCCGGAGGCCATGCGTTGATGGAACAGGAGAATACATGGCACCACTCCACTGAACAAAAGGCAGGCAATGCATGCATGCACTGCACTGCACGGCACGGCACTGGGGTGCTTGCTGGTGCGATCATTCTTGAGGCATATATGCATGGCCTATATACGTATCATTCTATATACGACATGTATGTATGTGCAGGTTAGAAGTGCAGAGGTCAGCGCTGGCTAGGAGTACGTACCAACCGATCGAAAAGGACTAGTAGTACTGGGTGGATAAAGATTCAACGAGTCGACGAGTCACGTATAGCAATTAGCCATCTCAAATAGTACCATATCAGCCGTTGATTAGTCTCTATATGTCAGTAAAATTCTGGATAGAAAAGAGAAAAAAAAAAGCATGACGATTATTACTATTACAATGATGGACTAGATACACACTAGATAGTTATGCTAATGGCAGAGATCACTCTTTAGTGCGACACAAAATGAGGCTTCTTGATTGGACTTCACTTTCTTTCTTTCGGTTTCTTTTCTTTTCTTCCTTCTTGCTTTTATTTTTCTTGATTTTTTTTGTCTAGTTTTCCGTTAGAGCTGTCCTCTTTGCCTTTATTTTCATTGTTCTTTCTGAAAGAAGGCGGCATTGGCATTGGATAACTGGACCCTACACAACTGAGTGCGCAAAACCTTAAATGGCCGGGTTTACTTCAACAATGTACTATAATATCACGAATTGAGTACAGTGTAATCATAAAAACTAACACGTACAGGATTAATTAAAGCTTGTCCGATGAAAATTAACACGGTGCCGTGCAAAGGAGTGTAGAGTAACACAGGCTATATTCCTACTATCAAGGCAAGATTGATCATACACCATGAACAGTGTTCCCAGAACTTAATTTGCACTATCAAAAGTTAGCAAACTTGTACGTTGTCCTTCTAATTAAGTGCGTTGCAAGAGACAAATTTCTTCTACAGCTCAACAGCACTATAAACATTTTGCAAAAGTCTGGCCTCATATTGCAAATCTAAGGTTGTGGTGGACTGGTCTTTGAGGTTTGACATGAGTTTATTGATCGAACCTCGGTAATCTCCTTGAAAATAAAGATACAGTACTACATCTAGATTAGTTTTACTGTTTTTAATCCAAAAAGATTAGCTTTACGGTTTTGGTTTCAAAACTTTGTACTAGTTAATATACAACTTATTGATTCTATCGGCCGTTAACTAATTAATTAAATAAGGGTAAATTTCACAAAACTACAGGGTTGTTACACAAACTATCAAAAAACTTTAGATTTTAGCAACTATTTCATATGACACCAGATTTAAAGAACATTTGTTTCACGAAACTACATGTTTCTCTTTTGGAAAAAAAAAACTACATGTTTCTCTTTTAAAAAAACTACATGTTTTAGCAGACCATAACTTATAACAGGTATGACCCGTTAGACGCATCCGCTCACGCCCATTCTCCTGTTTATTGTGGCCAAGTTGGACGCCACATGGGCGCGGTGGCCCTCTATTGTTTGTATGCTCACGTGGCAGGGGGTGGCATCTTCGTAAAGGAAGTGGCCCAGCCCAAAGCCATGTAACCTGCTGACGTGGCTGGCCAGGGCACAGATGGCGCTGCTGATATATGTGACTGTCGTGGATGCACAGTTTAATTCACGACCGAGTAGCGCGACTGCCATGTAGGCTCAATCGATCAGAATTACGGTCCATACTAAAATATGTAGTTTTGTCAAACACATGTTCCTTAAATCCACAGTTCTTTGAAATAGATGCTAAAATATGTAGTTTTATGATAGTTTGTATAGCAAATATGTAGTTTTGCGAAATTTGCTCCTTAACTCCCGGAGGATTGCACAAATTAGAAAATGGAGCGTGTGCATCAGCTAGCACGAATTGCATGGTACAGAATTAGTTGTTGGCCTACGATCCATCGGATATAGCCGCGCACACGCTGACACACACACAATCATAGGCCATCGATCGGACGTCGCCGCGCGCGCGCGTCGGAGCCCCCGTCCCTCGCTGCCCGCGCGCGGGTACGCACTGTGGACCAGACGTGCGCGCGCGTCGAATCGAAACCCCGTCCGTCGCTGCACTTTGGACCAGCGCGGAACGGCGCGTGGGCCCGCGGCGCCCACGTGGGTACGTGCGCGTGGTACGCCTACATGTGGCCGTATGCATGCGCCGCGGGGGGGCCCGCCGCGTGTGCGCCCTCGCCTTTTCCGCGGCACGTCGCCGTCGCCGCAGCTGTGGCGACGTCTACGCCTCCGCGCGCGCGCGCGCGCCCCACCCCACCCACGCACCAACGTACGCGCGCATGCACGCACGGCACGAATCGATGGGGAGAACAAGAAGAAGAAGAAGAAGAAGAAGAAGAAAACGCTAGCTACTCCACTCGCTCGATTCGGTCGTCGTCGTACTAGTACGTACCAGTAGTAGTCTAGTACTCGTTGCAGTTGAATCGCTTCTTATCTATAGCTAGCTCCCTTTCTTTCTCTCTTTCCTTTTTGTTCCTTCTATCTTTCGGTTGCTTTTTGTCGGCGTAGCCACTAGCTTGTACTCCCTAGCTAGCGAGCCGCTTCTAGTAGTCCGGTACACGTATTAATTAATGGCAACCTTGCAAAAATGTGAGGCCCAGGCACGTACGTCCCACTCGTGTGCATGCATGACGACAAGCGTGCGTCGCTGCATACAGTACACCGATCATGAGCCTCGATCTCTAGTTTCACCTATGGCACGTACTTGTGCAAAGAATAAGAAGAAGAAAAACACTTGTGCTTAGAGTAACATGCATGCATGTGGATACTTCCTATGGAGGAGTTGAATTGTCATGAGTGGGCCCTCATGTGACCAACGATCGACCACGGTCCAGATCATATTTAATTTCTTATTAGATAATGCATATACGCTTAGCTATGTATATAGGTCCTGCATAATGTGTATCTCTCAATTTAATTATGATTTCGGTATCGGCCACGTAGACGTGCGTTCATGATGGATAAGTGTAATAACATGCATGCAAGGTCAAACCTAAAGAACGGGGTGACGACGGACGTTGACGCATGTCACGATGAGCGTATCGATTTGCAGACATAAATAAATGGGATTGCCTATATATTATTCGACTATTTTCAAATTCCAGTAAATTATTTATGTAATTTTGGTTCTTGATCACTGTAATTATTCTTGAAAGTTATAATAACTCATATTTAATCTCGCATATACTTTGAGAGGTTGAACAAAAACAAAACAAAAATGAAATTATATACCAATAAAATACGGCAATATGGTGAACCCGTTATGTTCGTCAAATATACTTTGAGAGGTTGAACAAAAATAAAGATAAAAAAATAAAATTATATACCAACAAATTACGAAAATGTGGTGAACCCGTTATGTTTCGAAAAAAAAATCATAATAAATTCAGATCAAGTCTCATTATATAGAAAAAGTGCAAATCACAAAGCATATCTAAGGAACACAAAAGCACACACTACATGTATGCATGGTTTGGCCACGAAGGGGCGCATCGTAAACGGGGATTGACGCGATCGATCTTTCTTTTTTTCCCCTAAAATTTTCTGAACATGAAAATGCAAGGTACACATAAATTTAGAGGTAAAATTAAGGTTTTATTTTCCTGATCATAAGAAACCGCGTGCTTATTTTTACATGCACGATGGATGTACGACTGAAGCAGTTAGGAGAGGATGTCGTACCGTACGGCCAGGCATGAATGCATGCCAGCCTTTTAGGGCTTGTTTGGATCTCGGATTTTACCAAAACTAGATTTTGCTAAACACGTTTTAGAGCCTAACAACCTAAAGCTTTGTTTGTAGTGTTTAACAAACTTGCGGATTACAAAAGTTGGTTTTCGGTAAATCCAGATTTTCACAGAGTTTTGAAAAGAGTATACGTCGTTTTTAACAAAACGAGTTTCATGTGTCCTCAAATCTCAACAACCCAATCGTACGTACGTATAACTATTATGCCTCCCCACTGGCTTGTCACCCCCACCCCCAGTACGCGCGACGGCTCCCGCCACCTCAAGAAACGATGCTGCAGTCACCGATCGACGTTGTTGTGCTCACCCGGTGCTCCTTTTGTGAGCCTAATCTGAATTTAAAGACTTGATCTAAACAACTTTAATCTTAGTTCAAGAAGAACACCTAATCTAAATATTAGAGCGGAAGCGTGATTTCGCATACCCGAATTGGAGGATGCCATCTCGTCTTGAAAATCCGGTCGGCGGTGTCACGGTGATGACGACGGGGTTCGGTCTTCGCCCACCACAACACCCGTGATAGATCGGCTTATTTTGGAACCTCGTAGCCTAGAACCACCAGATCCAAGGTCTGCCGAGTCCATTCATCTTTTATATGGCGCTAGGTGAACGGGACCGAAACCACACTACGGGAAACACGTGATTTGCCGAGTGCAAAAATCTTTGCCGAGTGCCAAATTTCGGGCACTCGGCAAAGACCTGCTTTGCCGAGCGCCGCACTCGGCAAAATATGGCACTCGGCAAAGAGGCCTTTGCCGAGTGCCGGCACTCGGCAAATCCTCGCACTCTAAGAAGATCGTCTTTGCCAAGTGCGTGCACTCGCAAAGGTAGACACTCGGCAAAGATTGGTAGGGGCCTAACGGCATCCAGCGGCGTCCTCTTTGCCGAGTGCCCCCCGTTTGCCACTCGGCAAAGAATTTATTTTGCCGAGTGCCAAGTTTTTTGCCACCAATTTTTTTTGAAGCTTTAGTACACTACCACAAACAACATGTTTAAATTTGGGATATTTTCATTGCCTTTTGGCATATTTCTATAGTTTATTTTGTTTTGTTGAATTTTTCCGAAAAAGTAAGTTTGGAACTGCAGGTGCATCGAATAATGGATTACATTCGTTCAAAAAATATTATCCTTGTTTCTTAGTGTAAATTTAGGCTAAATCCAGGAACTGTCTCGAAATTTCGATCAACGTGCTCACGGGGCAACGCCGCCAACTTGCTTGGGAGTGGTTTTTTAATTGTATAAAATGCGAACGAATTCCGAAAATCATGAAACTTATCGAGTTGTCGCTGTATCGTATGCGTATGCCGTGGAAAAAATTTGAAAAAGTTTCGAGCACGCTGTCACGTACGATACTCACAAACCAGGAGATCTCCACATGTGATCACACTTGAAAATCCGGTCGGCGGTGTCACGGTGATGACGACGGGGTTCAGTCTCCGCCCACCACAACACCCGTGATAGATCGGCTTATTTTGGAACCTCGTAGCCTAGAACCACCAGATCCAAGGCCCGCCGAGTCCATTCATCTTTTATATGGCGCTAGGTGAACGGGACCGAAACTATGTGGTTGGTTGCACCCCCGATCAGAGTGCGAGTGGGCGTTGCCCCCTTGAATCTCGAAGGTAGTTAGCCGAGATCAACCCAACATTCTCCCCTTTGATCGTAAGGCTAACATCATAAGCCCATCCTCAGTAAAATAGCATGCCAAGGTAATGCGTCGCATAGCCAATGAAGTGCCATACAACCCCAATACCTATAATGTACTATCCCATCTTTGAAATGGATATTCATCATACTTAATGGGAGTTTGTTTGTTTTAAGGTTCTTTTATCCAGAATCAAAGGCTTTCCAATAGACCCATGCCGGCAACACGATGACTCAATCAGGAATTTCTACTAAGTCCTATACATCATTAGTGCTCATAGACTTTAGTTCATCCTTCATGGCATCAAGCCACTTAGAAGAATGTTTACTCATCATGGCCTCCTTATAAGAGGTGGGATCATCTACCTTCCCTATATTATTAATATCTCCATTCATATAAACAACATAATCATTTGGGATTGTAGATCTTCTTTCCCGCTGTGATCTTCTAATAGGTTCATCAGCTATTGCAGGAGACTGCTGAGGCTCATCAGGTGCGACATTAGGAATTTCAGAGACCTCAACAGTGGGTGTATCAATAGTATTCGTACTGGAGGTGAAACCACTTGAAGCACAGGAATAAAGGTCTCTGGGATAAGCGGTGAAGGAACATAAACCCGCTTCTCTTCAAGATCTATTTTCCTAGGCTCCAGGTCCTCGTCATTCTCTAAGAACACAGCGTGTCTTGTTTCTACAAACTTAGTTATCCTAACACGACAGTAAAAATGATACCCTTTGCATCTTTCAGGGTACGCAATAAAATGACAACTTACTGTCTTAGGATCTGTCGGTGTATTAGAACCGATCTTACGTAAAGATTGTTTGATTCGGGGGGTCTCCTAGAGATAAGATCACGCAGAGTGGATTGACACGGATGTTTAGGCAGTTCAGCCTTCTCCGAGAGAATAATGACCCTAATCTGTGTGTATGGTATTCTTGATGATCAAGTAAAAGACTAAGACTATTACAGAGAATAGCACTTGTGTTCCTACTTGATCGCTCTTGTTCCTCGCCCCTTATCTCTCGATCAATGCCTTTATATAGTCGTGAAGAAGTAGCCGCTTTGCTCTGCGGGAGATGCGCTGATTAATCCAAAGAATTCGCGCATGATGGCGAGAATTACGCGCCTCGGCTTCTTCACGCCGTCCGCAATTATCTTCCGAGATAATGGGGTAATTACGCACCATTAATAAGCGGAATAATAGTGCGTGCGGCACTGCCTCGATTCCTTAATCAATTAGACCCACTCACTGTAGGTTTGATTATAAGGTGGTCGTAGTTTACCTGGTCGTAGAAGAACTTACGACCAGGTAGCAGTCGTAGAAGGACCTACAACTATGTAGTGGTCGTAGTTTACCTGGTCGTAGAAGAACTTACGACCAGGTAGCAGTCGCAGAAGGACTTACGACCATGATATAGTCGTAGCAAGACTTACAATCGTGGGGTGATTGTAGAAGAACTTACAACCACTTATTGGGCTTCTCCCTTATAGATAAGGGGTACCTCTGGGACTATGCGACATCATATTTACCCATAATAAGAATTATAGATAAAAGATAAAATGAGGATTATTAGATCCTCGTCATCTAGCCCCCCAGCTTCAAGTGAAAGTAACTTATTTGATAAAGGTTTCGTAAATGGACTTACGACCATGAGAATGTCTTAGAATGATAGTCGAAGGAAAAACTCTTCGATATTTGAGTGCTGCTTTGACCAGGAATTTGCTTGGTCAAGAAGGTTGCTTGCGACTATCAAAAGTCATAAAAACCCCTACGACCGCCCTGGTAGTCGTAGTAGGGGAATCGGAGAAAAACTCTTCCGATTGATACTTCCTTCGACTAGAAAGACTTGGTCAAGAAAGTAATTTTGCTTGGAGGTAACAATACGTACCTATTTTTTTCTCGAACGGACCATCTGGGGAATTGCAACCGGCTCTCATAGACTTGTCCGATGAAGCGGTTCCCGAAGCGGTACAACCATCTCTCATAGACCTATAGCCGAGACGGTTTCCGAAGCGGCGGAGATCGTGTGGTTATAAAAACTTACCAGGAGGTAGACTTGGGTTTTTACCTTTCCCTCAAATCACTCCGTTGTTCTTCGAGCTCTTGCTTTCTCCGTCTTCGACTAGGTTTCATCTTCTCCGCTGCCAACCCAATCAAAAAAACTTCTTGCTTCTGAGCGAAATGGCCAAGAGAGTTTCTGAATGGGAGGAATCGGAGATGGATGCGCTAAGATCAAGATCTTGGTCGATGCCGGAAGATCCGAGAAGGCTCGGTGAAGTGGATTCCGCCATCGGCAAAGATCGCCATCGGGGAAAATGGGCAAATCCGCCTTCCAAGCGTATTGTGAGTGCGGCCTTCGATTGCTCGCCCACCCCTTCTTCTGAGAGTACTCGAACACTTTGGGGTGGAACCGTGAACTTAGGTCCCAATTCCATTACCATGTTGAGCGTGTTCGTGTATCCGCATGCGAGGCATACCGGGATTCGGCGGATCTCGAGCTGTTCCAATATTATTATGGGATGGCTCGACAAACCGGAATCGCCGGAAGTCGTGGTTCAAGCTCCACGACTCAAGTCGAAGGAGTACATTTGAGTTTCACCCGATCTTCGTGGTCGAGCTGGAGGAAGAGGTGGTTTCTTGGAAGGTCACTCTCAAGATGACCTTTCTTTCGTGGGGAAGGTCATTGAAAAGAAATCTTCATGGGATTCAACCTCGAAGATATCAGTAGGATTAGCCCTTATATTCAAGCCATTAAGGACTTGAAGGAAGAAGGGTCGACCGGATGGCATGTGGTGAAGGATTTCATCACACGCCGAATTAGTCCTCTCAAGAAACGAGCATCTCCTATGTGGAGGTACTCGGGAGAGGAGACCCCACCGAGACTACGAGGAGGGTAAGCAATTGTCGACTTAGCTCTCCGCTTGGTCTTTCTCAACCTTGTCTAATATTTTTATCTATTTTACGGATCTTTCACAAGCCGAGGTTGACTCAGTCGACTCATCCGTGAGAAGTCCCAAATCACTCGAGGGGCGGTTCCTCAAGTCATTGCGGCTTTGTCCGCAGATGAAAGGATTGAGTGCCTAAAGGTAATCGTAAATCTGATTCTTTCTTTAGGACTTTTATAGTCGAGAAGATACTTACGACTAATGGTGATCGTAGAATATCTTACAATCAAGAAAGAGTCGAGAAAAACTTACGACTTGGCACTAGTCGAGAAAAACTTACGATTAATTAGTGATTCTTCTTTTCTGCCTTGTTTTACGAAAGTAGGCATGGAAAATCGCCAGGACGACGAAGAAGTCGTTCTGATGACTATTGGCGCTGGGTTGTCGAAGACAAAGGCTCGCTCCTCCTCAAGAGACGTCGACTTGTAAAATCTGCCGACAAGGGGGGAGCAAGCTCGAGCTCTGGTCTTTCGACCAAACCCTCTACAAGGCCTGCGGCAGCTGTAGTTGTATCTGACGCCGAGGCCGCAGCCGTCGAAGCCGAGGAGGTTGAAGCAGTTGAACCTCTCAAGCGCAAACCTCGCAAGGCTAAGGTACCCTTCTATTATGACACTAATCTTTCGCAGATTGGTGCCACTCCTAGTTTTATTAAGCAACCGGAAAGGGAGAAGCGGAAGGATTTTATGTCTTTATGAAGGACGATCTTTGCATCAAGACAACTCGCAATCGAGGGCGATCTTTATACGGAATGGTCGAGACCGATCTCGTCCATCCAGAAGATCAGGAAACCAGAGCTCTGGTTCTGTTCAAACTCTACGACCAGACGTGGTCGTAGCTGAGCCAATTGTTGAACCTCGACCAGACGTGGTCGTGGAGAAGAAGAGGTCCTCCGTTGGGAGGATTGCTCCAAAATTCCTGGTTAAGACCAGTGCAGAGGTATGTGAAATGTCCAAGTGTAAGAACGATATTTACCTTTTTCTTTTCACAACCGATTTGCTTTTCTTTATTTCATCCGATTCCTTCAAATTTCCGAATGCTTCACGAGAAGTCCATTGCTATCCCTTCACTCTTGGAGAGGTAGCAACGGAGGTGGTCAAGCATCACCCTTGGCCCAGTGGCCGATGAAATCGAGACTCTGCAGTGTTTTCCACATCTGCCAAGTCGTAATTCACGACTCTTGAGGTAGCGGCCGCATCGTTGAGGTGGCCGCCACGACATCGAAGTCGTAGAAACAACAGAGGCGGTGTGGAAGCCTCGTCAAGGTGGTGACCACTGCGACCGCCTGGGAAGGAAATCGAGGAGGCGTTCCTTCCCTACCCAAAGAGAAATCACGAACCGGAAGGAGAAAATTTCAACTTCGTGGTGACTTCTTTGGGCTGCCTCCGTCGAGGGTCTGCGCTACAGATCTCGTGGACCGAGTCCCCATCCCAAAGATATTCCCAACACGGAGAATACTTTTGACAACGAGCGCCTCGAGAAGGTGTGGTGGGACAAAGTCGCGAGGATAGATAAGCCGCACACCTGACCTTGTATATTCGATTTTTGCTAGAACGACTATGAATGTAAGTATCTTCGAATACTTATATATGTGGCTTTCCTTCCTTCTCATTGTTTTCTTTTTAAAGCTCGAGCAAATTGTTGTTGTCGGTGAGTATCATCGACAACTTTTAGAGCTAAGACAAGAGAAAGAACTACTCTGCAGAGGCGAGAGGTGGTAAGTCACTTATCATTCATAGTTGTTTTTGACTTAAATACTCGTAAAATGTTTCACGAGAATAGTCATGGAAGAAACTCATGATTTAAGTATCGGTCGAAAAGAACTTACGACTATTTTCGACTAGGTAGTGGTCGAGAAAGACTTACAACCATATCTTAGTCGCAGAAAAACTTACGACTAGGTCGGTGGTTGTAGAAGTACTCACAACCATTCGGTGATGTTTATCTTCGTCCTCGCTTTTTGTAGGTTAAGCGTTGATACGAAGACCTTAGTGACTCACTCGATCGTGAAAAAGAGGAGTCGAGGAGGCTAAGGAATGAAGTATTAGTCCTCTCGGATAGACTTGAGAGGTTGTCTCGCATCTAAGAAATTGCAGGAAAAATAAGCGAAGAAGTCTTGAACTTAATATCGCTTTTGAGTTTTAACCTTTACCTAACTCTCATTTCTTCTTTAGATAAAGAAAATGAGATCTAAAGCTCCTGATCAAGTTGGAGACAAAGCTTTGGTAATTCAGAGTTTTCCGTATTACAAGAATAAGGATCAAGAACTCGAGGTTACGAGAACTCAAGTAAATGTAAGTAACTCTTTACCGTTGTCCTTTTGAGTATTTTCCTTTTCTAATGCCAATTTCTTGTTCGAAATTGTCGCCCAATTGAGAAGCCTTGAGGTGAAATCCAAGCAAAGACCTTAATTTGCAATGAGTCCGTCGCATTGCTAAGATGAATGCAGAGGACATCAAAGCATGGGGGCAAAAGTATGTCAAACCGTTGCTTCCCATCGAGAAGAGGTCAAGAAATTGGATTCTCAATTAGTAGGTAAGAAAAGCTTTTACCTATAATTATCTTTGTGTTATCTTCCTCTAGAAGTATATTTTTGTTTGACCGATATTATTCTTTCGTAACAAGTGGTCGAAAACAAGAAGCTTCATGAGGCTTCGACTTGTACCCAACAGAGATGGAGTCGATGAAGACTAGTCTTGAGGCAACATCACTCTCTGAACAATGTGCTTAGTGAGCTACATTCGAGGGAAAACTCCTCGAGAAGATACCATAGTTGCTCACACAAGTACCATTGGGGAACAAGTCGGAAAATTGCAAGAAATGGTGACCACTCTGAAGACTAATCAAGCTGAATCAATAAGGGAAGCAGTCGAAGCTGCAGTAAGTTACGCTTTGGCGAAACTTAAAGCTCAAGACCCCCGCCTTAATGTTAAACCAATCGAAGCCGACTTCGACTGTCCTGAATCAGAGGCAAGTCGTCTGATTGAGGAAATGCAGTCAGTTGGTAAAAAGGTGGCGGAGGAAATGCAGCTAGGCTCTCCCCCTTCAGAGTAATCTTGTAACTACCTTGTAAGGCAGACAATTTTTGTTAATGAGTAATATATGATCCGCTTCATTTCCTGAAAATCATCTTGTCGAGTAGTTAGTAACTCAAAAGATAATAAACGAATGAAAGACTAAGAATTGAAGTCAAATTAATAACTTTATCCTAGCCCCCGACTATTTGCTTAGATTGTTTAGACAATCTAAATAAATAGTGTTTAAAAATGGGGTTTCTGAAAACAAAGAGAGGTTTATTTAACTTATAGCTTTTGTTACGGTTGTCAAGCACTGGTCGAAAAGAGTAGAAACGACTTGACACTAGGAAGTTCCTTCTAGTGGGCAGGACCACGTGCAGAGAGGAAAGACTTCGACTAGGTGATGTTCCCATCTCTGACTAGTTTAATCAAACCAAGAACATCAACTTGAGTTAAACAAACGTCTTAGAGTACTTTAGTCATTCGTTCGTCCTTTTTTGGTGGACTTCGATAAGTCTTTTCTAGTAGCAAAAGTAGGAGACTGTGCAACACTAGAAAGTTTCCTTCTAGTGGGCAGGACCACATGCAGAGAGGAAAGACTTGACTAGGTGTGTCTCTTCCTTGACCAGCTTAAAACAAATCGAGTACACCAAAGGTGGTCGAACTAATGTAAGAAAGTGCACTCGCTTAGAATATTTTTTGAATTTATCAAAAAATAGATTAAGATTGAGAGAGTTGGCTTTGAGAACATTACGACTAGATAAAACCCGAGCTCTTTGTATTGGCGTAAAAGTGAGTAACGAGTCGATGCTAGGAAATTCCTTCTAGTGGGCGTAACCACATGCAGAGAGGAGAAGTTTCACCGGATGACGTTTTCTCTTTTCGGCAAAGTAAAGAAAGCGCGTGTTTTCATATCATAGTCGAAAGATTAAAAAGCACTACTCAAAAATTAAGGCAAAGAGAGGTAGAAAGAACTCGACTTTTATTGCACGAGAAACGGTCACACATAGAATTTGCGAATCGGTCGATGTTCCAAGAGTTTGAGAGAACTCGTCCATCTTCCATTGCTAGTCGTCGACTCGCCGAAAGTTACTTCGACCATCGTAAGGACCTTCCCATTTAGGGAAAGTTTATTCCGATTAGACTTGGATTGGCGAGCCTCAATACTAAGTCACCTACAACAAGGTGCGAGGTTGACCTTACGATTATAGTATCTGCGCAGGCTTGTTGGTAGACCGCCGAACGGATTAAGGCTAGGTTTCTCCTCTCTTGAGTAGGTTAATGTCATCCGCCGAAGTCGTTCTGGTCCGAGTTGTTGAAGGTTTCAACTCGTGTCGACCGTAATTTTAGCTCGGAGGAAGCATGGCTTTGGCCCAAAACTAGAAAAAGGTGTTTCTCTGTTGCTCGATTGGTGGTCATACTGAATCGCCCATAATATGGAGGGTAATTCTTGTACCCAAGCCCCGAGCGCTTAACAAGTCGGGTCAAGACTCGAGTTTTAATTCCTCGCATTATTTGGCCGCTTGCACGCTCGACCGCCCCATTACTTTGGGGATGTGCAGCGAAGCATAGCATAGCTTGGTACCCAACTCGTCGCAAAATTTCACGAAATTTTGCACTTGCGAATTGTTTACCATTGTGCGTAATTATCCGACTTAACTCCAAATCGACTAATTACGCTTCTCATCATGAACCTTTTGTCGCTTAGCTGTTATCGATTCATGAGTTCACTTCGATCCATTTTGTGAACGTGTCAATAGCCACAAAAAGGAATTCGAAACCTCCTGGAGCTTTGGGAAACGGTCCTAGGATATCAAGCCCCCAGGTCGAAAAAGGCCAAGAAAGAGGTATTGTTTGTAATGCTTGAGCTGGTTGGTGTATCTGTCTACCATAGAATTGACACTGGACACACTTTTTAACCACCTCCATAGCATCGTACAGGGCTGTAGGCCAGTAAAAACCTTGTCGAAAGGCTTTACCAACCAATGTTCTATAGGAAGCATGCGTCCCACAGATGCCACTGTGTATATCGTGAAGGAGTGTTATTCCTTCGTTTTGCGGAATGCATCGCATGAGTATTCCTTGGGCTCCTCGTTTATAGAGGACTCCTTCAACCAAAGTATACATTTTGGCTTTTGGGATAATCGACCGCCTCAAGATCATCTTGGCACTGGAACCCTTGTAAAGATACTCGTAGATGGGAGTCATCCAGGTATCCTCGTAATCTAATGAGGCTATCTCAAGAGGAGGTGTTTCTGGTTCTTCGACCAGAGACGGTTTTTGGAGTTGCTCCAAGAAAACTCCTTTTGGTACTGTGGATCGGGAAGAAGCCATCCGAGCGGTTGGTGCATGAGAAATTATCCTTTCGAGGGATAAATTGTACCTCGAAACCTAAAAATGTTTTTCTAGCTTACGTGCTTGATAAGTACCGAGCCATTGTTGAGTTAGAGCATTGGTACTCTTTCCGATTTGATTCACGACTAGTTGAGAGTCTCTCTCACGAGTAGTCGATTTAATTGAGAGTGCTTTGCACTCGTATGCCGCCTAGCAAACCTTCGTACTCGCTACATTGTTAGTAGCCGAAAGTTTAATTGTATGGCATACTTTAAGGTTTCTCCGGTAGGAGATACCAGACTACCCGACCCCGAGCCACTTAAAGTAAGTGACCGTCAAAGTACATCATCCACCGGTCGTGGGAATCGATCGGGATCTGAGCGAGTTCAGATTTATCCATTCGCGACAAAGTCCGCCAAGATCGGGATTTTATGGCGTTCGGGACACGAAATGGAGGTCGAACTCCCAAGTTCGATCGACCATTTTGCCATGTGTCCCATTGTTTCCTTATTATGGAGGATTGCTCCCAAAGGAATCTCGGGCAGCATGACTATTTTGTGCGCTGAAAATAATGCCGCAGATTTCCTCAAGACATGAGGAGGGCATATAGAAGTTTTTGGACACGAGGTAACGCTCCTTAGGCCCGTGTAAAACTTCACCGACGAGTAAACCGGTCGTTATGCGTTTTCACGCTCTACGACTAGTATCGCGCTTCTTTGCTCGTGGCGTGGCAACTAGGTAAATTAAGGCGTCTCTTCCGGCTTTGGAGAAACCGAGCAGAGCACTCGAAAGATACCTCTTGACATCCTCAAAGGCGCGTTTGCCTCGCTCGACCACTCAAAACCTTCATGTCTCCCGAGAAGTTTAAAGAAAGGTAGTCCTTTTCTCCTAGTCGTGCGATGAAACGACTTAAAGCCGCCATGCACCCAAAGTGAGTTTTGGACTTCCTTTTTGTGTTTGGAGGACGATCCGGAGGATGGCTTTTATTTTTTCAGATTTGCTTGATTCCTCGCTCGGATACTAGGAATCCAAGCAATTTTCTCAAGAAATTCCAAACACACACTTCTCTGGATTGAGTTTTAAGCGGTGCTTTACGAGGTTGTCGAATGTTTCTTGTAGGTCGGTGATATGATTAAGTCTCTTAATGCTTTTACGACTAGATCATCAACATAGGCTTCCAAATTCGGCCTAATTGAGATGAAAAAGTCGATTGCATTAGGCGTTGAAAAGAAGCAGGCATTCTTTAGACCAAATGGCATTTTGACATAGCAAAAGGTACCAAATGGAGTAATGAATGCGGTCTTTTCTTCATCGCTTAAACACATATTGATCCGTGGTATCCGAATATGCATCTAAAAACTTAATATCTCACAACTGCAGCTTGAATCAACCGGTGATCGATCACGAGGTAAAGGGAAATCATCTTTTGGACAAGCTTTATTAAGATCAAGAAAGTCCACGCACATACGCCATTTGCCGCTTGACTTTTTGACCATTACAGGTTAGCCAACCACTCGGGTGGTTGACTTCTCTTATAAAGCCCGCTTTAAGTAGCTTATCCAACTCGATTTAATAGCATCTCGCCGATCAGGCAAATCTCGTAATTTTTGTTTTACAGTACTTTATCGCCGTAAAGCTAGCGTGCTCGATCACCTCCCGGGACTCGGGCATGTCGGATGCTTGCCACGCAAAGACATCTGCGTTAGCTCGGAGGAAGGTAATGAGGGCATCTTCCTATTTGGGGTGGAAGTCTCCCGTCGAGCGATCTTGAGGGTTCTTCTGCGCCCGAGGAACCTCTTTGACTTGGTCGTTCGGCTTTGGTGCGACTTTAGGCTTCGACTTGCTAGTCGGTGACTTTCATCTCGAGTTGGTATTTGACCAACCATCTCGAGGATCGACGGCCGCAGACTATACGCCATCTTTTGTCACATCGAATGGTAATCACTCCTTTGGGACTGGCATCTTAAGACATTGATACCGTAATGAGTAGCCATTAAGAATTTTGCCAAAGTTGGTCGTCCGAGTATGGCATTATATGCCGTGTCGAAATCGACCACATCAAAGGAGACTTTCTCGTCCGAAATTACTTGGTGAGCCAAATGTTAAAGGAAGAGAAACTTGGCCAATAGGTTTGGTGAAGACCCTGTACAATTCCATGAAAGGAGTATCGCATCGGCCTTACCTTTGTCCCGGTACTTGCATCTCGCCGGGGCATTAGTAAATAATATGTTCAAAGAACTACCACCATCAACCAACACTCGATTGACCCGACAGCTTGTTGATGGTGGGTTCGACCACAATTGGATATCGACTGATCGACTCGTAGTGATCGGGCGATCATCCTTCTCAAAAGAGATGGTAACTTCCACCACTTGGTAATTTATTGTGAGAGGAGTATGTAGAGAATTTACCTCTCGTCCGTGACTTTAAGTTGTCGTTTGGAGTCGATATCGATGATCCTCCGTAGATGTGCTCAACGGTATGTTGTGGATCTTGAACAGCATCTCCTCATCATCCGACGACTTTTGGCCACTCGTATGTCCCACCGCCGAGAGTAGGGAGTGGTGCTTTGCCGTTGTAGTAGTCCTCGAGCTTTCTTTGGAAAACTTCAGCGATTCTGGAGGTCATGTCCTTCCTTTTATGAAAAGGACACCACCTTGGTTTGTCGTTCCTACGATCGGGCGCTTACCTTTGCCTTGATCGAGTGCGACTTGGTGGTTTGGGGCTCTCCATCTTTCACGGCGGAACCTCCTTGGAACCAGCGGCTTGTGGTTTTGATTTTTATTTTCTTCTTGGACTTTTTGCTTTTTATCCTTACCAACTTCACGGCTCTCGAGGAGTATATATTTCTCGATCGATAGTGTTGTTCCACCGACCGCCTCGAAGCGATTGCATATCGATCGGCCATCTCAAGAGTTCGCCACGATGTTGGGAGGATTGAGCAATGTCCTCCGTTATTCTTCTCTGCGGACTCCTTGCTTAAAAGCCACGATCACAGAGGAATCGAAATTTCCGAATTGAGTTACGAACCCGACTAAAGCGTTTGATGAATTGACGCAAAGTCTCGTTGTTGTTCGCTTTATCCGGTGCAAGTCTTCTTCTTTTCAGGCGGTTGTATGTGCCTTGGAAATTCGCGTAGAAGATCACAGAGGTGTTGCCAAGAGTAGATCGACTCGAGTGGTTGGTTTAATAACCACGATCGAGCGGATCCTTCGAGCACAGTCGGAAGGTAATTCGCCATTACATGCTCTCCTCCTCCTGCCGCTTCGGACGGTTTGTTGTATAGATCTGAAGAAATTCGATGGGATTTTGAGATCCATCAAATTTCTCCATGTTCACTGGTCGAAAATGAGGTGGCCAGCGAACTGCTCGAAGGTCAGGCGAAAATGCCCGACATCCGGTAATCACTTCTTGACGCCTTCTTTGTAGAAAAGAAGGGTTAATGTCACCAGGTGATCGTATACGACGATACCTGTGAACAGCCGACTGCTCGTAGTAGGCCTCGATTCTACGAGGAGAATACTCCTCGTATTCCACTCGTTGTGAATTTCTTTGTCGAAGTGGTGAATGATCACCTCTTCGAGGGGCTTCTTGATCTTCAGCTGATCGAAAGGTATTTCTCCGAATAGGGAATCGATTCGACTTATGGCCGTGTCGATTCCTACGTAGAGAAATATTCGATTGACTGGTAGCTGAGGAAGTCGTATTGCTACGACTACCTGAGTGTTGTCGATGAGGTACCTCCATCTTGTCATCACGGTTCGAAGTCTTTGCGTAATCTCTTCAGCAAAGAGATCGTACCCTGGCGTTCGAGCAAGCTCTTGACTGGGATTCTCGAGCAAGTCGTTGATGTTCTGGAGTTCTTGTACCTCCTCCGACTGATGTTGAATGCACCCAGGCAAGTTCTTCTGGACTGCAATTTTCTTTCTTCTGACGACATCAAAATCCTCCTCATCAGGTCTTTGAGGCCTTCTTAGTGGAGTGCGAGAATGTCGAGGATTTCCCTCGCGTTCATCAGAGTGTTGGTCCTCTCGCCAAACGGTGGTGCCCTTGCCATTACCACGAGGGGCGGTGTGTGATCTTCGGGAGTGTTCTTATCTCGGCCTCCATGAGGCTGACCCTGATTTGGGGGAAGGACGAAGACCTCCCGTTGATGATTCTCACTTGCGCTCGAGGCCTCCCCGCTTGAGGAGTGCTCGAGGGACACCATCTGGCGACTTGGAGTAATCCCTTCCGGTAGGGGAACTCGGGTTATAATCATCTCCGTTCGCAAATGAGATCTGCTGGGAGACGGCCGAATTTGCGTGAAAAGCATGCTTGATCCCACCCTCTCGGAGTTACCCCGAGAGAGAGAATCACTAGATCTTTGGTGGAGTCCTGGGATGGTGGCTCCCGAACTTGACTTACCAAGTCGGACCGCCTTAAGGGACTTGAACACTTGGAGAAAAACTCGTCGCGTTGTGAGTCCTCACGAGGCGGTCTGGTCGGATTGACCCTTGTCCTTTGAGGGAAATGGCTCCTCTGTTGGGCGTATTGTTGTGGGGATAAGGATCCTCCTCAACTCTATTAATGGGATGGTTTCACGAGAATAATCTCGAAGGCAACATCACCATCGGCGGATGCATCACTCGGTTCATAGTCGAAACCGCATCCATGTCGACGTCTGCGTGTCGCCAAGTCAAACCAGTTCTCCTCGTTCCATTCTCCGCCATGATTGCATGAGATTGGAAAAAGAGAGTATGTTGACAAGAGATTACCGGAAGATCCCCACGGTCGGCGCCAACTGTCGGTGTATTAGAACCGATCTTACGTAAAGATTGTTTGATTCGGGGGTCTCCTAGAGATAAGATCACGCAGAGTGGATTGACACGGATGTTTAGCGAGTTCGGACCTTCTCGGAGAGAATAATGACCCTAATCTGTGTGTATGGTATTCTTGATGATCAAGTAAAAGACTAAGACTATTACAAAGAATAGCACTTGTGTTCCTACTTGACTGGCTCTTGTTCCCTGCCCCCTTATCTCTCTGATCAATGCCTTTATATAGTCGTGAAGAAGTAGCCGTTTTGCTCTGCGGAGATGCGCTGATTAATCCGATGAATTCGCGCATGATGGCGATAATTACGGCGCCTCGGCTTCTTCACGCCGTCGCAATTATCTTCCGAGAGATAATGGGGTAATTACGCACCATTAATAAGCGGAATAATAGTGCGTGCGCACTGTTCGATTCCTTAATCAATTAGACCCACTCGCCTGTAGGTTTGATTATAAGGTGGTCGTAGTTTACCTGGTCGTAGAAGAACTTACGACCAGGTAGCAGTCGTAGAAGGACCTACAACTATGTAGTGGTCGTAATTTACCTGGTCGTAGAAGAACTTACGACCAGGTAGCGATCATGAAGGACTTACGACCATGATATAGTCGTAGCAAGACTTACAATCGTGGGGTGATTGTAGAAGAACTTACAACCACTTATTGGGCTTCTCCCTTATAGATAAGGGGTACCTCTGGGGACTATGCGACATCATATTTACCCATAATAAGAATTATAGATAAAAGATAAAATGAGGATTATTAGATCCTCGTCAGGATCTAATTTCCCAATATGTAGATTAAATATCTTAGCTTCAGCACGACAACACCACATTCTTAAATATTTCAAACTCGGTTTCCTCCCTGTCCATAATTCATAAGGTGCCTTAAGCACCGATTTACTGGGAATCAGATTAAGAATATGTGTGGCTGTTTTTAGTGCTTCCATCCACAAACTAGTTGGTAAACTAGAATAGCTAAGCATGCTCTGTACCATATCCATAAGTGTATGGTTGCGTCTCTCAACTACCTCATTCTGCTGAGGTTCACCTGGTGTAGAATACTGGGCAACAATGCCACTTTTCTGAAGAAACTTAGCGAAGGGGCCAGGAATTTGCCCATAAGAGGCATGTCTCCCATAATATTCTCCCTCACGGTCCGACCTTACCACTTAAATTCTTAGGTTGTGCTGATTTTCAACTTCAGCCTTAAATATCTTGAATTTGTTAAGTAACTCGGATCGGCCTTTAATGGGAAAGATATAACCATAACGGGAGAAATCATTAGTGAATGTGATGAAAGAATCAAAACCATCCACTGATGTCACAGGAAAGAACCACAAATATCAGTATGAATTAATTCTAAGAGTCCTGTGCTGCGAGTGGCTCCTTCTTTACTTGCTTTACATATTTTTCTTTAATGCAAGCAATGCAGTGGTCCGAGTCAGAGAAATCTAATGGATTGAGAATTTCTTACTTAATGAGACGCTCCATTCCCCCCTTGGAAATGTGGCCTAAATGACAGAGCCACAGTTTCAATGACGTCTCATCATTCTTTTTACGCTTAGCATCACACACATTCAAAGATACAGGAGATTCAGTAAGGGAAAACATATAGAGCTTGTTTTGTCTAAAAGTAAAACTAATATTATTTTAATTAAATGTAATAATGCATTTATTGTTACCAAAATTACATTTAAAACCATCATCATCCAATAAAGAAACCAAAATCAAATTTCTCATGATGGAAGGAACATAGACTACATTATTGAGACGAAGTATGAAACCGTTATCTAAGACTAATAAAACAGATCCAACTGATTCAACTTCGGCTTCTTTTCCATCCGTAATTCTAAGGCTTCGCTCCCCCTTTCTTAGTGTTCTCGCGGTAAGGAATCCCTGTAAAGAGTTGGTAACGTGCACAGTTGCACCTGAGTCAATCCACCGAAAATTAAGGGAGAAATCAGCATAAAGAGTTTCATCAATGAACGTTATTATATCATTACCCATTTTGGCGAGCCACTTCAGAAAACCAACACAATCCTTCTGAAAATGCCCTGACTGCTTGTAGAAGTGACATTCATTCCCATTAAGTGTTCCAGCGGGAGCAACATGGGGCTTAGGCCCTGCCTTATCTGAATTAGGGGAGAATTGCACCTTTTCTGACTTATCTGAATTAGGGGAGAATTACAGCTTTTTCCTGGGTTTGAAGTCCCCTTGGAACTTCCTTTTGTTAGAGCCGCTAACTTGATGCACAAAATCTTTTAACTTGATGCACAAAATCTTTCTTTTCGGTTCTTATTCTCTCTTCCTCCTAGACACACATAGTGATTAAATCGCTTATGCTCTATTTTTCTTTCTGAGTATTGTAATTTATCTTAAATGCATTGTACTCAGAAGGAAGAGAAGTCATAATAAAATGGACTAGGAAATCATCGGATATCTCCATGTCCATGCCCCTGAGCTTTCCAACAATATCGGTCATCATCATGATATGTTTCTCTTATGCTGCTGGACCCATCATCCTTAGCGGATAAGAGCCTCTGGATTAAAGTACTGGCATAAACTTTAATGGAGCCTTTGAATTTCTCCCCAACTGAAGCCAAGTATTCCTTAGCATTTTCAGAATCAAGGATTACTCCCCTGTTCCCAACTGAGAGATAGGGGTCTTCATGATCATTAGTGACAAGCGGTTGGACCACTCCCATTTTTCAGCATTAGCATCATAAGTTTTCTTTTTCTCATCATAATTATCCTCACCGTCGGTGGAGGGAATGGGAGCGGTCACCCTTAACGCATAGTCAAGGTCCAAAACTCCAAGGACAACATGAATTCTTTCTTTCTAAGTGGGGAAGTTGCTTCCCGTAAGCTGCTCAATATTATTAATTGTGGCGACACATTCAAAGCATTTATTGCTGAACATTAAAATACAAGAAAAATTAGAAATAACATAAAGATGTATTTCATGTAATTAACCCTACGTTGATCTGATTAACAACATGCAAAACTACAGTTCTAATCCATATCACCATTGGGCAGAAAATAAAAAAGATCTTAACAATTTAATATGGCGACACACAACTACAAAAACGTTGGTCAGTACGTAATCATGTACATACATAATGCCAAATAAAACATAAAAATCTCTAATTAAAATATCTCGTTGGTTCAATTTTAATTAGATACAATGATACACTATTATTTGGGCAATTAACATTAATTAAAAACAGTGCATAAAAGAAAAGGAAAAAACTTAAACATAAAAGCAATTGGAAAAAGGGAAAGCCATTGTTTGGCCTACTGCTCGGCCCGCAGCTCCGGCCTGCTACTCGCGCGGTCGCGGCCCAAGTGGGCCCGAAAACGCGATCGCCGTCGGATCTGATCGGACGGCCGAAATCAACACGCGTCTTCACTCTACCGGATCGGAACGGACGCGAGCCGCCGGATTTGATCGAACGGCCGAGATGAAATGCCGCGCGATATAAAACGGCGAAAACCCTAACCCTAAGTCATTCGTCTCCTTCTCTCCCGAGAAATCAGAAGATAGCGTCGGCGGAGGCGCGCGAGCGGGGAGCAGCAGCGGCGGCTCCGTCGGCGTAGGAGAGAAACTCGAAACGACGGCTTGAGGCGGCGTGCGGCAAGAGACGGCGCCCATGCAGCCCTCCTCGCCGGTGCGCGCGTGCGACCGAGGTCGCGCGCGTAGCCGTCGAGTGGAGCTACGGTGGCTCCCGTGACCGGGGTGACTCCGGTGAGCTCCAAAATATAAGTATTCGTCGCACCTTTTGCGTTCCGATCTGAGTTTAAGGGTTTGGGTTTTTGAAGGTTCAGGATTTCGTTAGGGTTTCACAAAAGCTTCAAATCCCCTTCTTCTAAAATGCTAAACCGAGCCACTAAACCTTAGATCCGGGTGAGGGCAAGTTCGGTTGGGACTAATTTGGGTTCAAAATGAGCTAGGATCGGCTCTGATTCCAAATGTGAGCATAATCTGAATTTAAAGACTTGATCTAAACAACTTTAATCGTAGCTCAAAAAGAACACCTAGTCTAAACATTAGAGCGAAAGCGTGATTTCGCGTACCCGAATTGGAGTATGCCATCTCGTCTTGAAAATCCGGTCGGCGGTGTCACGGTGATGACGACGGGGTTCGGTCTTCGCCCACCACAACACTCGTGATAGATCGGCTTGTTTTAGAACCTCGTAGCCTAGAACCACCACATCCAAGGCCTGCCGAGTCCATTCATCTTTCATATGGCGCTAGGTGAGCGGGACCGAAACTATGTGGTTGGTTGCGCCCCCGATCAGGGCAGGAGTGCGCATTGCTCCCTTGAATCTCGGAGGTAGTTAACCGAGATCAACCCAACACCTTCAGCTCGGGATAGTACTAATCGAAGACAAGTTAGGATCGTAGTTTCTAGCATCAATTTGTATTCATGTTGCCTCTCGTGCTTTATTCTACAATCGAAAGAATGCAAGTGAGTGCGTCAAGTAAGATATTAAATGTGGAATCAAGTAGTTAATAGCTAGAATGTAACTGGAGCAAGCACCCATCATAAGAACAAATCAAATTCAGAAGGCATAGTTCTGAGCTCTAAAACAAACCAAAATAAACATCACAATGATCGTATCTCCATATGAGGATCCAATCCTACATACCAACCAACAGACCAAGAAGAAGAAACAACGTATGAGCGTATCGATGGAGCCCACGAACTCACGAGCAACACCACTCATGCCCAAAGAAAACAACGAGTGCTCAACGCTGAACACTTGCCGCTCACGAGAATGGCAATCTGGCCAGAACGAAAGAGACTGCTATGGTCGAATGACAGAAGGACATTGTGCTTGCGCCGTTCTTCTTGACGCCGGCCAATTCCAGCTTGTCTCCCGTGGCACGTCAGCAGGTCTTTGGCGTGGAGGCTTCTGTTGCTGGGGCCATCGTCGGTCCAAGCGACGATGCGCCATCGAAGAGCCCCGTTGATAATGAATCGACCGACAACGCGATCGGCATGGAGAGTGAGGAGGGAATGGGGAAGAAGAGGTGATTGATCGATGTACTCGTTGGTCGGAGGGAAGAGACATGACGAAGGGATGGGAAAGTAAGAGATAGGATTGTGTGGGAGTTGGTGTCGGGTTGGTAAATACATTTTCTTGTTCTCTCAGCCAAACGTTGTGCTAGTAAAACTCAGTTTTTAGTTTGTGTCATCCAAACAAAGAATTCTATACATGCATGCTAACAGAATAACAACATAAAACTGGTTTTCCTAAAATTCCTAAGAAAACATGTTTAATAAAACTGATTTCTATTGTATTAGATCCAAACAACCACTTAAGGTTGCACCCAAAATCTCGACTAACGTGATAGTACTACGAGTGTATATATAGATTAGATGTCAACCCGCGCCAACTAACACATTGTGCTTGTTGTATGCGGGAGGTGGCATTCTTGTGTAGATCATTTTCCAAATTTGGGTTTGGTACGTATGTTTTGCGCAATACTGATAGAAACTGGCAAAAAGGTTGTTTGGACGGTGCAGACAATTGATGATTGGCTCTGTAAGAACTATGTGAAGAAGCGAAACAGTACGAAGGAAACATGCATAGACAAACAAAAGACATTGTTGGTAAGGCATTTGTTGCAGTGTGTATTGTTGATGTAAGAATTAATACGGGCTGGGCTTAGTTTTTATTTCTAATTAATTCCTAGAGAATCTCAAAGGCCCATGTGCACGTGTTAAAATTGATTAATCCCACATGGAGAGTTGAAGGGGAGTTACAACACTTTATAAGGTGGAACGTGATAGCCCCCTTGTGGAATTGGAGAAAGCCAACACACGCGCGCGCTCGCTCGCTCGCCTCGCCGTGCGTGTGCGTGTGCGTTTTTCTTTATCTATTCGAAATCGAAACGCACCGACTCGAAGTAATGGCAGTAACGGTTCAGTTACCAGTGTGTGATGGCTTCGGTTTGCACTGGTTGATGGCAACCGTTTCCTCTGGTCTCTGCCTCTTCGTTTTTGGGTTTTGGCTATTACTCCACGAGAGACTCAGAAAGGATCCCTGAGTTTGTTGCTGTTGTGACTGGCGATCTCCATCCCGGCAAGTCGCGTGTACGGTCGAACCGGGAGAAGCGAGCTCGGAACCCCGTCCTTGAAAGCCATCACGGCGAGGACGAATAAGGTTTTGGAGCGTTAGCGCGGCGCTGCTCACGCTTGTTGTCTTCATCGATCGCCGCCGGATCCTCTGCTTCATCTGCGCGACTACTACTACGACGTCCACTACGCCATGGCGAACGACGATCTCACCAACACTTCTTCTCGCCGTCCGCTCTATCGGTTACGGGTATATCAATCTCTTACTTGTTGTTTGTTTATCTTTATTATCTATTGTTATCTTGAACACTGAGATATGAATACTACTTTCTGTTTTTTCTGAAAATTAGTATGACTATGATGTTCATGTCTGTTTGCTTTATGAAAAAGTCTAGAGTATTGTCCATGATTCATCTAGTATATTTCTGGATTAAAGTACTTCGAAAAATGCTTATATTTTCAACAGTTGATGATATCTACATAGATATGTGTTAGACCATGTGACTAGGTCTAAAATATTTTAGCTGATGAATAATTGACAATGTTATTTACAGATGTTATTTGAGGCGTGTCATAGTGTGTGGACTTATGTCGGTCAACTTGGAAAGAACTTGTGTCAGGAAAATATGTTGCTTTGGTCTTTACATGTGCAGGGTAACTCGGTGGCGATCGTGGTCTACAGCGGTGATCGGGAGATGGCTTAGTGCGAAGTCATGGTCCAGAGGATCGAGGATGCTGAAGGAGACGGTCGAGCTCGAGTTGGAGCGCATGGAGATTAAAGATGGATGATGCGTGTTAGAGCTACAGGGGTGCGGTCCGGAGGCTACGATATATGATAATTTTAGAGTGTTTAAAATTAGATATTTTATAATCAAGTTATAAACCTATGAATTAGACTCATGTAATTAGACTGTACTTAGGTGATTTTGGTGTCCTTTGGGTATAAAGTGGGGAACTGAAACGATTTTAGAACTGTTGCGGCGGCCGAAACTGGAGTTTCTTGGGCGGCGGCTTTGCTTCTGGATGTGCACGTGAATTGAAAAATCAATTTCTCCCGAGCAGTGCCTGTGCTTGTACGTGAGCAACAGAGGCGGCGGCCGGCTTTTTTTTTTTTTTTTTTTTTTTGGCTCAGAGTTGGCAGGTTTCGGCTTTGATTTCCGTGTGAAACAGGAGGTTTGATTTCTTTAACAGTGTTGATTGTTTGTAGAGGCTGTAGTTGAATCATTACATTGATTTAGGGTCTCTGGTGTGTGCAGGCATCATCCTGTTGCTTAGATTAATTGGTCACAAAGGGTTTATCACGGAATGTGATAGACAATGCATCGAGGGAGATGGGTTTGAGACCCACGTGAGTTATGCTATAGTGGCAACCCATCCTATGTGATCGGAGATCCCGTGAAGTAGGATTGGCGAAACAAGCTATTGGTTAACTAAGAGGAGAGTACTTTTACAGACCCACTCCATTGGAGATGCAATTCTCTCCTAAATCTGTATGGCAGGTTGTTGTTTTTATCTTAATATGTTATGTGGCTTGTTTAAGCAAAGATGCTATCCTACATAGTAGTCTTGAAAGAACACACATATATGAGCCCGACTGCTAGTCACAGTCTATGAGATAGGGTAATCTCTAGAAAGCTTATGAATAGGCCAGGAGTATGACTTATATGCTCTAATCCGCGGGGATGCCTGACAGCCTAGTATCAGTTAAGAACTTAAGTGAAATTTATTCACACAAAACTGTCAATTCAAGGCTTAGTCCATTGTGCAGTTGTGGATAAGTGTAGCTTCTGTTCTAGATGGATGTTCAAGCTTATTCGGTCTCCATCGAAACACTGATATATTAAAACAATACTGTGGATCAAGGCATTTGACATGTGTCTTTGAGATCTGGTGGGGGATTGTAAGAATTAATACGGGTTGGGCCCAGTTTTTTTTTCTAATTAATTCCTAGAGAATCTCAAAGGCCCATGTGCACGTGCTAAAATTGATTAGTCCCACATGGAGAGTTGAAGGGGAGTTACACCACTTTATAAGGTGGAACGTGGTAGCCCCCTTGTGGAATTGGAGAAAGCCAACACACGCGCGTGCTCGCCTCGCCGAAGTCGCGGCGTCGCCGTCTTGCGTCTTGATGCGGTACGGTGACGCGATCTTGATCTTGAAGTGCGTGTGCGTGTCCGTGTGCAAGACGGCCGCGCGCGCACGTTTTTCTTTATCTATTCGAAAATCGAAACGCACCGACTCGATGTAATGTCAGTAACGGTTCAGTTACCGGTGTGTTATGGCTTCGGTTTGCACTGGTTGATGGCAACCGTTTCCTCTGGTCTCTGCCTCTTCGTTTTTGTGTTTTGGCTATTACAGAGTGAACTGTTCGATCTCCATCCCGGCAAGTCGCGTGTACGGTTGAACCGGAAGAGCAGTCCTCCGGAACCCCCGTCCTTGAAGGCTGTCACGAGCGAGGACGAATAAGGTTTTTAGGAGCGTTCATACATCGTCCGCTACTGTTTTCTTCATCGATCACCGCCGGATCCTCTGCTTCATCTGCGCGACTACTACTACGACGTCCACTACGCCATGGCGAACGACGAACTCACCAACACTTCTTCTGCTGTTCCGTCTACTAGTTCTGGGTATATCAATCTCTTACTTGTTGTTTGTTTATCTTTATTATCTATTGTTATCTTGAACACTGAGATAGGAATACTACTTTCTGTTTTTCTAAAAATTAGTATGACTATGATGTTCATGTCTGTTTGTTTTATGAAAAAATCTAGAGTATTGTCCATGATTCATCTAGTATATTTCTGGATTAAAGTACTTCGAAAAATGCTTATATTTTCAACAGTTGATGATATCTACATAGATATGTGTTAGACCATGTGACTAGGTCTAAAATATTTTAGCTGATGAATAATTGACAATGTTATTTACAGATATTATTTGAGGCGTGTCATAGTGTGTGGACTTATGTCGGTCAAGTTGGAAAGAACTTGTGTCAGAAAAATATGTTGCTTTGGTCTTTGCATGTGCATGGTAACTCGGTGGCGATCGTGGTCTACAGCGGTGACCGGGAGATGGCTTGGTGCGAAGTCATGGTCCAGAGGATCGAGGATGCTGGAGAAGACGGTCGAGCTCGAGTTGGAGCGTATGGAGATTAAAGATGGATGATACGTGTTAGAGCTACAGGGGTGCGGTCCGGAGGCTACGATATGTGATAATTTTAAGGTGTTTAAAATTGAATATTTTATAATTAAGTTATAAACCTATGAATTAGACTCATGTAATTAGGCTGTACTTAAGTGATTAGATTTTGGTGTCCTTGGGGTATAAAGTGGGGAACTGAAACGATTTTAGAACTGTTGCGGCGGCCGAAACTTGGAGTTTCTTGGGCGGCGGCTTTGCTTCTGGATGTGCACGTGAATTGAAAAATCAATTTCTCCCGAGCAGTGCCTGTGCTTGTACGTCAGCAACAGAGGCGGCGGCCGGCGTTTTTTTTTTTTTTTTGCTCAGAGTTGGCAGGTTTCGGCTTTGATTTCCGTGTGAAACAGGAGGTTTGATTTCTTTAACAGTGTTGATTGTTTGTAGAGGCTGTAGGTGAATCATTACATTGATTTAGGGTCTCTGGTGTGTGCAGGCATCAACCTGTTGCTTAGATTAATTGGTGAATATTTTATTTGATTGCTAAGACATATTTTGATGGATGCTTTTCCTTTGTGGTATTGAATTCAATTCAGTTTTCGTCAGATGTGTTGGTGCTATTGATTAGTGTATGCAGGCTTGCTTTACCTATGCTACGTAATCTAGGGTGATTAAATTAATGCTTTGTCTTCAACAGCTAATGAGAGTAGATTGTATTCCCTGATCGGGATTACGAAATATATGTAGAGCGACGACACGATCTTTAATTTGCTACATTACCCTATCTTTAATTTGCTACAGTGCCCAAAATACTATTTTTTTAATCTTGTTTTTTGTTTTTGTGTTCTTACTATATTGATAGGTTGGACAATCGGACGATAGTAAATTCGAAGAAAAAGTTTCTACTATAAATTACAATTATTCACTTCCCTCTGATTGTCTTTAACGATCATACAATATGTCATGGACCCTGTGTTAGATATAATGCCTAGTATAACACTTGGTGGGAGTTGTATGTTGTGTGATAATGTAGGATTGTCAAACCTGACTTGCGATTCTTCCGGGCAGTGTGTTGATATCACTGCTTGGCTTTCTTTGTGGATATAGTCTCGGTGGTAGTGTGTGGTTGAGGCGCAGGGTGATCAGGGGCCGATCTGCACATGGAATTTAAACGCAGTGTCATCATTAAGGTAAAAAAATGAGATTAGTTGAAGCAATATCTTATACAACTTGTGAGATTAGGGATGGATGGGGTGAACCTCTCAGCTGGAAGAGGGTGCATAGCATGATCAAGTGGTGGCATCGTTTCCCTAGGCTGCGAGCCATGAGCTTCATGGTCTGCTTTGCCAAGCTGAAAAATAAATTTGTAGGAGATGGATGGACAGTAGTAAGTCTATGTGGACAATATAAATAGATGGATCAACACAACCGAGTGAACTTCATAAGCTGTAAATTTACCTGCGGATCAGCCGGGGTTTCTTTAGCTGCTTGGTCAGCAAATAAGTTTCTGCGTGCGCTCTATCCTACATGTTTGTTCTTTGCACTGTGAACATCAATATAGCAGGTAGGAACATGCACAACTGGAGCAGCAATTACAACGATGTACTATAAATAAAGACATCAGTATTTTGTGGATAGCATCACTTGAAACCATGCAAAGAAAAGTAAGGGTATAAATACACCAGTGAAGCACATGAAAATAGGAAAGCTTGGGGTTGTATAACAAACAACAATATGAACAGCAGAAACAGAGCAAGTGCGATCAAACGGCGGGTCTTTTTTGGGTGACGTAGGCACCGTCGACGGCAACAGGCTCTCAAACGTAGGCAGAGCAGCGGGAGGCCAGGGGCAGAGGAGGAAGGCGCGACAGGGGGTGAAACGCAGCGGGGAGGCCCCTCACAGCTGCGGCCTGAGGAACTCTGGCCAGGGAAATCGGGAGGGGAGGACGGGCGTGACGGGAGGAGAACCGCGAAAGCAGGTCGGTGGCAGACAGAGAAGGAGGAGACAGGAGGTGGAGGGGAAGGAGCGAGGAGGAGAAGGGTGATCCGGCGTGCGACGGAAGGAGCTCTGGGCAGGGGAAACGAGAGGGGAGCGAAGGCACGACGTGAGGAGAACCATGGCACCAGATCGGCGATGGACGGAGAGCGAGGAGACAGGAGGTGGAGGCTAAAGAGCGAGGAGGATGGGAAGGGCGACACGGGGCGGGAGACATGGCCGTGGAGGGAGAGTCAGGGGTGGCGGATAGAGATGGAGGGAGGCGAAGAAGGGAGAGGGAGGGAACATGAGGTGGAAAGAGGGAGCTGCGGGGCGCGCGGCGCGGGGCTCAAGCGAGCGTAAGGAGGAGATGGATGGGGCGGGGAGGAGGGAGAGGGAGGGTGTGGTGGCACTGGAGGGAGGAGTGGCGCCGGAGGAAGGGATGGGACGCGGAGGGTAAGAGAAGAGCGTTAGGAGGTCCAATCGAGCGAGGATATGCCGATACGAGAGGTGAAGGACAAACGAGGATTAGGGTTTCCATTAGGGGCTCCATCAGGTGATAGCAGCCGTCCGATCGGTCTGCGGTATGGGCGGTCTGATGACAAGCCGACGGGCCAAAGATATCTGATGACGTGGCCGGCGAGGCTGGACGTCCTTTCCAGCAGAATCGATCGAAATTGATGTATGCACGTACTGTGCTACTACATATGCAGACAGCAACAGTTACGTACCGTTATGCCGTTAATTATATTAGGCCAGCAAGTACGTACAGACATGTACAGCTTACCAACTACTACCATACTATACCTTACTTACCTATAACTAACCATCTCTTTATTGAAGTGTCTCACCAATATGATTAGTGGTTTAATACGCCAGTTAGTTAGCTTGGTTAGCTAGCTGTTGCTAGCTACAGCTGTGTGCTAATTAAATTTCATGTTCAATCACACTACAATCATGTCTGGTCTAGGTGCAGTCACATGACTGTATACAATATCGATCACCAGCGACATCTTCCCTACTACTGAAACAGTATACAATATTGACGAGATCTAGACATTTTTATTTAATTATTTATCTGTAATTCTTATTATGGATAATGATATCATTATACTCGATCAATGTTCATAAAGGAGAAGCTGGAGTCGTAAGACCTTCCACGACTAGCTCATGATTGTAAGTTCTTCTACGATCACCTTATGGCCGTAAGTCCTTCTACGACCAGGTCAGTTACGACCACCCTATACTCAATCAAGCTTACAGACAAGTAGATCCAATTGATTATGGCATCTAAACAGTCAGTATACGCTATTATTCTCTGAAATAACTGCACGATTAAACTCTCTGTCCTGGTGATAACTACCCGGTGATGTGGGAATGTTACTTCTCCAACAGTAATTTTCGGTAACTGCGCCATTATTTGAAGCATTAATACGCTCTTTGGGCTGGAGAAATGGTCGCCCACTTCGAGCACGCTATAAAAGGAGGAATCACCAAACGGCAAAGAAGGAGGAGGAAGAAAGACACGATCAGGAGCACAAGATATTGCATTAGTCACACAGGAGTAGGGTTGTTATTCTCACCGGAGAAGGTTCGAACCTGTATAAAAATTCATGTGTCATTCTCTTTGCGTAATTTGAGTCTTGGAGACCCCCCGAATCAAACAATCATTACGTAAGTTCGGTTCTAAAACACCGACAGTTGGCGCCGACCGTGGGGAACTTCTGGTCATCAGGTTTCCTTCGTTTTCTCCCAACTCTAATGCTTCCATGGCAGGAGAATGAAATCATGAGAACTAGTTCGACTTGGCTGATTACGCAGATATCGACATGGATGCCGGCTTCGACTACGAGCCGAGTACTGTATCATCCGATGGTGATGTCGCCTCCGGAGATCATCCTCCAGGAGACCATACCACCGATGGAGTTGAGGAGGGAACCTTATCCCCCACAACGTTACGTCCAAATGATGAACCAATTTCCTCAAAAGGCAAGGATCAATCCGACCACAATTAGGACTGCTCCAAGGCAGACACAGGACATGGAGAGGCCCCCCTCCAAATGTTCAAGTTCGCCTAAGCCAGTCCGACCTGGCACGACAAGTCTTGGAAGCCGTCATTCCGGAGCTTCATCAGCACCTGGTGGTACTGTCTCTCCGGATAGCCCCACAGAGGATAGGATCGAACATGTTTTTCCTGCGAGTTCGACCATCCCATCGCAGGACTCATTTGCGGACGGAGACGGATATAACCTGGAATTCCCCTTCCTGGAGGGCTTTGCTCCAAGTAGCCAAACAATATATTTTGACTACTCCTCAAACGAGGAGGCCTTGAGCGCAAGCAGAGGTCATCAACGGGAGGTCTTCGTCCTTCCCTCAGGTGATGATCACTCTCCTAGAGACAAGACCGGGGACACTCCCCGACGATCACATATTGCGACCACTCGTGGCAATGATAAGGACACCTCCGGTGATGAACAAGGTCAACACTCTGATGAGCGTGCGAGAAATCCTCGAGATAATCGCACTTCATTGAGGCAAACTCAAGGATCAGACATGGATGATCCTGAGACAACTCGACAGAGAAGAAAAGTAGCTCTGAGAAATCTGTCTGAGTGCTTTCAGTATCAGTCAAAGGAAGTTCAGGAACTCCAACATATCAATGATCTACTTGAGAACCCAACTTGAGAGCTTGCCCGGCTACGACCTTTTTGCGCAAGAGATCGCACGAAGACTTCAAAGCGCGATGACCAGACTCGAGCACCCTCACCGTCATCATTCCAGAAGTGTAGCGATACGACTCCATCAGCTTCCAGTCGTTCGAACAACTCACCACACTGAGATCGATGCGACAACAGGGTATGTCGTTCTCCTAACCGGAGAAAGGTTCTTCGAACGCCTGAAGATAAATAAGCTCTCAAGAGAGGTGATCGTTCACCACTCTGACAAAGAGGTCTACAGCAGCAAATGAGATACAAGGAATATTACCCTCATAGAATCAAGACTTATCATAAGTTGGGTTCACCCACTGCCGGGCATCGTCGTGTACGATACGATAACCTGATGACAACAACCCTTCTTTTATGCAAAGGAAGCGTTACGAAGTAATTACCGGATGTAGAGTATTCTCACCTGACCTCCGAGCAGTTCGTTGGCCGTCGCGGTTTCAATCAGTGAATATGGAGAAATTCGATGGGTCTCAGAATCCCAACGAGTTCCTCCAAATCTACACGACCGTTGTCCGAGCAGGAAGATGAGGAGAATGTGTCATGGTGAATTACTTTTTGTAGGACCGGAAAGGTGACTAGAGGGGGGTGAATAGACACTTTCTTAACTTTCGCATTAATCAAATTCAGCACGCACTTTTCTCCTATACCTATGAAAGCTAAGAAGATCAGTAAATGCACAGAGGAAGCCTTGTGCTGAATCCGATTACCCCCTTAACCACAAGACTCAACAATGGAGATTTGATCTCAGGTAGACCGGTCTGACCGACGGCCAACTGGCGGTCCGAAAGCTGGCGGTCTGATCGCCGTTGTGGAATCGGTTGGACCGATTCAGTATAGAACCACTACAGACTACCCGAAACCAAAACGAAAATTGGTCCAACTTTTGATTCAACCGATGAAACTTGACCAATTTTGGAACACACCTCCCTAAAGATATCTGGAACCTATTCCTAGCGACGATCATCCAGATCCACATCAAAGATTTGATCTTCTTAGGTTTTACCAAAGGAGTGTCCAAAACCTAGCAAAATGAAAAACTTGATCCAAATCTTGCTCGTGAGGGATTGATGATTTAGATGGTCCTAGGAGTATTCCCACACATCATAGCAAGGTAAAAGAGGTCAAGAGAACAACAAAAAACAACAGGATCAAGGAAGCACCAAAATCATTAAAAGAGAGAGGAAAACACATGAGACCTCATCTTAGAACAAACATCCATTGATTGATTCAAGATATTACTTGCAAAGCCACTCCCTCAAGGAGGACAAGAGCTCAATCCAAGAGCACACACACAAATTTCCTCTCTAGAGCCTAGTCTCTCCTCTGCTCTCCAAACCCTAACCCTAACTAAGGTTTTTACAAATGAAGTGCTTGGGGGTTTTCCAACCCCCCCTTTCTATTTATAGTGAGGCCTAGGGTTTAGAGAGAGTTCACTTAATGGGCTCCCGTTAAGGCCCAAAACACATGGGACACACACACACACACACACACACACATTACAATCGAAGCAATCGTCTGCTTCACCATGTGTAGGTTGATCAGCAGCTCTCATCATGTCGGCAAGTCTCTCCCGTCCGAATCCCATCGGAACCTCCAAGGCACTTGTACCGACCCCCGCGCCGCTTGATCCAACAAGCTGCAACGAACTGCCCATTCGAACCATCTTGTCCATCTTGCACCATGCTTGAGTCACACGACCTCACCCGGTATCCATGATCGTTCTGGACCTCAACTCTCCAATGTTAGTCCTGATCCTCCTCACCGTTGACCGTCGTCGACCTGCAAGCCACATGCACAACAATAGACAAAGAAATCGGCTCCGGGAATAAGTTCTTCACAACTTGACCCACGTTAGCTCAACCATGTAATATGCAACATTAAAGCATTGAAACTCATGCACTAGACACAATCGAAACACAACGTCGCCAAGAAGGCCGACGAACAAGTGGAATCCGGTCTGACCGCCGTACCTGGCCGATCTGACCGATTTCCAATCGGTCTGACCGATTTTATAACGCCGGTCAGACCGCCCAAAATGACTTAGCCAAAATTCCATCGTGAAAATCCGAAACTCTCTAGAATTTTCAATTGAATATAACTTTTGACTGAAAGCTCCAAAAAATATGAGACCAAGTGCAGGAGACTCCCCTCTCTTACCTACACACTCTATTTTTTGCCTAGCCCCAAACTCCACCAAAGGTTACGCCGGTCGGACCGCGACACACAATGGCCGGATCGCCACAGGCCGGTCGGACGGATGCTGCTACGGCCGGACCGATCCACGGACGGTCTGACCACCAATGCTGCTGGTGTGACCGCCTGGGGTCTGAACAACACAGGAGCATTTCCAAAAACGCGAGATTCGTCAAACCAACAACGTCATTGCCAATTGACTCATCATCCTAAGATCATACACATATCCCCACGATATCCACACTTTTCGACTGTGCTCGAAGGGTCCGCTCGATCGTGGCTACTAAACCAGCCACTCGAGTCGATCTATTCGTGGCAACACCTTTGTGATCTTCTGCTGGCTAACTTCTAGGGTACCTACAATCGTCTTGGAAAGGAGGACGACTTGCATAGGATATAACAAAATGATCACAAGACTTACGCCAATTCATCAGGCACTTCAGTCAGGTTCGGAATTCAATTCCTGATGTTTTTGACTCATTAGTTATCATAGCCTTCAAGCAGGGAGTCCATAGCAGAAGAATTACAGAGGACAACGCTTTAAATCCTCTAGCTACAATCGTTGAACTCTTCGAGATGGTCGATTGATATGCAACTGCTGCAGAAGTAGTCAAGTGGAATAAAACCATCGATCGAGACGACAATATACCTCAAGAAGCAGGCGGAAGTAGCAAGAAAGACAAAAAGGCTAAGAATCCAAGAACAAGGTGAAGGGTCAAAAACCTCAAGCCAACAGTTCTAAGGAGGTCTTGGCCGTAAGCGACAAGGAACAACGAAGTTCCAAGCAATATCTCGATCACTTTATTTGATCGTATCGCTTTGTTTTATTTTGTTTTCTTTTTTATGAATTCTACACGGGAATGGTGTGTGTCATGTACAAACTTCCCCTTTGCTCAATTGGGAGCAGCTTCATCTGGTTTGGCGGGGACCAAGTCACCTTGTATGCTACAACTATCACAAGAATACGTACCATAAATATTACCTACCACCCACAGTGAGTTGTGGTATTGGACAAAACCCCAACTGGCTTTCGCACAACCTAAAAGAGTTGCGTTTCGTGGGTATCATTGCATGGTATGATTATCACCTGTCAGTTTGCCTATTTTATTTCTCTTCAGTTTGGTAACAAATTAAGCATTGTTGTTTGCATCCCATCTTTGTAGTTAACCTGACACGGCAACAACAAATCTCTTCAAAGATTATTGTCGTATACGCAGCAGATGAGAGAAAAATTAACTGGGGCCAACCACAAGTTCATATACATAAATCATGTTTGTCAAATTATTTGAGATGAGTGGCACTTGCTATCCACTAGATTGCAAAACCATTAGACACAACCTACAAATCTCTATTCTACCTTTGGCCTTTTGAGTTAACTCCATATTTACTATACCATTATGTATCGTGCGCCTATATTGGGTTTTATCTGTGTGCAATTGATGTTTTGGCTTAACAATCGCGTCATGGTTCAAACGACACCCCACTACATTAAGTGTTGCTTACTCCCAACATTTTATGACCTTTCATATTTCATGTTGAGTTGTACAGACGCGCAACGTAACCCGCCTCCCTACCTATGATTTTGTGAACCTTATATGATATGCACCTCTCTTGGTTCTAATCGTCATACAACGACTGTAGCTCGTTACTGGTCATTAACCGAAACAATTAGCCAACTGGTATGGACATATTTATGCTCAGTTGTTCATGCATTCTCAGCACACACAACAACAAATACAATGTGGATGCAAGAATAATATATAGCATTGTCCTACCGAAACCGACAGGGATGTAGCGAAGCGTACCTTCTGTCCTAGTTGTATCTAGGCCTAGAGAAAGCTCAAGTATTATCTAGGAGAGAGAGATAGGCAAGAAACCATAGAGGAACTCATCACACTAAGCAGTGAAACTTGGATTTTTTTTTTGGCAAAAATAGCGTTGTTTAGAGCCGCATTAGCAAAAAAGACACCTTCGGGACAGATTTTGCAAATCTGGCGTTGAAAACCATTCCCAGGTGGCGCATGTGTAATTAATATAGTTCTTATCATTTAGGTGCTATTAAATTTGTGTTATTTAGCTAGTTGCGCTAAAATAGGTCATAACGAATTAGTCATTGTTATATTAATCCTACGTATTTATTCATGGCTTAGTTAATTAGTTACAATTTATGCGGTCATAATTAGTTAGTGTAAGTTAGTGAAGTAGTTCTAATTAATTAGTAGTTGAGTAGTGCTAGTTGCATTAGCGCAAAATAAGTGGTCAAATTTATGTTATCGTAATAAATTTGATGGCACATAATGACTCGTAATTAATTAGTTACCTTAATCGTAATTAATTGAGTGTGAATTACTTAGATGTGAAGACTTACTCATACGAGCCTTAAGGATTTATATTTTCTAAAAATTAATTTATGAACTAATAAATTTCTTTGCTACTTTCTTTCCTGTCGTAGTATCTTTTTCTTGTCTTTTTCTTCATTATTTATATTGGATACAGATCTTCTCTTAGTTTCAAAATTTTGTAGATGTGTTTCATGAACACCTGTGCTGACAAGGAGGGAGGTTTTTGTGCAGAGTTGTGGTGCATATACTTCAGGATTTAGGCTACGTCCACCGACCGTAGTATCATGACTTTACTATCAACATGTACGCTAAGCAAATGTGGCGCGTCAAGACCACCATCTACTCGAAGAGCCATCTACGAGAGAGACAAGCTCGGGAGACCCTCACCGCTTCACGGTGGGACGTCATTCCACTACTTTACCTACCACAAGAGGGAGGTCTTTAGACGAAGCTCATGACGGATGCAGGATGAGGCCTATGGATGGCCGCCAGAGAGAGAGAGAGGTCATCATCCAGATGATTTACCTTATCGTGGGGTTCCACTATCGCAGCAACAAGGTGTGGACGTAGCCGCAAAGGAGAGAGCTCTTCGACTCTTGATGCGAGGACGCGGTGGCTCATGACAATCTTAGGAAATATTTAGCATGCAGATCATATAGTACCTTACCGTAGCTTTCGACTCGTGTGCATTTCAAAAGCTAAGGTACGATGTTATATGATCTGCATGCCAAATATTTTCCTATGTTGGTTCATGGAAAAGCTTAACTAGCATGTGGTACAATACAGTATTAAAGAATATCATCCATATTAAACCGACAAATTAACAAAGCTATAGTACGGTGTTACATGATCTCGATGAATGCATGGCGGCATCCCAGCTGTCCATCCCTCCCCTGGATGGTCTTGGGCACCAAAATCACAAATTGCACCGAGACTATGCCAATTCCGCTAATCCTTACCCAACAGGACCAAATCGGCAAAAGTTTCTTATTTTGAAGTATCGTCATCGTTACGTCGCGAGAGCCCATTCATAGAGAAATAAAAATGGGATTAACGGGCGGCTCGAAGTACGAATAAATTAAGAGGCTTAATTGCATATAGTACATCATTAATTATAATTGTCATTTTCCCAACAGTAAAAAAAAAATCTCACCACACCAAAGAGGGAGTGCTAGCATTAAACACTGAACAAGTACTCCGTGTTCAAGTACTCTGTGTTTTCGTCCACCTTATACTTCATTAGCGTACACGATGCGTGTTCAAATGTCATGTAATCACCATTTTTTTAAATCGAACCCCGCGCCTCGGAATTACTGCTAGAGTTCGGTCCCACGCCGTTAGGGGTGGTGGATCGCAAAAGTCTTTGTGCCATTAACAGCTAAACCCCGATTAACTAAATCTAGCCAATAATGGTGCATTCCGTCGCTACTATACAAAAGCTCATCACAGATGGTTCTAAACTATCATCACAGACGGTTTTTGAACCGTCTGAATTTTTATCATCACAGACGATTTTTGAACCGTCTATGATAGCGACTATCACAGACTGTTCGTGAATAGAACCGACTATCACTATCACAGACGGTTCTATTCACGAACCATATGTGATAGTCTATTTTCATAAACGGTTTGTGAATAGAACCATCTGTGATGATCTATTTTCACAGACGATTTTAAACAAGAACCGTCTGTGATAGTTACTAACGGTTAGTAACTATCACAGACGGTTCTTTTTTAGAATCGTCTGTGATAGTTTTTTCTATGGTAAAAAAACGGATTTTCACTTCGTCTGGAGCCTCTCGAGCCTCGTGAATGAATCTGATATGGATTTTCGGATTGAACTTTTCGCTATCTTTCCCACAATAGCCGCAACATCACAGCAGTATCAACTCAATCCATTCACATAGCACTAAAAACAACACAACATGCATCACCCACATCACAGTGGCATCAACTCAATCCATTCACAGAGCACTAACACATCACAGTAGTAAGCCACATCACATGGCAAAAGGGCGAGTAGAGAGAGTAAGGTCGTGGGAGGCTGGGGTGACAAGGTCATGGGAGGCCGGGGCGAGGTGGAGGAGGCCGCGGATGACGAACTCAGGGGAGGACGGGGCGACGAAGTAGAGGAGGCCGGGGGTGACGAGGTCGTGGGAGGCCGGCGACGACGAGGCTGACGCGAGGTGGAGGAGGCCACGGGCGACGAGCTCGGGGGAGGCCGGAGCGCAAGGTCAGGGCGAGACGGAGATGGCAGAGGAGGAGATGGAGATGGCAGAGGAGGAGATGAAGAACTCTGTTAATATAGAGAGATTTTCGACAGCCCGTCCATTAAGTGCAAATTTTTATTTTCCCGCTTAAGTATCACAGACGTGGTGACATATCACAGACGGAACCGTCTGTGGTGACATATGTGGTGACATATCACAGAACCGTCTGTGATAAGCGTCTCATCATAGAATATTTGTATAAAACCATCTGTAAATCTAAAATCACAGACGGTTCTAACCACGAACCGTCTGTGATACTGAGAATATCTGTGATAGTTACATATCACAGACGGTTCATCTTGGAACCGTCTGTGATTATTTTATCACAGACGGTTAAGACGAACCGTCTGTGATTATTTTATCACAAAGAATCGTCTGTGATGAGACATCTTCTATGGTCTGTTTTGTAGTAGTGTGTGCGTCCATCCTTGGGACGAACGGACGACGAGCCGTCTGTAATTATTTTATCACAGACGGTTAAGACGAACCGTCTGTGATTATTTTATCACAAAGAATCGTCTGTAATGAGACGTCTTCTATAACCTATTTTTGTAGTAGTGCATGCGTCCATCCCTATGACGAACGGACGACAGAGCGATGTGGCGGGCCGAGGCACAACCATCCTCTAAATGGACGGTCCAGACTCGACCATCCCCCCCAAATGGGTAGACGAGGCCACATGGCAACGCGGCAGACGTTCGTACCATCCAAGAACGATTTTCTCCACCAGATTTGCAAATTCCATCTCGATGGTATCTTTTTTGCTAATACGGCTCCAAGAAACGCTGTTTCGGGGGGTAAAAAGAATCTCAAACTTGAAAGAGCGAAAGAAAGAAATCGAGCGGACAGTATTGGACATTAGACAGGACAGAAGGGCCAATAGTAGTACTGGTACTAGAGACGATAAGTCGTCCTTTGATGCTTGTCCATGGAGCTAGCCGGCCATGCAAGTGCTAGTTGTGATACAGAGACTCCTTCCCGTCACAAAAAAATATACGATGTTTTGAATATTTACATCATCCTTAACATGCGACTTTGAATACGAATTTCTATTGCAACATATTAACAAAAAAAATTAAAAAAAATATAATATTATAAAAGCATTTTTCAAGATAAGTCGACTTCACATGTTCAATCCAAATATTCACCAAGACACCGATAACCCAAAGTTTATTCTACTTTATAACAGGAGGGGAGTAGCTAGCACGGTGTCATTCAGTGTGATCACCATGTATGGCCCCTTCAAGGTGAGTACTACCAACTAGCTAGCATGCACGTACTCGATCGTGATTCGTGCTGGCCCACATGCACGAGATATTAACATATATACGAGGCCACCATCGAACACGCGGTTGTTAAGGGATTTGTTCGCCGTCATTCCCGAGCAGACCATCCACCAGGGCCCCATATATATATCCCCGATGCTTGCCCATCCATGCACTGTCTACTGCGACGACGAATAATCCACCGCCGCACGCATAGCGGCAGTGGATACGGAAAAATTTAAAAAAAAATATCAAGAGATAACCCAATCGAAACTCATTAAAAATTAAAAAAAATCACACGTAGTAGGACAAGCAGGATACGGAAATTAAACGAGATGCTTGTGATTAACAAGTGTATCCCGCCGGCAGCGCACATGGCACGAAGAAATTAACCCGCCTTCTTCCGTCCGACTGAGAGATAGATAAGTACTCCACTTAAAAGTACTTAACCAGAATTTCTTATTGTTGACTAATTAATTAATGCTGGAGATGCATGTCAATCGACGGCAGGCCACAGCCAGCTGATAGTTCCGTGCATCAAATAGTGCAGCCGGCCCCGGCCATTATTAAGGCTGGGATTATTGGTTGATGGACATGTAATAAATCAATTAATTAGCTACAGCCGTGCACATTATCTACAGTGCAGCGAGCTTGCTTGGTGTGTTTGCTTGCTCGACCGGGGGCCCTATCTCTGCAATATATTCATTCTTTCTTCGAGAGAGAGAGACGGGAGGCAACAGAACCATATATAGTTCTTCGAGTTCGTGTAATTCTGCGTGTTATATGTATGCACAGTTACACACAATTAGCTGCAGATTTGTTCATACTGAACAAATTCACAAAAAAAAAAATCAATTCAATAAAAATCTCTTTATATAAATACGATATGATGTTGATCAAAATGGACTGTCCACTGCCTAAACCTGAGGATCCGATCATCAGATCACCTCCCTAGCTAGGAAGCTTCCTATTGCAAGATGCACTTATTATCTTATCTACCTTCCCAACATGACGGCTCTATATGCAATCTTCATGTAGCTAGCCAAATATCTTGCTAGGATTCTAGATCATTCTTATCCACACACGCCCTCTCTCTCTCTCTCTCATCATAGAATAGTTAGAGAGACGCTTTACAGGCAGATTAAATCGGAAAATAAGTAGCTAGCTACTACATTAGTGAAGAAACGATCATGCATGCATATCGATGATCTGGTCTTTGCTAACGATGATGGATCAAGAGAATCCTCGGGAGAGGCTTTTTGCGCTGATTGGAAGCATATATAAATGGGGAAGCCTTTTCTTTTTCGTTGCTTGGGAGCTTTAGCTTGCCGGTTCTTCCTGTCGGTGCACAAGTACACGCACGATACATTTACAGCACATCCTAATATTGACATCCCTCTTTGTTGGGACCCCTCTCCTGTCATTAATCGCATCGTTAACTTTTGCTCTTTAGATCCCCTTGTTCCTACCGGAAAAAAAACAAGTATATACAATTCAGAACGAAGAAATATTATGGCGTATATATGTATATTTATATACACACAAAAAAAAACCGTTTTGCTAATCGCTAGGCGTACAATAATTTTTTAAGCGACTCAAAAAGCTAGAACATTTGTGGTGGTTTTTTTTACTAAGATGGCAGTTGCTATATGTTAAGCCGTTTTGTCACCGGACCGACAGTACTGGCCGGTGTGCTGCCGTCCGTTGGGGGAATCTTAATGCAATTTCCTGAACAATAAGCAAAGTGTGTGTGTATATAACATACACGGTAGCGTACCTATTCTGCACGCGCCAACCCATGAGCCCCGCATTACCCGTGCTGTGCCGCGCCCACACCTCCCGCGTGTGATCGGAGGTAAAAACACACATGCGCTGGTTAGGACCGGTGGTAAAAATTTTGGTATCGCCTAATCTGACAATAAAACAAAATATCAAAACGAATGTTGGTGAAATTGACAGTAAAAAGAAGATCGCACGTCACCTAAATCAGCAGTAAAAAAACTATTACTCCCGAAATCGAGCGCTAAAACCAAAGAATCACTGGTGCGGTGGTAACAAACTTACCAGTAGACTCATGTGTACCCAGCCTATTTTTACTGCCAACTCACCAATTGTTTATTGTCCTCTCGCCCATTTACTGTATGCAACTAGGTTTACTATTTTTTTCCTCAGCTGAACTACTGGAAGTGCATGAATTTTTATTATAGTGGATATGTATCTACTTGTTGAAACTATTGACTAGTTTTACTTCACACCAAGTGAGCTTTACTGTAAGATAAACTTATCGATATGAACACTCGATCCCCGTTCGTTCGGACGACAAAAACGCTCCCGCGGTGCCAAACAATAGAAAAAAAAAGGCAAGCGATCTCATGCATCCCACTAAATACGCTCCTCGTGTAACCGATCATAATATATGCCCCCACCCCCCTCCCCTCGTTCGCCCGGTCATTATCGCTTCTCTCCCTTCCCCCCCCCCCCCACCACGCTCCCCAGGGATCCCTTCCGACGACTCCCTTCTTACGACAATGACTACTGGACATCCACCTCGCGGGCCGAAGGAACCCAGCTTGGCGGTGCTCGTTCTCCGTCGCCAATGTCAATCAGATCTTCCTCCGACACATGCAGATCCCCCCCCCACACATTTACTGCCATGCCCGGTAGAACGGCGGACAACCCAGGTTTCTGACGCGGATGGCTACACCACCGGTAAACGTTGTACCCCTGGTTGTAAGCCCCCCCCCCCCCGGCCAACCAGGATCCTCTCCTCCACGCCTCAGTCCTCACGCCACCCCCGCTATTTCACCAAGCGAGATGAGGACACCGACGCCGATCGGACGTACACCCACATATGTGTGTTTTATTGGTCTTTGCGTGCATTTTCTACTACAAGTATGTCACCTATTTGTTGTGTTTTGCACTCTTCAATATTTTACTGTTATATCTGGAGTTATTTACTTGTTTTCTGTTGTATGTTACTATGTTAATTGTGTTTTTCTGATGTCAAGATGAGGACGTTCCCGATCGTATGGTTTCCCAGGTCTACATGAAGTTTGCTTACCAGTTCTACTATCGGTACGCGCGATATGCTGGTTTTGGCGTCAGAAAGAAAAGGAGCAGGAAAATGATCAAAGAGTTATGTTGCACTCTAGAGGGAAAACACGACTTCTACATGTCGGAGAAGGAACATGAACATAGCAAGACCTCCAAGAAGATTGGGTGCATGGCGTTCGTGAAGCTGCATATGCATCAAGTGGGTTGTGTTGGAGCACAACCATCCACTCACTAGGACATCGTCATTGGTCACGTTCATGCAGTCACACAAGAACTTTGATCCCTTGTTGATAGAGCTCGTCAACACCATGCAAGACGGCAGGGTCCCTCACAACGCCACGATGAATGTTTTGTCGGAGATGCACGGTGGGCAGCATAACATATCATTCACAACATGTGACCTAGAAAACAAGTTTTATTGTGTCCCATCGTTGTCTTTATTTGTGTAATCGTGATGAATTACCGTCATTTCCTTATTCACGTTATTACTGCTATGATGGTGTATATTTACCGTTAGTTACCGTCCATTGTACAGACTAACCAAGGAAGGTTGTGAATACGCGTGCTGATCACGCCGACGATGTGAACAAGCTAATGGCTTTCTTCAAAGAGTGTCGGTTGCAGAAAGAAAAGTTCTACTATGACATTCAGGTGGATGACGATGGCGTTGTGAAAAACGTCTTCTAGAGCCACGCGAGTTGTCGCACAGAATACGGTGACTTCAGAGACATCTGTCACGTTCGACACTACCTACAGAACAAACCGGTACGAGATGCCTCTGGCTATGTTTGTTGGCTCCAACCACCATTTGTAGAACACCATGTCTGTCGTCGCGCTGCTCCGTGATGAGAAGGTAGCATCCTTCGAGTGGTTGTTCAGGACGTTCTAGACTTGCATGGATGGCAAGGACCCCATCTCCATGCTAATCGATGATTCACATATCGTTCTGACCTATTACTACATATTGCTATCAAGTTTACTCTCTGTAGCACTTGTGTTCTATATATGATCCGAAAGTATTGTTAATGTTGGTAAAAATATTGCTTCTCTACCCGCTTTTATTGCCTAATGTGTTTTATTATATTTCATATTAGGACCCAGCCTGCCATTCACTGCGTCTTCCCCCACACGCAGCACCGGTTGTGTAGGTGGCACGTACTGAAGAAGTACAAGCAGAACATGAACAAGCTATATGCGGAACACGATGGGCTAAAAAAGCATTTGGTTTCCATCATAAACCATCTGCTTACTCCTAGAGAGTTTGAGAATGTGTGGGAGAATCTGGTGAGAAAGTACCACCTTGACCAGAGCCAGGCCATTGCTAGCCTCTATGAACTTCGTGAAAGGTAGATCGACGCGTACTTCAAGGACGTGTGCCGCAGTAGGATGAAATCAACGCAGAAATGGGGTATGAATAAGATGGTGAAATGGAACTTTGTGGATAACATGACTTTACTCCACCATTCGCAGAAGATGCATCGTGTGCTGTAGAAGAGGAAGCACTCTGAGGCTTAGGAGACGCACTGTTCCATGGTACGTAGGTAAAAAAAGGTTTACTATGACTTCCATACACATTTACTTCAATTTCTCTCATGATTTACTGTTGGTTGTCTTATTTTACTACGTCTCTCACCTCCCTCCTTTTACTGCAACCCGTGTATGTTGTTACTTCATGTCATTTTTATACCTACTTCATGGCATATACCGTCTTGTGTGCTCTTAGAGCCAACCGGTGAGAGCCACTCTATTCCCGTTCGAGGAGCAGCTAGGCAGGGGTGTAAATGCCTGATGTGTTCAAAGAGTACAAGGAGACCTACTTCTCTAGTACAACCTTCCGTATAAGGGCGGACACAACCCGAGATGGTCTATTTCTCGTGTCTCACGGGAAACAGTCTATGACGTTCGCGTGGTCGCAACACAATTTCAAGGTGGTGGCCGAAGAGGAAATGAATACATACAGCTGTGAATGCAAAAGCTGGGGCACACGAGTACTTTTACTTTATATCGGCTAGTAGTTACTATTTCATCTATTATACTTTTACTGTCCTTAGCGCATGTGATTTTACTATCATCGACAACATGTTTTACTGTTAATCCATCTTTGGTTTACCACCACGTAGGGTTGTTATGCGCGCACTTGGTGCGGGCTTTCACCCACTTGCAGGCCGAGAGTATCTCCAACTACTACATGCTCCGTAGGTACACGAGGAATGCTAGGGTGGATGTGTCGTACGACAGACATGACCTTATGCAGGTTGGACCCGATGGAACGACTGAGATATATCGACACGCCACCTTACTAACGGAGGCTATGGGCGTGGTGAGATCAAGGTGCAGATCGAGTCTTGTGTATGATAGAGCCATGGAGGTTCTTAAGGCGCTTTGAATGCAGCTTGATACCGTACCCAACAACACTAGCCCGATGGCTGAGGAGGCCACTGAGCCCTATGAAGCGGATGACGATACGATCAATCCATCAATGCCTCCTCTGTCGCAAACCAAAAGTCGCAAACGGGCCGATGACGAACCAGAGCAAGGTTCTACACTCGTGGGGAAGAAGATGACCAGGGCATGCAGCATACACAGCCTAAAAGCCGGTAACAACAGTGCTACCTGCAGAACGCTACCCCAAAACAAAGGGTGAGGGGCTAGGAGTGGCAATGGAAGTGGCAAGGGGAGGGGAGAGAGAGGAGGGGGCGAGGAAGTGGAAGGTCTGGTACACGTCACCAGCTGATTCATGGTGACAAATCAGAAGAGGATGACGATGACGACAGTCTCCCCGCAGGGTCGGATGACAGTGATATGTGCTGAATAGCCGTGTTCTTTATTTACATATTAGAAGACTGTTTACTGCATTGTCATATGTGTGCGACTGTGAGATGTCTGCTAACTGGAGAGCATAGCTCACTATGGGGCTCGCCGTGCATGTTTTACTATATATTCGAACTCTCTTACTACAATATAACGTGGTATTACTGCTTTATTTTACTGTGTTGATCATAATCTATTACTGTCTTCTGAAATATCAGTTATTGTTGCTTTTTTTATTTTGTGGATAAAAAGAACACAACACTCAATGGGTCGTCTTTGTTCTACTTATATGTGGACTTCTTAACGCTGTCATACAACCAGTTAGTCTTTAGACTTCTTTTTTGTGGTCGGAGGGTGCATCTATTCTATGACCGCTATTTTTGCTGGGTTAACTTCGATTCCCCTAGCCGAAACTAGGAATCCAAGAAGTTTTTCCGAAGAAACTCCAAACACACACTTCTTAGGATGTAACTTAAGGTTAGAACTTCTTAAGTTATTGAAAGTTTCTTGCAAATCAGATATATGATCTCTAACATTGATGTTTTTTTACGACCAGGTCGTCAACATAGGCCTCTAAATTCCGACCTATCTGCGGACTAAAGGTCTTTTGCATTAGCCTTTAAAAAGTAGCACAAGTATTTTTTTAACCAAATGGAATTTTGACATGACAACAAGTGTCGTATGGTGTAATAAAGGAAGTTTTCTCTTCATCATCTTTACTCATTAATCTAGTGGTACCCTGAATACTCATCTAAAAAACTTAACAACTCACACCTAGAGTTAGAGTCTACAAGTTGATCAATGCGTGGTATGGGAAAGTCATCCTTTGGGCGAGTTTTATTAAGATCGATACACATACATCATTTTTCATTACTTTTTGTAACCATTACAAGATTAGCGAGCCACTCTGGGTGGTCAACCTCACGAATAAACCCAGCCTTGAGAAGTTTATCAATCTCCGATTGGATTGCCTCTTTCCGATCTGGTGTAAAGCGTCTTAACTTTTGCTTGACCGGTTTCTTGTCGAGCCGAGAGCTAGCCTGTGCTCGATCAGCTCCCTAGGACTCCGGGCATGTCGAATGCCGGCTAGGCGAATACATATGAATTGGCTTAGAGGAAGGATACGAGCAACTCTTCCTATTTAGAATCGAGTTCTACCCCGATCAGTACCTTTTGGATATTTGTACTAGCATTTTCGATCCCAAACGACGCTTTGATGCTTTCTGGAGGAGTGCCCTTGTCGAGTGGAACTTCCTTGGTCTGGTCGGAGGGTTTTGGGGCCATATTAGTCTTGTGTGCTTGACCTACATGGAAAGTGGATTAGTATCCCGGTCGGAAGTTCATCGATCAGTTCTAAGGATTTGCGATCGCATGCGTACACCATATTTCTATCCCCTCGAACCGTAATGACCCCTTTGGACCTGACATCTTTAAACTCTCATAACCGTAATGCGTGGTCATTAGGAATTTTGCTAATGACGGATGACCAAAAATTCGATTGTATGCAATTTCAAAATCAACTATATCAAATGAAATCTTCTCTGTTCGAAAGTCATCTGGTCTTTCAAATGTAATTGGTAAGGAAAGCTATCCTATCGATTTGGCAATAGACCCTGGAACTATACTATGGAAGACATATTCCACAGGTTTTACTTTTGACTTGGGAATTTGTATTTCTTCTAATGCTCTCATAAATAAAATATTTAAAGAACTACCACCATCTACTAAAACTTGATTAACTTTTCAATTATTTATTGTAGGTTTTACAACAATAGGGAACCTACCTGGTCGACTTGAAGGGATGGGGTAGTCCTCTTTGATGAAGGAGATGACAGTCTCTCGACCATCTGGATGGCTTGACGGTGATCGGAGATTCGACGAGGTTTACTTACCGTTCCATGGCCTTCCAATGGCGCCTAGATTTGTATGAGGACCCACCAAAAATCATATAGACCATGAGTTGTGGTTCTTGATACTCCATCTCTTCATTGCCATCTTTGTCCTTCTTGTAGCTTGACTCTCCAAGCTCTTGTATGGAAGGAAACGGACCCTTCCTGAATAATGGTCTTCTAGCTTCTTTTGCAAGGCTCGGCAGGTGTGCAAATCATGCCTTGCCGCCTGATGAAGTGGACAACACTTTATGTTCTTTTTGTATTCATCGGTCGGAGCTTTTGCCTTGTTACGACTGGAATAATCATTCTCGCCCTTGGTAAATTTTTCAAAAATTGCAAGGACCTCTTTGTTGCTAGACTTGCGATTCTTCTTACCTTTAAGAGCCTTTTTAAGTTTCTTCTCTAATTTATCCAGACCTGGTTGAGGTATTTTCTCTTTCTAATCAATGGCCTTATTCCATTCGACCGCCTCACTAGTGGCCGCGTACCTATCAGCCATGTTGAATAGATCAACGGTCGTTCGTGGAAGATTCATTACAATGTCTTCAGTAAACCATCGATTCCTTAACCCTGCCTTGAAAGCCTGGATAACAGATGAATATGCGACCTTAGGAATAGAGTTACGAACCTAGCTAAACTTCTTGATGTATTGTCGAAGAGTTTCATTTAGTTCTTGCCGGATTCGACGAAGATCGTCTTCCTTTTGAGGCGATCGACGTCCCCTAAAATTTCACGATCAATAGGTCGCAGAGTTGCTCCCAGGTATAAATTGATCCGACCGGTAGGTTGAATAACCACAACCGGGCAGATCACTCGAGTACCGTGGGCAAGTAGTTTGCCATCACATTATCGTGACCACCAGCAACCCTGATGGCGGTAATGTAGATTTGAAGAAACTCTAATGGATTTTAAGTTCTATTGAATTTCTCTAAGTTCACTGGTCGGAACTTGTCCAGCCAGCGCACTGCTTGGAGTCCTACTGAGAATGCTCGACAACCCGTAATTGAGTCATGGCGCCTTCTTTAAAAAGGAGCCAGATTGTAATCGATTGAGGACTGATTCCTTAGGTTGGTATACCGAGTATCTGGTGTCCCAAGCCGGTCGTGGACGTTAGTATAACGCCTTTGACCGACCACATGGTTTAGATGATGTCGAAGATCACCTAAGCCAAGAGGTCGTCCCTCTTGACGAAGGGGAGGAGTGGCTGCATGGAAGAGTCGACTTCCCTTATGACTTTCTTGGGAATATTTGAGGAGGTATAGGTATCGAACGGTCTCTAATCCAACCAGGCTAACCCCTGCTAAGGGAGGAACACTAGGACAAAGTCAAAGTATGACTTTGTGAATTATGTTGTTCCTTGTAAATCTCTATACTTTGCATGGTCTGCTGAATAATTTCTGATACCTACCCTGCAAGTTAAGCATACCCCGAAGTCTGCCAAAACAGGATCCGGGTTATTTAAAATATTACAAACTCATTGCAGGTTTTGTATTGTTACCGAGGGTCTCGAAGGATTTCTGCTGGCAGAAGGTGCTCAATGACTCAAATTCCCTTCTGACCCTCTAGCTTGTCCTATTTGGCCCATCATGCGCAGTGGGGTAGAAAGAGGTGAATTAACTTATCGATGTCCACTAGCTCCATTGCCTCCGCCATCTTGGGTTGGTACTTGAGTGTCCACGCCATTTCCACCAACAGGTGTTGGCGGGATAATATGTGGAGGACCGTGCACGACATCTTGATTGGTATCACCGATTGCATTAACCTCGTGCCTCCAACAACAATCTCCCAATGAGCTCCCATCGTAACTAAGGGAGAGCCTTCCACTGCTTCGGCAAGGAGCGTCCACGACGGGGAACAGTTCGAGATTACCGTCTCAGATGGGCTTTTGTGGTGGACTCAGCCTGATCTGGTGAATGGCCGATCGTACAGTGAATTTTATTATTTTTACCTGGCCTTCGATCGGTGGTAATTTCATTGACACCTTCACCATGTGTCGGTTGGCCTCTGGAATACGTAGGAGCCGTTGGCGAATATTGGTCGCCCATGACTGTATCAAGAGTACGTTGATCCTTCGATTGCAGCATTGCACTTTTTTCGCCATTTTTGCCAGTCGAAAAGTCTGGGCTTGCACATGCATTCGGCCATTCCGAAATGGTCGGAACGACTGAATCCTCTGGGGGCGCCACTGATGGTGGCGGTGAATCTTCCTCCATTTGGTTGATCTCACTGGTCTCAGCGAGCGGAGAGCCTGTGACGGAAGAGGATGATGACATCATTGCATCGTGTTCCATGGCGCGGATGCATGCTTCCATGTCGAGGTCGGAATAATCCGCCAAGTCGAACCAGTTTTCCTCATCCCATGTCCCTACCATGATCGCATAAATGACAATGAAGCGAAGGGAAATTGAATGAGGTTTGTTGAGCGAAGAAAACTTCAAGAACTCAGCGCCTTCTTCCCCACGGAATCACCAGCTATCGACGATCAAGTCGCCGATCTTCCGAAATAAATTGAGAAAAATAGCTAAGATTTCTTGTAAGAGAATGGGGTTGCTTTTTATTACAATGAACTGGATCTTTACAGGGGATGCCTTTAGGAAGGTGACATACTAGCCCTAATTATTGCTTGCTATGCTTCAATTGTGTTCAAATGCTTCAATTGTGTTCAAAATGAATACAACTTCCTCTTGATCTTCTGGATCGTAAGTCTTGTTTTCTTTACCGTTCATCACCCGCCTTTAAATACCTAGCGAAGATGTGGCAGTTGCTCCTAGAGAAGACATATGTTGAAAGTGACGCGTCTGATCAAAAGGTCAATTATTGTGTGTAAACCACCAACTGATCGCCAGTTACTCTTAACAGGAGATGAAACTGTGCAATAGTTATTATCAGTGACTTACAACTATAAAGCGTCATGTGGTTTGGAGCAGATAAGGCATGTGTTCCATTCATCACACAAAAGAATATGCTAGGATAAGGTCCAAGCATCAGTTCATGGATTCTACGAGCAGTTAACTGATCGTGCAATAAGCAGTAAACTTTCTCCGACCAGGGTACTCATTGAGCAACCTCTAGGATTCTCAAGATCAAAGGGTCTTATACCTCAAGGGTTATGACCATGAGGTCTTTAATTAAATAAAAAGATCATTAAGGAAATTAATCCTCATCATTTGCTCTTCTTTGTTTTCTATGTTCGCGTGTGTATATCTAAAAACACGGGTGCCAATGTGTCTCTTCGTCTCCAAAACAAAAATGTGTGGTGCCGCTCGGGCAGTCCGATGCATCTCTTTATCTCCCCACTACGACTTATAAGGATGGACATCAGCTAACCAGGAAACACACAAAAGGCCCTTTATTATTTTTCACACAAACTAGTAAACAAAAATATCTTCGAGCTCTTCTTCCTCTCAACTGCCTATGGTAGTTCTTCCTACCTCACCCTTGTATGAGATCACCACTCTGGTCGAATCCTTAGCGATGTTGCTGACTATTATGCAGTCTGCGATCTCCTCCAATCTCCGCCCCTGTCTCTCGGATATCGTGTCTCCGATCATCCATGGACTGCACCTTCTCCTTAGTCGAACCAATGACTTGTCTCCAACGTCTGGCGAGCAAACCACGTGCTCGAGGTCACGCTCACCAACTATGTGAATCATGTCAAAGAGTCGATCCGGATGTACGATGGATACATTGACGAGCTGAGCACGAGGGTTGACGTGTACCCTTAATACCAACAGCTCCAAGCTCGACTCGCCGCCGAAGGATCAAGTGGAGTCATTTCTCTACGTATTCACTGATCCCGTTCCCGCCGAAGTCCACAGGCAAGCTTACAAACGCTTGAGGACTGTGTTAGGACCACGCTTTTTGCCAAATCATCCATAATATATGTAAAAAAAAGATGTCATGATATCTGTTCTTGCTTTGTACATATAATTTTACTACATTGTGTTGCTTAAATTTATTGTTCGAGCGTAAAAAACAAAATCATCACCGTGATTCAATAGTAAACACATTACAACTTTACTACTTGCCGTGTTTTACTATCAAACGTACGAGCATGAAAAAGTCACATGCAACAAAAAAGGCAGGAAACCACATAACAACTTTAATGTCTTACAGTTATGTTTTACTATCAAACATACGAGCTTGAAAAATGTCGCTACCGCAAAAAAGGCAATAAAATTATTCACATATTACGCCACGTCTCATATTATTTATCGTCAAAAACGAGTGTCGCACGAGGTGCGGACATTTCTGTCCCGTCCAACGACAGCAGGTGAAACATACTTGCCTCGAACGCGACTCGATACTCTGCAACTGTGCTGGTATGTTTGAGTTAAGCAATTTGTTCATCTGTGCGTCATACTCGCCCGCCCCAAATTCATCCTCGATTGCCTGACAAAAAGAATCCAACCCTTGTAATATATGTTGTCTTTTATACACCTGCAACAAGAGAGTGGCATGCCCATCCATGTAAAGAGTTGTGGTCGCCACCCACTGCCAAACCCACACTCGATACATCTCAAAATGCATACGACAACGATCCAACCACGGACGAGGATTCTCACTAAAAACTTTGGGAAAATCAGTTTTGGGGGTTTGGTGTATCCTCCGGTTTCAGTCGGCGATACTGGTGTGGTGACCACACCGTAAGAAGACAGTCCTTGTGGCGGTAGAAGTAAGGGTGGTCCATGATTCACTAGCGTGCCCGAAGGAAACAATGTAGTTACTTGGTCGGCTTTCTTGGGGTGACTTCAGTGTCGTTGGTTGGTGTGGTTGCGGCAGAGCAGAGGAGGAGTCTATCGCAAGAACTCCATCTGCTTGCGCCTCACCTCGTCCAAACTATCTTGTTGAATCTCCACTTGTTGTCCTGGATTCTTCATCTCTGCCGACAATCGATCGAACTTCTTGGCATGTGCATCAAACCGAGACAAAATCTCCCCCAATGTTGTCTAAATGTGGTCAGTGTTCTCTTCGACCACCATGATTACTTGGCGAGTCTGCAACAAAGGCTTCTGAGGCGCCGTGGTGATCCCTCTTGCCGATCAAACCCGAGATTGGAATTATGGTACAGGGTGGCCACCAACCTTTCCAAGGAATTTTACATATCGAGCAACGAGCGAAAGGAAATCGGTAGCTCTGATACCAAATTGTAGTGTCCCAGTGTAGCGAGAGAGATTCTGCTAGCAATCGGGAGCATTACATCCGGTAGAGAGGATAGCTATCTAGCGATTTTGGCAAGAACCAGAGATGAGAACGAAGAGAAAGCGAGATGAGGTAGAACAAGTCATTTTTCCGTTCATGTCGTTGCCAGTTTGCTACAGGACATACTTCAACACCCCATAACTTACAATGACGAGTGGGTCCGTTGGCTCATGCAAACGGCTCACCTACTCCCATGCTGCACGCAGCCAGCTCATTACAGCACACATGCATTTCCGGCTTCTCTCCTCCGACAGCTGGGTCCCTTGCCTTCTTCCTCCTCTGGCCATCCTTGGTCTTGTCTGTGTTCACCGCCACGAGGGTCCAGAGCATGGAGGTGTAACAGGCGCGTTGAACAAGCTGAGCACGGGATATGATTTATAACGTCAGCTGACCAAATTGTGCCGGTGATTGACTCGATCGATATCTCTCCTTCATTTTTTGCATTTTGCCACTATCTTTCATTTGCGTAGAACCATATAGATACGAGTCCTGCAGGGCACAAGTGAGCGGTTAAGCTGGATTAATTGTTTAATTACTATTATTAATCCTCGGATACATGATCTGAACCGTCCATCCGTCCTGTACGCACACCCAAACTCAGGCCACACCAAACTAATAGTACTGCCGTGTCATCATTACTCAGCTAATACCAATCATCCACACACAAAAAAAACAAGAAACAAAAATTAAGTTTCACAGGTGAGTTTGTGTGTGCGCGCACTACTACTAGGCACTGTACAGTACAAGTGTACAACAAGTTGTTGTCGTTCTGTTGTGTGCCCACACCTAACGTTACGACTGATCGTTGGCCGCTCCTTGCCATCCCTCGACGACAAATGGTCGTTATCACATAGCCAGCGATCGATGGATCGAGTTGGTTAAACGATATGAACGGCGCCAAAGCTAATATTGGCAGGACACATCGGACGATCTGCACGCACGACAGGACAAGAATTCGGTCATATTTAACATCATACGAGAGAGCATGCAGAAGGAAGCATCGGAGAGAAAGCAACGCACGCTTTTGGAGGCGGCTGGCTACGTTTCTACGTACATGCGTATAAGCCTTTTCATAATTCAGTTTATTGAGCTCGATATCCTTTTCTTTCTACTTGTATATATCCATGTTAAAGCTAGAGACATCATCCTCCGTGATCGAACAGATGATTAGTGTTGATCAGACGGCTCAGAAAAGCGCATGAGTTTGCATGCACTCTATAGACATATATATATATATATATATATATATATATATATATATATATATATATATATAGTAGTGTGTTAAGACTGCGGTGGGATCAGATCGGTCCAGTCAATCAATCTGGATCGTAGAACTGACAAACTTGATTAGAACTATATTAAATGATACTAACAATCACTAAACTGTAGACTAGTTGTGTGTAGTGCATATGAACAAGAATACAGGACAGGGGGAGAACTATACTGGATAGTTGACAATACACGACTATTGTCTCTGGTAACAGCATTGGCTCTACCAAATTAAGACCGAGTTCTCTTAATTCAAGCAGCTAAAGCGGATTGTACAAATAATTGTGTCCCCTGCCTTCTCGTGAATACATGTGCTATTCGTTGAATACTGTTGCGCCTCAACAGTTGCTAGCATATGATCTCCTACTAACCTAGCTTAATTCATGCATCGCCCACACGGTGCCCTAATTATTTGAGACCAGCTTGCAAATTAAAAGGCCTACGTACGCCAGGAAAAAGAAACAGGGGGGGATCTAATTAATTAGCTCTCAATAACATCAACCTAAATGTGTGGTGTTTTTTAAAGAGGAAAACAAAACTTTCGGTCATTCAGAATCGACCATCATGCATGAGTTTAAAGCAGCTAATTAACATGACTGCAGGCGGACAAGTCAAGGTGGGCATCGATCATGGCAATTCTTGCTTCATTTCTTCACCGTAAAGCTAGCAGGAAATATAATGTAGCACAAAAATGGAAGTAATTTGGTTTCTAGAAGAAAAGAAAAATACATATATGCTGCTTGCTAGCTAGCTTCGTTAGCTTCTTCTATGATCATGAACTATGAGCAATATATTACGATTCATCCATGCTAGCTTGAAAGGGCTTGATGTTTTGAGGCCATGCATGTTCAATTCCCATGTGGGGTGGGTTTGCAGGGTATTAGGGTTTTACGGGTGTTCATATGCAGAATCCTAAGTCCCTAACTAAGGAAGTGAACACGTGAATTGAACTATTTCGTGTGAAATTCCTACGCCGGCAGTGCCTAGTTTGTATGCGTCTATATATACTCCAGATGAATAATATTTGGTCCTGCAGAATATATAGTCACATGCACTCATCCGGTCATCCTCCTAGGTCCTAGCACCCGAAATACACTTGGACAAAAACGACATCTGAACAAGAAGCGTGCATGGTTCGAGGATACCGAGCACATATCTAACACCGCGTACTAAATATTAGAGGCCACAAGTATACACAATACGTACACCAATGGACAGTCATGAGCCTAGCTTTGAGGACAGGCTGAAGGAATGGACCATGCATGTATCTTGCATGTGACAAGCACATATACGAATCTTCATAATGCACGTACGTAGATAGGGCACCAGCTATACAAAAGTACACACATATCTACATAAACTTTTAAGGTATTTTTATAGGGCCTGTCTACACAAAATTCGACTGTTTTCTTTGTAAAAAACTTTCACATTCTGATATTTCATTTATAACTTTATTATACATAAATTACAGTAAAATATTTATGTAATTTTTATTCTTGATAACTGTAATTATTCTTGAAAGTCTTGATAACTTATATTTCCATCACTTATTCAAAATCTCACATGTACTTTGAGAGATTAGCAAAAACAAATACAAAAAAATAAAATTATATACCAACAAAATACGGCAATGTGGTGAACTCGTTATGTTTTTCACATGTACTTTGAAAGGTTGAAGAAAAACAAAAATAACAAAATAAAATTATATAACAACAAAATATGGTAATATGGTGAACACGTTATGTTCTTTACATGTATTTTGACAGGTTGAGAAAAATAAAGGAAAAATAAAATAAAATTATATACCAATAAAATACGACAATGTAATGAACCTGTTATGTTCAGAAAAAAATCATAAACAATTCAGACTCAATTCATCATACTAGAAAAGTGCAAATCTCAAAGCATATAGGACGATTGAAAATTCAACTATTATGATTTTTTTTCTTACACACATCAATAACATAAATCTTATAGCACATCTAACGAACAGAAAAGTGTCATAAGTTGTGTAGCAATTCTCATTTTTATACGGGTAGGCAGTGCCAATAGGTATACGTGTGAATGAAAGGCGCTAGTAGGACAGGCATACTAAGACACTACTCTGTCGTCGTATGTATAATACGTACGACTAGTATGCTTTCTTAGATTAACGCACACGCATATGAGATTTCAAGATGGACGCACACGCAACACCGTTCATGGTGGGGCGGTGGCTTTAGAAAGAAAGAAAGGGGAAAAAGCAGTGTGCTGATACAGTAGCAGCAGCTGCTACTAGTGACACTGATGCATGCATACAAGGGGGGGACCTTACGGAAGGTGCGATTTCACATCTCGTAGGGACGGGAGCTTAATTATTGTTATGGATCGGACCCCCTTAATTAATTGATGGCTTGTCAACTAGGGTGACCAGAGCTTGGCTTAATCCCAACCATAATTAAGCACAAAATTCTAGTTTAATCAGATAAATAAGTGGGGTAAAATTCTAGTTGCGGTCATGCACCCGGCACTGCATTAATTAGTTTTTGTTAACGTGGAGATGGAGCCCAGCCGTGTTGTGATGTCATCGCTAAAAGTAGGGTAATTTGCACTCCAACACAAATAACTAATTAATCATTCGCGGCCTTTGCTAATCCGTAAGTGAGCGCTGCTACGCGTACGACAAAGCATGTGTTAATATCGCTACGTCGTTTTACAAGTGGACCTTAATAAGGGGTTTTATATATGAGCGAGAGGAGAGGGAGGGATGATTTGTCGGTAGGTATTACAAAATTTCGTAAGGATAGTTTTTTTTTTTGCAATATATAACTAATGTTGTATTCTTCACTCTTCTAACTAGTATACTCATGCATGTCAATCAGCCTAATTGGCTTGCATCTGACTCCTCTTTATTCTTTGGAAAAGGTCTATTTCTCAACCTTCAACTATCATCTTAGTCCGATTTTCAACCCCCAACTATAAAACCATCCGCTTTACATCCCCCGACTATCTAAACCAGAGCAAATTACCCCTTAGCTGGTTTCATTGTTGGTTTTTGCCACATGGCCTGATTTTATGTTGATGCGGTAGCATAGTCAACATAGCATAATTAGTCAGCAAATAAAAGGTAAAAACAAGGACATTCACGTAAGCAGACACGTCACCATCCCTTCTCGTTCTTCCCTCCCCCTCTCTCTCTCTCTCTCTCTCTCTCTCTCTCGGCACACAGCGGTCACCTCCTGCGGCATCCTCCCGCCGCCAACCACCGCCTACGCTCGCACCAAGCCACCGCCATAGTGATGTAGCGAGGAGGCGGCTTGAAGGTGCACAGCAGCCGCCTCCTGCACCTTCCTCACGCTGCCAATGCTACCAACCATGGCGACGCAGTGAGGAGGTGGCCCACAGGAGGCTTGAAAGTGCGCAGCACCCCAGCATCGTGAGCTCGGTGGCTAACAGGACCAAGGCTTCCTCTTCTTCAACCACCTCACCCACGCGCTTCTAGACCTCGATGATGGCAACGCAAGATCTGGCCAGTGACGGTGCAAATCAGGGGTGTGGTGGAGCTCGAGGATGGCGGCGGCGTTTGTGCTCGTGGCTGACGGCGATATATGACAACACATCGGCGTGGGGAGGCTAGCAAGAGCAGGTGGCAGAATGCGGAAGGCACCAGGCATCCAACCAGCGGAGAGGCCGAGGTTGTTGGTCGATGGGTTGTATCCTCTACCCACTGAATCCAGATCGGAGCGTCGGTCACCAAGCCTCCTCCTCTGCCTGCCAGAGGAAGAGCAAAGGAAGAGGAAGAGGGGGATCTTGGGAGAGAGCGGGAGAGAAGAAGAGCAGCAAGAGCAGGTGGCAAAATGCGGAAGGCACCAGGCATCCGGCCGACAGAGAGGCCGAGGTTGTTGGTCGATGGGTTGTATCCTCTACCCACTGAATCCGGATCGGGGCGCGTCGGTCGCCAAGCCTCCTCCTCTGCCTACCGGAGGAAGAGCAAAGGAAGAGGAAGAGGGGGATCTTGGGAGAGAAGAAGAGCAGCAAGAGTAGTCGATATTGTTGGGCTAGGGGCAGTCGTGAGGCATCGGTCGTCGACGACTGAGATCAGGCTCACCAAACTTTGGCAGGGAGAAGAAAGAGAATGGGAGAGAACAAAGAGGGAGGAAGAAATCGGAGATGAGGTTGACATGTGGGACCCCTGGGTCCACCATCAATTATATTTGTCTTTTGTTGACCAATATGCCATGTCAGTGAACCTTTGCAAACTCATATCCAAGTAGGCACCGCATCAGGGCAAAACCACTATAGAATGGGGTTGTATTTTAAACGGCTTTAGAGTTGATGATTGAAAATTGGATTAAGGCGATAGTTGATGGTTGAAAAGTATACTTTTTCCTTATTGTTTTCTCGATTCTTTCATATCACCGTTTTGCAATGCAATGCAACTTTCGTGTGATTAGATTAGATTTGCATGCTATCGCCATTCGCCAAGAATGCAACATTACCGGTTGGATGCCTGACTTCTAAGAGTGATGGGGAAAAGAGCAGAAAATGAAAAGAAATTTAGCTCGGAAGCAGGCACCTTTCAAACTACATGAATATACTACACTGGAGAAAGTGATGTCGCGTGAAAGCAAGTTCATACAGTCGATTTCTTTGCCAAGAAAAGGACGAGGACGAGAGCATGGCACGACTGCATGCATCGTCCTTAAATTACTTTTTTAAGCGGTGAGCTCCAATTCTTTGATGCCAATTGTACCACATTAGGAAGGTAAGGGACAGCTACAAATGGTTGGATAATCTTGGTGCAATCTTGACGAGCACATTAGTTTATTAATATAAGCTATTCTACTTGGCCACTTGATCGATCGAAAAGCATGCATGCGGATATTGTTCATACATTATATCCCAAAACGCATCTACGAAAGTGAAAAGGCAGGAACTGCTCCATCAAAATAGCTAGCTCTTTAATTTATCCTAGATAGATGGGCGGAAATTCAATAGGAAACTTCTCTTAGTCGAGACGACAGAAAAGAAGGGCTATCGAATTTGAGCACGATGAATCAACCTAGACCGTCACGTATGTTATTTTTCAAAAAGACTAAGGGTGCATAGAGAACACAAGAATTTCATAGAAAATTTATAAGAATCAGTTCAATTCCCACGGGATTCAAGGGGGAAAAAAATTCATATGTTGTAAATGGGGCCTAAACTTTCACGTAACTACTGTAAACTTCGTAACATTAAAACTATTGAAAATAGTCAAATTAAGTGCTTGTAGAAAATAAGAGAGACACGCGAGTTGAGACGCAACAAAGAAATTAAGGGAAATGAGAATATCTCCCACACCAACGATTGGCAATTTCTCGCATATTAATTAGAATCTTTTCCTCCTTTACTTTTATTTTAGAAAAAGGAGAATCTTTTCCTCCAAAATTCTTGCGGCAAACCTATGTTCCAAGCAGGCCATGTTACCATAGATAGTGCCGATTACGCCACTCTATTGCACGCACATGCATGTTCTCCACAGAGCCATGCATTATAGGATCTGTTGGATTTAGAGGCGCACAAATTAACACGAAACACAGAATTTCCACTGACACATGTATACAAACATACATACATACCCCCTAAGTATGGCCTGTGGACGTACGTATACCACACACACACACGCACACGCACACGCGTCAGCTGACAGCTAGCAACGGAAAGAGAGAACAAAAGGAGTGACAAGGACGAAACGCCAGGGATATTCCTGTCCAGCAATATTCACTTGTTCTGACTTCTGACCACGTAAAATAAAGCATATAGATATATCATATATCCCAAAATAAAAGTATTATTAGTCAGCCAGATAATAAATTTGGCTATCAATTATTAGATATCAGTTAATGAACACACTATATATATATATATATATATATATATATATATATATATATATAGAGAGAGAGAGAGACACACACACACACACATTGCTAGGAAATTTGTAGCTAGCATAGGCTAGATAGCACAAGTGCGCGTCGAGTTGGTTGGCACACAGACACAGCAGCGTGGTCCCTTTACTTTGGCCTCCCTCGCTGGATGAATCGTGGAACGTCCATCGATGGGTAGCCACCAATGGCTGTCTACATGGGAGGAATGGAGGATTGGGATTGGGATTGGGATTGGGATTGGATGGTACCCTACCGACTACGGCCCATTGTCCAACGCCCAAACACGACACACCTCCCTTCTCTTCTCTCTCTCTCTACAAACAAAGCTAGTACGCACTGTTAGCTTCCACGGGCCCACTCTGCGTACTATGGATGCCGTCCTGTTCTCATCTCTTTTATCCCTCTTGAATCCCGGCTGTACCGATCATTCGTTCATCATCTCCAGGCCAGGCCATCACGAATTTAACACCTCTCTCTCTCTCTCTCTCATGCATAATGCTGATCCTAATATTAATTGTTACTATAGATAAATAAATGGGGATGGATGAATATTGTGTGACAAGTAAATCATTGGCCATATATTTTGTGTACTATAGGGAGGGGTGGACATTTTGTGTACTATAGGGAGGGGGTGGACCTATTGTTCTGGGGACCCCAAAAAAGATGCTTCATTTGTCAAACTTGCCTTTCCCGTGATCTTCTAATGCCAGCCTTGCTAATAGCCATGCTGCTGCCGCCCCTCTCTCTCTCTCTCTCGTCACAAGATAATGCCTCTGTATACTTAGATAAACTCCTTTGACACAATCAGAATTATGCAATAATTCAGCAATTAAAACCACATGTTGTCGTGCGAGAGGTTACATACCTGCATCCTTACCTGGGTAGGGTCATCTGGAGCGAATGAACTCACTTTCCTGCCTCATAATTATGGGCCAGAACAGAGGAGAAAGTAAAGGGAACACAGCAGTGACAACCCAGAAGTCCTTTTTCCCGGCTCACCTGCTAGTCCTGCATGGAGAAAGAACAGATGGTGACATTAATTCCACGAGCCTCAATTTTAATTGCTGCATACAAACAATGGCGATGTGCTAATTAATCCAAAATCTTCAGAAATTATATATACAAATGTCTATCAGAACAGACAATGCAAGCCTCCAGAACGGATGAGATCCGTTGCATGGGGAATCAAAGGACAAAATGATCAACTGGAAATCAGATTATAACATGTTCAATCAATGCCTTTTAATTCGCCCTGTGTTTGTTTAATGGAGATGAGTATCCGCTATCACATGGGCACAGAAGGATTCCATTACAATACTAATCATGGAATCATGGATTAAACTTTTCCTTTATCAGACAGGCAAGGATACCAACAATGATACTTGCATTGACTGGCTCATTGGGGAATACTATACTCAAAAACATTTGTCTCCTCCTATGGACCTTTTTTTGTATTGGAAATTTAGAAACAAAGAATTTCTCTCTACAATGATCAGTTTTTCCATTGACGCTAGCGACAGTCAGCAGGCAAATCATTATTCTGGTACCTGCGCAACTATCTGTACAATTAAGCCCGGTTCTTAACAGATCGCGGACATATTCAGCGGTGGCAACATGCTTCTTCTTGGATTGGAGAAGCGAAGGTTTCTGATTGGAATTGCTAGCTAGCTGCACTGGGTAAACAAAAGGATGATGCCCTCTGTCCTGGAATACGATCATCTGATGCCACCTCTTTTTCCCCAGGACCCCAACTGTGATGATTGACGAGGGCTTTTCCCCAGAGGGAAGTGATCCAGTGACTTACCTGAAAAGCAAGAGAAATAAAGGACAATACTTAGGTCTGACACATCAAACCTTGCAGGTGGGAGAAAATGAGGTGCACATGCACGCACGCACAGCAACTAACAAGATGAGTTTTAATTAGCAACTGAAGAAGGGTGGACAAGGCCTCCCAACTGTGTGCTTTCCCCTGCAAGGAACACTCGTGACGTAGAAGTAGCTGCGCAGAAAACAAGAAGGGAAAAAAAAGAGAGAAGGTTTCTGGTAGTAGCAGTAGTAGTGATGTACTGGCTGCTCTGGGTCGCAGTCATTCACCATGGGTGCAAGAGCATCAGTCATTTCCCTCGTAATGCAAACTCTGATGGACCGGTTTTACTTTCACTGGCTTGTGCTCAAAGAAATACACTGGACATGGGAATTGGGAGGAAAGGAGGAAGAGAAGGAGAACAAACAGTTTCTTGCACAAGGCCGCGACAATTAAAATATCGGTGGAGGTGGCTACCCCACCGGTTTTGGCACCAGACATAGATTCTTAGGAGATGACGAGACAGACCCCCACGCATAGCCGGAAGCAACCAAGGGAAGAAGGGTTAAACCTCCCCTCCCACAACCACCACCACCACCTTTAAAAGAAGGTGCTAAAGGGATGTCCTGCAAAGAAAAGGAGAGGTGTGCCCCCTAACCTTTCCCTGCTTTCCGCTGAAATCTCCTATCTGCAACCATACAGTTGCTCAATTCTGGTCTCAGTTGCAGCCCAATCATTCACCGATATATAAGTCACTATACCCTCTGCATTTCCCACCCCCTTCAGCCATGAATCCTTGAAGAAGCTCTGTGCTACCGGAGAAGCCTTTAGCTGTGCACAAGTGCAAGCTGCATAAGTTCTATCAACCTGTCAGCTGTGCAAATTTCGAGCTCTCAGGTTCTGCATTGCACCGAAATGGGGAGGCATTCTTGTTGCTACAAGCAAAAGTTGAGAAAGGGGCTCTGGTCCCCTGAGGAGGACGAGAAGCTCATGAATCACATAGCCAAACATGGCCATGGCTGCTGGAGCTCTGTCCCTAAACTCGCAGGTAAGCACAAACAAATCCTCTGCATTTAGCTCTTTTCAGTTACCAACTTCCAATTCTTCCCTTTCCTCTTCTCCAAGACTTTTCTCTCAGCAGTCCAAGTATCTAAAATCTGCCTGATGAATTGTTGCAGGGCTCCAAAGGTGTGGCAAAAGCTGCAGGTTGCGGTGGATAAACTACTTGAGGCCGGACCTCAAGAGAGGTGCGTTCTCTCAGGAGGAGGAAGACCTCATCATTGAACTCCATGCTGTCCTTGGGAACAGGTAAATTTTAAGCCTAATTGGCAGTAGCAGAATTCAGGATTAGTAACAGCAAAGAAACCCTTGATAATTCAACTAATATGGCCCTCTTCTTTTTTTCGCGAAGGTGGTCTCAAATTGCAGCACAGCTGCCCGGGAGGACTGACAATGAGATCAAGAATCTCTGGAACTCGTGCATCAAGAAGAAGCTGCGGCAGAAAGGCATTGATCCCAACACCCACAAGCCCCTCGCTGAGGTTGATCGCAGTGGAGCAGCTCCCACCATCAGCACCGAGAGAACCTCTGGGTCCAGTGATGTGAACCCGTCAAGTGCTGGTGCTCTAGGGAACTTCAGCCACCTTCTCAGCGAGACAGCCCAATCATCAATGCTACTGCCAGTGTATGATAAAAATCGCTCAGAAACTCCAAGCTTGGCACACCCTAAGGTGCCACCAAAGGAGTTATTTCTGGACCAGATTGCTGCTGGTCACGAGAGCCCATCAAGCTGCCGCTCATCAGGTCCAACGCTGTATTTTCCTTTCCAGCAGCCATTAGGCTACAGCAGTGAATGTGGCAGCAGCGATGGTGCCCATATGAATTCACTCTGGTTCAACCAGAATGATTTCAACTGCAGCACAATTTCCACTGTGATGCCACCGGTTTCACCATCAGCCCTCTCGACGTCAATGGGGCTGAATCTTCCACCAGACAATCCCCGCCATGGAGGCGCTGGCATTGGCAGTGCCCCGTTCTACTGGGATGGTACTAATCCTAGCAGCAGCAGCAGTACCGGGAGCAGTGGAAGCAATGGTATGGGATTCGAGCAGCAGAGCACAAACTCAATTTTGGAGAATAGCGTGTTCCCATGGACAGATATCGGACAAGAAAAGGATACTAGAGTCCACTTAGTGGAGGAGCTCAAGTGGCCTGACTTGCTCCATGGAACCTTTGCAGAGGCAACCATAGCCATGCAGAACCAGAGCCAATCATTATATGATGATGTGATCAAGGCAGAGAGCCAATTCAACATGGAAGGGATAAGTGCTTCTTGGTTCCAGAATCAGCAGCCACAGCAACAGCTGCAAGCAGCATCAGGCATGTATGACAAAGACTTGCAAAGAATGCCCTTGTCTTTTGAGCATATCTAGGTACTATGTTCCACCATGCAAGGAACAGAGCAGATCAGCAGAAGCAGAAAGTTGTAAGTCTCACAGATTCATGAGCAGGCTATGCTGAGGTGCTTGCATAGATACATCTGTGTGTTGATACAGAAATCAACCTCCACAGCTTTCCTTGGTTAAAGATCCTGCAGTGTCATGGAAAAGACAGCTCTGGCCATAGGAGTGAAGCAGAATGCATAGAAAAGTACGTTCTAGAGTCTCCCTTTCTTTCTCTTGAAAATTGCTGTTTTCTTCTGTACACGACAACTCGACTTTTGGATACTTGAGTTTTGGTTCACTCTCTGTTTATCAAATAAATACAGACAGGCATGGGCAAAACTGCATGTGTCGGTAGCTCTCACAAACCATACAAGTAGTCCCAAACTTTTCAACCACTGCCATGCACGTAGGTGCAAATTAATTATTGCATGCTGTATTTTTATTTCTTTTGAGAAGTTGCAGACAAACTGCAGTTGTATATTTGTAAAGGCAGAAAACTGGAATATTGACCTGAGAGCCGTTTTTCTTCCCCTTTCCCTTTCCCGTTTCTGTCTCAACTTTTTCATGTGGAGAATCCGAAGCTACTTGATCGCTTTCTACTTGAATACAGGGATGGAAAAGGATAGGTTGATTTGATAAGGTCCAAAGAGGTAATCATCCTCAAGAGAAAGAAAACACATTTGAGAAAGAAAAGGAGGCAACTGTTTATGAATATCTACCAACCATGTAAATGGGTAACATATGAAACCTCAATGTGTGGTGAGCAGTGAGCACCCAAGTACTCAACATATGCTCAACTATGGCTATGCATTATTGTTTATGTGACATAGCCATGATATGTTATGTGCATTTTAACCATGCAAAATGTATAAATGCCTATACACTTGGCCAGGACTTTAATGTTCAGCAGCCATGGAACTGAATTCTTTTTGCATTTATCCCAAACTTATTGTGGAATGAGCTAGGTGTAACTTTAAGAACGAGGGCATAACCCCCTCAAGCTAGCTTTCAGTTAAGAAGGCCCAATCAAGGATCCAAAACCCGGTCCCGGGGCATTTCCCGCCGGCCGACCGGGAACGGTAACCGGCCGGTTACCGTTCAAAGCGGATAAAAATCGTTTGAATTTGATTAAAAACCAACTGAATTTCGAATTTTGAATTTTGAATTTACAAAACTCGAGAAAACCGGCCGGGATTTCTAATCCCGGTCCCCGGCCGGTAACCGGTGGGATTTTATTCCCTGGGCCCAATAGAGTATTTTTTAAAAAATGGGCAGGAGCTCTGCCGGCCCAATAGAGTATGAGAGCTTGGTTTTAACATCTTCATCCTGAGGGACAATGTGTAAAGGCGGAGATACTTGCAAGTGTGAGGGAATGCCCCAACTCTCAAGCTAGATTTTTAATTGAGAAGGCTCAATAGCACCTACAATGCTAAATGAAGCTAACAGCTCATGCAAATGAGTTCACGAAAGAGAAGGGAAAAAAAGTAATACTGATGCTCCCACTAATAATACAATTGAGGGACCATGTCATGGGCTGAGCTAGGTTGATAACTAATTTGGCTTGGCCTGTCTGTGGGCTCCTTTTCTATATGAATACTCCAAATTTAAACCAACATCAAATATGGGTTATTTTATACGCATTGCAATAGTCCTGAATAATGAAGCTATCTAATCAGGTTCCTAAACAACAGATTAGCTTTAGAAGTTACAGATATTATTTTACATGGCACAACTAGTCCTGAATAAAGTGCACAAACTAATGGGTTATTTTATACGCATTGCAATAGTCCTGAATAATGAAGCTATCTAATCAGGTTCCTAAACAACAGATTAGCTTTAGAAGTTACAGATATTATTTTACATGGCACAACTAATGGGGCTTGACCATGTGCACAAAAATGCTGGCATAAAGTGCTATGTCCTTGCATTTTCCACAAACACGATGAGAACAATAATGCTGGTAAGGACCATTAGCACTAAAAAGCAATTAGAGAAGCCCAATAATTCTGAAATGCAGCAATAAAAATACTACATGCCTACCTCTAGATTCTGGTAAAGAACTAAAGATAAATTACACTTGCTTAGAGCCTGGTTACGTACCATGATGTTTCAACTTATGTGGCATATGCACTTTAATTTCCTTTGTTTATATCCTGTATCTGCTTGGACGTATGAGCTGTATTATTGGATGTATCTGCATGTTTTCAAAATGAGCACATCAGTTGAAAGGAAAGCCAAAAGGTATGAAAGAGAAGTAGAAGTAGCAAGACATGAAAATAGCTACTGTTAAAAAGGAGGAGTGCTAGTGCTCTTCCAGATGAAAAGACATTTAATTTAATATTTTGATATTTAGTCTCAACATTGTCAACAGTACTGCAATAATGCACACCAAACATCATCATTAGAGAATGGAAGATAACAGAAGAGAAGGAACAATATCACAAATTGCTCAAGTAACAGTAACTTAGCTACAATTAAACTCTGGATATTATATTTTTTTTGTGCTTTTGGGAGGTCCAAATGGAAGAAAGAATATCCAACGACCAGTTCATTGATTCCACTTGATACAACCCACAATGCAATTGATTGTGATCAAATTTGAATTTCAAATAAAAGAAGCTCATTTCAATAATGTGTCTTTGTTTGATAAAAACATAAACTTCAGGTAAAGTGAACAATTAAACCCCATAAACAGATCTCTTTTTACAAGGAAATTAGAGGGTTATACAGCATTAACAGGAAAAGGCAAGACAAGAATATATGCCTGCATGATAACTGTGTTTCTGAATGGTTGTTCCCTGTCAGCCTCTCTTTGACATCAGCATGACAATGGAAATAGGTAAGCATATAGGAGCAGCTTTAAGTTTGCATTCCTGTAACCAAGAAAGCTGCTCCATTGTTGAGGCTGGGGCTGTCAAGCTAATTTCCCTGATTTCAACACTCTCAACCAGGGAACAAAATCCCGGCTGGTAACCGCCGGTTACCAGCCGGGGACCGGGATTAGAAATCCCAGCCGGTTTTCTTGGGTTTTGCAAGTTCAAATTTCGAATTTCGAATTTCGGCTGGTTTTTAATCAAGTTCAAATGATTTTTATCTGGCTTTTTCCCGGTTTGAACGGTAACTGGCCGGTTACCGTTCCCGGCCGGCCGGCGCGAAATGCCCCGGGACCGGTAATGTGATCCCTGCTCTCAACAGTCAACATATGTCCTTTAGAGACAAGCTATATGCTTGAGACGTGACTACAAATAGTTCCATCAGTTATTGACCTGCAAATCCACACATATGTGCCAACAAATGTCAAAGCTGGAACATAATTGTACTTTGGTTAGCAATCTTTCCTTAGTCCGTAAATACAGCATGGAGCCTCAAGAACTAAGCTGAGATCAGGGTTATGTGAATCACATTGAGGATCAGGTAGAGGGAGAAGAATAGCTAAATGCCTAGATCTCAACACTATACACCACCAACAATAGGTCAGTAAATAAAAAGGAATGACCCAAGGCCATAAGGCAGGAGGAAGCAGCAAATACGAGCAGCCGAATTAGTTGGAAACTTGGAATCATCCTCGGGCTGGCTGCCTGGTAGTGAAGAAGTACAAGTGGACGGAAACATCAACCAAGAAAAATAGATTATCAACTAAATACAGCCAAATTCAGTGGCAGACGCAGGTATTAAAGGTGGAGGTTGTGGCCATGACTGTATGCAATATTCAACTTAGTGTACGCATCAACAATTTAATTTGTGATTTCGAATGTCTAGGCTTCAGGGTTCTTTCGTCCTTTTTGGGTTTCCCTTTCCCCCTTTGGCCCCCCACTTTGCCGGATGGGCTGGGCCAATAGGCCTTTTAAGGAGTGCTGGAAGAAAGAAAAAAAACCTTTACTGGATAGCTGTTATGTTTGAGAGCATGAGGCCCAACACATCGAGGCCATCTTCTCCTCTGTGGACCAGCATGCTGAGGATTCACATCGAAATGGGAAATGCCTCACATACTAAAAAAATTGTACTAACTACATACATTCATACAAAAAAGTGGCTTTTTTAGAATGACAAAAAAATGATCTTACCCTTTGATATCTTCTCAAACACTACCCCCCAAGATCTACACAAACAACCATTGATTCTACAACATCAACCAAATTTAGTACCCAGCTAATACGCAAAATTTAGTAGATATAGCAGTGCTCGCAAGAAATTGCTCCAATCACCCAAAGCAATGTACCTAGCACTCAATTTCAACTCAAACATGTTAGATGTATTTATATGTTGTTTTATTCTTCCCTAGTTTAGGGGGTTTCTTGCATATTGCACCTGCTATGTCTTGTATATATAGGTCCATTGGCCCCTTGCAATACAACCACTCTATTTCTAACATGGTATCAGAGAGGTTAGGGTAAGGGTTTCTCCTACCCAAGTCCGGATTCCTGCTGCCACTCCTTTTTCCCTTCGTGCAACGCCTCTTTTCTCCTCCCCCGGCGCCGCCAGGTCTATCCTTGCACCCCCCCCCCTCCTTCCCGACGTCGCCAGGCTCCTCCCCGAGCCTTCTCCGCCCAGATCCGGTCCTCCCGGCGCCTCCCCGAGCCCTCTGCCGCCCGGATCCAGCCCCTCGACGTCGCCTGGCGCCTCCCGCCTTCTCCCGCTGAATCCGGCGCCTCGACGCTCGAGCTCTCTTCCTCGAAGCCGCCTGCTGAGTCAGGTTGCCGCTCGAGCTCGACACAAAGCCGACGCCGCCGGCTGGCTGAGCTGCATTGCCGCTCGAAGCTCGCCGCAAGCCGACGTTGCTCAACGTCTTCCCAGACTCCGGCCCAACTCTGCCTTCCCGACGCCTCCTGACGTTGAGCTCCTCTGCTCGCGGCTCCTCCCCGACCTCGCCCGGCACCGTCCTGGGTTCCTCTGGTTCCGGTGCTTTGCTTCTCGTCGCTGCCACGAGTTGTCTCGACACCGTCCCGAGCCGCTTCCACTCGACCGCCGCCACCGCTTAGTACCTCGCTCGCTGGCGGCCGCCGCGAAAGGTGGACCGACGAGGGGGCTCGACGTCTTCCCTGGCTGCTGCCCCGAGTGCTGTGGAAAGCAACTTCTCGTGTCACTCCGGTGTGCAACAGCCATCACTAAAGATGGCGCCCTCTGGAACCTCGAGTGCGGGTACTATCTCGGTTCCGAAGCCACCGGTCACCTTCAACGTGTTACTCGCTGGACTCTTGCTGTTGGTGTTAGCAAGATCCTTACTCTCATGGAGAGGATGACACTTGGAGATGAGGCAATTTTTCTTTGTTTATTTCTAACACAATGCCATGCCAACTCGAGGGTTGGGGATACATATTTATAGTCGCCAACCACCAAGCATATGCTAAGATGTTGTCTAAGATCCGTATAAGGACAGTCAAGATGTCGCCCTATGACATCAAGATGTCGTCCTAAAGTTGTTGTCCTATGACACCAAGATGTCGCCCTATGACAGTCAAGATGTCGTCCTTAAAGTCTTGCCCTATGATGACCAAGATGTCATCCTTGACCATGTGTTGTAGCCCCACAAGCACCAGACAAAACACAGAGACTTCTCCATCATTCTCCCCCTAAGTCTTGTGTGTCTCCTTGTGAGGAATCTGAGCCATCCCGATCTGGCGCGAAGTTCACGGAACTTGATCCGCCAAGAGACTTGGTCAAGAAGTCATGAAATGGTCTTGGGTGTTGATGTAGTTGGTCGGATACTCCCTTCATCCAGTAGCTTCGATGAAGTGATACCTCACCGGATGTGCTTGTCTGCGCTCATGGAAGACGTGGTTCTTCGCTAAGGCCAAGGCGGACTTGTTTGTCCACCCCGAGTTCTATCGCCTCGCGATCTCGCCAAGGAGATCGCCATGTACCGAGCCACCACGAGCACAGGTAGAAGCGGTAGTGGGCGCAATGTACTCGCCTCACAGACTAGACAAAGCCACCACTGCTTGTTTGACCGATCGCCACCGACGGACACTTGCCGAGGAAGTCAACGTCCATTGGTGCTCTTGCTCGTGTCGATGTCGCCGGCGTGGTCATTGTCGGCAGCATGCCGATGAAGGCTTGCCGCGCCGGGCACCTTGGGTAGTGCAAACCGTAGTCGGAGGTGCCCGCGACGTAGCGGAGGATCCTTTCACGGCTTCTTTGGTGTTCCGTCGTCGGCCGCTCCATGAACCGCCGACGAGGCGATGGCGAACGCTAAGTCCGGTCGCGTGTGGACAAGGTAGCGAAGGCGCCCACAATGCGCCGCAGATCTGCGTTGCGTCTACCTCCTCCGCCAGTACTCTCACGACTCGACCACCTCTCCTCCATAGGGTGTGGGGTGGGTTGCGATCGGTGAGGCCGCCACTCCACGATGCGCTTGGCGAGGCGGTCTGGCGAAGAGAGATGCCGAGTCGTCTGGCGGACCTCGATCCCGAGGTAGAAGGAGAGGGCCCGAGGTCGCTCATCCGAAGGTGGCCTTCATCTCCGCCTTGAATGCCTCGATCTCCTCCTCCTTGGTACCGGTGATCACAAGGTCGTCGACGAGAGCGCCTATCGCCAGGACATTGCCTCCTTGCTCGCCGTGAGACCGCGGCCTCGTGGCCTTCTCTTTGGAATCCCATTTTCTTGAGGTGGAGTCCACCATGGCGTTCCAAGCTCATGGTGCCGCCGCAAGCCGTAGAGGGCCTTGCGCGAGTGAGGACCTTGCTCTCCTTGCCGGGGATGATGAATCCTGGCGGCTGGCGGACGTAGACCTCCTCCTTCAAGTCGCCGTTGAGAAAAGCAGACTTGACGCCCATGTGATGAACGCACCAGCCCTCCTGGGCTGCGAGGGCAAGGAGGAGACGACGGACTCCATCCGCGCAACAGCGCCGAAGGCATCGTCGAAGTCGACTCCCTCCTGCTGGACGAAGCCACGTGCCACGAGGCGCGCCTTGTGTTTGATCACCTCTCCAGCCTCGTCTTTCTTGAGCTTGAAGACCCACTTGAGAGAGATGGCGTGGTGGCCGGCTGGAAGATCGGCCAGCTCCCACGTCTTGTTTCGCTGACGCCCATCTCCTCTCGCATCGCGCACGCCATGCCGCGCGTCTCTCTCCCTCGGCGAAGGAACAAGGCTCGCCGCCGTCTCTGCAAGGTGCAGCCCGCCTTGAGGTCGCGCGCGCGCCATTCAGGACCGGCCGCGCCGAGGAGGTCGCCCACGATGCGATAGAAGCAGAGGCTCGCCGCCGTGGTAGGCGTCGATGCGATCCTCGTCGTTGGACAGCGGAGTGGCGAACTCCACCGTGCGCTGCTCGTTGTGGGTCGAAGCTGCCGGTGCCGAGCCTGAAGGAGTAGGTGCCGGTGTAGGAGAGCGAGGCGTGGCCGGCGGTGCTGGCGGTGGTGAAGGACTCGCCGGAGATGGTGGCGAACGAGGCGCGGGTAGGCGGCTCGGTGAAGATGAGCCGCGCGCCCGCCTCCTCGGTGGACGTAGTCGACGATGAAATCGCCGTCATCGAGTCGAGCCGTCATCCACCATCTTGCCCCACGCCGGCCTCGCTTCGTCGAACACGACGTCCACGCGTGATGCGCAGCGCGCCGTGTCGCAGGTCGAGGACGCCAGAGGCCTTGGCGCCCTTCAGCGAGCCGATGAAGACCCTCGGCGTGCTCGGCCGTCGAGCTTGCCGACGTGGTTGAGCTCTTGACGAAGGCCAGCACCAAGACACGGAGGTGGTTCACCGCGGGCTTGCGCGTGCGAGCCTCGTATGGCGCCTTGCCGCCGAGGGCCTTGGTGGGAAGCGGTTGAGCGGTGTAGACGGCGATCATTACCGCCACCCCGAAGAGCGCGGCATCCTCTCTCGCTGAGGAGGCGCGGCGGTGGCCACCACCGTCTGGTTGCGGCGTTCGACGACGCCTGCTCACGCGGGGTGTACGGCGGAGAAGCGACGATGGATCCTCGTCGGCGCGAAGACGCCGCAAACTCGGCCGCCGTGAACTCACCGCCGTTGTCCGTCGCGTAGGACCCGGCTTGTGGTCGCGCTCGCCCCGCAAAGAACTTGAAGACGCTTGATGGCGCCCGCGTACGCCTTTGACGCCGGCGGGGATAGTCCACATGTAGCGGGACACATCGTCGACGAGGAGGAGGAAGTAGCGCCGGCCTCCAGGTGTAGCCGGTGTCACGGGGCCACAGAGGTCACCGTGTACGAGCTCCAGCTTCTCCTTGGCGCGGAAGCTCGCTGGCGAGGGAAGGGGAGCCGCCGCAGCTTGGTGAGGACGCAGGTGTCGCAGAACTGCTCCACGTGGTCGACGTCGCGGCATGCCCCGCACCATCTCCTTGCTGCCGAGCTGTCTTAGGGCCTCAAAGTTGAGGTGCCCAAAACGCTCGTGCCACCTCCAAGCGTCGTCGTCGCGGCGGGCTGCAAGACACAGAGGTTGCGCCACCTGCGCGTGAAGGACGTAGAGGCGGTTGCTCCTGTTGACCTTGACGAGGAGCCGCGGCGATGATCCGATGTGCAAGACCCGTGCTCGATCTCCACGCGCGATCCGTTCTCATCCAGCTGTCCCAAGCTGATGATGGAGTTCCTCAACGCGGGGATGTAGTAGACACCGGTGAGCAGCCGGTGCTCGCCAGTCTTGGCGACGAAGACGACAGAGCCGACGCTTTGATCTCCACGGCGAGGCGTCACCGAACTTGCGGTGCCTCGAACGCTGGGTCGAGCTCGAGAAGAACTCCGCCGCCGGTCATGTGGTGGGTGGCGCCGGTGTCGAGGCACCACCCGTCGGTCTTGTCGCTGTTGGAATCGTCGCCGAGGAGGCGTGTGCTTTTGGCTCGTCAAGGTGGAGGAGAGCCCGCTGCGCGTGCCGCAGAGGTAGTTCGATGCTCGCGATGAGCAATGAACGGCGCGGCCTCCTCCTCCTACTCGCGCTGACGTGGGCCGCGCGTCGTGGTCGCCGACACTCCTTGGCCCAATGACCAAGCTTGCCGCAGTTGTGGCAAGAGTCGTCTCGTGCCGGCTTTTGCTTGCCAATGGCGCCGCCTGGCGCCCACGATCATTACCCTAAGACGTCCTCGCGCCCATGCTCGGCGTCTTTGCGCTGGCTTGCGCGCTGCCATGCTTGCGGTCGCTGTCGTGGAAGAAGGCTCCCTTCTTCCCTGTCACCTTGGCCGGCGACCCACCTGTTCCCGAGCGAGGAGGAGCTTCCGCCAATGGAGACGGTCCCGAGAGGCGATGTGGCTCATCGCTGTCAACAACCTTGAGGCGACCCAACGCCTCCTCGATTGTCATCGTGGAGAGATCCAGCAGAGACTCGATCGAGCGAGCCGTCTGCTTGTACTTCTCGGGGACGCAGCGGAAGAGCTTTTCCACAGCTCTCTCCTCGCCGTAGGTGTCGTCGCCGAAGCGCACGGCCGCAACAGAGTGTTGAGACGGAGAACAAAGTCATCCACGCCCTCACCGCTTGAAGGCCAAGTGCTCCCACTCCGCGCGGTGCTCGCAATGTAGACTTGCGCGCGTAGCGGCCGCTGCCGCGTCCGCGCGGCGATGGCGTCCCAAGCCTCTTTGGCGATCCGCTTGTTGGTAGCGAATCGCATCTCAAGCGGATCGCAGATGATGAGAGCATCCGCCGCCCGATCGATCTGGTCGTAGTCGACGTCGCCGTACCGGACTGCATCCCACATATGCCGCACCTGGAGTTTTACCCTCATCACCGCAGCCCACTCGACATAGTTGGTCTTGGTGAGGGTAGGCCACCCGCCGCCGGGGCCGACGTCCCTGACGACAGCCTGGTACCCGTGGTGACCATGGTACCGTACCGGGGAGAGAGCGCGTCGCTGTGAAGGCCGCGCTCTCCGTCGACCCTGTCGCCGCCGCCGCGCGCCTCCTCCAGAGCGCCGCGCGCGGCGTCCGCGCTGTTCTCTGCCGCCGCCGCTGCGCGGCGCGGCCGCCATTGCGCCGCCGCCGCTACGCTTTTCCCTCTCGGGCCGCTCAAGATCCGCGCTTGCCGTTGTAAGATCGAGGTGGCCGACTAGAGGGGTGAATAGGCGGTTTTAAAACTTTATCGCTCTAAACCAATATATATATGCGAAGCTAATAGCGAATTGGTTTTGCACAAATAAAACCTAAATCAACTAGGCTCAACTAAGCGCACCGACAATATGAACACAATACAATATGAGAGTAAAGCACAAGTAAAAACAAGATGACACGATTATGTTTTCTGGTGGTGTTAGGAGACTTGCTAGGCCTCCCTAATCCACGTTGAGGTAAGCCCAACCCGCGTTGGACCGGCTCCTCAAATGAGCACACACCTCCGAGGTAAGTCCAACACTTGGACCGGTTCCAAACCGAACCAACACCTCGCTCAACTATGGTTGCTCTTCCTCCACTCCAGGAGATGGCGAGCACCAAACCACTCACAACCGTCGCCTTCTCACAAGCTTCTTGAGAAGGTCACCGAGCACGACGCCTCCACGCCGTCTAGGTGTCGGCAAACACCAAGAGTAACAAATCCAAACTTTCACTTGAACTAATCAAGTGTCAACGCTCACGTGGATACACAATCCACTACCTAAGGCAACACATGCACTTAGGGTTTGCTCTCTAGTCTCACCAAGTGCAACACATGCACAAAAGAGAATAGAGACTTGCTCTTAGCTCAAAGAATGAGTGTATCACTTAACAATGGCACTAATGAAGATCTCCCAACCTACCAAGGTGTCTATATATAGCCTACACACAAAAACTAGCCGTTGGGAGAAGATTCCATCAAATAGCCAGGTCAGGGCGGCCTCGACCGCCAACCAATGGCGGCCGGACCGCCCATCATGCGCCAACGGCTAGAAAAGTAGTTGATTGGGCCACGGCTCGATCATGCATCGCCGGTCGGACCACGGCAGATATCGTCCGACCGCCCGTCTGCCGGCCGGTTGGCCGCCTTCGCGAATTTGGCTAAGTCCCAAAATGGGAGCTCGAAAACCGCTCGCTCGAACTCCGAACTTCTCACCGCATGAGCTCGATTTTACAACAATGAACTTCCGCACAAGGAAATCGGTTCAAGTGTAATCGGTCGACCGCCAGAGCACACCGGTCGGACCGATTGCCACCGGTCCGACCGGTGACCTTCGCGGTCCGACCAGATTCACAGAGCCAAAGCCAATTGCACCACTTCAAATGGCAAAACACATTCGCTCATTTGAATGCAATTTTCGACAAGGTTTCAAAGATGATATTCTCAGTAGGTTACAAAACACATTTGCTAACCCTTAGAATACTCATCACAAGGAATAAGGTACATGGACTTACACCATTTGCAAAACGCATTTGCAAACTTAAGTCACATGTTGCAAGGATTATGCATGAGCCTCGATTATTTGCAAAACACATTCGCAAATAAATAGCATCATGCCTAGATGAGCTAGAGCAAATATAATGAGCTATCAACACATGACTAACTCAAACTACTAGTTAAGACCCCTCTTAATAGTACGGCAACCTATACTAGCAATCCGGTCTTCCAACCAAACACCAAGACCGGAAAAGACTAGGAATACATCCTTAGCCCTAGCTAGTCATACCTTTGCCTTGCATCTTCTTGAAGCTTGATGACGCACATCAACACTTCAAGTCCGGGTCTTTAACTTTGACACTCATCAACTCATGATGATTTCTTCACTTCGGGATCTTGTCTTGAACATCATCAACACATGATGATTTCTCCATCCCGAGTCTTCACATACATCAACACATGATGCAATCCTTCACTTGACCTCCATCAACACATGATGGGTCTTCTCTTGTCTTGATGATCAACTCATGATCATCTCTTCTTGATAAGCATCAACTCATGATGCATCATTTACACTAAGCTCTTGACTTGATGATCAACTCATGATCATCCCAAGTCTTCATCATCCCGAACATAACTCGTATATCCAACTTATGGAAAATGTTAGTTCCACAATGTGATCATCATTAATTACCATACCATACCATTAACTCATAATGGTGGGACAAGATACCTCAATCTTTCCTCTTTGGTAATTGATGATAACCACTTAAATTTTCATAAATTTAATGATGATAAATGAGAGAACAATTGAGTATATAAACTACACAAGTTATATATATTCTAACATGAGTATACAAGAACTACACAAGTTCTATATACTCATAACATGAGTATATACTGAACTACACAAGTTTTGTATACTCAAAGGTTTTGTTTCAACGTAAAGATCCTTAGTATATGTGGAAAATGGAATATGGATCAATACTAATGAAACCACAAAGTATAGGATAAAACTCCCCTAAATGTGTGCATACACAAATGTGTAATGAGGTCATATGCACATATTCAGTTTAACTTAAGGTTGAGTTCAATCCTATATTTTGGATCCGAGAAATGCAACATTATATAAATTGAGATGTCGATTGCATACCTCGTTGTGTTTCACCTTTATATCCAAATGAGACTACATAAAGATGATACTTGATAAAAGAGTTAGTCTCATATTTGGATTTGTCATTAATCACCAAAACACTCCATTAACTCATAATGGCGGGTCTAGATCTTTCATTGTCATCACGGATATGGAGTCTTTGTTCTTTGCCGCTGCAGAGCCTTGACCTCTCTTCGCCGCCACACGATTTGCATCGCCGCGCCGCCGCCATGCTTCCGCCTCGCTCGCTTTGCCCGCTCCGCCACTTTTGACGCTTCTTTTCTGGCCACAGATCTCTGCGCCTCGCTTTCGCTGTTGCTTGCCTGCTCGTTACGGGCGAAGCTCGGCCGTCTCACGACGCCGAGTGCTCGAGGCGACCGAAGGCCGAGACGCCTGCGGACATGGCGCGCCATCGGGGCCATTGCGTGGAGAGAGGGTTGCTTCGACGAGTGCTTGCCGTCTCGGAGAAAAGTGAGAGACATACCGAGCTCGCTGGCTCGCATTGGGCATTGGGCATGAGGTCGGAGACGGAGATGAGCAAGAGATGCTCAAGCTATAGGATAGTAAGGCTCGATACCACTTGTTACTCATTTGGACTCTTCTTTGTTGGTGTTAGCAAGATCCTTACTCTCATGGAGAGGATGACACTTGGAGATGAGGCAATTTTTCTTTGTTTATTTCTAACACAATGCCATACCAACTCGAGGGTTGGGGATACATATTTATAAGTCGCCAACCACCAAGCATATGCTAAGATGTCGTCTAAGATGTTGTACAAGGACACCAAGATGTCGTCCTTAAAGTCATTGTCCTATGACAATCAAGATGTCGTCCTTAAAGCTGCTCGCCCTATGATGATCAAGATGTTGTCCTATGACACCAAGATGTTGTCCTTAAAGCTGCTATCCTATGACAGTCAAGATGCTGTCCTTGACCATGTGCTGTAGCCCCACAAGCACCAGACAAAACACAGAGACTTCTCCATCACAACGGACCGCGAGTTCGTCCAGCACACGAGGATTCACCTACGAGGGCAACGCCTGTGCGTCTACCTCACCGACGAGTGACCTTGCCCACCTCGCCCTATCCCACCAACTGAGCCTGTTTTCCCTGCTGATGCTACTGAGGATGTTCAGCGGGGTGCGGTTGCCGCCTTTGAGGACGCGCTCGAGGAGTAACAGACGCAACTCCACGCCTACGAGGTGTGGAACGATGGGGATGTAAGGCCTCTGCCATCATGGTGGCCAGCATTGAGCCCGAGCACGCGTCCAATGTGCTTGGTTTGTCTACGACCCAGGAGATGTGAGATCATCTTCGTGCCCACTACAAGCCGAAGAGCGAGGCCTTGTACCTTTCTGCTCTTTGGGAGGAGTAGTCTCTCCAACAGCACGACACCACCGTGGACGCCTTCTACCAGCAGTTGGCCGCGGTTTGGCGTCAGCTTGACTCTCTGGGGCCGGATGTCTGTCGTCATGCACCTGTTGTGTCCGTCAGCAGGCCCACTTGGAGACTCGTCGCCTCCACGAGTCCCTTACCCACCTTCGTCCGGAGTATGAGGTGGCTCGCTCTCAGTTGCTGATGAGACAGCCCCTCCCCTCCATATTGGAGGCTCTCACTGCTATTCGGGCTGAGGAGGCTCGTCTTCGCACGGTAGGGATTCTCCAGCAGCCCTCTTCAGTCTTGGCTGTTCACACCCCAGCATCGGTGCTGTTGCTACTTCCACCGGCCTTCACTGCGACTATTGTGACCGTTCTGGGCACACCGTCCCAAGTCGCCGAAGCAAAAGGCTCGGCAGGTGGCGCGACTCGAGGGAGGCGGCTCCCGGTCGAGTTCACGCCAGAGTTCCTTGGAGCAGACCCACCAGGAGATGCTCACGTTGCTTCGACGCCTTGCTGCTTCTGCTCCTGCACTAGATTCTGCTGCTCAGTCTTCTGGTCCTGCGCCACCACCTCCTTCAGGTATATCATCTCCTTGGATTCTGGATTTCGGTGCCTCTTTCCACATGACACCGGACTCCCCTCATCTTTCTTCTGTGAGACCACCTGATCTTCCTCTCACAGTTCAGACTGCGGATGGGACATCTCTTGCTGTTGCAGGCCGTGGCACTCTTTCCACTTCATCTTTTCGTGTTCCTACTGTAGCTCACGTTCCTAGTCTTACTATGCAGCTTATGTCAACTGGTCAGATCACTGCTCATGGTTGTCGTATCATCCTTGATTCTGACTCTTATTGTGTTCAGGATCGTCATACGGGGATTCTGGTTGGGACTGGTCCTCGACGCCATGATTCTCAGCGTCTTTGGAAGCTTGACTGGCTGCATCTTCCTTCTGCTGCCTCAACCAGCTAGTCATCCAGTACCACCGCCTCGGCTTCCGCTGCTTCTACCACCACTTTTGTCAAGTGGCACTATCGGTTAGGTCACATTGGTGGTTCTCGTCTTTCGTCTCTAGTAGGGAGTGGTGTTCTAGGTTCTGTTTCTAGTGACACTACTTTACATTGTACGGGTTGCAAGCTTGGCAAGCAGCTGCAACTCCCTTATCCCTCTAGTGATTTTGAGTCCCAGCGTCCTTTTGATTTGATTCATCTGATGTTTGGGGACTAGCTCCCTTCACTTAGAAAGAGGGTCATATATATTATGTGATCTTTATTGATGATTATTCGAGATACACTTGGCTCTATCTTATGTCTTCTCGCAGTCAGTTTCTTTCCATTTACCAGCAATTTACCACCATGGTTCGCACTCAGTTTGAGTCGACCATTCGTATTTTCCGTGCAGATTCTGCTGGTGAATATCTCTCCACTTCACATCGTCGTTTTCTTGCTGAGCAGGGCACTCTCCCTCAGTATTCTTGTCCTGACGCTCATGCTCAGAATGGTGTCGCTGAGCGCAAGCATCGTCATCTCCTTGAGACAGCCCATGCTCTCATGCTTACTGCTCATGTCCCACCTCATTTTTTGGCTGAAGCTGTCTCTACCGCTGCTTTTCTTATCAATCGACAACCCTCTTCTACTCTCAAGGGATGCACCCCTTTTGGGCGTCTCACTGGTTCGCCATCCCAGTACAGTCACCTTCGTTGTTTCTGCTGTGTCTGCTATGTGCTTCTTCCACCTCGAGAGCGCACCAAGCTGACTGCTCAGTCGGTTGAGTGTGTTTTTCTTGGCTACAACTCTGAGCATAACGGTTATCGTTGCTATGATCCTGTTGCTCGACGAATGAGGATCTCTCGAGACGTCACTTTTGATGAGTCGCGTCCTTACTATCCTTGTTCCTCTACCACCAGCTCTACTTCCGCTGAGTCGCTTTCCTTTTTGACTTTCCCTGATTCTTCGGCTCCTCCAGTTCGAGCCTTACCACCCTCATCTCAGTCCCCACTGTCTCCTCCACCACGGTCTCCTTCGCCACAATCTCTCCTGTCTCCTCTGGCTTCCTCACTTCCTCCGGAGGTTACTACCAGCTCTCCTGTTGAGATATCTCCCTTTCTGCTGCACTACTCTCGCCGTCCACGGCTTACTACTCCTCCAGTTGAGCCTTCTACTCCTTTCCCTACCTCAACCTTGCTCGGTCCCGCTCCAGCCTCGCCTCCTAGGTATGATCTTCGTGATCGTCGGACTATCAGGCCTCCTGAGCGTTACGGCTTTGCGGCCACTGCTCTTGTTGAGCCTACGACTTACCGTCAGTTGTTGCTCATCCGGAGTGGCAACGGCGATGGCTGAGGAGATTGCCACTCTGGAGCGCATCGGGGCTTGGGATCTTGTACCCCTACCTGCTCGTGTTACTCCGATCACGTGCAAGTGGATCTACAAGATTAAGACTCGCTCCGATGGCTCTCTTGAGCACTACAAGGCTCGTCTTGTGGCCCGTGGTTTTCAGCAGGAGCATGGTCGTGACTACGACGAGACTTTTGCGCTTATTGCTCACATAACCACTGTTCAGACCCTTCTGGCAGTTGCTTCTGCTCGCCAGTGGTCTATTTCTCAGCTGGATGTCAAGAATGTCTTCCTCTATGGCGAGCTGCGTGAGGTCTATATGCAGCCGCCTCCTGGGTATTCTGTCCCTGACGGCCTGGTGTGTCGTCTTCGTCGCTCTCTACGAGCTCAAGCGAGCTCCTCGAGCCTGGTTTGAGCGCTTCTCCTCTGTTGTCACTGCGGTCGGTTTCACCGTCAGTGATCATGACCCTGCTCTATTTGTTCACACCTCTCCTTGTGGTCGGACTCTTCTTCTTCTGTATGTTGATGATATGATTATCACAGGTGATGATCCTCAATACATCGACTTTGTGAAGAAGCATCTCAGTGATAAGTTCTTGATGTCTGACATGGGTCCACTTTGCTACTTTCTTGGTATTGAGGTCACTTCTACGCTGAGGGCTACTACCTCTCCCAGGAGAAGTACATTCAGGAACTTCTTGCTCGCACTTGTCTTACTGATTAGCGCACAGTGGATACTTCCATGGAGCTTGGAGTTCACCTTCGACTCACTGATGGAGAGCCTCTTGAGGATCCCACTCGTTATCGTCACTTTGTTGGTAGCTTTGCCTATCATGGGATCACTCGACCTGACATCTCTCACCCTATTCACATTCTGAGTCAATTTGTTTCGGCTCCCACTCAGGTTCACCAGCTCCTTGCAGCTCAAGGTGTACTCTGATGCGATCTGAGCTAGTGATCACTCTGATTATCGATCTCTTTCTGCCTACTGTGTTTTCTTTAGATCCTCTCTGATTGTCTGGAAGACCAAAAAGCAGACGGCGGTTTCCCACTCGAGTGCAGAGGCTGAGTTGAGGGCTACGGCGTCGTTGACAGCTGAGGTTACTTGGTTACAGTGGCTCCTTCAGGATTTTGGGGTCTCAGTTACGACACCGACCCCACTTTTATCTGACAGCACTGGTGTGATCAGTATTGCGCGAGATCCAGTGAAGCATGAACTCACCAAGCATATTGGAGTTGATGCTTCCTATATGAGATCGCAGGTGCAGGCCCAGGTCGTGGCTCTTCAGTACGTGCCTTCGGAGCTTCAGCTAGCCGACTTCTTCACAAAGGCCTAGACACGAGCTAACACAACCTTTTCCTATCCAAACTCAGTGTTGTTGATCCACCATGAGTTTGAGGAGGGGTGTTAGATGTATTTATATGTTGTGTTATTCTTCCCTAGTTTAGGGGGTTTTGTGCATATTGCACCGGTTGTGTCTTGTATATATAGGCCCATTGGCCCCTTGCAATACAATCACTCTATTTCTAACAAAACACACTTCATTTCCAGAAGACCTGTGATGTGAAAAGTGCAAACCACATGATAAGTTCTAACAGAACACATCTTCTAACAGAACACATCTACCATATGTAATGTTCAATATAAAAACAAGTTTTTCATGTCTAGGTTACCCTGTAGTCTGTTGAAATGGAAATGAGTTTTTTGTGGTGCATTAGGTTTAACATGTACTTAATCGACCAATAGCACTAGATGTTGGAAAGAAAAAAATTATATGAACAAAGCAGTGCACTTAAAATTCAACATACAGCGACACGAAGGATGTCAATTGCTAGGATATATTAGAAAGATGAGGCTAGGGTTTTGCTATTCACAATTGTGCAGCTTATTCATTTATTGAGAGGTATATATAGACATTGTTACGTGAGCCTCATGGGCTAGAAAGGGGGAGAGTGAATGAGAAGGTACAACACTCTTAACACCCCCCTTCACACTCAATGTAGATCAGGAGGATCTGATGCACTGAGTTTGAGTAGATAAAATCGATGATGTTCGCAGGTCTGAGTTTTAGTGAAGAAATCTTCAACTTGAAACTCTGAGGGAACATATTTGAGGGCGATGGTTGACTGCTGACAATGAGATCGTGTGAAAGATGCATCAACACCAATGCACTTTGTTAACTCATACTTGACTGGATCACTGGCAATCCGAATGGCACTTGTATTGTCACAAAAGAGAGGTGTAGGATTGTCACAATAGACACCGAGATCAATCAAGAGCCATCGAAGCCAAATGATCTCTGAGGTGGTGGCGGCAAGAGCTCGAAGCTCAGCCTCTGCACTAGAGCGTGATACTGTAGTCTGCTTCTTGGACTTTTAGGCAATGAGCAAAGTACCAAGAGAGATACAGTAGCCAGTGATAGATCAGCGATCAGCAGGATCACTCGACCAAGTGGAGTCAGAGTAAGCGTGGATATGGAGCTCACTTGAACTGGCATAAAACAGACGTCTGGACGCAGTTCCTCTCAAGTATCTTAGCACACGAAGAACATGACCATACTGAACTGAGGTGGAAGCACTGACAAACTGGTTGAGCACATGAACAGCGTGAGCAACGTCTAGACTAGTGATAGTGAGATAGACAAGCCTCCCAACGAGCTGACGATAGCGGGAAGGATCTGTCAAGGGTACACCATCTGTAGGTCGAAACTGTAAGTGAAGCTCCATGGGTGTGGCAACAATACGAGTATCAGTCATCCCAAAGCGAGCGAGCAGATCTTGAACATAGCGATGCTGAGAGAGATAATAGCCATCACCATCAGAATGAACATCAATCCCTAGAAAATAGCTCAATGGTCCCTAATCGGACATCATAAATTGTTCACTCAATTTCTTCTTAACAAAAGCCGCATAGTACATGTCATCTACATACAGCAGAAGCAAAGTACGACCCCGCTGAGAAGTGTGGATAAACATGGCAGGGTCATGCTCACTCGGAGTGAAACCAGCAGCTCGAATCACAGAACTGAAACGCTTGAACCAAGCACCAGGAGCTTGTTTGAGACCATATAGATCATGCCTAAGGCGACAAACATAGTCTGTAGGAGCCTCAACACCGGGGGGTGACTGCATATAGACCTCCTCATGTAGATCACCATTAAGAAAAGCATTCTTGACATCTTTCTGAGATATAGTCCCTGTGCATACCGCAACAACTGCAATAAGAGTACAGCTTGTGGTCATATGAGCAACTGGAGCAAAAGTCTCATCATAATCTCGACCATAAGCCTGCTAAAAACCTCTTGCAACAAGACGAGCCTTGTATCACTCTACTGACCTATCTGACTTGTTCTTTACTTTGTACACCCACTTGCAGGTGATAAGAATAACTCCAGATGGTAGCAGAACAAGATCACAAGTGCATGTACACTCTAATGATGTGAGCACCTCTGTCATAGCAAACTGCCACTCGGATACATTGACAGCCTCCTGATAGGTACTCGGCTCAACTACTACACCTGCACGAGAAAAACCACATCTCTCTGGTGCCTGAATAGAAGAACGATCACGTAGGGCATATCGTGATGTAGTAGAATGATCGTTAGAGTCGATGGTACTGGCCGGAGGGTCAAGTGGAGGAGAGGAGGACTGAGGATCAAAGGGAACTCTCTGTCGGCGACTATAGTGAAAGGAAAAAAGTGGAAGTGTCAGAAACTGGTGAAGCTGGTGGAGAAGGCACACTAGAAGATGAAACTGGTGGAGAATGTGTATCTGGAGAAGGCAGGTCTGGTGAAAGAATGGGAGGGAGACACAAAAAGGAAGTGAAATCTGTGGAAGAAGTTGGATGTGTAGAAGGATGATAAAAGAAAGGTCGACCCTCATCAAAGGTCACATCACGAGAGATGCAAATGTGACATGCTAAGGGATCATAGCAACGATAGCCCTTATGCTCACGATTAAACCCAGAAAAACACACTCAACTGATTGAGGGCTCAGCTTTGTGCGCTCACGAGGTGCTAGAAGGACATAGCAGACACAACCAAAAACACGAAGATGAGCATAGTGAGCAAGTGCTCTGTACAGGACCTTACCAGGACACTTGCCCTGACGGTTGATAAGATAAACTGCCGCAGATACTGCTTCCCCCCAGAAATGGGAGGGAACAAAGGAGGAAATGAGAAGAGTACGAGCAGTCTTAATGATGTGACGGTGCTTGCGCTCAGCAACATCATTCTGAGCATGAGCACTGGGACACGAAAGCTGAGGAAGAGTACCTTCAGAAGAAAGGAACTGATGAAAGATACTCTCCCCCAGAGTCAGAACGAAAAACACGGAATCTAGAAGAGAATTGAGTATGAACTATATGAGCAAAAGATTGGTAGATAGAAATCAATTGCGAACGGTGTTTCATGAAGTAAATCCAAGTGTTCGAGTATGGTCATCAATGAATATGACATAGTAACTATGACCACCCTTCAAAGCAAAAGGAGAGGGACCCCAAACATCCGAATGGACCAAATCAAAAGGACGATCAGAGCAAGAAATGCTGGAAGGATGTGGGAGTTGTACTTGCTTGCCAAGTCTACAACTCTTGCATTGAAAATTTGTGTCAACAGAAATAAGACCAAGAACACCTTGATGAATCAAGATAGATAAGCGTGAGCCACACAAGTGCCCCAAGCGATGATGTCATTGAGGAAATGATTGGCAAATAGAAGTAGATGCAAAAGGACAAAGGGTAGATGAACCAACAACAAAGGGTGAAGAAATAGGGGCAAGAGCAGTACCAGAAATGGAAGATAAAGAAAGACTCAGACGATCAAGAACATAGAGCCATATAGAACCTCTCTGACGATGACCTGTACCAATAACAACTCTTGTTCGCGATCTTGCACAAAGCAGGAGCTATAGTCGAACCCAACAAAACAGTTCATATCTGTGAGCTGCCCAACAGAGATGAGATTCATTGAGAGCGTGGGGACAAGTGAGACATCTGAAACTACGAAGTGAGCGGTGGAAAGAGTCCCCTAATGAATGACTGTGCATAGCGTTCCATTGGTTGTCTGAATCTTGAAACCTTGTGTAGCAGGACGACATGATATGAGCTGGGTTGCATTAGATGTCACATGGCAAGAAACCCTTGAATCCAACATCCATGGGAGTGAAGCACCCGACACAGGACATGATGGTGTAGTCAAGCCGGTGAATGCACCGAAAGATACCTGCAGTCGACACAACTAGGCCTGAAGATTTCTCATCTGAGTCTGAATCTGACCAAACTGAGTTGCATAAGACTCCACGGCACTAGCAGGAACAGAACAAGTAATAGCAGTATCAACTTGAATAGGTCTAGGACCAAGAATGCCATCAAGAGCTATGATAGGATCAAGTACACTAACACCAAGCAACAACCTCAGTAGTACTAATGCCATAGGCAACAACAGGAGATCGTGATCCACAAAGACACGCTAACGATGGTGGCAACAAAGAATAGTATGAAGCGGCAGAACACCGCATCAACGGTGGTAGTAGGCGTAGAGAAGGCAGCGATGTAGGACGGTAGTAGTAGCAGGACAATATATCTCCAAGGGAGCAGTGCACAGCAACCACAAACCAAGCACACCACGAAAATGATGGTGCGATGAGTAGTAGCAGGATAATATATCTCCAAGGGAGCAGAGCACAGCAACCACAAACCAAGCACACCACGAAAATGATGGTGCGATGAGCAAGGGAAGTACCAATGGGCGATGATGGTGCGACAAGCAGGGGAAGTACTTCTGGCGAAGTAGCTCCCAACCAGGAGATTGTTGTGTTGCTGGAGACCTTGCCTCCGCTTAGGCGCACCCCTCCGAAGTCTCCAGGCGAAGGCTCGGGCACAGATCGATGGCTCGTCGCAAATCCGGCGCAGATCAAGGGTGTGGTGACCTCCAGACTTGGCGGCGCAAATGGATCTGTGCAGAGGAAGATCCGGCAATGAGCTCGAAGGTGCGTCAGGCGAGTCGGGTGCTGCTGGATCTGGAGAGGATCTGCGTCGGCCTTGCGGCGACCTCCAGGCAAGGCCTTGGCTGTGCAATGAAGACGATGAAGCAAAGGAAGATGAAGCACGAAGGCGCGGCGACCTCCAAGCGAGAAGCTCTGACTTGGATCTGCGTCGGCCTCAGCTGGGCAACGCGATGAAGATGAGGATCTGCGTCGGCCTCAGCTGTGCAAGGAAGATGAAGCAAAGGCGGATGCAGTGGGGACAAGGCGAAGAGGAAGATGTGGCATGAAGCAGAGGCGACGAGGCGGTCGCACTGGTAGGAGCCTGCCGGCCCGCGGCGACGGAGAAAACACAATAGCGACTATGGGATTTTCTTATGGAAATAGGATTAGGGTTGGAGAAAGCTCTGATACCATGTTAGAAAAGATGAGGCTAGGGTTTTACTATTCACAACTATACAACTTATTCATTTATTGAGATGTATATAGACATTGTTACATGGGCCTCATGAGCTAGAGAGGGAGAGAAAAAATGAGAATTTACAACACTCTTAACAGAAATGTGGTATTGATGTATGTTATCCTTTTCTAACCGATTACCCTTTTCTAACCGATTGCGCTTGCCGCTATATCTCTACTAGATTGGACACTGCCAGATGAAAAGAGTATCAGTGGACACTGCCAGGTGAAAAGAGTATCAGTGGATTATGGATCTGACAGCCAGAGTAAAATTACCAATTCAGATGGTCAGAAAGGTTGGTGGGCGCATCCACGAAAATAAGGCTTGTAGGTGTACAATTCGGTGAGGCCGGCCCTATTTTGTGCATTTTAGGCATTTTAGGCCCATTAGCATGCTTGAACATAAATCCAGTGTACCTATATCAGCATAAGAAACACACCAATTACCAGCTAAACTCGATAACACATCCCCCACCTGGAGTTATTGAGCAACATTATATCAGCTACACAGTGCAATATCCAAATAATTGTATATCTAGTTTAAATCCTTTTCCATGACAGTTAGTTACGGAAATTGGAAACAGCTGCATAGTGCAGAAAGCAAATTTTACAGCATAGATACTAACTTCTATTCACCAGGAAGTTCGTAGTATCAACTAATAAATAAATTCCTTAAGGAGATGTTCTGATGATGCAGGCCTTGAGCATCCATCATTCTGAATTATTACCGAATGCTGATGTAATAAGAATTTCTGAATGGCCAGGTATTGCTTCGGACTCAGAGAAAGAGAGGATTAGGGCTAGCTTTCTTATCCCACAATGAATTTGTCCCAAGGTCAGTAGTAGTGGCTGAAACAGAGACCATTGAATTCGCAGTGTTGGCATTGGCAGCCTTTGTGCCACACATATGGGCCATGAACTGCATTGCAGAATTTGAACTTAACCACGTTCAATTGATGATAAGATCACAGCACAAGTACAGATGAAAACTGCATCACACTTTCTTCCCTCGGGAGAAAACTTACTTTTCCAGAGGTAACACTATTTTTCTTGTTCTTGTTTCAGACAGCTACTACTTGGTTTGTGTAGCAGTTATTAGATAGGGAAGGAGTTATGAACAATGCTCCGAGACCTGTCAACAGTAAATTACATACTAACTTAACAAAGCGAAGACAGAGCAAGGTGTTGGGAATTATTCACAAAAGGCAGTGAAGAATGACCTGATCACACTAGACATGAGAAATAGAGACTGTGACCCAGTCATAAGGATATCTGTAAAAGGGTATCATATTGCAACTGTGCATCATGTCGGAAAAATGTTAACATGGATATTACTTCCGTGGAAAATAAATTCATGCTTAATAAGATGTGCCCTTAATGAGTCCACGTAAACGAGATTTATTGTTCAGAACATATATCTATCAGCTGAAGCTAATAACACTACTCTAGGATTTAAGAGTTTAACATCACATCCTGTTCCTTTGCTACTGTTTGCGCTAGCGTGCAGCTAATGCCACAACACTGCAATTTGTTGCAATTTGTTCAAGCCTTGAGTCCAGAGTAATTTTGGTCGATAAATTCCAAAGCAATGATTGCACGCTTGTGAACACTGTTCAACGATTTCGACCAGCAAGGATGGCACAGCGCCCACATACACAAACACCCGGAGAGGCGGTGACAGTAACAGTCGAAAACACCGCATCAACAAGCTGAGTCTAGGCCAGGACTCAAGACCTCACCCTGTGGAGACGAAACCACTCACAGAACTTTAAACCCTACCCGTAACAAAACCCTCCACATGAGTGCGATGCAGCACGCCCCTTCCATAAATCGCATGCCAAATGTTCCCACCGAGACCACGATTCCACACGGAGAAACCATTGCCGCAATCGATTGATGCTGCATTGGTAATCATTGCAACAGCAAGGCAGGAAATCAATCCACCAATCCACCCACCAAACGGCCAACACAGACCCATCTCCTACGGTAGCAGAACCAACCAGATGGATCACAATTAACCGCTCGAACACAATATGAGACGAATTTCTGCACGCATCTAGAACTCGTCGACGCGATTCAATTCAAATTAACACCACAGAGAGGGGGAGATGGGGGAAACCCGTACCACGATCACTCGCTGGGGTCGAGTCGGTGGCCTCCGGCGGCGGCGCCTCACTGCCGGCGATCGGAGGAAAAGAGACGGCGAAGCAGCCATGGACTTGCTTCGCTTCTGCCGCGGCATCCGTCGGCTCTCTCGCTCTGTGCGGTGGACGGTGGTCTCCTCGGGGCGGAGCAGGGGAAGCAGCAGGGGGCCATCGCTTTCGCTCAGCCGCTCAGGTACGCGTCGCGGCCCATGGCCCACCGGGCGAGATGATCTGATTGGGCTGGGCCAAGTAATGGGCGGAGAAGTTGGGTTCGCCCTGCTCCGGTTGCCGCGTTGACGTGGTGTGCATGACGCTGGCGGGCTGTAGACGCGGTCTCTCTTTTATGAAAAAGGGAGGACTGCGTATTATTATATTAGCTAGAAGTTAACCCGTGTTAAATGGTGTGGGGGCTATTGATAAATTCATATTTAGCTATATATCTCTATCTAATATTAATAATAGATAAGTTAGTAGTATATAAGTCTATAAATTCGAATGTACAACACGTATAAAGCAGCATTACATAAACATAATGAATATAAACATGAAACAAAACAAACGTCGAATAAAATAGAAAAATGGGTACCTAAGACCGAACATCCATCGTCGTGGCAATCTTGCATTCATGTGCAAAAATAAATCCCAACAAATCCAAATCCAAATAAACATGTTCTACAGTGTAGAAAACAGATAGAAGGGAATAAAACCATCTTACAATGCGAGGATAATGATTAGAGATGCTCGCATTTAACCATTTCGAATTATGAACCCAACAAAGCCTCACTTCCAGTCACAACAAACGAACACAACATTCATTGTCCATCCAACGCAAATTAAAAGACAATTTGCAAGCTATCAGTTTTCCATTATATATGAGAGCAGGGTATTTGTATTTTTTATAGGCAGTTCATCAAGTTCCACAAAGAAAGAGATTACCTCGAACGATGTGGGTCGACAATGTTTGTTGAGGAAACAAACAGTCCAGCAAGAATATATGTGACATCTTGAATAACTCTATGTGACATCTTAAATAACTCTCTAACTCTATTTATTTATCCAGGGACATAGTATGAATGGCGGTTGCATGATCATAATATATCTGTATTTATTTTACGAAATAATCGTGTGCCTTACTAAAGCATACGTGACACCTTAATAGTACAAAAATTACGTATATTGTTCAGAGGAAAAATAGCCATGTAGACTGGATACAAACTAAATCGGGACACATGTACTTTAATGATGCAGAAGACGTGCAATAAAAAAACTCAAGTGAAATAAGTTGTGCACCAAAAACATGTGCGGGGTTGCAAAATGATAAGGCAAATTTGTTATTAACGTGTCTTTCTTTTTCGTGTGTTAAGTAATTTACCTATTGCACCTTTAGGTGGTGAATAGTTGTCCCTCCCCACATGAGTTCAACAACAACTATTTATAACACAGTAGTATATAGGTATATAAATGAGAACCTACAACATCTACAAATTAGCATTGCACAAAGTTAATGAATAACAATCTAAAATAAAAAGAAGTCCTCTAAAGTAAGAAGATGTGGCCTGGTACCTCTATCACCATTTTTTTTTACTTATGTGCAATGGAAAATCCGAACAACGGTAACATACATCTTAGAATGGAAGGAGAAGGAGGATTAGAGATACTCATATCGAACTCTTTGAGGAGAAGGATGAGTACATAGGATTATTACATCTAGTAGTATCGCACAATAAAGCAATTTAATCATGGAAAGTACGATTGCAATTGCGTGACACGTAATTTAGTATGTGCAATATTTAAAAGGAAATATAGTGTGTGTACATATCTACATTATCTCTAGCCTCAGATTTAACAGTGTGATATCATAACAGTCCATGTACGTGGTTGTCTATCACAATAGAGACATTGAATTGAAACTTAACAGCCATGCACACCTATGTAGCGCAAAAAGATTCTTCCAGCGATCAATTATAGCCCAAGAGAAAACCTTCGTGCAGCCTCTGAGACAATTTCTGCAAAAAAAATCAACTAACAAAAGTCATAATCAAACCGCTGGAGCCTGTTTTTTTTAGTAGCACCTAGAATAGAACAATTCATGGACCGTCTGTGTGTGCACACTTATCTCATTACCTGATTTGAAGGACTATCATGAGGATATAATAAGACCAAAATCAGATGGTTGTGTTGAACTCCATATGATCACCATGATGTTGTTGTACCAAATTATTCTGGCCAGGTGCAACCTTCTTGCCTAGTAGGGAGGTAGGATAAATCACTCCAATCCTAATATACAACCATGTATTAGTAGCGGAGAGAGAGAATAAAAACTGCGAGGAAATAACATCTCTAGTCAAAACCTCATCCGCACAAGAAATCTTCGTCATCATCACGAGATCAAAACTTTTGATGCATCATGTCATGTGGCGCATCAAAGACAATAAGACTTCATTGCATATTTGAGTTGGAGCAGCTTTTGCTTTCGTTTTAAGCACTTCTGTGTTTTTCTTCTTATATCGTCTTGTCAATTAAAGCTCATTACATCAAAAGGTTATGTAGCTTGAATGCTAATGAATCTATTATTAATATCTCGATAACGAAATATAAACATGTACACATGTCATGCAAAAAGATTCCAGACTAAGGAAGATGATACTGTTGCTCATTCATAATCTGTTATATAATATTACGCTAGATTCCAATGGTAACTGAATTAGCCCAGGAGCTTGCCAACAATTCGATCAAAGCATGCAGACATGACATAAACATTCAGATGTCCAGCCTAATACCCTTTGCTAGCAAAATTTTGGGAACGGCCCATGAGGTCCAACGGACCAAACCGGCCCCTTGCAGCCCTAATAACTATTACATGATAGAGAAGTCGCTACATCGTTTCCATTGTGAGCTTCAGATCTAGCTTAAAGATGAATCTGAGTAATCCAACCACGACATGCATAATTCACTCTCATCACAGTAACATCACCATGACAGACCTCATGGTAGTGAACGGTGCATGTGTCAAGGCTCCAACAGATACCGAGATACACGAAACACTGTTCAAATATTGCGGCTCTCGGGTTGTCGTGGCCTCGGGTAGTGTCGCCTTCGCCTTGTACAACATATATACTGGCCGGCTGCTGATATCATGCATGAGGCACACAGGAGCTAAAGTGCGGCGGGCCCCACCCATCGCGTCAACGTTTAGGATTAACTGTCGCCTAATCTAATCTGATCTAGTCCCACACGCGCTAATTAAAGTACGTGATGATCTAACCCGTCGCCGTCCCGGGGTTAGTTAAGCCATTAAATCCTTCCCTTTTGCCGCGGCAGCTTAACCGGGTGGACACCGACGACCGACCCCCTCGCTTGCGTCCCCCGCCCACCTGGCACGTCCCCGGTGGCGCCACGTCATTATCGCGGGCCCCGCGCAAACCCCGGTCTCCCGGTCCTTCCCCGCGCGCGCCACGTGCTGCCCCGCCAGGTGGGACCGGCTCCACCTGACCATCGATCTCCCGCCGCGCCCCCGCGCGCGCCTCAATCCCTCGTGGCACCTGTGTACGTAAATCCATGGATGGTTTGTGTTTTCCTTTTATTAATTCTCTCTTGTCATGACACATCTTTGCACAGGGTAGGGTAATTAATGGGCCAGGTGGTTAAATTTTATTCCCTTGATCTTATCCTGATATACCATTAGTCACTTTCAGGTTTATCCGTGGTGATCCCATCTGATTTCTGATTGTAACATTTGCGCAGGAAGCAAATGTACTTCTGTAGCAAGTATATATATATATATATATATATATATATATATATGGTAGTGCAAATGAAAAGCCGTGATATAACTTGTGGTGCAGAGGTGATTTCACAGGCAAATGGTCTCGTATACAGTGTATCATAATTCATTTTAAATTATGCGTCATGATTCATTTTAAACGCGCCATAAATCCATAATTAATCATTTTATGCGTGGCTCACTAATAAGCGATTGAAATAGATGATGCGTTTAACAAAATTGAAGCTAGCATAATTCTCTAATAAAAAGGAATTGAAGCACACAAGGAAGCTTATTATTTGCAAAGTAATCTAGCTTCCGTGCAAACATCCCTACATCCATCTCAATCTCCTTCCTAAAAGAATTGAGTGTTAAATGGCAAATCCCTACAGAAGCAAGCATCCGATCCAAGTATCAAAATGAAACAAAAAACATATTTCAAAGCCTACTAATTAGAACAATTAATTTACTCACCGGTCACAAAAGAATGTCGTTTTGGAATTTATACAGTTAAACTTTTAAAACTTTAACTATCGATATCTTTTTAAAATATTTAGATTGTATACATGAAGATAATATTTGTAGTTTGTCTCGAAAAGTAATTTCATAACATTATAATTTTATTAGGTTTCATAAACACATTACAATAAAAATTAATGGTCAAAGTTGCGTTTAAGGGGGCCGTGTCGGTATCCAAAACGATATTATTTTGTGACGGGAACGAGTAATAATACTTCTTCTCAAGATAAGCAGAATAATGTAGTAATAATGTATTGACCCATAAAATCGGCATCAAGGAATTAATTCAGCCAGTGCATAATTCACGAAGAGAGATTATATTGTACGTACTAATTTCTGGTAGATATATATTCATTTTTAATTAATTGGTGGTTTTGCATTGTTTACGCCGACTGCCTGATTGAACAGGTTACTGTAGATACTTGCCATACATACCATGCTACCATACCGCGCCATGCCATGCAGACAGCGCCCAACATCACACAGCTAGCTACCTACATGCCCGTCGATCTGTCGTGCATATCAGCATATGTATGTGTCGCACCACCCATTCCCCCACCCGTCGCCATTGCAGGCAGCTAGCTGAGCTAGCTCACACTGCTCGATCGCTCACCGCGCGCGTCCGTCTATATATACACCCCACCACCTAACAACTTATGCTTCCCACCCAACCACTAATCTCCAACTAGCTAGTATCACCTGCACCACGTACTAATCCTCATCTTGCGTAGCCTAAGTAGCTACCAAGCTCGCCAGAAGCTATTCGTCTTTGATTATTTCGATTTGGAGTTAGACATGGCACCCACGACGACGGAGCCACTGATTGGCCGCGTCGACGAGGAGGAGGAGGACCTTCTCGGCGATGATAGCGACGACGGCAGCGAGGCGGGGGAGGTGAGGAAGCGGGTGTCCAGCCTCGCCGTCGAGGGAGGCGACGCTGGCGTCAACAAGGCCCGCGGCAGGGAGCAAGGCGCCTACAAGATCGGCGGCGGCGGTGGGTCAATGAGACAGGATGAGGAAGCGGGCGTGCGGGGCCGCCGCCTCGCTGGCTCTGCCGGCGGCCAGACGCTGCCGCCGCCGCACGCGTGGCTGGCGGTGGAGGACACGAAGAAGAGCTACGCCAGCGACCCGGAGGAGCAGTGGATGCATGTGCTGGGGGGCGGGGTGCCCCAGAGGCCGCAGCGGCGGAGCAGCTTCAGCGTGGTCCGGCGGGAGCGGGCGGCGCGGGAGGCGTGGCTGGACCGCGCGTGGGAGATGAAGAAGAGCTGGCACGAGCGCAACGGCGGCGCGCCGGACGCTGACACCCCCGTGGTGGTCGTGGTGGGGAAGGGTCCCTCGTCGCCGTCGCCGTCCTCCCAAGCGGCCGGCTCGGTCGGCGGCGGCGGCGTCGCCATGGACATGGAGGAGGTGCGGGCGTGCAGGGACCTCGGCCTCGAGCTCCCCTCCGACTGCACCGTCGAGATACAATGCTACGGCCTCTCCGCCGGCAGCAGCCCCACCCACACCGCCAGCAGCGGCGGCGACTCCCCCTCCGCCGGCGCCTGCTCCGTCTCCAGCCCCGGTACGTACGTCACTGTCAAGACATAGACTAGTACGTGCACTTCTGCATGCGTCATGTACGGCGGTTCTTGTCGAATTAATTCGGCTGCAGTGCAGATATATATCTGCATGCAAATCCCCTGCCTTGCCGGGCATGGCAGCACGACGGTGGATGGAGCTCAGCTAGATCGACCGAGTCCCTGATCCCGTTCATTAATTAATTAATCTGGGTTGCTGTCGCAATGAATTACTCTGGGCTCTAGGCGATTAGTACTACTACCTACCTCTGCTAGCTTAGCCAACCAACCGTAGCTGGTGCCTTCCCAGCGTCGTGGCGAATTAACCCGCGACAAGGACAACCCGGCGTTGCCATCGGGCTAATTAATCTCAGGGCACTTCCTCTGGCTAGTCAGCCTTCGCCACGTTCCTCTCTGGCTCCATCTATCGCGATCCATCTCGACCTCTGCTCATCATGAGATCGCTGGCTCGCTGGCTCGATGCTGTGCATGCGTGTGTATATATGGGCCCAATTAACGATCAGAAACGAAGCTAATTAGTTAGTTAACGCACAGTGGTAGTGGCATCTTAGTATGTTAGTACGTATGGTTAATTGACTAATCTGTGCCGTGGTTCACGACTAGCAGGGGAAGATCCGATGGACGTGAAGGCGAGGCTCAAGGCGTGGGCGCAGGCGGTGGCGCTGGCATCGACCACCCATCTCGGCTCTTGATGCTTCAATTCCCACGTGGCGCGGCAGGAGCAAAAGGCTAGCGTGAACAAGCTACTACTAGCCATAGCTATATATGGTCGACCATATAATTAATTAAGCATATAATGCATGCTAAGTTTAGCCATATACAATATGTATTATGTATGAGCTACCACCTCGATCCCCAGGTTTTTCTGCATACGTATATGCATGTGTTATCCACATATATAATTCTCCTAGGGGTCTAGAGACCAGGGGAGTATATATGTCCGTATATACACGCGTATATATACGAGCACTTGCTTCGATTTTCTTCCCTCGTAAAACGTTGAATACTGTAAGAGTAGATCACGTGCTTATAAGCGTGTGTCAAATTAATGTACTAATATGATGTATGGAGTTTATGTACTATATATGAAACGATCCTCTCTAAATGAGGTCTTGAGAACTCACGTACCCGATGTGCTGTTGGATAAAGTGGTATATATACATGGAGGGTGTTAGTTTGTCTGATTAATGCAATGGACGCCGGATCGATTGTGTTGATTCTTTCATGGATCGGACAACCAAGACTGAATACATAACAAGCCCCCAGGCTTCCCATAACATGATTTGAACTTTACATAACATTTCCTTAATTTTATCTCGCTTCTCACAACACCACAAAATTCACACTTTGTACAATTTAGCAAAAATGATATAGGGAGTTGCTACATGACTTTCGACAGTTAAAACTATCACTTTTATGTTCGTTAGATGTGCTATAAGATTCGTGTTGTTGATGTGCTACAAGGAAAAAAAATTATAATAGTCAAATTTTCATTCGTCCCATATGCTTTGAGATTTGCACTTTTTCCCATATGATAAATTGAGTTTGAATTTATTATGACTTTTTCTTCAAAACATAACGGGTTCACCACATTGTCGTATTTTGTTGGTATATAATTTTATTTTTTTGTCTTTGTTTTTTGCTCAACATATCAAAGTACATGTGAAGAATATAACGGGTTCACCACATTGTCGTATTTTGTTAGTATATAATTTTATTTTTTAGTTTTTGCTCAAAACCTCTCAAAGTACATGTGAAGAACATAATGAGTTCACCACATTGATGTATTGTATTGGTATATAATTTTAATTTTTTTGTCTTTGCTTTTGCTCAACCTCTCAAAGTACATGTGATATTTTGAATCATGGGATGGAAATATGAGTTATTAAGACTTTCGAGAATAATTATAGTTACCAAGAACAAAAAAATACATAAATATTTTACTATAATTTATATATAATAGAGTTGTAATTGTAAATGAACTTTCAGAATATGACAAATTTTTACAGAGAAAACAGTCAAATTTTGTGTAGACAGATCCAATAATATATGTTTTTATATAACTTTTATGTTTTAACGTGTTTCTCTCCCACCATACATATATGATATATAAGTGTAGAACACATCCTCACGACCTCGCCACTACTCTTACATCTGCATATCCCACCAATCAAGACATTGAGAGGATCTATGTTCTCTGTTAATGTTTGTAAGTAATAATTGTGTAGTTTAGCTACTTCACCTATCGTACCGGTAAATAAAAAAATTAACGCTTTGAATAGGCCTAAGTAATATGTATATCAAACACTATAACACTAATACTGTAACATTGACATTGTAGCGGTTAATATGACCTTTATGCTAAGTATACGTAGGGTCCGGTGTATCATGAATGCTAAATGGAGGCAGAAAGGGAGCGACGAGACACAGGCCGCGTCATCTCTATTTTTTTGACCGTCCGATTTGTCTGCAAATTCTGGCTTCACGTTTGCTTCCGCGGCCCGTAGTCGTTGGATGCAGCGTTTCCCTCACTGCCCGTCGGATCACGTTCGTTGCGCCCATGTGTTTGCCCACGGGTTCCCAGGTCTGCTGCCCACCTCGGTGCAAACCCGCTTCTTCTACCTCCTTGATTCAATTGCCGCTGCTAGCCCTGCTTCATTCCCGTCGCCTCACTTTTTTTTTCGTTCGCTCCCGTCGATGGTGGATGCGTTTCGTCGCGGTCGCCCTCCTTCGCCTTATCTCTTCTTTTGTCCTACTGAGTTTTAACATCCTCATGCTTCCTTTCTATTTCGTTCCCCTTTTTTAAGCATGTCAATCCCTGAGATCTGTTTGCCTTTAGGTTTCTGGTTCTGTTCTCGCCAATCTCTCCCTGTTCCTGCTCTGTGATTCTTCTTTTTCTTTGGAGTGGTTTTGCGTTACTTCAAGCTATTTATTTGGTTGTTTATGTGCTGCATCCGAGGGGCTCTCCTAGTATATTTGTGCATCTCTCCTTTGCTTATCTTGCCTATGTTTGTGTTTCGTCTCGGAGGGGTTATTTTGCGTTGGTTTGGCTGGCTTTTCTCTCTTCAAGTTTTTCCCTAGATTTAGTTAGGTCTGTTTTTTCCTTGGTGCGTTCTTCACATTTCTCGGCTGCCTACAAGGCCTTTCTTTGCCGTTCCACTCTTATCTGTTCTTACGTTTTTCTTTCCCCTACTGTCTAAGGGATTTTAATTTGTGGATCCACTCAGATATGTTTTCAGGTTGGTTTTATATTTTTTATTAACATTTGCTCGGAACAATTTTCCTCCCTCCTTTTTGTGTTGATTCGTTTTTTTCTCCTTTTCTTCATAAGGGTTCTTATTTATGTATCTACTCAAATACGTTTTTAGACGCCTTTTTTTTTTACTTTGTTCATGTGTTGGAGTTAATTTTCGCTTTTGCTGTTCATTCTGGTGCCCAAAGGTTTTAAACACGTAGAAATAATTTATCTCGCATACACCGTGCTCCACCAATCATTACAAAAGCGCTAGCTACTCGATCTGCTCCATGATCATGGACTACAAACCATTACTACTACAGTTCTCGAGCAACAGCAGAGGAAAGAGGCGAGGCGGCGGCGCGCGGTGAGGGCAACGGTGAACTCGTACCAGACGCTGTCGGGGAAGGGGTGGCAAAAAAACTCGCGGCTCGCGAGTCGGCTCGAGCTTGTTGCGAGCCAAGCCGGCTCGCTCGAGCTCGAGCTTTTTTCGAGCCGAGCCGAGCCGAGCTCGGTGAAGTTTCGGTGAAGTTTCGAGCCGAGCTCGAGCCGGCTCGCGAGCCAAACGAGCCGAGTGCAACCCCATATAATCAAGATGATTGAATTTTGAATTGATGATAAATGACTCATATAATCATTTTATTCTACCGAGCTCGAGCAAGCTTTTTCGAGCCGGCTCGAGCTTTTTTCGAGCCGAGCCGGCTCTCGAGCTCGTTTTCCAAACGAGCCGAGCCGAGCCTCGGACCGAGCCTGGGCGAGCTTGGCTCGAGCCAGCTCGGCTCGGCTCGTTTCCAGCCCTAACCGTAATAGAAGGTGGATGGTGTGTCAGAGGTGTGCTCGTATGTAGTATTCTATGCACAAAATTGTTTACTTTCGAACCTTATGTAGTACCTTAGGCACGTTTGTGTTTGCCTTTACCACTCTCTCCTGCAATGTTCAATTCATACTGCAATAACTAACTGCGTTGGATACGAGAGGTGTTGATTATGCGAAAGCTCTAGGTTCTTGGTCTTTGTACTGCACTGAAGACTTTGTTCTTTGTTCACGTGGAGAACCATTTGGATCAAAAGATATGTAGTTAATTTCTCTTTATCTACTACACCTTTGCAACATAACGTGATATAAGATACATACTGTGCGTTTTGTAACATCTCAAAATTTGGGATTATTTTCAAATTTGTGAAAAATGTGAATTTTTTAAAGCTTTTGATGGATTTTGTTGACATTTGTTTTTCTGGATTTTATTGCAAGACTTATTGTCTAATTAAGAAGTTTAAGAATCAAATTCTAGAAATACAGAACTCACAAAGAATCTGAAATCAATTTGAAATAAAAGGTGATAATTAAAAAACTAAACCTGGTGTAATCGTACTGTCAATAAAATGGGAAAGAAATACTTACGGCATGTGTTGCAATATTCCTCAAGTTAAATAATAAAAATATAAGCTTAAAAGAATTTTAGGGGAAAAGATAGAGCAAACAAAACTCTAGAAAAAAAATTAATAATAATATACACTGTGTCATGAGCCTCCCCAAAAAATATCATAAATTTTGGAGCCTCGGCCTTTTTTAGAAATTATGGAGACAGAATTCTTTTCCTTCTCTCATTGACCTGTCGGGCCCACCTAACAGGGTTCTTCCTCCACGATGCTCTGCCCAGCTACTGCAATGGACATGTGCCCTTTCGCTTGCGCCAACACAGCCTGCCACGCCCTCGGTCTTGGATGACCGCCCATAGTTTCCTCCCCGCCCATGCCTGCCCGGCCACGCCCATACTCTGCCTACTCGCACGCCCATGTCCTGCACTACTCCCACGTCTTGTTTACCTTCCTCATCATCTTCATGGCAAATGTCATCGGTTCTCATCGTTTCATTCGAGTCCTTCACCTATATAAATGAGCACCAGATGTGTCACCTCTCCATCTCCATTTCCCTCACCACCCCCTCTCCATTTTCCATCTTCTCCGAGTTCAAACCGAGCTCAGAGCCGAATGCCACTCTCATCCATGGTCGCGTCGCCGCAAAGCCTCCCGGGCGCACCGATGCACTCCTTCCCATTCCTTCTTGCCCCTATTGATCTCATGGACTTCCTCTTTTTATCCCCCACTTCATTTTGCTCTCTTTGCAGCCAGAGCTCTAGGAACGCGAGCGTCTTCATCGCGTCTGGCAACGTTCAGTTCACGACCATCGCTTCCACTCGCCATTCCAGCCAAATCGGTGAGGCCCTTATCTAATTAACTGCATCACCTCGCATTCTAGCAATCAAGGATCCTCCCCCCCCTAACAATTCTATTTTTCCTCTACCGAAGGAGGCGCCACCCTCATCTTCCCTAAATCAAACAAAAAATCGCCGCCGCCACCACCGTTTCTCCTCGAGTGAGCTTCACTCAAATTCCTCTCGCCTAGAGTATCTCCACACCACCCCCTAACTACCCCCACCACTCATCTTATCCCTCTCTCTCCACAGCGACCCCGCCATAGTGACCTCACTCCGCCGCCAATGGCTCATGTCGCCAACCCACCTTTGTGTTTCCCCGTCTTCGCCAACCACTCTGGTGAGTTCCATGCGACCCCAAGCTCGTGTTCCCCCTAACTTGCTCCCTATAACACCCGAGTGCCACCTCATCCCCACGGTCAGCAGCTGCACGTCCTCACGCACCCGCTCTGGTGCACTCCCGGCTGCGTCGTGACCACCCGTAGGTTCGCCTCCCTTTAGACAACCCATTTTGGGGTAGCTAGCCTCTGCCATAGCCCTCCTCACCGGCGACATGTGCCTCCCGTGAGCCCCCTACGCTTCCTCTGTTCTGGCCTCACTGTTCCATGTCTCTGTGTGCCCTCTCTCTTTGTGTGAGTCACTGACAGTGGGCCCCGCCAGTAAGAAAGACCAAATGCATTTGCTAACAATCTTGTGACTGACATTTGAACCACTCAAATGAGTTGACAAGAAAATTTGAAATTTGAATTAGCAAGAAGGTTTAGTTGACAGCACCTCAATTCAGAAAAGTTTCTTTAAAAGAATGTATGAATAGAGAAGGTGACTGAATTAGGATAGTGAACTAATTCCATCTTAATTATATAAGAAATATTTGATACTAATAAATTTTGCTTAGCCAATAGCATCTGGGTTAAAAGAGTAAGTTAGTCTAGGAACCACTACCGAAGAATGTTTTTTTAAAAGAAAGAACAGTGAACCGTTATGTGGATAAAAGATTGGTTAATGAACTAAATAATCTAGAGGATAATTATAATTGACAGTAAGCTAATGACATTACAAATACAGATGGTTAGAGATTATGTTGATTTGGCTAGCCCTTAGAGTTTGATCCAACGAAAACAAACCAATCTGAAAACAGGTATTAAAGAATGGTTATTCAAAATAAATAGTTAACCATCAAATGTCTAATTAATCAAGATAATACTTCCACTAGGTAAATACTTAATGAGGAGGATGAACAATAGTAAACAATTGGAATAGGTCAGTAAGATAGTGTCATAGCCAAGGGCGAATCCACCGGGGGGCTTCATCAGGCTGAAGCCCACCCTTCGCCGGCGCCTGGAACACCCCCCAAACCCCAAGTCGATCCTCTAGGTCCCCGACTGCCATAGCTGCACCAAACAAGAAGAAGAAGCACTAAGTAGAGCAACAGAGAGGGATGGGAAGTGGGAACAAAAGCGTGTGGGCTTTCCCTCGCCGAAGCAGCGAAGCCCAAGCCCAACTCACATCCACCCACGTCCCCCACCGGTCCGACACGACAGTCCCATGACCTCACATTCCCTGTTGTTCTCGTTCCAAAATTCCCCAACCCCGATCAATTCCCCATTTCCTCGATCAATCAAGTGAGAAGAAGCACGACGCACCTGACCTGAGGGTAGCCAAAGCCCAGAGGGAGCTGGGGCGGGGAGCCAGTGCCCAATAGACACCGCGGTCCACGACATCGTGTCGCTGCTGGTAGCTGGGCATGGGAGCCGGTCCAGCCGGAGCCCAGAGGAGGAGGAGGGCAGCGGGAACCAGGAGGTGATTTGGGTGTGGTCGTGTGGCCGTGCTGCGTGCGTGAGGGAGGGGGAGACCGATGGAGGTGAGGGGCGGGCCAATGCCGAGGAGGTTGACTGGGCTGGCCAAGGGACGGCGGGAGCCACCGAGGTGGCGAGGTCGCGAGGAGGAGGGAGTCTCTGGCTGCTCTGCACCTGAGCTGCTTTGCTGGGAGGACTGAGGAGGCGAGGCGATTTGACCTTTGGGAGACCGAGGAGCCAGGAGGTGAGGCGATTTGGCCTTTTGGGCGTGGGCTGTTTGAAGGGATCGCGGCAATGCTATGATAGCACAAACATAAATTTACCGCGCAACCAAGGAACCACCTCTAGAAATAGACCACGAGATTACCGCTAGACGCGCCGACTCGTAGCGGAAGTAGAGTCGTTGTAGCGAGTTGATGCAGTCGTAGTCGTACTCACAACGTGTCTCCTCCTTTGAGTGGTCGTACTCGCCGTGCGTCTACTCCTCCGAGTGGTCGTACTCACCACGCGACTTCGGTGATCGTCACGAGCTGTGGATTGTCCTAGTGCAGATGCTTCGCAACAACACCTCCGAATTATCCACACGTACGGGGCAGGATCACCACGCACTAAATTGCTAGCACCGGCAGCGTGGTTGAGAAGGCGTGGCTATTAGGGTTTCAGGAGTTCTTCCAAAGATCATCCTCTCCCTTCACCCCATGCCACCGCCCCTCTTTATATAGGCATCCATGATGGGTCTCGACCTTGAGGCCCATTAGGAACTCGCGGTCTATATGAATTCTGATCACCATCCAAATCAAATCCTAACCCTTTAAGTATGTGACCCTACAGGTTCATGTGTAATCGGTTATGACTCGGAAACTCTTTTCCGACCACGAGTCGTTAGCGGTACCTAGCAGCACATAGCGATTCCCAAATACACATAGAATATATCGGACGAACCTTGATGTAATATGATCTATGACCAGGTCCTCATCACTTACGATCAGTTCGTATCTCCATACGACCAGATTTTAAATGAATTTGTAATATGAACCCCTTCCGACGAAGATTCTTACCAGGAAAAACCCTCGTCTTAATGGCGAAGTTAACGAGGTGGTCTGTATTCATTTTAAAATTGAGAAACTATCTGGGGAACCGGAAAGATTTCTGTCCATTGGACTTTGGGCAACTCCCAATTGCAACTAAGGAATTGCGGTTATAAAATCCCCTGAGTGCACCGACTTAGGATTTTTACGCTCTCAGATTTCTTTTTCCCTTGTCTTTTCGCCGAGAACTTCCCTTCGACCTCCTTTCATCTACTCGCCCAAAAATCCAATAATGTCGGATTTCATCACCAACTAGGTTGTTTCTGATTTGAGCGAGAGGAAGCTCAAGAGTTTAGAGAAGAACTAAATGCTCCCCGATTGGTCTTTGATCTCTTGGAGCGTACCTGGGGATTTCGCCCAACCTGAAGGTTTTCAGGTACTTTTACAAGATGGTGAAGTCGAAGGCGTTCCCTGGAGAGTGCGCTCTTCACCTTCAGGGCGGAAGTGCTGATTCGTGGTCGTCAGGGAAGAAGATTTGGTTCTACATGATGGTCACTAAAGAAGACAACCTTTGCTTCGTCGGCAAGGTGGCGGTCGACAACCCAAGGTGGCGATCCTCCGCAAAGGAGGGAAAGCTGGGGAAATGGATCAAGGCAATCCAAGGCCTTAACGTCAGGGGTCTAGCTTCCTCGCACGTGGTGAGAGATTTCTCCATACGCCGAATTAGCCCTCTGAATTTGTGAGCATATTCCATGCTCTGGTACATCGGTTGGGACGATGCGACCAAGGATTCTAAAGAATGTAAGACATAAAAACTTCCTACCGGTTTTGTTTGTTTTAGTTTATTATTTCATTACATTTTAAGTATTTTTTACAGCCCTTTCCCCTGATGAGTCAGTCGAACCGGTTAGACCGGACTTCCGGAGAAGAAAACCAAAAAACATGCCCTCTAGTAAAGGTTGACCGACCTTATAAGGGTGGTCAGACCGGACTTCTGGTCAGTCCGGGGCAGCTAGTCTGGGCCTGAATTTTAGCACAGATGACACTCGAAAAAACGGTCATAACTTTTAACCCTGATGCCGAAATTGAGTGATCTTGGGCTCCATGAAAAACTTATTCAGAGCACTACACAACCCATTTGTTTTATTGATCTCAAACACATTTGATCAAATCAAAAAGCATAACTCCAAAGAGCCAACATATGGCATAAGTCCAAGAAAAGAGCAACATGTAATCTTAGATCGTGCCAATGAATGATGCATGAACTTCAACAATTTGTAAAACATATTTGCAAACTTTAGTATCATACCACAAGGGGTAGTGCATAGACTTTAACCATTTGCGAAACACATTTGTAAATTATAGTCTCATGCTACAAAGAGTTAATACATGAGCTTTAACTATTTGTGAAATACATTCGTAAATAATAGTATCATGCCTAGAAGAGCTAGAGCAAGCGGGATTGAACTGTGAACACATGATGAGACTCAAGCTACTAGACAAGACTCATCTTAATAATACGATAACTTATATTAGCACTCCGGTTTTCCCACCAAACACCGAGATTGGTAAAAGATTAGAAACACGTCATTAGCCTATGCTAGTCATATCTTTGCCTTGAACATCCATCTTGGAGTGATCACTTGATGACAAATATTTTCACTACAAGTCCGGGTTCTTAACTTGAATATCATTAATACATGATGATCTTCTTTACTTCGAGATATTGCCTTGATGCTCATCAACACATGATGACAACCTTCATTCTGAATCTTGATTTAATGGCCTTCAACACAATTTGCCATCAATTGCTCTCATCATCATGTGACTTAACCTATTTTACCAACTCATATAAAACGCTAGTATTTTACCAACTCATATAAAACACTAGTCCACATGATGACTGTCATTAATGACCAAAATACTCCATTAACTCATAATGACGGATCTAAATTCTTCAACAGTATCAATGGTGGATGTCCCACCGGCGACCGGAGCTCGGTGGTAGTGCGGCACCATGAGAGGAGTTCGTGGTTATGGAAGGAGATAGTCAGGTCATGAGAGGCTGAGTTGTGTTTTTTGCATTCTTGGCAAATTGGAAGGGCTGCTACGAACCAACTTTTAGGGTCTGTTTGGATGAGGGGATGGGATGGTCCTGTACTAAATGGTTCGGGAAATATGCAGGTTCATCTGTTTGGTTTGGTGGATCGGACCGATTGGTTCAGCATCGACTCATTCCATCGCCAAGAATATTCCCCGTATATGTTGTACAGTAGTGTTTGACAAAATTTCCCGAACCACGCGGTTCACCTCTCCTCGCCCAGCTGTGCTCACTCTATCCCACTGTGTTCCTCTCTTCTCGCACCACTACTCTCCTCTCCCAGATCCACTCCACTCTTCTCGCCTCCCCATGCAGAAAGCCGCCGCCTGCATCGCTCCGGAGAACAGAATCTCCCCGTATGTCTTAGGGAAATTCTAATTAGTGGATGCTGGTTACGGAGCTAAACCTGGGTTCATTCCACCTTTCCGTGGTGTGAGGTACCACTTGAATGAGTGGGGGAACAATCCTCCCCTTAATGAAAAGAAATTGTTCAATCTTAGGCACTCCTATGAGTGAGCGTAGAGCACGCCTTTGGATCACTCAAGATGAGGTTCAAAGTCCTCGATGATGCCACTCCATTCTTTCCCTTATCAACTCAAGTTGATGTCGTCATAGCCTCCTGCATCCTACACAACTGGGTTCTTTATCAAGGAAGTGACCATTTCGTTGTACCCGAGACTTCTTGGACACCAAACCCCCTAATGACAGCAAGGGAGCAAACAATTAACCATAGATCCACGGTTGACCAGAGGCAGACTCTGGCCAACAAAATGTGGGAGGGCCTTCAAAACTATGAAAACTATTAAATATGTAATGTGAACCTCTTTTGTAAACATATTATTTGTGATGAATTGTATACGAACCTCTGATGTAAACCTATTATCTGTGATGAATTGCATGCGAACATCTCATGTAAACCTATTATTTGTGATGAGTTGTACGTGAACCATGTATGGATACTGCAAATGCTTTATGTCAATTATTTTTTGTTGCTTTATGTGGTTCGTAGGAAATGGACTCTGAACATGGGGATAACCTGGTGGGTAACACTGGCAGTGGGGTTGTCTGGACAAATGCAATGTCCGCATTTGTGTTGACCTACTTGTATAGTGGCTAATGGCAATAAAACGAGCACTGGTTTCAAAAAAGTTCATTTGAACAATTGTGCTTGGGCCTTGAATGAGCATCTAAGGGTGAATGTTATCGGAGATTAGGTACAAAACCACATGAGGAAGTGGAATGTTTTTTTTGGGGAAAGATGGGCAAGCTCCAGAACCTAAGTAGTGCTCTTTGGGATGAAAACACCTGCACTACCAGGCTTGAGCATGGCCATTACACTAGCCATGTCAAGGTAATTTCTATCATACATAGTTTCATATCTTATAATCTAATTTTTCTATTATACCTAGTTTCACATGTAGTTTCATATCTAGGATCACCACGGTGATGCAGACTACTTGAACACCCCCCTTGATCACTATCATGAGATGGCCACTATATTTGGGGATAGTATGGCTACCGGAAAGCATGCAAAGGGAGCAAATGATCCTATTGGTACAGATGTTAATGAAACTTTAGATGGTGAAACCACAAAGGCTCTAACAGAGGATAAAGGTAAAAGAGCCGCTGGACATGCTAGTGTCGAGGAGGTCACAATGTTTGGAACATGTGGAGGTGACTCCTCGGCAAGCAAACCACCAAAGAGGGACAAGATATCCAATGACGAAGACTTGTATTCCTTCATGACCACTGGCATAGAAAGACTTGCTAAGGCTATTGAGAAGGCGAGCACTGTAGATACTGATATTCTGAAGATCTTTGGGACAATATGATGGATCTCCCAAGATTTGAGGAAGCACATCTCACCCACTACTATGCTCATTTGTGTGAGAATGTTTCTCTTGCCCGGTCATTCAACAAGTTGAGCTTCTCAAACAAGATAGTTTGGGCTGCTAGGTACATCAGTAACAATAATCTATGAAGGAGCATTGCTTCAATGCAGCAGAACTTATTTTGGTTCAAACAAGTTTATTTGTGTTGACCTATCTATGTGGTTGTAAACCTATGTATGTGCTTCTAAACCTACATACTGCCTACATGATGGTATGGCTTGGACTCTTATGGTATTGTAATGTATGATATAAACCTATGACGGTAACAGATGATATAACTAGTTATGATGTATTCAGATGGTATTGTGCAATGTATGATTGATGATATAACTAGGTGCTTGATGAATTTTTGGCATGCTTTGCACTACTAATTCTGAATCTGAAGGTAGTGCCAGTGGTGCCCTTTCTTTTTTTGTTATGGTTGTCCTGACAGTGTGCAAGGAGCTGTGTTAATTATGTATGGCATTCATGGATAGAACTGAAGTTGTTTTTGAAAACATGATTGATTGTATGCATTCCATTCTGTGATTGATCTGATTGGCCTAAATGAACATGCACATACTCCTTCCAATTGTGATTTGTATATGTTGTCCCAGGTAGTGGATTTAAGTGGTTTATATATAACTAGTGTTGATACAAAACCAACGACTAGAAGTGTTTCTACAATGACTAGAAGTGTCTGTAGGACCGTAAAGGCGACTAGAGGGGGGTGAATAGGCGCTTTTTCGATTTTTCGCCTTAATCAAATTCAACACGTACTTTTCTCCTTTAGCTATGAAAGCTAAGAAGATCAGTAAACGCACAGAGGAAGGCTTGTGCTGAATCCGATTACCCCCTTAACCACAAGACTCAAAAATGGAGAAATGATCTCAGGAGATCGGTCTGAGTACCGGCGGTCAGACCGGCGGTTGACTGGCGATCGGATCGGCGGTTGACTAGCGGTCGGACCGACGGCTGACTGGCGGTCGGACCGTTGGGAATCGGTTCGACCGGCAGCTACCGGGTGGTCTGAACAGCTGGCGGTCGGACCGCAGTTGCTAAATCTGTCGGACCGATTTAGTCCAGTACCAAACCACAAAGCCCAAATCCAAAATGAAAATTGGTCTAACTTTTGATTCAACCAATGAAACTTGACCAAATTTGGAGCACACCTCCCTGAGGATATCCGAGACCTATTTCTAGCGACAATCGTTCAGATTCACTTCAAATAATCGATCTCTTTAGGTTTTACCAAAGAAGTGCTCAAACCCTAGAAATATGAAAAACTTGATCTACAACTTGCTTGTGGGGGATTGAAGATCTAGATGGTTCTAGGAGTATTCCCACACATCAAAGCAAGGTAAAAGAGGTCAAGAGACCAACCAAAATCATCCGGATCAAGGAAGCACCACAATCATCAAAAGAGAGAAAAAAAGCAAATGAGACTTCATCAATGAACAAGCATTCATGAATTGATTGATTCAATATGATGCTTGTCAAAGACACTCCCTCAAGGAGGATAAGAGCCCAATCAAAGAGCACACATACAAATTTCTCCAAACCCTAGCCTCTCCTCTCCCCTCCTCTCCTCTCCAAACCCTAGAAAAAGATGGAGTTGTCCAAATGAATGCTTCAAGAAGCTTTTGCATCTCACCCCTTCTATTTATATGGAGTGCTAGGGTTTCACTCATGGGCTCCCATTAAGGCCCACACACAAATGGGATACACACACAAACATCTGTTGAAGCAATCGCCTGCTTCACCACGTGTAGGTTGATCAGCGGCTCTCATCATGTCGGCAAGTCTCTCCCGTCTGAATCCCATCGGAACCTCCCAGGGACTTGCACCGACTTCCGCACCGCCTGATCCAACCAGCTGCAACGAACTGCCCGTTCTATCCATCTTGCCCATTCTGCACCATGCTTGAGTCACACGACCTCACCCGACATCCATGATCGTTCTGGACCTCAGCTCTCCAAGCATAGTCCCGATCCACCTCACCGATGACGTCATTGACCTGCAAGCCACCTGCACAGCAATAGACAAAGAAATCGTCTCCGGGAATAAGTTCTTCACAACTTGACACACGTTAGTTCAACAATGCAATATGCAATAATAAAGTATTGAAATTCATACATTAAACACAATCAAATCACAACAATGCCAAAAAGGCTACACTCAAAGTGATTGGCGGTCTGACCGCCCCATACGGCCGGTCCGTCCGATTTCAGGCCGGTCGGACCGATTCCATAACGGCGGTCGGACCGCCCGAAAGGACTTAGCCAAATTTTCATCTCAAAAATTCGAAACGTTCTGGAATTTTCAAATGAATGGAACTTTCGACTGGGAGCTCCAAACATTATGTGACCACATCCAGGAGACTCCCATCACTTGCCTACACAACCTATTTTTGGCTCAGCTTCAAAAACTAATTTGAACCAAAGCCGGTCGGACCGACAAGCACTGCCGGTCGGACCGCTCCACGGGCGGTCTGACCGCCAATGCCACCGGTCAGACCGCCTGTGGTCTGACAGAACTGAAGCAAACCCAAAAACGCGAGATTTTATAAACCAACAATGCCATTGCCAATTGACTCATCACTCTAAGATCATGCACATATCCCCACGATATCCACAGTGTCCCATCAATTCTGCCACTTAATTTGGATTTCATGTTTTACTGATGCGTCTATTATGATGTTGTAGGAAAATCTCTACTAGAGTGTGCAGAGGAAATAAAACTATCATGGCCACTGCGATGTGAAAATTTTCAATTATTATGAGGAGCAATTCTAATCATGATTCAGTAGTGGTTTGTTTTGTGGGTGTAACTGTGTGGAGTGGATGCAGATGCATTACTTCAACATGTGGTATATTGTGATGAGTACCAGATGGATGCCATCCTTATATGATGGGTAGAGGTTCTGTATAGTAGCCTATCAATGCATGAAACTCAGCTCTCCGGTGATTAAACATCTTGAATGTTGCTACCAAAACTACCATGTTATTCAGCTCATGATACATTTGGATCATGTTCTTGAGAGGTTCTGAATTCTAAGTTGTGAGTAAACTCTGTTAGATGTATATTAGTGCTTGTGTATTCCCCCCGCTGTATCAGGAGTTACTTGCATATATACAACACATGTACTTGTATATATATTGGCCCATTGGACTTATAATGAATACAAACTCTATTCATAATATGGTATCAGAGCAAACATAAGGTTTGTCTTATCGTCCGATCGCCGCCTGGCTTTGCCCACCGTGGGTTTGTTTTTTCGTCTAGCTGCCGCATGGCTTTGCCCACTGTGCTTCGCTGTCGTCGAGCTTGATCTGTTCGTGCTCGTCGCCGTTGTTCTTGGATCCCATCGAATCCGGGCCTCCTCGTCCGCACTGCTAAAGCCGCTGCCTTAGAGACCCAGTGTCGCGGGGTCATTGGCGACAAGCCTAGTCTCCATCGCCAGACGCCGCCTCTGCTCTGATGTTGCCCGGTCTTCCCCATCGCTGTCGCTCACCCCCGAGCGCCCCGATGGTCGCCTCCTCGATCTGGAGTGAGTCCACCTTCTCGTCGCTCGTAGCTCGCCCGGCCATCGCTGCTGCTGCTCCGGCCGCCACTGCCGCTGCTCCGGCCGCCGCTGCCACTTGTCTTCTGCTTGGGTCGCCGCCGAGGTTGAGCCGCTGACACTCGCATTGTCGCCAAGGGGGAACCAAGGGTTCCCCCATGCGTGTTTTAGGCTCCCGGGCCAAGCGAGCGGCCGATCTGCTTTAAGTGATCGGCCCGAAAAGAAAGAAGAGAGAGTAAAAAGAAAGAAAAAAAATCATTCTAACCGCTGCGCCATCCAGCGCCGCTTGTTAGACTTCATTATCTTGGTCGCCGCACCGTCCCGCATTTCCTACCAATGGGCACTTTTTCTGTTCCTCGTTGCCCAGTGATCTTCGATGGTCTCAATTATTGGGACTGATTTCGGCACATGCGCATCCATATGTGTGGTCAGCGTCTTTTGGATTTTCTCACCGGTGAGTTGCCTTGTCCGCCTCACCCTGTTCAACCTGTTGAGCCTGTGCTCCCGAAAGATGCTCCCGAAGACACTAGTAAGGGATATATGATGCTTTGAGGATGTCATGGTAACTTTTCATACTCAGTATGCTGCTTACAAGACATGGATTGATGATGATGCTCGTGCCTTTGCTATTCTGGTTGCTAGCATGGAAGTGCATCTCACTAGAGATGTGGTCGGCTTGGCCTTAACACAGTTGATGTGGGAGCATCTGCACAACCGCTACGAGCCGTCTGACGATTCCTTGTATCTTTTCTATTGTGCATCAGGAGCAGTCGCTGCAACACGGAGATGCCACTGTGGACGAGTTCCATGTCCAATTGTTTGTGGTATGGCGTCAGATTGACTCTTTGGGACCGGATGTTTGCCACACTTGTCACTGCTGTTAGCGTCAACAGTCTCACCTGGAACTTCGTTGCATCTACGACTTTTTGACACATCTTCAGGCTGAGTATGAGCAGACTCGTGCTTAGTTGCTGGCACGACACCGTCGTGTGACTTTGTTGGAGGTCCTTGCAGCTGTTCGTGCTAAGGAGATTCTCCTTTGTGTTGCGGGTCCGTTGTCGTTCCAGTCGTTTCCTTCGGTTTTGGCAGCTCCTCCAGCTTCTACACCTGTTACAGCTACTCCATCACTAGTTGTGTCTTCACTAGTGATAGCTGTTGTTGGTAGGGGACTCCACTGCACTTATTGCAACAAGCCTGGACATGTGGAGCAGTCTACTACAAGAAAAAGAAGGATTTACGTCGTAGTGACCATCCTCTGAAGGGCACTAGTGGTTCCTCCTCTCGAAGGAGCTCTGGTGCTTCCCATTCTCAGGAATTTCTCACACTGCTGCGTCGCATGGCTACGTCTGCACCATCTTGTTCTGTTGGTTCTGCTGCACAAACTTCTAGTGAGAGACCACTTTCTACTTCTTCCTCAAGTATATCACATTAGATTCTTGACTCTAGTGCTTCCTTTCATACAACATCTGATTTCAATTGTCTCACTTTTATTATTTTTAGATGATCCTATCACTGTTTAGACAACAGATGGTACCTCTCTATCTGTCGCAGGACGAGGCACTCTTTCGAATTCATGTTCTTGTTGTTTCTTATGTTCCCAAACTAACAATGCAACTCATATCTGTCGGCCAACTCACTAATCATGGTTGTCGTGTTATTCTCAATTATGATTCTTGTTATGTCAAGGATCGCCGCACAAGGACTCTGGTTGGAACTGGCCCTCGATGCCGTGACTCACGGCTTCTCTGGGAGCTTGATTGGCTTCGTCTTCTTTCCGCTGCCCCTGTCAGTCTTGTCGCATCCACCACCACCTCTGCTTCTGCTGCATCTTCCACTGTGTCTTTTGCTCAGTGACATCATCATTTGGGACATCTTTGCGGGTCGCGTCTATCTTCTTTACTTGATCGTGGTCTTTTAGGGTTTGTGTCTAGTGATGCTTATCTAAATTATCAGGGTTGTAAGCTTGGTAAACATGTTTAACTTTCTTATCCTTCCAGTGAGTCAGTGTCACAACATCCTTTTGATCTTGTTCATTATGATGTATGGGGTCCGGCTCCTTTCGTTTCGAAAGGAGGTCAACGATATTATATAATTTTTATTGATGATTTTTCTCGTCACACATGGATATACTTTATGTCATCTCGTAGTGAAGTTTTATCCATCTACAAGACTTTTGCCATCATGATTTGTACTCAGTTTGATTTTCCTATTCGTGTCTTTCACGCTGACTCTGTTGGGGAATATTTGTCAGGAGTCCTTCGTGGTTTTCTTGTTGAGCAGGACACTTTCTCTCAGTTTTCTTGCCCCGGTGCTTATGTCCAGAACGGTGTTACTGAATGGAAGCATCGTCATATTCTTGAGACAGCCCATGCTCTTATGCTTGCTTTTGCTGTCCCACCATACTTCTGGGCTGAGTCTGTTTCTACTGCCACTTTTCTGATTAATATTCACCTTCTTGTGCTCCTCAGGGTGGGATCCCAGCTCAGTGTCCTGTGGTAAGACTCCTGACTATTCTAGTATTCACCTCTTTGGGTGTGTATGCTATGTTCTTCTTGCCCCTCATGAGCGCACCAAGTTGACCTCTCAGTCCGTGTAGTGTGTTTTTATGGGATATAGCGCCGAGCATAGGGGATATCGTTGTTGAGATCTTGTTGGCCGACGGATGCGGGTTTCTCGGGATGTCACTGTTGATGAGTCTCGTCCTTTCTATCCTCGTCCCTCCCTTTCCACCACTCCAGCATATCTTGTTGAGCCACTTTCTTTCCTGACTTTTTCTGCTATTCCCATAGTCGTCACACCTCCATCACAGTCTTTGGCATCTTTGGTGCCTCCTTCACTGTCTCCTTCGCCACTACTACCCTCTCCAGAGACTTCTCGTGACCTTGTTTCTTCTTATCCTCTCTACTACACTCGTCGTCCGCGAGTTGAGGATTCTCTTGATCACCATCTTCTGATGGGTCATCTTATTCGGTCTCTCCTCCTCGTTATGCTCTTTGTGATCGCTAGTCTATTCGGCCTCCTGTACACTTTTGTTTAGCGGCTCTTGCCGAACCGACTTCTTATCATGATGTCGTTGTTCATCAGGAGTGGCAGCATACGATGACAGGAGATTGGTGCCCTTGAGCATACTGGCACGTGGGATCTTGTCACTCTTTCCGCGCGTGTTACCCTTACCATGTGCAAGTGGGTCTACAAGGTTAAGACCTGCTCTGATAGTTTTTTTGAGCGCTACAAGGCTTGTCTCGTGGCCTGTGGTTTTCAGCAAGAGCATGGTCGTGATTATGATGAGACATTCGCTCATGTAACTCATATGACCACTGTTCGCACTCTTTTTGATGTGGTATCTGTTCGGGTATGGTCCATCTCTCAGCTTGATATCAAGAATGCATTTCTCAGTGGTGAGCTGCATGAAGAGGTTTATATGCAGCCACCGCTGAGGTATTCTATTCCTGAGGGTATGGTTTGTTGTATTCGCCGATCTCTTTACGGCCTCAAGCAAGCTCCTCGTTCTTGGTTTGATCGTTTCTCTTCTGCTGTCACTGCAGCTGGTTTTTCTGCCTGTGCTCATGATCCTGCTCTTTTTATTCACACTTCGCCTCGTGGTCGGACGCTTCTCTTTTTATATGTTGATGATATGATTATCACTGGAGATGATTCTCAGTACATCACTTTGTCAAGGAGCGTCTTAATGAGCAGTTTCTTATGTATAATCTGGGCCCTCTTCGCTATTGTCTTGGGATTGCGGTTATTTTTATGCTTGAGGGCTTCTATCTGTCCCAAGAAAAGTATATATAGGATCTTCTTGATCGTGCTTCTCTTACGGATCAGCACACCACTGAGACTCCCGTAGAGCTTAATGTTCATTTTCGGTCCACTGATGGTGAGCCTCTTACTGATCCTACTCACTATTGTTAGCTTGTTGGGAGTCTTGTTTATCTGGGTGTCACTTGTCTTGATATTTCGTACCCTGTGCATATCTTGAGTCAGTTTGTTTCTGCTCCTACTCAGCTCCACTATAGTCATCTTCTTCGTGGAGCCATCACCTGTCGACTGTTTTTCCCTCGTTCCAGCTCTTTACAACTCTAGGTATGTTCTTATGCTACCTGGGTTAGTGATCATTCTGATTGCCGGTCTCTTTATGCCTGTTGTGTTTTTCTTGGTGGTTATCTCATTGCTTGTAAAACTTAGAAGCAGACAACCATTTCTTGTTGGAGTGCTGCGGCTGAGTTGCGAGCTATGGTTTTGTTGACTACGGAAGTTACTTGGCTACGATGGTTACTTGAGAATTTTAGTGTTTCTATTTCAGCACCCACTCCTTTTTCGTCTGACAGTACTGGGGCTATTATCATTGCTACAAATCTAGTAAAACATGAGTTTACAAAGCATATTGGTGTTGATGCTTCTTAAATGCGGATACAGGTGCGGGACCAGATTGTTGCTCTTCACTCTTCAGTATATGCCTTTAGAACTTCACTTGGCGGACTTCTTCACAAAGGCGCATACCAGAGCTCAACACTTCTATCTCTCCAAACTCGGTGTTGTTGATCCAACATAAGTTTGAGGGGGGGGTGTTAGATGTATATTATTGCTTGTGTATTTTTTCCGTTGTATAAGGGGTTACTTGCATATATATATATATATTGGCTCATTGACCTCATAATGAATACAAGCTCTATTCATAACAAACTCCGCTCGTGGTACATCCGTATCATGCTCTTCAGAGCACAGACTCCTGTTTTATCTTTAGAAAATGAGATATGATAATAATAAGAGCATGTACGCTGCTGACAAACCATGCAAACTACCAATAGTTTCAGTCACCATGGGCAAGACTCAATAGTCACCACAATAATGGTTTGTCCAAATTATAATAATACACAAAGAAAAAAAGAAAGAAAGAATAATAAAAATCAGATTTTCTTGTTTCTCTTTACAACTGAAGACAGTTACATATAGAGTATTACATTGAAAAAGTTGCATATGAACAATTCCATTCCAACGTATGTGGAAAGTCAACTCACCATCTCTAGTGAGAGGTTACTATATCCAACTTCATCCACCAAACCAAACAAGAGCTTGAACCATCAAGAGCCACCCTATACAATCAATTAAACAAAATCCTATATCATCTTATACAATCAATCAAACAGACTGAGTGTACCATTTCATACAAGAAAATTCTATTCTACTTATATCATTCTATTTCATTCAACCTTATTCCACTAACCAAACACGCCTTTAATTACAACGGATTCACGAGGATCCGAGATTGGATTCCAAAATATCCAAACAGCCTTCGAATTGGAACCGTGATTTCAATTCCAAAATTCCAGCCCCATTGCGCGGAGTTCCAAACGGGTGTTATTGGGATCGGGATTATCTAGAATATAGAATATGTCAAGGGCGTTTTTTTGATAAATCCATAAGGACCATAACACGACTCGCAAAACCCAAACCCTAGACCTCCTGATCCAAGCCAACCCCGGCGGCGGCGATGGCGGCGGCGGCGATGAACGCGGACGTGGAGGTGGTAGATTTCGACTCCGACGACGACGACCTCATGGACGAGGACGCCGGCACCGAGCCCTCGCTGGCCCCCGCTCCCCGCCTCCGATCCACCATCGCAGGCGGCGGCGGCGGCGACGACGGCCCCCGTAAGACCAAGGGCCGTGGCTTCCGCGAGGACCCTAACTCCTCCGCCCCCCGCGACACGCGCTTAGCGGGCGCAGGCCGCGCTGATTTCGACTCCCTCGCCTCCGATGGCGGCCCTGGCCCCGTCCGCTGTACGTCTCCCTCTTTCTCTGTTTGCAGCTAAGAAATTTCTGTGGTGGTGTAGTTAGGTAGGGTAATGTGATCTGAACGCTTGGTAACTAGTATGTTTTCTTCCTCGATGTATTGATTTTGCTGTTTGATGAGCGGATTTGAATGTTAAAGGGTGATAAAGGTGCCATTTTGATGTGCTATTTCGAATGCCGAGCTGCTGCTGCTTACTGTAAGGAGATCCTTGGGCTCCTTAATGTGAATGATTGCTTTTTGGTGAGCAATGTGGATGTGCAGGTGGAATTTTTGGGCGATTTGGTCGCCAAGATGGGTTTTCTGGGTTGGGAATTGCTGCTTGCCCCCTATTTTTGTTAATGATTTTAGTGGAGATCTCTGAACTGTTGTTAGCCTTATCTGAGGTGTTAAAAGTTTAAAAACTTCGGAACGGGATCTCTTATCAATGTAGTGTAAATGTGAAGCTTTTGGGATCGTTGCTATGGTTATGATCTCAGATTGGCGTAGGGCTTGTCTTCTGCTTGTAACTTTGTGCTAATTTTAGCTCGAACTGCGGATTAGCTTGTGTGCTGATCTGCTATCACATTACTGAGACAAACTATTAGTTTTTGGCTGGAAAATGATTTTTGATATTGTGTGCTGACCGCTGAGATTGTGCTTCCAATTGAAACTTTGGCTGCCTTACATTTTACAATGTGAGCGGGCACTGGGTCATGAATTACAGTATACCTTCTGTAGTGTTATGCTCTACTTTGTGTCTTTGTCTTGATGTCTTGTATGTAGTAGCTTTTGGCATTTGTGTGGAGCACAAGAGGTTGGAATGATTCTTGTTCTCACAAGTTGGGGTCATTGGACTGTTCCATTCATCCTTTTTTGATCAACCTGTTAGGGATGGCTGAGATGCTAAGAGATTCCATCCCTTCTTGGGTATAGATTCAAAAACTATAAACTTGTTGTAGCCAAGGGAGACATAGAATGTCAATTTTAGTACTCCAATAAGTCGGCTATTTTGTTTCAGACTTTCACTTCGTATTCTGAACTGGTATCTCTAGCCTTGTGTTTTGTTATTTCCCTTGATTTTCCTACATTTGTAAAACCTTTTAGTTTGTTATTTTTAACTTCAGTGAAGGTTTATTTTCTGGTTGAATTACGAATGTTGCATATGCCATACACCTGCTCTGGTTATTTTCAACTCATATTAAAGCTCTTTCTTATATAATAACGTCAAATTAATGAATACTATGTGTAAAAAAAGCAATTGCAGAAGTGCACACTTTGCCTTCTCGCACTATTTGTTTCCTTGCAGAAGTTTCCATTGCATGAGGATTACTGATGTCATTATTTGATTTCGTGTATGCGTTGGTCTTTACAGCCATTGAAGGGTGGATTGTACTGGTCACTGGAGTTCACGAAGAAGCTCAGGAAGATGACCTTCACAATATTTTCCGGGAGTACGGGCAGGTCAAGAACTTGCATTTGAATTTGGATCGTCGGACTGGATTTGTCAAGGTATGTTTTATTACTGTGTAGTGTTCTCAAGCCTTTAGTCCCTTGCTTTTTGCAGCCACATAATATAGCTTTTATTTATTTTTCTAGTAACTTTTCTTATGAAATGTCTCACAGCATTCCTTAATTATGAATAACACAGTCCACATAAGCAGGTTTAATATTTGTGAAAAGGATCCTTTTTATTCGATCTTGCAAATGACTACCTTCAAAATTTGCCGTCTATAGTTTAAAATAGTGGGATTTGTTTTGTTGCACCTTTTCTTAACCACTTCTTAATCTCTGCTTGGTTTCATTTCTCCTTTGTAGGGATATGCTCTGATTGAATATGAGAACTTTGAGGAAGCCCAGGCTGCAATAAAAGCATTGGATGGAACTGAGCTTCTTACACAATTAATAAATGTTGATTGGGCATTTAGTATTGGCCCTGTCAAACGCAGAAATAGTCGGAAGAGGTATGTTTTATGTGAGCTTGTATATTCCTTCCTTTTTTTTGGTTATGGCAGATTGAAATTGCAGGGTCCGTTGGCACTCAGGCAGTAAGGGTAGCAAACAGGCCAGTTTGGCTAGAGTGAAGTAGCATCTATTTTGGATTAATTACACCACAATTAGATAATTGCGAGTTGCATAAGATTGAGTAGAAACATGTACGCCAGTGCATAACTGAAAGCATGCTTTTGGAAAATAAAAAATCTAAATTGTGTGGGCTGAACCTAGCCGGCACTTCGCCAGTTACTGGATGAATCTATGGACTTCTGGCTCCTGGTTGAGGTTAATGGTTACTATGGTCCCGAGGATATTTATACTGGCCATCCAACAGAAAACCATTGCACAGCCGGTTTTGCTGGTTTTTGAAACACTGGAATGTGAAGTGGTTCACCTCTTTCAAAAGACAAACTTTGACATATCTTAGGAGTGCCTGATTATGTTATGTGCACACTGGTTAACTATAATATCATTTCCAGCTGTAAGAGAAGAGAGAAGGTTAGTTAAAAGTCCATCTCGCCCTTCTGGTCGGACCCGTTGCTACTAGTTCGACGCAATTGGGGGAATGGGGATTTCAGATAGAGTTTTGGGGTATAAGGTGGCGCGACGTGATCAGAATGGGTTGGATGGCTAAGGTCCAGGGGCACTAGATGCCATTTCCAAAATTTTCTCTCTTCATTATAGCTGGAAATGATATTATATTGGCCGGAGTGTGTATCAGCAAAGAGCCACAAAAGTTTTAGTGTCTTTCAGTAAAAGCACAAAAAACCAGTATTCTACATCAAATGCCACTAAATACAGTAAAGAGCCACAAAAGTTTTAGTGTCTTTCAGTAAAAGCACAAAAAACCAGTATTCTACATCAAATGCCACAAAATGAGTGTCATCTAGCCAACTTTGCATTTTTTACTAAGACTAGTGTGGTTCTCTAAGAGTGCGTTTGGTTGGGTTAACCAGGGTGAATGGGATGGGATGGTACAGGATGGATGAGATGATCCTGGATGAGATGATACAAGTATGATGTTTGGCTGGTGGGATAGGATAATACAGGATTTTGTTTGGTTACTTGGATAGGATGGTCCTGAATGGTTCAAGATGGTGTTTAGTTTGAAATTTCAAGAAAATTACATAAATATTTAATAAAATATTTTTAAATTTAATTGAAGTTTATTTTATTCATTTAAAATAGTTGGATTCTATACAAAACAAAAAACAACACCGAGAAAAACATAAAAAATCAAAATGCTAAAAAATGCATGAATTTTCTACAGTAGCTAGATGATGATTTTAGATGAATTTAGGTGAAAGAATTATTCCATTTGGAGTTAGCAAATGAAAGTTGTAGTTAGTAAAATGACGAACCGCGTGGTTCGACCTTTTTTGTCGAATGGAATGGTACAAAATAAAAGTGGAATATTCCCGCACATGGAACCATCCCATCCCGTACCGTTTGGTTCCATTCATCCAACCAAACGCGGGGATGACCTCATATCCTGAACGTAACCATCCCGTTCAGCCTCATACCACGAACCAAACACACCCTAAGTGAAGACCTAGTACTTTTAGAAAAAAAATGAATTATTGGGGATTTCACTTAAATTTCTGGCAGTGTTGAATTATTGGGGATTTTAGTTAAGTTTGTGAGAGAGTTGAATTATTGGGAATTTCAATTAAATTTATGGTTTAAGTGTTTTCAGCTACTGTGATATGATAATATGAATTCCAGTGATACAATGACTTATTTCTTCCTAATTTTTTAGTTTTACCTTAAAGGGCTTCACTGTTGATAGGCTTTCTCCATTGATTGTTTTTTTAAAAGTCTGGAGTCTGAACCATTGATCAAACTCAGTCACAGTGGAACATATTCTATACACAAAATTCCCACATCTAAATTAAATACTAATTTGATTTGGTGCTTTGTGTTCATCTCAGATCACCGAGAGGTCATCGCTCAAGGAGCCCACCCAGGAGAAGATACTGAGTGTTTCCCCACTATGCCATGATGGTGCTTAGGATCAACCAAGTTCAAGGATTGTGGGATTTCAGCTGTTTGCTTGTCCTCTTACCTTAGTTTGATGATTGCTATTAGCTTGGCAGCAGTTTCGGATTCATTACCGTAGTAGTTGTATGGCATCTTCAACTCCCTCCTTTAGTGGATGGAGTTATGTTTACTGTTAAAGTTTGGCCTGCCAGTTCCAGACAATTGTAACTGCTGATCTTGTATCTTCGATGAGGGATGCGTTGGTGTTGGATGTTTATTATGTCACAATGTGACAGCTTGTGTTCCGTATTTCCCCTTAATGAATCAAGTTATTGAACAATCTAATGAACTCGAATATGGGTTAATGTGTATCATTGGTATAAAATTTTTCTGTGCAGTCGAGTGACTTGACATGTTACGTACCAAGTGGTACGTGCGAAATTTGTGGTGAACAAGACGCTGTAGCATCTGGTGTTCCTTTCTGTTTATGTCACATGGGTTAGCATTGGCATCTAGACTTGAAGGCCCAAGTTGTGTAGTTAGCATATGTTCATATTTGATCTGTTGATTACATCCTTATATAGGTAATCTGGAAATTTTAAAAGCAAAGTTGAGCGCCCGCCGCCCCCAATCGTCCAGGTGCGCTCAGTTTGTGCTGCAACTTGCAACCTATCTGATTTCAGAAGACTCAGAAGTTCAGAAGTACATGATACATCACAAGACGCAATAATGACCACAAGACCAGGATCTCAGAACCGCTGACTCACTGTATTACATTCTGCTTAGTTTAATTCCTAATTGCTGCACACTGCAACTTCCTGTGAGGGCATCAATGAATCACCCCCTAACACTATCAGCAGAAATGCTGCAAGGAAAATTGCAATCCGCCAATGTGGCGAATTTTGCTAAGATTGTCAAACATTCCCTCAACATTATCTACAACTACAAACAATTCTCTAAACTGTTGTATGGTATCCATCAGCATTCTGTAATGGCTGAGATCTGATGGGGTCAGCCGGTTAGGCACTGGGTGACGTATCTTCAACATCAGTTTATTTCTGCTTTCCTAACGCACCCTTCTTCACAAACTTCTGAGAAGACGTTACCCTGGTAGAGCGGACTGCCCTGCAGATCGTAAGGGATATCGGGGGACTCTGATTCTGTTTGAGAGTCCATCCAGTTCTGCCCTGCCGTCCTTGACAGTACCAGGAGACTGCACCGAAACAAGATCTGTCGGAGATGAATGTCGCTTCCTGGAACTGTGGGTACCTTGTTGATTACCGACTGTAGCCACTTGTGCGCCATTACTAGGGTCTGATGATTTGGATGTTGAGCTGGGCCTAAATTTTTCCATGGACGTGACAATGACGTCTGTCTGATTGTTTAGCTTAGATATGCTGTTTGTGTCTGATGAAGGTTTTAGGTTTGAGTAACCCTGAGCTTCCTGGGATATATTAACTGCTCTTTTCAAGGATTTCTTCATTTCCTCTTTATCGTCATCAGATGTTGTCTCTTCATCTGTGCTGCTCTTTTCTGTATCTGCAATTCGGAATTTCAGGGAGTAAATAAGCATCAAGACATAATAGTGAAGATGGTACCTCTGCTACAATCACATAATACAAATAATTTGCAGGGACTAACTCTTACATCCCTGTAAAGTCCTTTATTTCTTCACAGTTTGGTATAAGCAAAGCTACAAGGAAAAATATTATACTTACTTGAATTGAATATCCCAGCTTTGCTAAGGCAACAAAGCAACTAGAACTAGGAGTTCCATTATCACCGATTATTGGCAAACGACGTAGTTGATTTTTATTTTGTTAATCAAAATATTAGGACAGCCCGCTTAAAGAGGAGAAAAAGGTCATACAACATGTTCACCTATTGCCTTTAACTTTCAAGTTTCAACACCAAGATCAACTATCTAAGAAGCACAGTAACTCCTTTTCTTTTTCTTCTAGAATCTGTAACTCAGCTTGCTTGAAAAGTTATCTTGTGTTTCCTTAAAGTTTCAAGGACATAAACAACCTAATCAAGTAGTCATGATACAGTTCTTCCCTGTTTTCTTAGAGAAAATTTAATGTTATAGTTTTACTTATCATTTTTTTACTTTCCGTTTATGTTCTTGGCTCTCTAGAATTATGCAAAGGATTGCAAACTATGTCAACATGAGGTTTAAGATGAGCACAGTTTTCTAATGTGCATGGTAGCCATACAATATCCACAAAAGATCAGCAGTACCAGATTTATGACGAATCAGACGAGCAGCATACCAGCATTTTCCATTTGCCTGACACCATAAAATAAATACACTATTACATGGATATAAATATAGACAACAAATTTGGTTGAAAACTGTGTACAGTTAAGAATCCATTCAACTCAATAGACTCACCCAAGACCAGTCAAGAATCACCTAAAAAAAATTCACCTCAACTCAGTATACTTTGGCCCTAAACTACAAAAATATATTAACAAAATGAATTCAGAACTCAGCCATTAAGCAGTTACCTGTGAAAGAGGTACAGTCCAACCCTTTTCCAGGAACCAATCAAGAGCAGGCCTCAGGTCCTTACAATTAGCATCATAACACCCACCTTCACCTATCGGAGGTTCCAGCAGCTCTACCTGTAGACAAAGGTCAAGCAAAGATGTGAATACAGTGTCTCATGTACTGTTGATTATAATCTTGGCCAGAAAACCAATATAAGCATGAAAACATGATGATCAAATAATAAATTCATAATTGGTTACTCCAGTATTACTAGAACAAACAAACATCTGCCCAAAATGTGGATTTCAGAACGTAAAGTTAACAATTATTTACTCTAGCCTGTTCACTTCATATTTTAACTGTTGCCCAAAGCTTGGAGGTTCAGGAAGTTGATGAATTTTGCCTTGCTTATATGACGCAATCTAATCATTGTGTGCCATTAGATGTTTCAAGGCTGTCCCACCTTCTTCATCAAGAAAGTTAACTGCGCATTACCAGCCCACAACACCATTGGACCACAGAGGCATAGATATAACAAGCAAATCAACTTATGAACGCATCCACTGAGCAACTCCACATAAATTAATGGTCTAAGATAGCAAAATGATACATTGTCAGTCTATTTGCAGGCTAATGCATGCACACAACATAAGGGAATGCGGAACCTTGCTAAGGACAAAAAAAAAGAGCAGCTCTTTGAAGAATGGCCCTTTTTTTAATTACAGAAATTGGCACTCCCGGAGTTTATTGGGATTTTGGGAGTATAGATTAAATCTAACCGTTGACATTCAAGAGGTAATACTACAAAATCATGATTGTTTTCAACCTTCCGAATTCAAAAGTGACTATGGATTATTTGACTTTTCTGACATTCATTGTCTAATAAGTAATAATAGACACTAACTAGTTGGACTAGAAGGTAAATTATATTTTTTACACAGTACATATGAACAACAAGCAAATTCATGAGGGGCAACAGCTAATTTTTACTAACATGGCAAGTTATTAAACGTTTACCTCAACCTCATCTTCACTGAGTAACCTAGTAATTTTCCCAGTCCAGTAACAATCTTCACACAACCAATCAATCAGATCACCTACTTTCCAGGCATCACAAACACGTGCTATCGCATCACTGTTTGGGAAGTGCTCAGGAACTTGATCCCCCCGATACCACTGAGGAAAGGGAGGACGTAACATGATTTGCCTACCCGCACTTGATTTCTGTTTGCGGCATGCTGGATCCTTTTGAAAGACTCTAGTCCATTTTTTCTCTGCAAAGGAAGGGTATGGGGAGCAACAACATGAGGTATATAGAAAACCAATGTCTTCGTAGTCATGATGGGATTCCGATGTTCCAAGATTTTCTGGTGTCTTGTCATTTGTCAACATTACAAGGGTAAAATGAATCTCGAAAAATTGTTAAGCCTCTCGCAAGACTTTGTCCAATATCTGTACAAGTTTAGGAATGCCTACTGGTACTGCCCTCTCTCCCAGACAAGACAAGCATTTGTGCAAGAAACCTTGATACAAGTCTTTGCAACTCAAGACAGTATGCAGCACATAAGAGTTTTATCACTGTAGAAGGAAGAAAAGGAAAAAGAGGATAATAAGCCATGCTAGTACTGGTCCATGTAGCATGCCAGGGCTCTTACCCCGCAACCCCCCAAAAAAAAAAAAAAAGAGTAACAATCACCACCCAAATAAAAAAACAAAAGAAATGCAGATCAAATGTATGTTGGTACTACTGGAGAGTGGAGATCATAAACGAACCAATCTATAAACCATTACCAGTGGCTACGAAGAATATGTGTTCCACAATTGACTTTGCAACTTTCCTGTTCACAACCAACCTTATCAATTGTGATGTGTACTGTTAGAATAGCATCTTGTATTCTCAAGGGGCCAATGGGCCAGTATTCAAGGGGCCAATGAGCCAGTATATATAGACAAGTACAGGAGGTAAATATGCAAGAAACCCCTTATAACAACTGGGAATAACACAACTATACATATATCTCTAACACCCCCTCAAACTCATGGTGAATCAACAACACTGAGTTTGGAGAGGTAGAAGCCGTGTTGTGCTCGAGTCTGGGCCTTCGTGAAGAAATCTGCTATCTGAAGCTCGGAAGGCACATACTGAAGAGCAATCACCTGATCATGCACACAAGACCTCATGAAGCATCAACACCAATATGTTGGTGAGCTCATGCTTCACGTGGTCACTGCACATCTTGATAGCACTCAGATTGTGTCGACAAGAGAAGAGTTGGTGTAGTGACAGAAACACCAAAATCCTCAAGTAACCACCGTAGCCAGGTAATCTCTGCTGTCAAGAGAGCCATAGCTCGTAACTCAGCCTCTGCACTCGAACGGGGTACTGCAGTCTGTTTATTCGTCTTCCAGGTAATGAGAGAATCACCAAAAAAAGAAAAGAAAGCAGAGATAGACCGGCGATCAAATGGATCGTTGGCCCAAGTAGCATCCGAATAAGCCTGAAACTGTAACGAGCTGGAGTGTGAAAAGAAGAGACGGCGAGAGATAGTCCCACGAAGGTATCGCAGAACTCGAAGAAGGTGGCTGTAGTGGACCTGAGTGGGAGCAAAGACAAACTGACTCAGAATGTGGACTGGATAAGTGATATCCGGACGAGTAACAACAAGGTAGACAAGACTCCCAACAAGATGACGATAGCGAGTCGGATCAGAAAGAGGCTCACCATCAGAGAGCCGGAGATGAACGTTGAGCTCCATAGGAGTCTCAACAGTACGCTGGTTAAGGAGAGAAGCGCGATCAAGAATATCTTGAATATACTTCTCTTGAGACATAAAGAAACCATCTGGAGTGGAAGTAACTTCAATCCCAAGGAAGTAGCGAAGAGGACCGAGATCCGACATAAGGAACTGCTCACTCAGACGGGCCTTGACAAAGGCAATGTACTCAGAATCATCTCCGGTGATGATCATATCATCAACATATAGAAGAAGAAGAGTCCGACCACGAGACGAAGTGTGGACAAAAAGAGCAGGATCATGATCACTAGCTGAGAAGCCAGCAGCAGTGACCACAGAGGAGAAGCTCTCAAACCAAGCACGAGGGGCTTGTTTAAGGCCATAGAGAGAGCGACGAAGTCGACAGACCATGCCCTCAGGAACAGAATACCCAGGTGGCGGATGCATGTAAACCTCACGCAACACGCCATTAAGAAAGACATTCTTGACATCAAGCTGAGAAACAGACCAACGGCGAACAGACGCCACCGAAAGAAGAGTGCAGACAGTGGTCATGTGGGCCACAGGAGCAAAAGTCTCATCGTAGTCATGACCATGCTCCTGCTGGAAGCCACGAGCAACAAGACGCGCCTTATAGCGCTCAAGAGAGCCATCAAAGCGAGTCTTAATCTTATAGACCCACTTACACGTGATGGGACGAGAGTGAGATGAAAAAGGAACAAGATCCCAAGTACCAGTACGCTCGAGAGCAAGAATCTCTCGGCTATGGCATGTCGCCACTCGGGGTGAGTAACAAAGATCCGGTGAGGAGACAAAGCTCATGGGTAGTCGCAACAAAGAAACCAAACAGGCAGGAGGCCGAATCGATCGACGATCACGGAGACCGTAGCGAGGAGATGATGACCCATCAGGGGAAGATGGAGCATCAGGAGAAGATGAAACATCAGGGGAAGATGGCACATCTGGAAGAGCCTCAATACGAGGTCGACGAGTGTAAAAGAGAGTGGGAGGAGTCTGAGGAGCCGCAGGGGACGAAGCAGGGGGCGACAACAGCGGAGAGGCCTCAGGAGGTATATGTGGAGACTCAGTGGGACGGATGGACGAGGGCAAGACAGAGATAGATGTATCTGGAAAAGTCAAAAAAGACAGGGACTCCACAGAGGAAACCGAAGGAGAGGCAGGATGTGGGTAGAAGGGACGAGACTCGTCAAAAGTCAAATCCCGAGAAATCCGCATCTGTCGACCGACCAACAGGTCCCAAAGACCGATAGCCCTTGTGCTCGCATCAGATCCCGAAAAACACACTCAACAGACTAAGCAGTCAGTTTGGTGCGTTCTCGAGGTGCAAGGAGAACGTAGCAAACGCAGCCAAACAGACGAAGGGCAGAGTAGTCTGGAGAAAAATCACAGAGACGCTCAATCGGGATCTCACCCTGAAGAGCAAAAGAGGGCTGAATGTTGACGAGATAGATGGCAGTGGAAACGGCTTCGGCCCAAAAGTGAGGTGGAATAGAGGCGGCAATCATCAGTGTACGAGCCGTCTCAAGGAGGTGACGATGCTTGCGCTCAGCGACACCATTCTGAGCATGAGCACCAGGACAAGAGAATCGGCGAGAGCGCCGCCAAAGAAGAAAACTGCGCAGGTGACGAGAGAGGTACTCGCCAGCAGAGTCAGCACGAAAGACACGAATAGGAGTGGAAAACTGTGTGCGAACCATAGTAGCAAATTGTTTATAGATAGACAAGGCCTCACTACGAGAAGACATAAAATATATCCAAGTGTGGTGAGAGAAATCATCTATAAAAATGATATAATATCGATGGCCCCCTTTCGAAAGGAAGGAGCCGGACCCCAAACATCTGAATGAATAAGATCAAAGGGTCGCAGAGACACAGACTCACTATGAGAATAGGGAAGCTGAATCTGTTTCCCCAACTTACAGCCCTGACAATCTAAAGACACGTCTCCTGAGACTGACTCCAGAAGACCACGACGGACTAAAGATAACAAACGAGATCCGCACAGATGACCAAGACGGTGATGCCACTGTTGGAAAGAGTTGGTAGACGGAGTGGCAGAAGCGGAAAAACTGGCAGCGACGGTGGCAGCGGAAGAAAGGTGAAGCCAGTCAAGCTCCCAGAGACGCTGTGAGTCAAGGCGCCGAGGACCAGAACCAACCAGAGCCCCTGTGTGGCGGTCCTGAACACAACAAGAGTGAGAGTCAAGAATGACCCGACAACCAAGGTCAGTAATCTGTCCAGCAGAAAGAAGCTGCATAGTTAGGCGAGGAACATGAGCAACAGAAGGAACATGAAAGGATGAGTTGCTAAGATGTCCTCGACCAGAGACAGAAAGAGAGGTACCATCAGCAGTAAGAACACTGATAGGAGAATCAAGAGGTGTAATGAAAGACAAAGTAGAAGAATCAGAAGTCATGTGAAAGGATGCTCCTGAATCAAGAATCCATGGGGAGCTACCTGACTGTGTAGGAGGTGGTTTCTCATTGCCCGAAGAGTCAGTAGCAAAACATGCAGAACCTATTGAATGAGAACCTGAAGTGGCAAGCAGGCGTCGAAGTTTGGCTATCTCCTGCTTAGTGAGAGAAACTGCTGAAGGAGTCGATGCAGAAGCACCGGTGCCAGTGCTAGGAGAAGAACGACGTGAAAGATGCCGCTGCTTCTTATAGCACTGGGACTCAATGTGGCCGACCTTGTCGCAGTAGAAGCAGCGAGGACGGCCACCGCCAGATGGAGGCGCCACCACCACCGTGGCACCATTGGAGGAGGCGATGTCTTCAAGCGTGAAGCAGTCGGTGTAGCAGGTGGACGAGTGGCGAGCTCGGAGGGGAGTGGCATCAGACCAGCACCACTCAGGCGGGTCTCCTTTGCACGTATCTCTGTAAGAGCCTCCAGAAGAGTGACACGAGGGTGGCGTGCAAGAAGCTGAGCACGCCTTTGCTCGAACTCAGGACGAAGGCGAGTAAGGAACTTGTAGACACGCTGAAACTCCAAATTAGCACGCATACCAGCAAAGACGAGCAGAGCGGCGACCAAGAAGGCGAAGAGAGTCTAGCTGACGCCAGACAGCAGAACTCTGAGCTTAGAAGGCGTCAACAGTAGCATCACCCTGCTGAAGAGAGTGCTCCTGGCGGACCACGGACAGGTAGAGGGCATCACCAGAGGGCTCGTAGCGCTGACGAAAGTGAGTCCACATCTGGAAAGCCGTAGGGAGTCCCACAACCATAGAAGAGAACTGAGGCTGGACACTGGCGATGAAGACAGCAGCAGCCCGAGCGTCGTCGTCGTACCAATGAGTATAGACGGTCAATCGATCCGTGTAGGAATCCAGAGCCTCTTGATAGGCAGAGGCAGCCTTATCATCAGTAAGGCCAGCAGCCTCAACAGCAGTCTTGTCGGCTGTCGGAGGCAGCGCAACAGGCGTAGGCTCCGTCGGAGGAGTAGGGCAAGGCGGACAGGTGACATCGCCAGAGAGGATGCCCCAGAGACGAAGACATCGCATGTGGATGAGCATGTGAGACACGAAGTCGGTGTAATTAACACCATCGAAGATCACCGGCAATGAGGAGGTAAGCAAGTGCCCATTGGTAGGCTACCGACGGCGCGGCGACCAAGGCAATGAAGTCTAACAGGCAGCGCTGGACGGCGCGGCGGTTAGAACGACGTTTTTTTTCCAGCCCAACCGTCTGCTTAAAAGGGCCGTTCGGCCCAAACCCTTCGGCCTTCAGCCCAATCGTCGGCTTAAGAGGGCCGTCCGGCCGAAGCGCCGAAGAAATCGCATGCTCCTCTCGGTAGAGGAAACCGACCGAAGAAATCGCGGCGGTTGGCGGCAGCTCCGGATCTTCCTCCCCCGACGGCGGCGGATCTCTCGGCTGCTCCTCTGGCGGCGGTTGCTCCCCGAAGAAGTCGGCGGCGGCTGCTCCCCCGAAGAAAGCGGCTGCTCCGGATCTCCCTCCCCCGTCGGCGGTGGATCTCTCGGCTGCTCCTCTGGATCCGGTGCCAGATCTGCGTAGCCTAAAGCTTGGCGGCGGTCGACGGCAGGATCACCCGAGCGGCGACCTGGAGGCCTCGGCGAGCGGTCGACAATGCGTCAGCGAGCGTCGGCAAGCAGCGACAAGGGGTCTGCGATGAGTCGACTGCACCTTGGCGACGGCAAGAACAACAGATGACGGGAGGCCTCGCGGTGTCGGCGGATCGGCGACAGGGGGCCTCGGCAGAGCGACCGCTAACGAGTCTGGAGAGGCAGACTGGAGGAAGCGGCGACTGGAGGCATCGACGACGGCCGGGGAGAGGAAAGCCAGCGGCAGCGGCTTGGACTCGGAGGGAGGCCGGCTTAAGCAGCAAGCCAACGACGGCGGCGGCTAGGTCAGATGAGGAGAGGACGAGTTGCGCGTCTGGGAGAGGTAACCCTAATGGGCTCTGATACCATGTTAGAATAGCAACTTGTATTCTCAGAGGGCCAATGAGCCAGTATATATAGACAAGTACAGGAGGTAAATATGCAAGAAACCCCTTATAACAACGGGGAATAACACAACTATACATATATCTCTAACATGTACAACACAAAACATTTTTTGGGGAGATATGAATAGACAAGACCACATGGTTTTCAAGCACTGCATGATTCATCCCATTAAAAGTAAAACGGCATTGGCTAGACATCATCCATGGTCCATTAACTGTTGGATGCAGTATTGTATGATTTGCAAAACACTTATGCTGCTCTTTTATATTGTATGATTTGCTGCTCGGCTGGAGGCACCATGTAGAAAAAGCTAATCATCCAAGCTTAACATGTGGGCATATTTCTAGATTGATCAAAGTCCAAACCATAGATAACAGATTCGCTATAAAACCCTGTGAATCACCAACCGGATTCGTCGAATCCGAACCGGTTTTGGGTACAGGGTTCGTGTTTGCAGTAGAAATTGAAAGAAAAAGTAGCGAACTACCAACTCGAATCCCGTACCGCGACTCGAACGAACCGCGTTTCGTAACTATGGTCCAAACTAAAGAGTATTATGCCAGACCTACATGTTATTTTTATGTTTTGGCTATTCCCACCGGTATATGGACAATATGTATAATTATCATGTGCACTTCAAAAACTGGGTGCATGACATAAAATTTACCAGCTGCTACAGGGCATCAATTGTGTATACTCGTTGGTACACAAAAATTTGAAAGTACAGGGATAATAAATTCCATAGTTGGAAGCAAATGCTGTCTGCAGAAATGATTTTAAAAAATCTAGGTGCTTGCAGTGCAATATCCTCAAAGCAGAGAGTTCAGGAATGAGTTGCCAACATGATTTAGTGCATGTGGTTCCATTGCAATTTCTCTTCAAATCATTAGAGCTAGATCAATATGCAAAGACAAAAGCACTTGCATAACAAAAGAGAGCTAGCGTAAAGATTTGCTTACCTTCACCTGGATAGTCAATATACTCCAAATAACACTCAAGGTGCCCCGATTTTGTGACACGCATACCATTTACCTGAAAAAGAAACAATGCGACGTGCATTATAATTTTTAAAAAGCCCCATACCCTACTCTTGAACATGGATAACAATAAAAGTGTGTTTTATTTGTGATCCATGAGATGTATGGTCAAACAATGAGAGATTATGCCATTTACAAAAAGTAGTAACTTGAGATATTGGGAAGAAACAGTTTCCTCGTCTATATTTATAATGCGTATTCGAGTGCACAAGATTCAATCAAAGTTGTCTAGAATATACACTTGTGCAAAGTGAACAACCATATAATTAATTTGATTCCTAATTACTAAATTCAAACCAAACATAATTATGCTAACTGATACAAATACTAAAATAAATTAGCTGCCCCACCTTGCAGCGAAACCATGCCCCCTTGTAACCTTGCATGAAGGATCTTGCCTCTGCGAAATCCCCAGTTTTAAATGGAAGAATCAGATCCATGTCCAGCCACCAATCTAGAGGCATTACCAACACAAGCAAGGAGTGTGGTTAGCACAACGTGGAATGTATTGCACCAGAAATGGTGAAATAGAGCAGAAGAATAGCAGAACTTCAGTAGAATAAGCACAAGGTCACATGCCCTGTTTCTTTTGGGTTCTTGTTACTACAGGTATAATTTATTGTTCCAGTTCTTCTTGGCTCGACGAAAGAACCAAGATTTCTTTTATTACAATATTTGCCAAAAGCAACATTTTTAATTACAATAATTAGAAACTTCTATGACTTAGCCTTTTAATCAAATCATACTTTATTAAAGAGAAAAGTTGTGCAATATTTATAACGGTGCAGACTACATCCACCTAATTAGCAACGCTGGGGCACATCTAGCCAGGAAAATCCAAAATCTAGGGTTATATCAGCCCGACGAGTTTTCATCCTATCCACAAAGGTTTTTAAAATAGAAATAACTTGAGTAAGTTCTCATGCCTGCCCTTGACTGTGGGCACGGCTGTTCGAACAGTTTATACTCTGCAGAGACTGTATATTTTACCCATAAGAGATAATCATCTTGTTGTGCTCCACACGTTTCCGTAGACATGTGAGTCAAAGAGATCATTACAAGGCCTTTACAATGCACCCCCAGTGTAAGTTACACCCGCTAAGGTATCATCTGAGGGTGGCTACTCAACCACACCTGGTCCACTTACGCCATACGGCGGCTTACGCCAGCGACACGACGTGTCTACCACGGCTTACACCAGCGATACGACTCGTGGGTCACTCGAATGGTGCAATTTGCATTGGTGGATACAAATTATTTAGCCTGATTGACATCATTATAGATTTATGGTTGCACTGTTTTACATTGGGAGATCATCACAGGATTAAGTCCTTAAAGTTATCTGGGCGGTGCATACCACATATCAACATTTCTCGTGCTACATCAGCATCCAGTATCAAACCATCCGTCCAGATGTGGTAGCAACAAGTTGTTAGGGTTTTGAGAAGCATAAAACTAGTCCATTTCAAATATATCAGTCATTTACCTCCAATGACTGCCCAAAACAAGTTTTATGATTAAAAGATGATGATTTAAGCAATTAATACCTTGTTACTTAAGCAATACTAGCATGTCGCTTAAGTATGACCTGTAGCTAGTAAAGTTACCACTTAAATATCTAGGATGACGAGGATTATATGATTCAAATGTCAAAGGATGGTATAATAATACTAAAGTATCAAATCGGCGTGTAACTACCTTAAAGTTTGACATACATTTGCATAATGAATTAAGCATGCATTTTGATAGTTTAAATAAATATAGATTTGCACAAATATAGGTTCAATATGATCAAATGTTGACTCGTTTGGCTCAAAGGCAGGTTGGTGTTGGAAGTCTTGCGCTTGCTCGAAGTCTACTCGGACGATCGCATTGGAAAAGGAACAAACGGACAAGCAAAACAAATAAATACAAATGAAATCCAAATTGACCACAATCACTGCTATCCAGAAAAAGAAAAGAGAGAGTTCTCTCTGACAGATGGGGTCCACTGGCAATATTTCTTTTTCTTTTAGTTTCTAAAAAAGATATTTACTGACATGTGCGGCCTAGCTGATCAGGTCCATATGCACAAGGCATCCGTCCATGGTGGCGCACTATATACTTAATGCGGTGGGATCCGCGTGTCAAAGACTCATCAGAGAAACAACAAGAGTTAATGAGCTTCATTAATTAAAGCACTTAACATTAAACCGGCTTTAAACGCTGATTTGCCCTAACGACAGAGATCTCGCATTTAATGACCGGGCTACAGGAGCTATCCGGTTCAAACAAAACAGAGAGCTCCCGGGGCTTGCCTTGCCGCGCTCGTCGCCGACGAGGGGATCAGCGGCGGTGGCTTGGGATACCCAAAATGGGTTCCCCTCGAGCTCGCGCACCTGATGGTGCCGACGGCGATGGCCGGAATAGCCTACGGCAGCGGCGCTACTGCTATGGCAGCTAAGGCGACCCGTTGTTGCTCCAAGCAAGAAAACGAGTGCACGAGCTTCTAAGAGGCACGGGGATCTCACCGGAACCGAGAGGGAGGACGGACGCGGTCGGAGAATGGCTGGCGACGAGGTCCCGAGGCGGCGGCGGGGAGCTCCACGCGGCGGCGACGACCTGAGCAAAAAGAGGGGCAGAGAAGGGTCGGAGAGACACAAGAGGGATAAGAGGGCCGCAGTAGGAAGAGGAATTGGAAAGAATCTCACCGTGCCGGAGTTGGCGACGAAAGGGGCGGTTTCGACTGGAGATGGGGAAGAAACGGAATCTGGCGGTTCCTGTGGACCAAAGGCAAAATTGAGTTGGGGAAAAAGATCCTTGCACTCTGGAACACAACGTGACGCAAGTGGGTAGGGGAGGAGCTCACCGGCGAGGTGAAAACGGCGACGGGGGCGCGCGCTGGCGCGTCCAGAGCGCGTCCAGGGTGGCATGGCCGTCTGGGCCGGGCCAGAGGGAAAAAGGGGCGGGGCAAAACGGGCTGGCTGAGCCCAAGAGAGAAAAGAAACCAGGAATTTGAATTGAGGGCGAAACTTTTGAGTTGCACTTCGCAATCAAACTCCAAATTTTAAACCATCCCAAAAATGGGATGTTACAATAACCGTATCTATACAGCTCTGGCAATGCAGGAATCACCAGTCCTGGGTGTATGATTTATGATTTCTTTAGGCATAAAGCAGGCACCATTTTAACCATCAGACCAGCGCATGTCGATAACCAGAATAATCCAACTTTTACAATGACCAAGATCCGCCTGGTCCGCAAGTAAAAGAAGGGTTTAGGAATCAAGAATCAAGAAACACAAAGTTTTGCTTTTGGCCTTTTCAAGTCTCAAGATTGGAGAGGCTGGAAGAGTGGGGGTGTACTTGGAGAGTTATAAGGGCTGCCGGAAACTCGAGCCGCTCGTCGCCACCCCGCCGACGAGCACCGGCAATCACGACAGCGTCTTCGCCTCTTCTTCTCCGGTGCTGTGCTGTTACTGTGTTGTAGCAGAATCGAGATAGGTGGAAAGTGGAGTGTGTTTGCGCTGTAACTGTAAGCGGGAGTAGGCGTGTAGCTAATTCACGCGTGGTCGTTATATGGCAACCTAGCGAACGGTGGGGCCACTCTAAAAACGGAGTCGTCCATACTCCGCAGCCCGCACCGCGCGTTTGCCTTTTTTTTTTGGTTACCGGATTTTTTTATATATATATATATATATATATATATATATATATATATATATAACGTTTAGACTCGAGCAGATTAGATATATCTCGCGCTTTGAATATACCACTTAAATAAATATATTATACTTCTTTATCATTTTCAAGATACTTAAATATTAATTATAAGATACTCCAATGCGATTTGATTGAAAAATTTTATTGAGTCCTTTATTTTGCTATATACCTTTTTCATACATAAAAGAAGTATATACACAAATTTAGCTATAAAAGGTGGACTTTAATGATTTTTTTCATAGAACTCACTTTGGAGTATCTTATAATCATCATTGGAGTATACTCAAATAGATAAAGAGGTATTATCATACGATTTAAGTGGTATATGAGAGGCGGGAGTACATACTCCTGTGAATACCAAACCATTTTCCTATATATATATATATATATATATATATATATATATATATATATAAGCAGCGTTTGCCTTTTTTTTGGTCTAGGATTTTTTTTTATATATATATATATATATATATATATATATATATATATAGTAAGCTTTTGTCAATTCAATTGGTGACAGAAGGCTATCAGCCGAATGAATTTATCGGCCAAATGAATCAGCGATAAAATTGTTGGCCAAACAATACCATGTCGCCAATTCATTTGTGGCGACAGGGTTCGACAGGTTCCATCGCCAAATAAATTGGCGATAGTTTGACGGGGAAGCCCCTGTTGCTAAAATTGGCGATAGAAACCTATTTTTTGTAATTTTATTAAATAAAATTTTATTTTCATAAATTTATTAAAAAATATTATTTTAAAAAATATTCTTCTCCAATCAAATCAATTCAAATCAATTAAAAAAAAGGAAACCTAATTTGAGGACAAAATTATAGATTCTTATAAGAATTTTTTTATATGCCACTGCAAATACTATGAATCTCTGATCTGTCATTACAGAATGACATCTCCCTCACATATCACTTAAAAGTCGAAACCATACTCTTTTTATGTCACTGTTGACTAGTCAAGCCGTGAAGTGGCTGCACAAATACCATTTAACTCTTGCTGTCGTCTTTCTCTCACTCCTTCTCACTCTCCCTCAGCCTCCTCCAACTCTGAGCGGGACATCGCGGCCAAGGGAGGCAATTGCCACGATGTTGATGTCAACGGCGACAACGATGCGACGTGAGGATCAACAACGAAGACGATGCTGGGACAAGGTGGCAGCACGCTCGCGTGAGCTTGCAATGGCAGGATCGCGAGTCAGGTGAGCTACAGGCCGGTGTAGGAGGTGACATCGCCGATGGTGGTGCGACCACTGAAGTGGTCGACGACTTCCATGGCGTGGTCGCACACGTCGGGGGGGGGGCAGTCAGTCTCCATGGCTAGCGGCCTGGGCATACGAGGGTCGGCGCTTGGATAGCGCCAGTGTGTACCCTCACAACAGGGTGCCACAGCGCGAGGGCCAACTGTGGGCAACACGGAGGTGGTAGGGAGGCAGGGGTGGAGGGTGGGAAGGGGATAGGAGGAATGGGGTGTGTCAAGGGGACCTGCGATGTGGTGGGGATAGGGGCTGGAGGCAGGGTGGAGGAGCTCGCTTCTGGCTAGGGCGACGACGATTGTGTGGGTAGAGATAGGCGGCGGTGTTGGGTGAACTCGAGGAGAGAGAAGCAGGGAGGGAAGAAAAGAAATGGAGGAAGGAGAAGAAAGAAATGAGGGTATTTTGAAAAAAGTTGATGGAAAAAATTAATAAAGGTGACAACAATGGCATAAAATGGTACAATTTCGACTTTAAAGTGGTATGAATGGAGATATCACTTTACAATTGCAAATCAGTGATCTGAAATATTTGCATTGATTTTTTTTATCGATTCTTAAAATATAGTACTACCAGGCCTAGGTACTCTCTCATCCTAACTTATGCGGGTACAAATTTATCGAGTTGGATCAATACATTTTGTTCCCCTTCTCATTTCGTCTTACTAGGGGCACTAGATCTAGGCCCCATTGTCACCGCTAACAAATAATCAAATTCTTGTGATTTTCTTGTGAGAGTTGTAAGTTTTTTTAGTTGAAATTTTGAGTAGAAATTTTGAAACTTTTTAGTAAAAAGTTGTTAATTTCGAGTTAAAAAGGTCAATATTTTAAGTACTCCCTCCTATTAAACTGATGTTATTTAATTTTTATTGTAATATATTTATAAGCCGATAAAATTACAATATAATAAAAATACTTTATAAAACTAATAATATTATAATATTATGAAAATACTTTATGAGATAAATATACACATAATTATCATATATCATATCTAAATAATAAAAAATACATCAATAGCAAAAGTTTTAAAAGTTTGACTGTAAATTGTTGTGCGAGAAGAGTGACCAAAGAAGTCTGAAATTATAGAGATTAATAGCTTCCTCATCTAAACCGATGTTGTTGTTGTAAGGTGAGCCACTTAGGCAAAACATATATGAGAAACGAAATCCGACAAAAAAAAAATACAAGCCGGAGAAAAACAAAAACTAGAATAACTGGATTTAAAAATACACACGAAAAGAAACGGAAAAACTCTAAACTTACTTTTGGAAATCAGCGGTCCTCGCTAACACCAAAGAGAAGAGGAGAGAGGAGCCAGGGACGAGCAGGTGGAGCAGCGGCGGGCGGTGATGCGCCCAGCGGCTAGGGTTCCTCGAGGCATTGGAATCGAGAGACGAAGCGCAGCTCTCTTCGTTCGCACTGTTTATATAACGTCTTTCATTGAAAGACCCATGTGGGATTCCAGGCCCAAAGCTTCGTATCGGCCCGGCTTGGTAATCGATGCCAGAAAATCACACAAGGCCTAGCCCAACTCAGCTTTATTGAATCGGCCCAGCACGGCCTGAACCGAATTGGCCCGATAAAAGATTCAGCTCTTAAACGTTTTTAGCACTGTTTTTAGGAAAAAGCTTAAAAAACGTTATATCGTTTCTGTTGGAACCAACAGGGTAGCAATTAGGGGTGGCCAAAAAGCTTGCGGCTCGCATGCTCGAGCTTTTTCGGAGCTCGGCTCGAGCTTGGTTTTTTCGAGCCGAGCCGAGAAGCTTCGAGCTCGGTGAAGATTCGAGCCGAAGCTCGAGCCGGCCATGAGCCAAACGAGCCGAGCGTAACCCCATATAATTAAGATGATTGGATTTTGAATTGATGATAAATGACTCATATAATCATTTTATTCTACCTTTATTTTGGGATTAGAAAACCCTGGCTCGAACGAGTTTTTTCGAGCCGGCTCGAGCTTTTTTCGAGCCGAGCCGAGCCGGCTCTCGAGCTCGTTTTCCAAGCCGAGCTCGCGAGCCGAGCCGGCTCGAGCTCGCGCAGTACCGAGCCTCGATCGAGCCTGGCGAGCTCGGGCGAGCCTCGGCTCGGCTTCATTTCTAGTAGCAATCCGTCGTCCAGTGTTATTCTCTCAGTCGCTTTGCACCTTTAGATCTTTATCCACTTAAACGATCTCCTTCCACTCATTTTTCTTTAAGGCTCTCTTACTCTCCATCCGCATGCTCTCTTCCATCCCAATCCACTCACCACAAAGGCCATCTCATGTGAATCTCCTCATGAGCCCACCTTGAGGGCATGTTGGGGCGCAAGGATGGCTGCCATGGGCATGCGAGGCGCGCTCTGCTCATGTGAAACCGAGGACGAGGGCAATCGTGCGGAGGAGCGACCACACATCGGAAGACGAGGGCACGGAGGACTACCGCCGCGGTGGGTACCACGCCGTCTGCGTAGGTGACTCCTTCAAGCAGGGCGCCTACGTCATGCAGTCCAAACTCGGTCGGGGGCATTTCTCCACCGTTTGGCTTGCCTGGGACACCGCCCACTCCGTATGTGCTAACCCCTTTGTCTCGAAATTTCTTGTTGAATTTTAGTCTTACTTCTTAGATTCACAGTAATATGTATGGAAGATCGATTTGGATGTGTTTTATATAGTGTCTCGCGGCACTTTGCGTGTGCCCACCACCTGTTCGCTCTTTTGCCTTGGAGCATAGTAAAATTCTACTCATTTTGTCTAGCTCATCAGGTGTCGAAGGACACAGACTCTTGATAAGATTAATTCCATGTGACATGGGTAAGAAACCTTTATTAGAATCTTGCATGTTGAACCGCTTCAACACCTTTTCAATGTACATATTTTGGCTTAATCCAATTAGTCTTTTAGATCTATCCCTATATATCCTTATGCCTAAAATATATGCTGTATCTCCTAAATCTTTCATAGAGAAACTATTTATTAACGAAGTATTAACGGATTCAAGCATAGGAGCACCATTTTCGACCAGTAATATGTCATCCACATATAAGATCAGAAACACAAGTTTGCTCACACTAACATTCTTCTAAACATAAGGTTCTTCTTTAGTCTTGATGAAGTCAAACCCTTTGACCACTTCATCAAAACAAATGTTCCAACTCCGAGATGCTTGCTTTAATTCATAGATGGATTTCTGAAGCTTGCATACCTTTCTAGCTTCATGTGGATCAACAAAACTCTCAGGTTGTGTTATGTACACATCCTTACTTAGGTTTCAATTTAGGAAAGCCGTTTTGGCATCCATTTGTCATATCTCATAATCGAAATATACAACAATAGCTAGAATGATCTGGATAGACTTAAGCATAGCGACAGTGAGAAGGTTTCGTCATAATCAATACATTGAATTTGTTTGAAACCCTTTGCCACCAGTCGTGCCTTATGAATGTGAATATTTTCATCCATGTCTATCTTCTTCTTAAAAATCCATTTGCACTCAATGGTTTTAACACCATCAAGTGGATCAACTAAGTTTCAAACTTGATTGTCATACATGGATTTTATCTCGGATCGCATGGCTTCAAGCTATGACTCAGAGTCTGGGTCCATCATCGCTTCCTCATAAGTCTTAGGCTCATCATTATTTAATAATAAAATATCATGCCTATACCTTATAGGCAATTGACATAGCCGTTTAGATCTACATCGGGGCTGATGCTGAATCTACATGTTCTACAATATTTTGTTCATCCTGTAGAGGTTCAGTAGGAGTTGAAATATTTTTAGATGTTTTTTAAATTTATTCGAGTTGCAGCTTGCTCTCGCTGACTCATTTGGAAAGAAACTCTTTCTCCAAGAATACACCATTTCAGACAATAAACACTTTGTCAACATCCTGCTTATAAAAGCAATATCCTTTAGTTTCCTTATGATACCCCACAAAGAAGCACTTATTCGAATTAGGTGTGAGTTTGTCAGACGTCAAATATTTTACATATACCTCACAACCCTGTATCCTGAGAAAAGACAATCCATGATACTTCCCGGTCCATATCTCATATGGTGTCGTTTTTACTATTTTTGATGGAACCCTATTTAAAGTGAAAGTTGTTGTTTCTATAGTGTATCCTCATAAATACAATGCAATATCAGATTGGCTCATCATTGACCGAACCATGTCTAACAATGTTCGATTGCATCGTTCAGACACGCCATTCCATTGAGGTGTTCCTAGTGGAGTAAGTTGTGGAATAATTTCACATTGCTTTAGATGATCAACAAACTCATGGCTCAAATATTCACCTCCACGATCTGACCGTAGATATTTAATTGTCTTGCCAAGTTGATTATGTATCTCATTTTGAAATCCCTTGAACTTTTCAAAGGATTGAGACTTATGCCTCATTAAGTAGATGTAACCATATCTACTAAAGTCATCAGTAAAAGTTATGAAATACTGAAAACCACCTCTGGCCAAAGTGTTCATTGGTCCACATACATCCGTATGTACAAGATCCAATAAGTCACTTGCCCTCTCACCTTTGATCGTGAAAGACGACCTTGTATCTTGCCAAGTAGACAAGATTCACATATTTAAAATGATTCAAAATTAAGTGAGTTTAGAAGATCATCTTTATGGAGCTTCATCATGCGCTTCTCATTTATATGACCTAGACGACAATGCCAAATAAAAATATGATTTAAATCATTGTGTCAAAGTCTCTTAGCATTAATGTTATAGATAAATACATCCTCAATATTCAAAACATATAATCTATTCACCAATGGAGCATGACCATAAAGCATATCTTCAAAATAAATTGAATAATAATTATTTTTTATTCTGAACTCATAACCTTCTACTCAAACATGAAGCAGAAATAATATTTTTACTTAAGGTAGGGAAATATTAATAATTATTTAATTCCATAACTAATTCTGAGGGTAAAACTAATGGTAAAGTGTAAATAGCTAATGTAACAACTCTTGCTCTGTTGCCCACGCGAAGATCAACCTCGCCTCTTGCCAAACTTCTACTCCCTATCAGTCCCTGCATCGAATTGCCAGTATGAGCAACTAATCCGGTACCAAATACCCAAGAACATGTAGGAGAAGTGGCAAGATTAATTTCTATAACATTAATACCTGAACTGAAAGTCTTACTTCCTTTGTTCTTTTTTATATCTGCCAAGTACTTCTTACAATTTCTCTTCCAATGCTCAGTCTCATGATAATGATAGCATCATGTATTAGGCTCTGTACCTAGCTTAATCTTCTTAAGCTTAGCCTTGAGACTCTCGATCTCATCTTGAGTCTTCTTTGCCCTTTCCCTTTCCCCAAGACTTACCCTTCTTCTTGAAGCTACTAGTCTTTTGAACCATCATCACATGATTAGAACTTTTCTTGATTCTCTCCTCAGCATCTTTAAACATGCCATGCAACTCAGTCATTGACTTCTTCATGCCATTCATATGAAAATTTAATATAACGGACTCAAACCTCGTAGGGAGCGAATGGAGAATCACATCAGTAGCCAACTCTTAGCTAAGGGAAAAACCAAGTTTTTTCAAGCTATCAATGTGACCAATCATCTTGATTGCATGATGATTGACCGGGCTACCTTCTGATAGCCTACAAGAAAACAATGCTTTGGAGATATTGTACCTCTATGCCCTTGCTTGATCCTAAAATATGCCTTTTAGACCCACAATCATATTGTTAGCGTCTGTGGTCTCATATTGCTTCTGAAGCTCAGAGTTCATGGTGGCAAGCATAAGATAGTGTACATCGACTGCATCATTGCAATACTTATCATAAATATTTTTTTCAGCACGTGTAGCATCTGCATTTGGTTCCTCGGGATAGGGACCCTCTAGAACATATTCCATTTTCTCTTGTTTGAGAACAATTATAAGATTACTAAACCAGTCAATGAAGTTTGTTCCATTGAGTTTTTCTTTCTCGAGAATAGATAGCAAGTTAAAGGTAGATGTGGAGGAAGTATTAGGTGCCATGATGTACAACAGAAAATATGTGTATGCAAAAAATTAGCACTATATTTATGTAAGATCTTTTATTAAATATTTTAATAAAAGACACCCTCACTATATGTTCTAAACTAGTTTCCCTCTAACTTCATATAGTGGGTTCAAGATCCATATATCATTAAGTCCTAGTGAGCGTTGGCATCATTGCTAAAAACCTAGTGATTTAGGTAAACAACCCTCTGTCAATCATAACTCATATGACTCTTATTTATTGGGTGGCATCTCTATGCACCGACGACCAACATTATGCCATGAGCCCTAAGGCCCAAAACCATTTTGATAGCCTTGTCAAGTTAAACCAATATTATACATGTGGGTGTCCGACACCCACCTCATCTTATTAAGATAGTTAATAACACCCTACTTTGGTAGGCCTACCAATTAACGATAAAAATCGTGATAGGCGCAACAATTGGAAAGACATCAAATTTACTTAATTTTTTAGGGATACTACTCTGCTATGTTAAAACATGTAATGATAAAACATGATCAATAGCATAACAGGAACAAAATAACCATTCACAGGCGATCAGATTAAATTGTGAAATAGTATGACTTTTAACATGACAATCTCCATCACCATGCTTCCTGTCCATCGAGCCATCATGCTCGAAATCACCATATTCATCTACTAAGCAATTACTCCTAAAAGCTAGTAATGAATTACATATAATAATATCAAGCATAACATATCGACATGCAAACCGTTATACAATAATATGTAACTCAATGGCTATAATGACGCCATAACATGTAGGCCATGAAAAATCCATACATACATCACATACACAATGGGCCATACTATTCACATCAATCCCTGCAAAAGGTGTTATGCATAGAATCCAATTCAATTGAGTGACATGAACACATAATACTATATAACGCAACAATAATTACTAGCCCACTGCGCTGCTTCCCTTCCTCTACGCTAGTCGTTTAGCCCGTACAACACATTGTTCCTGTTAAGAAACCGGGCCCAAGACTGGCCCAGTTGAACTCCTCATCCCGTAGTCTATAAATAGAGGGTCCTCTTCTCATTGTAACCCTGATTATTTCGAAGCAATAAAGCGAAGCCTAAAGTTCTCTCATATCTCTGTGTTCAATCTACTATTATATTCTTTATCCATTCTTACGATTCTAAATATTATATACAATATACCCATATGAACTGGAATCCTCAACCACGGTTCCTTAACGGTTCCTACCTTCCCGTTGTGCATTGCTCCTCTCCCATCGCTTTGCCTCCAATCTCCACATGCCTCGTCCCCTCCCCTAATCCCTAGCACCTCCATTACTTCACCGTGCCATCGCTCCCTCCCCTCCGCACCATCTCTATCGCCTCTTCCTCCATATCCCCCGACCCCCCACCTCCACCTCTGCCACGCCCCCGGTGGTCTCCTACAGTCTGAGCAGCACGGCCGCGCAGCAGCTGGAGGCGTCGCGGGCCACGCGACAGTCGACTCCCTATCGGACGTTTGATAGGTGGGCAAGAGGGGTTGGGATGTTGCAATGTACTGGTGGTGGACTGGTCAAAAAGGCGGCGACGAGGCACCCGCGACAGAGAGGCATAGCCAAAGGGGGAGTTCAACGGCGGAGGGGCACGACTAGGGGTTTAGTGATATCACTGAATAGTGTGGTCATGTTGCTGGTCTCATGGAGTGATCGAGTCAGCCAAATCTGATGCTTGTATTTCTGACATGATGGGGACTTTTCTGTTGACCTTAATACAGTGGATGTGGGGAAGCAATTGAAGGAGGAGCTATGGGAGAGAAACTAGGGACACGAGATGCTAAAGTCATGGAATGGAGACTCATGTCTCCCATCTTCCTCGGAAGGGTTCTCTTGCCAAGTGAAGGATGGTAACCATGACGTAGTCAAGCTGTAACTGCCCATGGAACCATAACAATGGTGCACATTCACATGCATGTACACTTTTAGAACACAAGCGTGACTTTTTTCTTTTGCCTTTGCCTATTCTATTACCATGAGTTAAGATCATTTTATCGGTACTATGCCACCTGCATCTGTAATTTGCCATTCAATTGCAACCAATGTGATATACTGTTCTTTGCACAGGAACTTTTCTTCAAAGAAACTACAAGGGTCGATTCTCGTCATGATTGGTAACCTCACAGAGCTAACTGAGTTATATGCTTCGCTATCTGCTTTCCAGAGTGTGTCCATTCTATCTTAGATATGTTGGTTTGATGTTACTTGTGGCCGTAGTGATCTGCAGGACAATAACTTCACTGGATCTATTCCAGAATCTGTCTCTGCTCTCACGCACCTGCTGAAACTGTAAGTATATGTTGTCTTGTGCCTTTTCGTCTTATGACAAAAATATGACTCTCAGCACCAAATCCATGTGCCATTATGGACAGAGAGGCACAGCCAAGGGTTTGATGATACATTGCTTTACAAAGTAGATGTACATGATTTTGTATGATCTCATCTTTTGTGAATTTCAGTGTGGTTTAGTTCAGTAAGACAAAAAAATTCTTTTTTTGCTCCTTTACTATTTGCGGGCTGATTATTATGTACTTGCCGCCATGAAATGCTCAAAGGATGTGTTTATTTTCAAGTGCTCATTCTATTCCAAAGAATTGATAAACAAAATAGGGTTATTTAGATATATGTGATCCCAAAGTTACCGGTTTTGTGATATGTAACTGTAAAGTTGAAAATGAGATATATGCCATTGCAGAGTTCACAATTTCTAGATATGCCAGTATGAACACTTCTGGACCTAAATGCTCTTGCCTTCTCATTCAAACTAACTTTTGGAGTGACTACATTGTGAATTTATGCAATCTGATACTTGGTTACAGAGCATGTGGTGTGGCATTTCTTTATGGATCAGTTAAACTTCAGTTGGCACCTGACCAGCATGATTCATCTCTTACTGTTCAAGATCTCAATACCATGTACTATACATAAAAAGTACGCAGCTATGAATAGTCTAACCCTAGAACATATATGTCATATTTCCATAAGTTTCTAAAACCAGATAGTACTCTGTGCTGCTATGTTATTGGTACCTGAATAAAATAGATTTGGAGTCTGAGCAACAATGGACATCTTATTACAGGAAGGTATGAAATTATGATTGCACCAATTTTAGATACCTCTCAGTTTAATCTGATCACGCACAACCATTCTGTGTTTTCGTTATCAGCAATGGTAGCACACCTGAAACTCTAATTAGCAGTCGTTGAAAGAACTATTACGTATAGGTTATTTTTTCCCAACAGTAGCACTTACAGACTTCTCTTATTTAAGAAAAGGTAGCACAGAAAGCCTACCAGATTGTAGCTATGTGTCTATTTCAAGGAATTTCCATTTTTCAATACTTTATGAAAGTAATTAGCAAATACGACTATTGAAACACAAAAATGTCCTTTAATTTCAATAGGATTTTCCATTAAGAAGGATTGATTGTAAATGTTGATGGGAGGTCTCCGCACCATAATCCACATATTTACGCCAATCCAATTCCAATTACCCAGCATCTTTTCAGGATACAATGCAGGTCTGAAAGAAACATAATTTTATTATGTTAATACAAACCCCAAAGTATAGTGTGCCAGCATAGTGGACTTACTTTAAACAAACATACCATTTTTTTTCCTTTTTGCATCATATGTTGTCCTAATAAGCATGAGTTAGGTGTGGTTACATTATCCTTTTAAATGCAAATCATTATAATAGTCTCCTCCTTATGAACATGCAGATATAGCGACATATAGCTTCTAGGTGGTTGGAATAGCTGTGACAACATGCTTGGGATGAAGCTTGTCGAAATAATGATGCTAATTTTCATGTATCAATTTGTTACAGCTTTCTTTAGGAATAAGGGTGCATGATACTTTTGACACTTCAGTATATGTAGTTGAATCCCTTTATGGTCCATTTGTGCAGTACACTGTATATTCCGAGGTTCATACCTATGTCCTTTTGTTTCGTAAATGCTATTAATATGTTCAGTATATTCAACTACAGTTTGAGCAACTACGAAATAAAAACAAGATGTTTCTTATACCAAAGTAGCTACTTGGACTGTAGTCGATTATTTCCTTCCTAATTTCCTACATGTTCTTAGTGGTTCATTAAAAATTCGTAATAGATGAGAATGCACAACAACCGGCGCATGTCATAGCCATGTGCTAGCACTTTAGTGGTTGGCCCTTCTTCTTGGATTGATAGGATTGTGTTCTATTGGTTAGTTCTAATCCACTTCCATTGTTTTTTTTGTGGTGTGTGTGTCTCAGGTGGATGATGGTTTGGAGCTCCAGTACATAATACACTGGATTCTACCTTACATCTGTTTTGTGCTGCTAGTTCACAGGTTCACACTCTTGCTTTCCCCCTCTCCTGCTATATTTAGCATGTTGAGTTTTCTGTCTCTCGGCATCTGAGTTTCAACGTTTGCAGATCAAGTGTTTGATGAAATTACTAGGAGACGTTTGGGCATGCATTGAGTTATGGTTCCATGGTTTCTGCACACTGGACGTTTGATTAATTGCCCGTAAGAATTTGGGTGGAATCTTTTGGGTTCTTCAACTGCATGAAGTCAATTAGTTGCTGTCTAGACAATTGTTCATTTGTCCCTCATACATTTCTAATCATGGAGTCTATTATTTGTGATGAAAAACCCGAGCTAACAAACATACCTTTTGCTAAACGCTCAGCGCCTGAATCTACAGAGCTTTCCCCTAACTCCGGCTCTCACAGAAGGTCACACAAATATAGTGCCAATATGCTATCACATTACTGATATCACTGTGTTGTTTCTCTGATCCATCTTTCTAATCGTTTCATGGGCAAACAAAAATTGTATGCCATCAGTGGTGAGGTTCCTATAACATGATACTACATATTATCTTACTGACATTTTTGGTTAATCATACTCAACCAGCATTGCAGTACAAAACACTCAGTATGGCTGGTTACTTTTATCGACTTCGTATCTTCCAGAAGAAAGTTGCTTTGAATTCATGTAACACAAAAAACAACATTCGATGAACCCTACTCCTGATATTTCATACACTACGTATCAGATTACATTATGCTACATCAAACACCGTACAAATGGCTGCCAAATATCATATGTTGAGAAATAATTAGTTTTAATATATCCAAAATAATGCCTTATGTCACTTTAGCATGTTGTGCTGATGTGTCATCTTGGTGTCCAAATGACTCCATATCTATCTACATTGCCCAAAAAATTGAGTTGCAAATGTAAGTTTTTCTCTCTCTCTGAATTATCAAGTGCAAATGTGCATATGCATACATTCTTGCATCGATTTGTGCCCTACAAATTCATTCTGCTAAATTGCTAATAAAGAACATTTGTCCTCTCTAAACTTACCCACCATGCCATCTTTTTTTCTTTCAAATATGACAATATCATTCTAGAATACAATAATGATAGTTGGTTGTTGTTGTTGATGTCTGAGAGAATGTAGTCAAAATAGGTGTCCAATTATCAGTTTGTTCACAATGCGCTGACCTAGCTGTCTTGTAGTTATGCCTCCTGTGTTTGCTGGCTACAAATGGTCAACATGGAATTTAGAGCAGCAGTTATCAAATGTTGGATGCCTGCTTTCCAATTAACAAAGCTGACACTTCAGTTAGATGAAAAGGTTATTCGGTTTTCTCATTAGTTAGTATATGATACGTGTGCATGTTCTGTTATGTATACAGATATGGAAGCGGATGGCCCAGTCTGGATCTGCGTGATCAGGTGCATTCCATAGCCTGAACTTGTATCGGTTGTATGTGTGATCATGAAAGCTACAATCGCTGTTCTGTCCATTTACAAACTTCACAAGACACTGTCCTTGTCTGTCCGGCAAGTCCCGGGCTCCTCCAATACCTCTTCAACCGGGTCCGGTATATAAGGTTTTCACCGCCACTGTGGGCCAGGGCTGTCTGGCAGCGCTCCTCGTCCCAGAAATGCGGCCACGTGGATGCGTATGGTACAGGGGGCACGGGCGAGGCAGCAACGCATTGTGGCTCGTGTGGCGAGTTTGGGCTAGGGCTGTTCGGCAGCACAACATTCGGACAACGGGCGCACGGACAAGTCCTCATCCAAATAGCAGCGGCGCAAAGGTGGATCAGGGGATTGGGTGCGTGGATTAGCACCAGGCGGCGCGGCGAGGTGGAACCGGGGGAGTAGACGCACGGACGAGCACCACGCGGTGGGCCGACAGTCCGTCTAGGCAGTGACTGTGTGGAAATCAGTGCGTTTGGGAAGTTGCTATGTGTTAAGATCCGATCTATTTAGTATTCACAGCAGCACCAAGGATACTCTGGAGAGAAGAGGAACTGGAGGTAGGGGAAGATAGGAGATAAAGGAGAAAGAGGAAAGTAGAGAGGGTTCAGGTAATGTCTTTACAATCGATGCCTCCAAAGGAAAAGCACGGCTACTATTTATCATTTGGCAAAACTGCATCCAGCGATACGAGGACTTCTCAGTTGGCCCAACTCAAGCGGCCCATTCATTAGTTGGATAGCGATTGTTAGGCTTACTTCTCTGCCCTATCCTTCTCCCACCAGTGGTATCCACAATAACAGGGACTGTGACATCCCTTCCCCCTTCAGGCATAGCTTGTCCCCAAGCTGGTGCATGGGGGAAACGAGATTGCAGCTCTTCCAGGTCTTCCCAAGTGGGTTCTGCATTAGGTGACCCTGACCATTGAATCCTGACTTGGGTAGTGGAGGTCATGCCTTTGTCCCTGAGACTAGTCTGCAGCACCCTGAGAGGAATTCGAAAATCTTCAGCAGAACCTGGAAGTTCAGATTGCACAACTGTCGAAGGAGGAACTGCACGCCGAAGTTGTGACACATGAACAACGGGGTGAATTGTTGAAGAAGATGGCAATCTGAGTTTGTATGCAACTGGTCCAACCTTCTTCTCCACCTGGAAGGGACCGAAGTAGCGGAACGCCAATTTGTGATTAGCTCTTACTCCGATTGACTTCTGAACATAGGGCTGGATTTTCAAATATACCCAGTCCTCCTCCTGGAAGTTCCGGTCAGATCTTTTTCTATCGGCTTGCAACTTCATATGTTGATTGGCTCGGTTGAGATGCTGCTTCAACAGCTCCATCATCAACTTGTGTTCTGTCAACCATTCTGCCAATTCCGTGTGCTGGCATGTGGACGAATCCCTGATTCCGAAATGTCTTGGTGCATAGCCGTATAAGATCTCGAATGGAGTTTTCCCCAAAGATGAATGCAATGCAGTGTTGTACCAATACTCCGCCAATGCCAACCAGTTAAACCATTTGCCAGGACAAGCATGAACAAAGCATCTCAGATAAGCTTCTACACACTGGTTCACGCGCTCCGTTTGCCCATCCGTTTGTGGATGATACGCAGTACTCATCCTCAATTGAGTTTGTGCAGCCCTGAATAGTTCCTTCCACAATAAACTGGTGAACACTCGATCTCGATCCAACACAATGGACAGCGGTAGCCCGTGTAGCTTGAATACATTCTGCATAAAGACTTGTGCTATATGGAAAGCTGTAAAAGGATGTGCAATGGCAATAAAGTGTGCATACTTAGAGAATTTATCCACCACCACCATAATGCAGTTGAATCCAGCCGATCTCGGCAACCCCTCAATGAAATCCATGGATATAATTTGCCAAGCATGGTCTGGAACAGGCAAAGGTTGCAGCAGCCCCGGGTAACGTACATGTTCCACCTTTGCCTGTTTGCAAATAGAGCACTGATCAACGAATTCTCTGACCATTCGTTTGATTCTCGGCCACGCAAACAACTTGCGAATACGATGATAAGTAACTTGGAATCCAGAATGACCACCCACTGCGCTGGAATGTAAAGCACTCAAAATATTTTGTTGAATCTGTGTATTATTTCCAACCCACACACGGTTTCCAATTTTGAGTAAGCCATTGTTTAACTGAAACCTTGAAGTCCCCTTTCCAGTTACGGTTAGGTCTTGCATGAGTTTTTCAGTTTGCGGGTCGTTATGGTATCCCTTCACTATGGCCTCCATCCAGTCCGGCACCACTGTTGATATTGCAGTCACTTCCCCTTCTTCGTTTTGTTCTCTGCGCGATAAAGCATCCGCAGCTCGGTTTGAGGTTCCAGGCTTGTAAACAATGCGATATTGAAGCCCCAAGAGCTTAGTCATCACCTTTTGCTGCCACAAAGTATTCAAGTGCTGATTACCAAGATGAGCTAAGCTACGTTGATCTGTCCTTATCAAAAATTCTGATGTTTGCAAATATGTTCTCCAATGCTCAACAGCCAACATAATTGCAAGCCCTTCTTTTTCATAAGTTGATAACCCTCTTGCCCGAGGTCCCAAGGCCTTACTCAAATAGGCAATAGGGTGGTCCCTTTGCATTAAGACTGCACCAATACCCCTTTCGGATGCATCCGTTTCAACTACAAATTCTTGTGCGAAATCCGGCAAGGCGAGAACCGTGCCGAGACAAGTGCACTCTTTAAAGCCTGGAAGGCATCCTCTTTTGCTTGAGTCCAAACAAATACCACGTGCTTCTTGAGTAGCTCTGTTAGTGGGCGGCTTATCAAACCAAAATTTTTGACAAACTTACGGTAATAGCCCGCCAATCCTAGGAATCCACGGACTTGCTTCACATTCATTGGGCTTGTCCACTCTAGGACAGCCTTGATGTTTTCGGATCGGTTGCTACTCCATCTTGACTGATTATGTGTCCAAGGTAAGTTAGCTTCTTTTGGGCAAAGGCACATTTGGATCGTTTTATCTTCAACCCATGAGATCTCAGAATTTCTAACACTTGCCGAATCCTTGTCTCATGCTGCTCCAAATCCCGGCTATACACAAGTATGTCATCAATAAAGACTAACACTCCTCGACGTAAGTGTGGTTCAAGAATCATATTCATTAACCCCTGAAAGGTTGCCGGAGCATTTGTCAATCCGTACGACATTACCTTAAATTCATAATGTCCTTGGTGGGTCTTGAAAGCCGTTTTGTGTTCATCCTCCGGCTTCATGCGTATTTGGTGATATCCGGCTCGCAAGTCTAAACTGGTAAACCACTGCGAGCCCGATAACTCATCTAGTAACTCATCAATAACCGGCAAGGGGTAGCGATTCTTCACTGTGATAGCGTTTAGGTGTCTATAATCCACACAAAATCTCCACGTGCCATCCTTTTTAGGAACTAGCAATACCGGCGAAGCAAATGGGCTAAAACTGTGTTGAATAATTCCCTGTTGAAGCATTTCAGTCACTTGCCTTTCAATTTCATCCTTTTGAGCTGGACGATATCGGTATGGCTTCAAGTTAACAGGTTGGGCTCCGGGTTGCAACGGAACTGCATGATCAAACTGCCTTGATGGTGGTAGACCCTGCGGTTCAGAAAACACATCAGAGAATTCTGACAATAAGCTCTGAACTATGCTTGGACAAGAGGACTCTTCAGTCTGCACTAGGACGAGCTGGACTCTAGTTTCAGGAAGTAATCGCTCGGTTGATAGGGCCTTCAATTCTCTGTCGGCCAGATCTTCCTTCAACCCCCGAAGCACAGTACGTTTTCCCAGGTAAGAGAATGTCAGGATCTTCTTCCGCCAATGAATAGCCATTGGGCTGTGTCGCTCCAACCAATCCATGCCCACAATCAAGTCATAACCCCCCAGTGCCAGAACCTTCAAAGTTGATCTGAACTCAACGCCTTGGACTTGCCAAACGCAATCAGGAAACTCTTTAGTACTGGTAAGTACCCCCCCATCGGCAATTCGGACCCTGATTGCATTCCGGGATTCTTGCTCTCCATGCAGCTGATTTGCCAAGGATCTTCCCACGAAACTATGAGTGCTTCCTGAATCAATAAGAATGGTAGCACCCATTCCCTGGACTGTACCCTGAAGTCTAATTGTTCTTGGCGTTTCAGCCCCATGAGCTGCAGCTATGGATATTGCCAGTATCTCATCATCAGGGGAAAATTCTGTCTCGGAAGGCTCCTTCTCCATCTTCAATTCTTGAACCATTTCCCACATTTCTTGCACAACATGCAATTGTACTGTAGGCCCACATCGGTGCTCCCGATTCCACTTCTCCCCACAAGTGTGACACAGCCCCTTCGCGCGTCGATAAGCTCTGAGAGCCGAAATTTTGTCTTCGGGTCCCCCCCGATCTGTAACCATCACCCCTCTTCGGTCATCAGGTCGGTTTCCAAAATTCCCCGGAGGCCTTCCTGGCGGCGCTGGTATCGGTACTGCCATTCGCGAATAAGATCGTCCACCCATCGAGAAATCAGTTCGACGTGACACCCTCCGCATGGTGTCCAGCACTTCTTCCTGCAGGCAGGCTAACGATACCGCCGTATCCAAATTCTTCGGTTGGTGAAGAACAACTGCCGCTCGGATTTCACTCCTCAGTCCATCAGTGAACTGGGTCACGAAGAACATAGGGTCCCATGTATGGTGAGCTATTAGATGATGCATGGATTCATTAAATTTCTCTGTAAATTCTGCGACCGTCCCATTCTGCTTCAGGCGGTTTAAAAGACGTAGCTGCTGCTGAAATTCTTCCTTGCCAAAACGCTGGCAAACAACCTCTGCAAACTCTCCCCAATTAGAGCATTCAGTATGTGCTTGAGTCGCATGCAACCATAACATCAAGATCGCCCACAAAATGCATTGCAAAGAACTCCTATCCACGATTCGGTCGCGTAGCACAAACTCGAAAATACACCTCACATCTCAACTTCCAAGCCTTCGGATTGTCTCCATCAAATTTGGGGAAATCCAATTTTGGAGGCGCCGGGTGGTAATGGTGGCTTCCCTGAAACCGATTGCCCGTGTTTCCGTCCTCCATTGGTGGCATGGGTAACGGATACAATCCGTTCATACTGTTACCTGAGTTAAACTCCAGGGTGCGATCCTTACTCGATGCTGGATGGAATCTTCGACTCCGCTGAGCCGACGCCCCAGATCATCTTCCTCCTTGATTTCCTTGGGTCTCAGGTGTTCCGGAAACGGCAACAACGGTGGCAATACCGCTGCGTGTCGCGCTGGGGCTGCCTCTCGCACCATCGCTTTGACTTGCTGCCGCAACTCTCCCACATCGTTCCTCAATTCATCCACACATGCCGTCATAACTGGTCTCCAATCCTTGAGTTCCGACACCACCGGTTTAATTTCCGCCATCGACTCAACCAGGGTCTGCATAGTCGCACTTTGCGCCTGGATTGCTCTGGTAAGTGCGGCGAGTTCTTGTTCCATGGCCATCGCCTTGCCTTGAGCTCGCGTTTGATGCCGAGGCCTCTCCAAATTTGATACGGCTCCAAGATCGGGAGCTCTGATACCAGATGTTAAGATCCGATCTATTTAGTATTCACAGCAGCACCAAGGATACTCTGGAGAGAAGAGGAACTGGAGGTAGGGGAAGATAGGGGATAAAGGAGAAAGAGGAAAGTAGAGAGGGTTCAGGTAATGTCTTTACAATTGATGCCTCCAAAGGAAAAGCACGGCTACTATTTATCATCCGGCAAAACTGCATCCAGCGCTACGAGGACTTCTCAGTCGGCCCAACTCAAGCGGCCCATTCATTAGTTGGATAGCGATTGTTAGGCTTACTTCTCTGCCCTATCCTTCTCCCACCAGTGGTATCCACAATAACAGGGACTGTGACACTATGCAGTGGCGGACGTGCGGACTGACTGTGTGGAAATCAGTGCGTTTGGGAAGTTGCTATGCAGTGGCGGACATATGGCACGTAGAGACACGTCCGTGGTGCATTTTTGCACAAATGGCGCGAGGAGTACTGTTTTTGCCATAACTGTCCAAATAGTGCTATATACGCTAAAATCTTGTCTGATCTCCTACTATACCCATTTTAGAGTTTTCGACCGAAATGGCAATATTTGCCAGAGTATTAGCAAAAAATGGTATTCGATGTGCGGAATTTGCATAAATGATGCCTCCACCGCATGGTTGTTGTGCGAGACGAACGACGAGCCAATACGTAACCGCTGTCGAATGGCCGCCATGCGGAATAGCCAAAACCGCATGGCCACCGTGCGGTGGCCCCCAAAACCACATGGCCATCTTTTAAAGGAATATTTAAATATAAAAAATGAGATAAAAAAATTATAATATTTTTGTGGAACCTCTCGACATAGTGTACTTGTTTGTACGATTTTTTCATAATTTTATTCATTTTGAAATTTTCTCAAAAATTTATTTAAATATTCTGTTTGTAGGAATTTGTTAATATAGAAAATGAGATCCAAACACTATGATATTTTAGGGCTTCTTACACAGTGTACATAATTGTGTAATTTTTTTTCTTCAGAATTTTATATATTCTAAAATTATCTCGAACATTGAGGATTTAGGTCTCGAAAATCAGGATTTTAGGTTTCAGAAATTAGGGTTTCATGATTTCATGTGACTTGGAATGTTGGAAGTTTAGTACCACATGACTACTCTAGGTAAGAGACACTCTTAAGATATACTCATTAAGGGTTTAGCCCACGCTCGGCCTTCCTGCTCCGCACATCTATCGCCCCGTCAGCTGCTGTCCCACCTTCCCACAGTGTTGCGCCTCGACAACGCCTCCAAAATTCCCAACACCAACGCAACGACTTCCCCTATCACTGGCATCAATGACATTTCCTTATAGTAGGCAAGACCACGTGCAAAGAGTAAAGATTTCGACTAGGTGGTGTACTTCCTCCGACTAGGTTAATCGAATAGAGTATTTTTTTAGAATAGTCGAGCAAACTATAATTTTAAAAAGAGCTTTTTTGTAAACTATTTCGATCACATTTTGGCGAACCTAGTTTCTTTGTTTGGGCAGCAAATGTTAGGAAAGAAGGGTTGATGTTACATGGTGATCGTACACGATAATACCAAGTGGTAGGTGGACCTGACCTACCATGTCGACGAGAAAACATGGGGACGTGTGACTCACGAGCCCCACTGTATAATTTGTTCCCTAGAGAAAAAATGTGTATCCTAGAAAACACCATAAAAGTGAGCGGGCCAGACAACACATCACATCACATGCAACCGCAGAGGCCCAATGTGTGGTGGAGCATCCTATGTTGCACACCAATATAATCAAGCATTTTATAGAAAGGAAAAGAAATATCACCTTCACCAATCTTGCATTGTAACACCTCATTGTTACCAAGACGCTACCCAAGAGTAGTGGCCACCCAGAGTGCCTTGTAAGCTTCTTGAATCCATTCTCTGTTGTAAAATACACCAATCTCAGCATTGTATGTGTAAATATTTGGCAGGAAGCTTTCATGCATCATCTTACTCATTAGCTCAAAGGCACGATCAAAGTTGCCCCCTTTTACGCTGCTCATCAATCAACACATTGTACGTGTTGTGTTTGACACCAGCCCTTGCCGACGCATCCTAAACTGCATCTTTGGTCACGCCATAACGCGCAGCATGACAAAAACACTCTGTCATGCCGCTGTCCCCAGCATGGCCTAACCTGCCAACGCATCCCATCCCAATTGCATGTAAATGGAAATGCCATCTTTTAATTATACCGCACAACATGTCATATTTAATGGATGTTTGTTTTGATTTTATTGTCAATCTTTTCAATAAATTGCATTTTATTCCTTGTAGATATTGGCATCCAACTGTTGTCCGGTAACTTCCAGTCTTGTGTAATCAATAACTAGGTTTGTACCAAGGAACTAAACAAATGGTTCACAAGGGCTTGCGTGGTGAACTAGGCTTGTACCAATTAAGTAAGCTTGTACTTAGGAACTAGACAAATGGTTTACTAAGGGCTTGTGTGTTGAACTAGGCTTGTACCAAGGAACTAAATAAATGGTTCACTAGGCCCTTCACATCCCATTCGGGAATTCCTAGGGGAAGCCACTGTGTTGGTGAACTAGGCTTGTACCAAGGAACTAAACAAATGGTTTACTAGACCCTTCACATCCCAAACGAGAATTCCTAGGGGAAGCTGCTGCATTGGTGCCAGGAATTCTGGAGGCATTGTCGAGGTGCAGCACTATGGGCAAGGGAGGACAGTAGTGACGGGACGACAGATGTGCAGGGGAGGGAGGCCGGGCGATGGCCTAAACCCTTAATTAATGTCTATTAAGAGTAGTAATGTGGTACTAAACTTTTCACATTCCAAGTAACATGAAATCATGAAACCTTAATTTTTTAGACCTAAACCTTTAATTTTTGAGATAATTTCAGAACATATAATTTTTTTAAAATTACACAATTAAGTCCACTGTGTAAGGAGCCGTAAAAACATAATATTTGGACCTTATTTTCTATATTTAAAAAATCCTACAAACGATATACTTAAATAAATTTTTGAGAAAAATTCATAATATATAAAATTATGCAAAAATTACACAAGTAGATTGTGTTGGGAGGCTTCACAAAAAAATTATAATTTTTGGAGCTCATTTTCTATATTAAAAAATTCCTAAAAAAGAAGGCCACGTGGTTTTGGGGCCACCGCAAGGTGGCTATGCGGTGTCGCCTCCACCGCACGGTGGCCGTGTTTTGGCTAATCCGCACGGCGGTCATGCAGCAGCGGTTATGTGTCGGCTCGTCGTTCGTCCCATGCGTTGACCGTGTGGTGGAGACGCTATTTCTGCAAATTCCGCGCGGTGAGTGCCATTTTTGCTAATCCGCCTCCAAATACTACCATTTCGGCCGAAAACTCCCCATTTTGATGGTAGAGTCAAATTTTGTATCTATATGATTGGCTCGTAGCTTGCTACTCGGATAACCTTTGTGTCTTACATGATGTATATAGCAGCCCAGTGCGCACATTGCCCAGTGCGCACATTGGCGCGCTGAGGTAACATCACAATGAACACATTTTGATGAGCGAATTGGTAGTATGCAGAAGTATTATGAAGCTGTGAAAGAGTAATACAGTGTTAGGTCTGTATTGATAACTAATTCTAATGCAAATGTGTGGCGCGGGATCTCTTCACATAGAAACAATTTGTAGTACAAATACAACACACTGACATAACTAAGCATTCTTAAGATCTCTGTGTTACTTAAGAAATAATTTGTAGTATAAAGACAACATGTTTATGTAACTAACGACCGAGGAAGAACATATTAACTCATTCACAGAAAGAAAATATCAATCTGGCCACAGAACTAAACAAAGGAACAAAATCTCTACCATAGATTCTGTCTCAGTTTTCGTAATTTTTACAGTTTGCGTTTTTTCCAAATACAAAAGATTTATTTTTCTTAAACACGAGCTTTCTCAAGGTAGCACGTTTCTCAAACTCACAAACGATCAACTAACTTTTACAACATTAAGATTCATTCTCAAGGTAGCACCTTTCTCAAAGCATATGCATGCTCTTTCAATCTCTCACTCTAAGCTTGGTCAGTATAGAAGTCTGTTGATTCCATCTCCTGGAAAACGAAAATATCAACAGCATTACAGAGCAGTAACAAATGCGAGTAAGTGACAAACTTTCGAATATATTCTCAATAAACACGAGCACTCGTTTTCAAGAAACTCTAAGCGGAAGCATGAGTGAGGCTCAAATAAATTTTAGGTAGTGTTTCTCTTGATTCAACCATAGCTACTACAAGCCTATTTTTATCAAAAGTAGTATATAAGCAGAACTAATAAGGAATTTGCTCACATAGCAAGAAGGAAATTGATCTCCTTTTCTTCAAGGGTAATTAAGCTGTATATGCCTATACAGTGGTGGAGTCTGGATTTGAGAGAGCATCGGGCTCAAAACTAAAAGGTTATAAGTCTATAACTAACATCAAATATTATCAACACTGAGGTATAACAAAAATAAAACACAAATGCACAATCGAAATAAAATTTGAATTTGATGTTTAACGATACGACAAAATAGATAAAACATAATTAAAAAAAAAGAATCTAACATACCACTAGCACAAGGTAATTTTTGCTTAATTAACAAACATTTGGTTCATTTGATCCTATCATATCTTCATCAACAATAGTACGAGAACCTGAACCTATAAAGATAAAATTGCATATGTAAATCAGGGACACAATACCACAATGTTATTTTTAATGCAAATTACGAAATAAGAATGTAACATACCACTAGCACGAGGTAGTTTCTGCTTACGTGTCCTCATACTTTGAAAATATTGTAAAATCTTGTTATCATTGATGCTTGCAAATACATCTCGCTCAATATAGCATATCATGCAATCATTCATCACTCATCTTATTCTGCAACTCAGTCTTGATAATGTTCATAGCTGAGAAAGCTCTTTCTACTGTTGCGGTTGCAACAGGCAAAATCAAGGCCAATTCAATGAGTTGATATACCAATGGAAAAACTGTGTGTCTATCGGTCTGAACCATCTTCACAGCAAGATTACCAAGGTTATTACAACTTAAGAAATCCGGATCAACTCTCACATCAGCAATAAATGTCTCAAGTTGGTCCTTAAGGAGTACACAATCATATTGGGAGAAGTCGCCGGCATAAATTTTAGCAAGTTCAACCAATTTGTCTTCATCAAAGTTAGAAAATGAATTCTTTGGATCAAGACAAGCAATGCATCTCAATAACTGAGTAGATCTTTCAGCAAATCGATTGTTTAACTCAATAATAATTTGATCATGCACTACATTAAATATTTCATGATTGAAATGATGGTAGTAAGTTACCAATTGGCCGCCACGACCTCTCGAACGACCCCTAATAGTTATCGTATCCGACATATTTTGCACAATGATGCGATGTTGGAGACAAAATATCTTTACCTCTTCAAAGAGCATATCCCAACCATTCTGCCTTATGTGATTAATTTTCTGCAATGTGGTCTCAACCAATCCTACATCACGGATAATATTCTGATCCTTCTTTTGTAAGCATTGTGACAGATCATTAGATTTGCCCAATATTCTGAACATAAGATGTAATATAAGCACAAATTCAAAGCTCTCTATTTTTTCTATCAAACCTGAAGCAGTGGCCTTTTGAGTTGCATTAGTGGCATCATCACAAATATTCTCTAATACCTCTAGGATCGTGTCCCACATGAGAAGAAAACCACATAAGATTTTGTGATGTGAGCCCCACCGAGTATCCCCAGGTCTTACTAGATTAGTTTCTTGGTTTTTCCCTCTTCCTGTAAAAATTTCATCAGTCTCTAATTTGTTCACAAGATTGTCATGATGTTCTTGGGCCAATTGATCGTGTCTCTTGCAAGAAGCATTAACAGTGTTGACAATCAAAGTGGTATAGTTAAAGAAATCCAAGACAGAAGAGCAACACTTGGCAACGGAAACAACCACTAATTGCAACTGATGAGCAAAGCAATGTATATAAAAAGCATATGGATTTTCATCCAATACCCGTCTTTGCAGCCCATGTAATTCTCCTCTCATGTTTAATGCTCCATCATATCCTTGTCCTCGTAATCTATGGACAGATAAGCCATGACTATCAAGCATAGCATCTAGAGCTACCTTCAATGAAGATGATGTCGTGTCAGAAACATGTTGAATCCCAAGAAATCTCTCAATCACCTGCCCTTGATTGTTAACATATCTACACGGGACAAGAAGCATAGTTAATAACTTAATATGGTTAGCTTTTTTTATTTTATAAAAAAGCAATACAAAATTCGAAACAACACATACTAACCTTAAAATCACAGCCATTTGCTCCTTGATAGATACATCTCGAGACTCATCAACAAGGACGGCGAATTGTTTATCCCCAATATCATCCATAATAGCTTTAGTGGTCTCTTCTGCATAAGCTTTGCATAAATGCTTTTGTATTTCTGGTGAAGTCATTAAATGTTTCCCAGGAGCATTATCAAACAATATTTCAGCATTTTTATCCTTCTCTTTATACCATTTCAGCATCTCTAAAAAGTTTTCTTTATTATTTGATGTAGAAGATTCGTCATGTCCACGAAAGGCAAGAGCTTTCAATAAAAGAAACCTTACAACACCTAAAATAATAGTAATACGACCCAAATATTCTTCCTCCTTCTTCTTGGGTTCTCCAGCCCACACATGTGCCACACTTTGCCTTTGATTTTTAAAAGCCTCACAATGTTTTCTAGCTTTATTGTGAGCACTATCAACTTTACCAACATGCTCATTAAAAGATTGAATTGCATTCTTCCAATAACTAAACCCCACATTTGTATATGCATCAACACCAAAGTTGTCAGGTCTCCTTTGCTTGAAGAGATAACAATAAAAACAAAAGGCAACATCTTTAGCAACACTGTATTCCAACCAATCATACCTTTTGAACCATTCTTCATGAAAGCTTCTTATTTTACCACCAATCATTTTCCGTGGAAATTTATGGCCACTTGGTCGGTATGATCCCAATAGCAAATACTCCCTTCTAGCGGCATCCCTAATGTCCACATCCAGCTCCTCAATTGGTTTTCAAAGCCCATGATCAGCAACAATGTCATCCGGATTAAGCACAGTACAAGGATTGTTTTGTGGGGTGTTACTGCCTCCGGTTCCTATTGTTTCCGGAGTTTGATTGGATTGAGATGAAAAATAAGATGCCATTGTCTTGGTCCTCTTCATCATGTATTTCTAATTCTAGTACATCAAATATTCAAATAGAAAGTTAATACATTGTCATACACTCATACTGTCATATACTCATATGTCATACATTGAATGATAGAATCATACTCATAAGTCATAACTTCGTAAATCACAAGTCATAACTAATTAACTCAATTACTCATACTGTCATACACTGTAACATCCCAACTTTTGGCATATGAAAATCTTTTAATTAGTTGCTAATGGAGAATCTCACCATTTGCATTTCTATTTGAATTTAAATTTAAAAGCTTATTATAGACTGTCATGATAGAATAATTTATTGGGGTTAATCCCAATATCAACAATTGTCAAAACTATTTTAATTGGATTCTATATATACTTGGTTATATTTTACAGAATTTTCTAAATTTTTTTCCAAAGTCATTTGCTATTTGCATTTTCTGGTTTTATTAAAAAGAGAAATCCATTTTAAATCCTCTGGAACAGTGTTGGGTAGAAACCCAATACTATTCCCGTTTCCCTGTAGCCCAGCCCGCCTACCCTCGCCCGATGCGCGCTGCGTGGCTTCTCCCGCCGTTCGAACGCGCCCTCGCCCGCGTCTCTCCTCGCCGTTGGATCACCATCACACGCTCACTCCTGCCCGCGCCTCACCTCCTTCCGCTGACCGGTGGACCCCACCGCTTCACCACGTCACCTTCGTCTTCGTCACGGACTCTTCCCTACGCCCGACTTCCGCCCTAAGCGCTCCGCCGCCGTTTTCTTCGTGGACTCCCCCTCCTTTGCCTATAAAAGACCCCCAATACATCCAAGCTACTCGCCCCGACCTCCTCCACCAAAGCCCCAACTACTCTCCCGCTCCCTCGTTTTCCCGGCACTGCCATTGCCGAAGTTCCGCCGTCGGCCGAAGCCGCTCCGCCGCCGGATTCCGCCGCCTCCAGACCCTTGGCGTCCATGCCACCACTGCCCTCATGATCGCAATAGCCGGAGCTACTCGGTGCCGCCGTCGCCTTCGCCCGAGGACGCCTCCATCGCCGTTGCCGGATCGTCCGACAACGGAAGCTTGTCGCCGCAGCCACCCCCTTCGTTGCCGCCGGTAAGCCATCGCCGCCCGAGCTCCGCCGTCACCCCCAGTAGTTTCACCGTTCCCTTGGCAACCCATTTTTGTGCTTTGCCATTGCCCGCCGCCGCTTCGCCGTCGCCACATTGTCTAGTCGTGCGTAGAATCTCCTCTCGCTCTGTCTTTGAATCGTGACGAGTCAACGTCCACGCCAACGCCATCTCAGCCTCGTGTGGCACCTGCGTGTCGCAGCCACGTGGTGCCCAGGTTTTCTCCCGAGCCAGCCCTCGGTGAACCGAGTCCGTGGTGCACCAAGCCACTGATAGTGGGTCCCACCTGTCAATCGGTATTTTCTTTTTCTTTTATTTTCCGGCGGAAATTCCTCGCTCGCGTCAGCCTGACGTCATTAATCCCTTTTTCTGTTGAAAAATAATTCGAGAAATTCGTTTAAATCCAAATTAGGGTTTTAATTATTTTCCAATCTTCTAAAGCCCATAACTTTTGCATCCGACCTCCGATTGAGCCCATTCAAATTTGTAAATCCATATAAAATCAAGATCTATTTATTGGTGAATTTTAATTGATTTTTAGAGTTGGTTTTTCTTCTGTTATTTATTTGTTTTCTTTTCTTTTGCCTCGTTTGCGCGTAGACGTCGATACTTCGGGAAGTTTTGCAGAAAAAGGAGCACCTCAAGACCAATACCAATATCTAGATCTATTCCAAGACAAGTTATACCTTTGATCATATTGAACCCAGTTTTCAAAATACTTTGTTTCAATGTATTGCATTCTATTTCAAGTATTTATTTAAATGCTTTTGGGATAGTTATTGATCCAATTTGTTATATCCACTTTGTCTGTTGTATGCCATGATCTTTTGTCACCCTAGGTTGGTTCATTATTAGTTGATATTATCGTAGCACCAACGTCGGTTGGTTAGATACGAGTAGATTGCTTAGTCATACCACGAGTCATCATTTCATGTGAGTCGCAATTATGAACTTGATTAATGGAATATGAAACTGTGTGATAAAACTGTGTGATGTGTGCTATTACTCGTTGATGGCATGTGTTGCACTTAATCAACAGGGTGGGAAAAGATTTAGACTGAGGCAAGTGATGGATCTGTGTGAATGGTGGAGCTGTGTGTTATAAACTTTGTGATTTGGGTTAAAACTGGAAGTCTTGCCTTGGTCAATTAAGGACTTAACTTTGTGTGCCATTGAACTGGGCCTTACTGTACGACCACATGCCTAGTATGGGCTGGGCCTAACTTAGTAAGTTATGGAGTCTTGACATTGACAACTCAGGTGTATTTTAAAGCGTGTGATGAAATTTGGAGGTGTGATATGTCACATCGCGGGACGGTTCGCTGCATCCCTGTCCAACGATGTGTGTCGTAACCAAATGTTGTATGTATCGGTTGGCCGGTAGGAAAGCACATCGGGAGTGTCATTGTTTGAGATGAAGTCTCTGAAAGGTTTTGTTGTGGTCAACTCTGATCCGGTTGATTTCATCGTGTGGGTAAAGTGTACAACCTCTACAGAGTGTTAAATCAATCTATTGAATAATGCGTCATGATCATGGACATGCTCGGAATTTCACACGAGGGTAGATTTTCATGAAACATTTGGGAAGGGTCAGCTGTGTGAGATAACTTGTACAACTATGTGAATAACTTGTTTAGACTGTGTGTCCTTTGTGAAACCAATTGTTAAATTAATATTCTTTAATTGTTTTCAATCTATTATTTGTATTCAATTGCAAATGTTGCATTTTCGCAAAATAACCACAGAAGCCATTCCTTGGTAATAAGCCATCATGTATAAATGCATTCTGTGGTATGACTTGCGAGTACGGTGTGTACTCACTCTTGCTAAACAAATCAACAGAAGTGGAGGAGTCGTCTTTGCTTTTGAAGAGGAGTTCTGAAGGTTGATCGTTAGGGTCTTGATCGATCGATTGTTCGTGGTAAATTGATGGGAGCCCACTGGAGTTCACTTCGTTTCCGCTGCAGTTTATTTCTTTATTGTCAGCCTTGCATGGCTTAATAAATGTAAAACTCGACCGTAAGGTCCCAACAGTTATTTGTTATTCAAAGTACTCGTTTATTCTTATATTCGTTGTATGGATGTGCCCACTGCAAGCGGGAATCCTCCACGACCTTCAGTAACAATGCAAAACCTGCAACGAGTCCAGGATATTCTGAAAAATCTAGATCATGCTTTAGCAGGAACTCCAGGTTATGCTCAACTTGCAGGTCAGGTGTCGGAGATGTCCCACAAGCCATGCGATGTACGAAAATGTACAGAAGCAAAGGAATTCACAAAGTCACACGATGACTTCATCCCAGCGCTCCTCTCTCAGAAGGGGACAACATGGTCGAGCGAAGGACCAATCAACACCAAGTCCCCCTCGTAGGTTCCGACCAGGAAATAACGAGGGAAGACGGATCTTTACGACAGCCACTCCTCCTCATCCAGAGGAGCGACCGCTTAATTCAGCCTATCTTAGGCACCATCTAAACCAAGCAGGTGGTCAAAGACGTTATCATAACGTCCACGACCGAATTGGGGCACCGGATCCTAGGTATGCAAATATGAGGAAGCGATCCCCAACTGATTACATTCGGCTCCTTTTCAGAGAAGGTACCACGGTTCCATTATGGGCTGTCGAGCATTTTCAGTAGGTCTCCAAGCTGTTCGTTGGCCGGACAGATTCCGACCAGCCAACATAGAAAAGTTCAATAGGACTCAGAACCTATTAGAATTTCTTTAAATTTAAACTACCATCATCAAAATAGCTGGTGGTGACGACAACGTGATGGTAAATTACTTACCCACGGTCCTTGAAGGGTCTGCCCACTTGTGGTTGCTCAACCTACTGGTCGGATCTATCTATACTTGGGAGCGGCTCCGTGATATTCTGATTGCCAACTTTCAAGGGATGTATGATCGTCTCGGGAAGGAGGATGATCTTCATCGGATGAAGCAAAAAACCAACGAAACTCTTCGACAATATATCAAGAAATACATCCAGGTTCAAAATTATATCCCAGATATCACAGAAACTTCTGTTATCCAAGATTTTAAAGCAGGATTGCAGAATCGCCGGTTTACGGAGGATATTGCAATAAATCCTCCACGGACAACCGTTGAACTTTTCGACATAGCAGACAAGTATGCGGCCTCTAGTGAAGCGGTCGAATGGTGCGATGATATTGATCGAAATGATAAAAATCCCTCCAAGGCCTAGAGAAACAAGAGAAGAAAAACAAGAAGTCTCTCAAGAACAAAAAGAATCGTATGCCCGATAACAAAGAAGTTCTTGCGATTCTCGAAAAGTTTATCAAAAGACAAAGAGACTTCACTGGTCGAAACAAGGCTAAGGCTCCGACCAGCGATTACAAAAAAAAGAAGTGATGTCCACTTCACCCGGCAGTAGGGCATGATTTGCGCATCTGCCAGTTCTGGTAAAAAAAACTGGAAGATTACTACTCAGGTTAAGGTCCCTTCCCCTCCATAACAGAACTCGGAGAACCAAGCTCTAAGAAGGACAAAGATGGTGATGAAGAGATGGAGTACCAGGAGCCGTAGCACACAGTCGATATGATTTTTGGTGGATACTCATCGTACGAGTCAAGATGTCATCTGAAGGCGGTAGAGCAGGAGGTGAACTTTGCCGAGTCTCCGATCACCGTCGAGCCATCCAAGTAGTCAGAAACTGTAATATCCTTCAGCAAAGAAGACTGCCCCATCCGTCGACTCGACCAGGTAGGTTTCCTATCGTAGTTGAACCTACTATTAACAACTATAAAGTTAATCGAGTCTTAATAGATGGAGGTATTTCTTTGAATATTTTATTTACAGGAGCATTGCAGAGATGCAGATTCCTAAGTCTAAGGTAAAACACGTGAAATATGCCTTCCACAGCATAGTTCCTGATTCTACCACCAAACGGATAGGACAAGTATCCCTGCCGATTACATTCGGAGACTCGACAACTTACGAATAGAAAAGATTTTGAAACCGCATACAATGGAATCCTTGGTCGTCCGGCTTTAGCAAAATTTCTGATAGCCACACACTACGGTTATCAAAGTTTGAAAATACCAGGACCGAAGGGAGCCATCACGGTTCGAGGAGATCAAAAAATGGTCTATGCATGTGATCAGAAATCCTTAGAACTGGTCGAAAAACTTCCGGCCAGAGAAACTAATCCGCCCACCACGCAGGTCAAGCACTCAAGGCTAAAGATAGCTCTGAAGCCTTCCGACTAGACCAAGGAGGTACCACCCACAAAGACGTTCCTCTGGAAGGCACTAACGCACCATCTGGCTCAAGAAATGCTGATGTGTCCTCCCAAAAGGTACTGATCGGGGCAGGACTCGACCCCAAATAGGATGGGTCGCGTCTCCTTCCTCCAAGCAAACCAGGATGTATTCGCCTGGCAGGTGTCCGACATGCTCGGAGACCCCAGGGAGGTGATCGAGCACATGCTAGCTCTCTAGCCTAACAAAAAACCGGTCAAGCAGAAGCTAAGATGTTTCACATCCGATCGGAAGGAGGCAATACAGTCGGAGATCGGCAAGCTCCTCAATGCTGGGTTCATTCGTGAAGTCGACCACCTAGAGTGGCCCGCCAACCCTGTAATTGTTAGAAAAACCAATGGGAAATGACGAATGTGTATTGGCTGCACATATCTTAATAAAGCTTGTCCGAAGGATGACTTTCCCCTTCCACGCATTGATCAGCTTATAGACTCTACTTCTGGGTGTGAGTTGTTAAGTTTTTTAGATGCGTACTCAGGGTACCATCAGATTAATATAAGTAAAGATGGTGAAGAGAAAAAAAAAATCATCACTCTATATGGCACTTACTGTAACGTTAAGATGCTATTTTGTCTCAAAAATGTTGGTGCAACTTTTCAAAGATTGATGCAAAAACCTTCAATCCTCAGGTTGGTCAAAATTTAGAAGCTTACATTGATGATTTGGTTGTGAAAAGCATCGACGCTAGCGATCATATTTCCGACCTGCACGAGACTTTCAATAACTTAAGAAGGCATAACCTTAAGTTAAATCCAGAGAAGTGTGTGTTTGGAGTTTTTCCGGGAAAGTTTATTAGATTCCTAGTTTCGCTAGAGGTATTGAAGCAAACCCAGAAAAATATCGACATGATGCGCCCTCCAACCACAAAGAAAGAAGTCTAAAAACTAACTGGATGTATGGCGGCGTTAAATCGTTTCATATCACAGTTAGGTGAGAAACTATTACCTTTCCTCAAACTTCTTCAGAAACATGGAAGTTTTGAGTGGACTAAGGAAGCAGATGATGTCTTTCAAAAACTTAAGAAGTATCTTACGAGTACCCCGACCTTAGTTTCTCCAAGATCAGGAGAAACGTTACAGATTTGTGCGGCTGCAACGCCGCAAACAGTCAGTGGTGCACTGATCGTAGAATGTGACAACGTCTAACGACCGGTGTATTACGTGAGCGAAGTCCTACATGGACCAAAGGAAAGATATCCACAGGTACAAAGGTTGCTCTATGGTCTTCTTATAGCTTTAAAGAAACTAAGATATTACTTTCAAGCCCACAAAGTGGTCGTACCAATCGGATATCCCCTTGGTCAAGTTCTCAGAAATAGAAAATCATCGGATGAGATCTTTTACCTAGTCCCCGACCAGATGATTGTTTGTACAAGCAATGAACTGGCATCTGATTCAGATCTAAGCATATCCTTTACCGTATGATGAATAGAGCACATGTCGTATTGGCTCCATACCACGCGATGTTTCATGATCCTAAGACACTAGCGATAAACTACCATGCGGTTTAGTGTCCCCAGACATTAAACCGCCAAACGGTTGATACTTCATCAATCGTCGCCTCACTCCGACCAGTCGCAACACTCCCAATCGGCGCCTATACCAGGATTAACTGTCACCACTTCATCAATTATTTAAGGAAGGGCGCGAACGGCGGAAGGGGGGATCGAAGCCAATTCGGGGATCGAAGCTAATTCGGGAAATCAAAAGACAATTGGATTTAGCATTAGCATAGTAAGTATTGCGTTGAGTGCAATTAGGATTTATCCACTGCCTTATCGATGACACCCCTTATAAAGGATCCAGTTCATAGCAATAAAGAGCAGTCCTATCATCTCCTAAGAACTCTTTATCATTTTCCTCTGTTTTATTTCGTAAGATAGACGACTCATCGTCGACACGTGTGGTGGCACAGTCAGGAGGGTATGGGGCGGACCGGAGAGGGGGATTGATCGGTGGGCGCCGTCGCCAGTTTTGAGGAAGAATACGGATGCGGCAGTGGTGAACTCCGGAGGCATGGGGGAATGAAGGAGAGTGAGGGGTAGAGAAGGTCGGTGTTGCCCTTTTACAGGCTTGGGGAAGACGGCGGTAGCGGGTGTTCTAGTCCAACAGAGGCTGAGGCCACTGTTGGTGTCGGTGGAGGAAGCCGCGACAGTGAGGTAGAGGGAGCATGCGAGACACCTCGTGGGGGCGGGGCGGTGAAGGAATCTGGGTAGGCCGACGGAGCACAGAAAGGGCGCGCAGCAGCGACTACACGGAGGCTTCGTAGGCACGCAAAACCAAAAACTATCGAAGGGGCAGGAGGAAGAGCCGTGCGGGATCCGTCGGGCACAGAGTGCTTTAGCCGGTGGGATAGTTCATGTCTGTTTGCATTGAATCCTTTGCTGAGTTGATGTTGCCTTTTTTAGTTTGGACTTTGGAGTCTCCGCACCTGTGCCTGTGTAGGCCCGAATGTACGTATACATTGAATACCTTCGCTGCCCGAACAAACAACATAAATTCTCTGCAAGGATCATGCTCAGTTTCAACCATGTCCTTTTGTCGACATCTCCGGAGCTACAGAGCGTGGCAGCAAGAAGGTGAGTCACGGCGCTGTTGGGCGTCACTGCCTGCGTCAGCACAGCCGGGACCGGGAAGCCGATTCTGCTCGGCGGCGGCGGCGGCGGCGCTTTTGACGCGGCTTGCATGGCACGGTGCGCGACCATTAGTTGAATCTCATCCGTCCACTTAGCAAATCAATGCACTAGATTAGTTGGTAAAAAAATGTTACACTATTTTCTTGGTGCTACGGTGTGATACTACAGTTAGGGGTGGCAAAAAAACTCGCGGCTCGCGAGCTGGTTCGAGCTTGTTCCGAGCCGAGCCGGCTCAGCTCGAGCTCGGTTTTTTCGAGCCGAGCTGAGTCGGTCTTCGAGCTCGATGAAGATTCGAGCCGAGCTCGAGCCGACTCGCGAGCCAAACGAGCCGAGCGCAACCCCATATAATCAAGATGATTGGATTTTGAATTGATGATAAATGACTCATATAATCATTTTATTCTACCTTTATTTTTGGGCTTAGAAAACCCTGGCTCGAATGAGTTTTTTCGAGCCGAGCCGAGTCGGCTCTCGAGCTCGTTTTCCAAACGAGCCGAGCCGAGCCTGGCTCGGTCTGAGGCTCGGCTCGGCTCGTTTCCAGCCCTAACTACTGTACCAATGGCTCGATCTGAAGCTCGACTCAGCTCGTTTCCAGCCCTAACTACAGTACCAAGTACATCTTGTCTATCGTTTCTCTATCCGACGGTCCAGACCAACAATGCTATGGTGTCGTTATAAACACAATGACACAGGATTTGATTACAATATCAACACTGGCAGTGCAAAATACACTGCGCTTGGATGACTTGAGAAGAGTACCGTACCGTACCGTACGCACGACACAGCTATATAAGACAAGTGGCGAAGGAGGTGATTATGTTTAAGGTCGACTGTAACGGTTTTCGTATTGGTAAGATGCCTTTTTTCTCTCTTAAGTATGATTTGATTTTTGTTATTATTAGATTTGTACGAAGATTGATGTGTGATATCATCTTATATTGATATCGTATGTTGATTTAGTTGATAAAAGTATGACTTATCCTTATTAGATGGGAAATATATCTCGAACACAGGGTCATACGTGTGAACATATGCACAAACTCAAGACCTCCCGATCCAAACTCGGCGGCTGAGATCGTAGGCGGGAACAGCTAGTACTAATTAAGCCTTGGACAGCCTCTCCATCTCCGCCGCGAACCGCTCCATCGCCTTCCGCGGCAGCACGACCGGCACGGCCACCGCATCCTCCCCGTCCCCATTCTTCACCGCGACAAAGAAGCTCACCCCGAACAGCGCGTCGGCCGGGCCTCCGTACACCGGCTCACCCCATCCGAAGTCCACGCGGTGGAACCCGGCGTGCCGGTTGTCCGACACGAGGAACACATTCGCCAGCGTCAAGAACGGCCGCCCGCGCAGCACCAGCAGGTCGGCCGTGGACCGCACGTACTCAGCGGTCACCGCCTCCTTCGCCTCCCTCACGAGCTCCACCGCATCGGCCAGCGAGCTGCCGCGCAGCGCCTCGGCGTTGGCCATCGTCGTCGGGGGCACGCACGCGTTGCCGTAGTAACCGGCGGGCAGGTTCAGATCTGCGACGCCCCTAAAGTTGGCGATGATCACCAGCTGCGTGTTCTCGCCCGGCGGGAGTTCGAGCGCCGCGGTGCGGGCGCGCCAGAGGAACGCCGTGAGCACTTCGAAGGTCGTGGCCGTGTCACGGAGGCGCGGCGGGAGGCCTTCCTTGATCGCGGCGACCTCGGCGGGGCCGAACGAGAATGACCGCATGACGAGGTCGCCGAGCGGGGCGGGCGGCGGCGGCACGGCATCGTACTCGCGGTGCGGGAACGCCGGCTTCGGGGGGCTGCGCGCGTGGAGGAGCTCGCGGGACCATGCGGGCTCGACGGTCGGGGCCGGCAGGCCGCGGGCAAGCTCGGCGACGGCATTCATGAACTGGGCGATGCCAATGGCGTCGCAGATGGTGTGGTTGAGGCGGAGCGCGAAGACGAAGCCGCCGCAGAGCAGCCGGGTCACCTGGTGATCGTCATAGAACACCGTATGTTTAGCACATGCATGATGCATGCAAGATTGCAAGCATGTTCAGTACAAGGTAGTATTATATATATTTTTAACTTGTAAGGTATTAGATTTAGTTTTTACTCCTAGCTAGATTGGCCCTATTGTAGTAGAATTTATACGTAGAAATTGAACGGTTTTGAAATTTCTTTGTTCCAAACAGGACTAAGAAGGCGGATGCAAATGCGGACACAACTACACAAGTGTCGTTAACCATCATTATCTGCACGTATACCTGGATGAGCAGCAAGGGACAGTTGAGCACGCCGTTGGATCCTTCCACGTCGAACAGCAGCTGATCCATGCACGGGAACGGCGCCCTGAGGCCGGCCGCCTCCAGCTCCGCCAGCCGCACGTCGGCGTCGGCCTCCACGAACATCACCCCCTCGCCGGTGCAGTCCACGACCAACTTCCGTCCGTCCACCTCCCTGAGCCGCCCGGCGAGCGGGTAGTACGGCACCAGCGCTTCGCCGAGGGCGCGGCGGATGACTCCCGCCGGGTCGCCCTGCAGCCCGCCGCGGTAGAAGAGGACGAACGGCACGTGTCTGCGCAGCGTCTCCTGGTCGTCTATGTCGGACAGCCGCTTGGTCTCGCGAGGCGTCGGCTTGTCCGGGCTGAGGAGCTCCGGGTTGCGCCGGCGCACGGCGAAGGTCAGCGTGGTCATGGCCGGCGTTCGGACGTGCTTGTTTGCTTCCGGCATCAAAGTTAGACACGTTAATCGTTATATGTAGTAGCACCATCTCCAACCTCCAAGCCCCATGTGTATTGACATATGGAACAGGTTCGAAGCGACAATTCAATTTTGGAAATGTCAAAGTGTAGTGCTACTGTGCTAGTCAGGAGATGCTTAAATGCAAATCTTCGGGGTGGAAATGTGACACCCGTCTCGTAGTTTTTAAGTTGGATCGAACTGAGATGCTTGGTTGGGAACGCTTTGCTTCTAAGATTATCCTGCATTTGTCGGATTTAGCCGGCAAGGTAAGACTAACGGGAGTAGATTGCTTGACCATGGAGAGCACAGGTTTAGACTTGTACCATCGTACACTTCAAACAAGTAACTGGGTCAAAAAATTTACCATCGTACTATTCAAACAAGTAACTGGGTCAAATTTGTCTGCCGCAAGCTGAGCTTTCATGCTAGCCGAGACAAGATGCGCGCATATCTGGAAGCCGGAAATTTGTACTCGCCAGATGTGACGATTTTGAAGTTTTCAGAAGTCCGCAAGGGAACGGCGTCTCTGCCTGTCTTCGGGGATGAGGTATAACAGTAGATGCTCTAAGGAGACGTTCCAGTCAATTCCTAGACATCATTTTATATTAGATGATGGAATACAAGCTTCTCCATAGTTCTTGGAAAAATAACACATCCCTTGAAACCAACTTCCTATCCAGTGAGAAGTTTGATTGCTGAGAGAATTAGCCACCTATCAGTACAACAGAGGGATTCGGATAACAAGCAATAGATCTTGTTTAGAAGTATCAAACGGATGTCACACAAAAATTTGGAGCAAAATTTAAACTTTCGCCTGTAGTTTGAAGGCACTCCCTTAATCATCGCCCCTTCCCAAGCTTGTGAAACTGCAAAAAGTACCTGTGTTCTCTCCTTTGGAAAAGATAACCGACGCCAGATCTTGTGTTTTGGTATTGCAAATTTACCTCATCAACCCCTCAGTTCATCATTCTCACACAATGCAGGGACTTGTCTATGAAATTGAGATGGGATGTGATACTCTACTCTGTAAACATCGTGTCCAAACCATTTGATTCTTGAAGATGGCTACTTCCATTTTCTTCAAATATGTCACAGGCATTTTCTCTTCGCATCTTCCGCTCTTCAATCACTGCTTCAATTGAGTCTGTACAGTAGAGCCCCCTCGACTGCCCCTGTGGTTTATCAGCTACAATGAATTTGTTGCCCTCTCGGCCTCGTTCAGGAAAGCCAGCCCAGACTGCAGAAAGCCATGCAGACAATCAGGTCAGTGTAAACGCAATGGACCAATCTAGAACAACTTGGCGCAAGCACTCAAAAAAAAAAAGAAGAATGTCCTATCAAAGTTCGGAGCAGTAAAATTCTCAACGAAAAGTAAAAGTAGAAGTAAAAGATGTTAGTTGTTTGTCTCATATTCTGACCACTGCATAGCATGCTTCAACTTGCTTGACGTTTTGAGGGTTTTGGTTCCCAATTGGCAAGACAAACCCAGAATAAGGTCTATGGTCCCAATTGCTTCTCAAATATACATCCTATAAATTCATTTACAATTCTGATTAGGATTAAATTCCTAAATATTGTTTTAACATTTAATTAAAGACCACATGACCCTTATGGTCGTAACCCCCGTGGTTAAAGACCCATGTGGTCGTGAGAATCCCACGGATTGCTCTACGAGTACCTTGGTCGGAGAGATATTGTACCTATTGTCCGACCTGATAACTACTTGAAAAATCTTTGAACTGGTATTTGGACCCAATTCCAAGTATACTCTTTCCGTGCAATGAATGAGATATGTGTCTTATCTGCTCCAAACCATATATGTTTTTCAGCCCTAAACCACTGACAATAACTACTACACAGTTTTTGCCTATGTTTGTCTCCCACTGACACCAACTGGCGATCAGGTGTCCTTGCACTGACAACAACCGCTTCCTCGACCAGACGTGTCGTTTCCATAAGGTGTGTTCTCCTGAAATAATTGGCGTCTCTTCGCTAATATTTAAGGGTGGATGACGGACAAATTACAAGAGAATAATTGAAGCACAACAAACAAGACAAAGGAGGGGACAAGTGATTCAATTTCAATATCACTATAGACAACTCAATTTCTTCGAGCAATATACTCAGTGTAATTAGGGCTGGTCTATCGCCTTGTCAAAGGCATCCCTGTAAAAACCAGTTCAGTGTAATAAAGAGCAACCCTATTCTCCTCCAAGAATTCTCAACGATTTTCCTTATTTCATTTCGTAAGATCGGCGACTTGATCGTCGACAGCTGGCGCCGTCCGTGGGGAACAAGGCGCTGAGTTCTTGAAGATTTCCTAAAGGTAAAAAGAATAGCAAACCCAGTAATAAAGAGGTCCTTGCAATACCAAATAAGTTCACCAGGGGCAAGGACTATTCCAGTCGCAACAAGGCGAAAGCTCCGACCGATGATTTGCGCACTTGCTGAGCCTGGCAAAGTTAGTAGACTACTATTTAGGTAAAGATCATCTTCCTTCCATACAGGAGCCTGGAGAACCAAACTCTAAGAAAGACAAGGATGGCGATGAAGATACATAGTATTAGGAGCCACAACACACCGTCGACATGATCTTTGGCGGGGCCTTCTCATACAAGTCCAGATGCCATCTGAAGGCCACAGAGTGGGAAGTGAACATAACTGAATCTCCGATCACCATCAAACCATCTAGATGGTCGGAGACAGTCATCTCCTTCAGCGGAGAAAACTGCCATATCCCTTCAACTCGATCAGGTAGGTTTCCTATTGTTGTAAAACCTACTATAAATAATTACAAAATCAATCGAGTTTTAGCAGATAGTGATAGTTCTCTCAATATTTTGTTTACAGGAGCTTTAGAAGAAATACAAATTCCCAAGTTTAAGGTAAAGCCTATGAAGTATGCTTTGCATGGTATAGTTCCAGGGTCTACTACTAAACCGATAGGGCAACTTTCCGTACCGGTTACATTCAGAAGACCAGATAACTTCCGGACAGAAAGAATTTCATTTGATGTTGTAGACTTTGAAACCGCATACAATAGGATTCTTGGTCGTCCGGCATTAGCGAAGTTCCTAATAGCTATGCATTACGTCCACCTCAAGGATAAGGCGTCTGCAAGGCGGAAGAAGGCGTCTGGAAGCTCTGAGGCGACCGCCATAAGAAGGGGTGGAGGAGATATAGATACGGGAGTCACGGGATGGAGACGGCAAGCACAAACCTGTAGCCACGTGAGTGAAGCCGAAGGACCGAAGGCCTAGCACCGCCTCCATCCCCATCGCGGCCTCCGTCCCTGAAGCGACGCGCCGACGACCATCTATTGCGCCACCGTCCTCTGCGGTGCTGATCCAGGTTTGCTCCATAGTCCATCCCCTCCCTCCCAGCCTCCACCTCCACCTCCTCTCCCTCCCCGGCCTCCACCTCCACCTCCTCCCCGGCTCCCCCTCCCATTCTGGTCTCCACCTCCTCCCCGGCACCCCCTTCTCCCCACCGGCCTAGGCCGGTGGGGAGAAGGGGGAGCCGAGTCGCCCGGGTCGCCATCAGGAGCGTCGGCGGAGCCGCGAAGGAGAAGGTAGGGAGGGGGAGGCTGGCGGGGAGAAGGGAGGAGGCGGTCGTCGGGAGCGTCGGTGAGTCGCGAGGAGGAGCTCTGTCTTGAATTTGGCGTCGGTGGCGCGAGCGACTAAGGCACCAAAAGCGCAAGTCTGTGGTCGGCCGTCGCTTTATGCCGCATTCTTTGAGAGCGAAATTCACGCCATCTGTCTTGATTCTTGAATCTTTCAAGCCGAATCTAGCGATTATTATTTCTATGTTTCTATTTTTGTACTGCAGAAGCAAAAAAAAATGGCAAGTGCAAGTATTGCATCATCCGAGGCCGGGTATGATCCAAAGACCGATCCAAAACGGAAGGCGAAGTCTAATGATCCGGGATGGAAATATGGCTATTGGCCGGAAATTAGCAACCGAGATAAGGTGATGTGTATCCTTTGTAACACCCCAAGTACAGGATGGATTAAAAGGCTGAAGGAGCATCTTGCGGGTGGCTATTCAGATGTGGTAATGTGTCCCAATACTACCACAAAAATCAGGAAAGAGATGGGAGATTATTTGAAAAAAAAAACAAGAGTAGGCCAATCTTCCTAGACGATGATGATGATGATGAAGGGGGAGGTCAAGATGTAGAGGTGGTAGCACATGGCATTGGGTCCCAAGACCAAAACTCCACTGTGAAGCCAAGTTCAGGGACAGCCGCCAAAAGATGGTATGCTGCCTTTTCATTCAAGGTCAATGCAAAGGCAAAGGCAAGGGAGACAAGTCAGTTGTTGGTATGCTTCGGAGAACACCTGAAGATGTCTTAGATCAAAGACGTTCTGGATCTTTTCAAAGCACCATGGAGGCCAGCACAAGGACCAAGGAAGACAGGCATTATGTGAATAAGCAATGGGCCTTATGGTTCTATGAGTGTGGCATACCATTTAATGCCGCAAACTCAAGGCAGTTTGAGGTTACTTGTGAGGCCAGTGTGCAGTACGATTCCGGGTATAAGCCTCCTAGTTTCCATGAGCTGAGGGAGCCATTGCTTCGGGAGTGCGTCAAGGAGACAAGTACATTGAGGGAGGAGCATGAGCGAGCGTGGAAGCAATATGGTTGCACACTTATGTCAGATGGATGGTCTGATAGGAGAGGACGCCACTTGATCAACTTCCTTGTTAACAGCCCGGAGGGACTTCTTGAAGTCCGTTGATGCATCAAGTGAACAACATGATGCAACTATGATAGCTAATTTGCTAGAGAAGAGAATTGAGGCCATTGGAAAAGACAAGGTTGTTCAAGTTGTCACTGATAATGGTGCTAACTACAAGGCAGCGGGCAAGCTTCTAATGGAGAGGATTCCTACACTGTTTTGGAGTCCTTGCGCTGCACATTGTTTGGACCTTATGTTAGAAGACATTGCGAAGTTGAAGGAATTTAAGAAGCCTATTGCACGTGCTAGGCATGTCACCACATTCATTTATAGGCATGGTAGGCTTCTTAGTGCAATGAGGGAGAAGACAGGTGGGATAGATCTTGTGAGACCCGCTGCCACTCGGTTTGCCACAGCCTTCCTTACTTTGAAGAGCATGCACAAGCACAAGGATGCTTTGAAGTGTCTATTTGTGAGTAAATCGTGGACTAAGATCAAATTGTCAAAGACGGAGTCTGGCATGCATGTGACAGACATTGTGCTCTCTAAGGAGTTCTGGAATTCAATTGAAGATTGCCTTAGAGCTTCAGCCCCACTTCTTATCGTGCTTAGGGTGGTTGATGGTGATGAGAAGCCCGCAATGCCAGAGGTTGCAGCATTAATGGCTCATGCAAAAGGGAAGATCAACCTTAGCTTCTCTACCCAAAACAAGCAACGTTTGCTCAAAAAGATCATTAACATTATTGAGCGACATTGGGTGAAACAAATGGATCATCCATTGTATGGGGCTGCACTCTATTTGAACCCAGGGAAATTCTTTGCCATCCAAAAGAGTGGAGATGATACCTATGTTGGGGAGCTAAGGAGTTGCTTCAATGATGTGCTTGCAAGAATGGTACAAGATGAGAATACTCGGAACAAGATTGATGAACAAGCCATGCATTATGAGGACCAACGAGGAGATGTCTTTTCAAACAAATTGGCAATCCAAAACTTAGAATCAAGAAGCCCTAGTAAGTGTTGTTAATTTCAACATGTTTATTTCTTTCCAAATTCCTAATATATGCTAATATGCGTGTATTTTCCATTCTAGTTGATTGGTGGCGTTCATATGGTGGGCGAGCCATTGACCTACAAAGGTTTGCTAAGCGTGTTGTTAGTCTTTGTGCATCATCATCTGGTTGTGAGCGAAATTGAAGTACCTTTGAATTTGTGAGTCAATTTGTAGCTTCTTTGTGTTTATTTTCATCTACTCAATTCGTAGCTTATGCCTTATATGTGCTTTCGTAGATGCATACAAAGAAAAGGAATCGGTTACTACACAAGAGATTGAATGATTTGGTCTTTGTTGCATACAACCGGAAGATGAAAACAAGATTTCAAATGAGGCGGGAGAAAGCGGGCAAAAACTATGACCCTTTGGTCATTGAGGATTTTGATTGGGACAATTAATGGACTGACTCATTGGTTGTAGCACCTCAAGGTGGTCGTGAGTGTGACCTTACATGGGATGATGTTGATGAAGCCATTGGCGCATCACGCTCGCTTCAAGGTCGCAATCTTGCAAGGCAAGCTAACAGGTATAGTCATGGTGAGACTATGACCTACCAAAGGCGTGCAAGATCTACAACTATGGCGGTTGAAGAAGATGGCTTAGATGAGCAAGAGCAAGGCTCGGATTCGGGCAATGAAGAAGATGAGGAAGAAAATCCACATGATGATACGGATGTGAGCGATTGTGACGAAACTCCCAATGCTACCGAAGATGGTGGAGAAAGCGTGGATGCTACCAGCAATCTCAATGAGTTTGACGATGGATACTGAGAGATGAGAGCGTTGGACTATGCTACTTTCGTGTTGTGGACTACTATTATGTCATTAGACTACTCTAAGCTTGTGGACTTATCACCTATGTTATTTGTGTAAACTTATGTCGCTTATGTTGTGCTTGTTAATTTGTTATGTTGCTCATATTTAATTCTCAGATTCACTTAATTGTTACTGTGAACTTATATCTGTTACATTTATAACAAACTATATGTTGAAACTTGCAAGGGGATGGATACTACATGGAAGAAGAGCAATTGGAAAGGGGGGATGGGTGCTACATGACCTCAAGAATCGGCAACAACAAGGTACTTGTGCGGCTGAAATGCTCGTTTTATTCACTACCTTAGCGCCTTAGGACGAGAGTAAGGCATCACCTGAGGGGGGTGGGTCGCCTCTCCTCGCCTTACCGCCTTAATAACCATGTTTTTTATCCTTCACATACAACTCAATAAGCCAACATCCCATAAACAACCAGATTACCAAACATCAAAGCTTAGCTTAAAAGCTCAGGGGCTTATAAGCTGATTAAGCCAAAAAGTTGGTTTGAAGCTATAAGCCAAAAAGTTGGTTTGTACCGCCTTAATAACCATGTTTTTTATCCTTCACATACAACTCAATAAACCAACATCCCATAAACAACCAGATTACCAAACATCAAAGCTTAGCTTAAAAGCTCAGGGGCTTATAAGCTGATTAAGCCAAAAAGTTGGTTTGAAGCTACAAGCCAAAAAAACCTAAGCCTAAACAAACAGGGCCAATACACTTCCGTGGCTTACCCACAGAGTAATGAGGCAGTCAAGCGAGCTAATGGCATATTAATACAAGGAATAAAACGTCGAGTATTCGACCAGTTAATAAAACGGTCCGAAACTTGGGTTTAAGAACTTACCTTTGTATTATGGGTTGTTCAGACCACGACCAGTCGTGCGACCGGTGAAACACTTTTTTTCTAGTTTACGGTGCTGAAGCCATGCTTCATCTGAAACTAAAAATTAGCTCTACTCGAACCGATTGCAATCAAGTAGAACGATGAATCGACGATATCAATTTTCTTGAAGAAAGATGAAATAAAGCCTTAATACGATTGGCAGATTACCAACAAGCCATGAGAAGGTATCACAATCGTAAGGTGCAACCTCGCAGTCTAGCCGTAGGTGATCTGATCCTAATGAAAATTCAGAGCCAGACAAATTGCAATAACCTTTCTCCTAAATGAGAAGGTCCATACACTGTGGTCGAAATAACCAGACTAGGTTCGGTATGACTTGCCATGCCAAATGGGCGTGTTCTGTCTAATTCCTGGAATATTGATCAATTACGTAAGTTCTATGTATAAACGTTCTTTTCATTTACAATTTCAGCAAAGTTGCATTTTTTCTTTCATTTCTGATGAGTGATGTTGTTTATATTTCAATTATCCATTGCCTAGTCACACACTATTGTTGTCTAAGATCATTGGAGAAGATCCATTACCCTCCGACATCCTTCTAAAGGATATCTTTTACTTTTTAGCTTTGACATATTTGTCAAACGCCACAAGGGTCCTTATCATGACCGTCACAGATATGGTTCTCACAAATGACCGCACACTGCACACTCTTTTCTCACCAAAAAAAACAAGTAAAAAGAACATAACACAGATAACTAGATATAATTACTTACATGCTTAAGGACTTAAAAGATTTTCTTTCTTCACTTCAACATTATGCTCTTCTCTTGTTTTGAAACTGATCAAGACAAAGAAACCTCTTAGTCAAAATCTCTCCTCTCTGAATGTGGTCCTGCCAATTGGAAGGAGTTTCCTAGCGACAACCTTTTTTCTACGATCTTTGCTACTAGTTGAAACTTGAGAACACATATGTTTCGCAAAGTATAAATCATATCTTTAGTTCTTAGCACTTTTACGACTAGCTTGGATAATATGTATAAATAAAAACATTTATCATTTTTTGCATATATTTTTTCATAATTTCTTATCATTCGGATCACCAAGACAAGTCTTATGACATCTTCTGACCATACAATGTACTATATGGTATTTCGATTATGAAAATAGATCTAAAACTAGTCGAAATAATACACTGGTTCCGACCAAACTGGTTTCATAGTGCTAACTAGATCCTTTTTACAACATAATCAGCACATACTTTATACGTTGGTCGCAACATATGCTCTTTTTATTGGTCCAATGCTTCCTTAATAAGTTTTTCTACTACACAAACAGTCGAGGGCTAGGAAATATACAAGTACTCAACAATTTGAGAGATGGACATAAGCTTTATTCATGACAAAAGGTAAGTTTTTACATTACAATTTTTTTACTACATTTATTTACTCCTCAAAGCCACTTAATTGGTCACTGTGAGACGGAGATCCGACCTTCATCTCCTCTGCAACCTTGTTTCCAAAGGGTTTCACCCCCTCGAAGATCTTGGTTGCATCCTTCTTCGAGCAGTTGAAGTCTACTTCAAGTGCCTGGAGATTGAGGGAGGGATCGGATGCTTTAAGCTTTGCCAAAGCTAAGCTAACTCCATCCGCAACAGCATCTCTCATGGTCTTTGCGTGGTTTTTCTGAGAGGGCGCAGCAGGCATTGGAGAGTCTCGAGCTGTTGACCAAGACAGTTTGCCTTCTCAGTCGTCTCCCTTGAAGACCACAAAAATGCTTCCGCCACCATATCGGAAAGCATCTTGTTGAAGGCAAAGATCTTCTCTTGAAGATTCCTCTTGAGTTCATTCTCCTTATTTTGCTCAAACCCAAGAGCTTTATCTGTTTTTTCTAGCTTTTGAGCTTGCTCTGCACGAGCAGATCAAAGTTAAAAAAAAGAAATGAACAAAAAACTGGAGGTCTTATTAAATTTGATTGACCAGTCTTCAATCGACCGATCTTTGGCTTTGCACCTATTCTCAAGTGTGGTTATAACGGCTCCCTTAGCCTTAGCCGCTTTTTCAAATATCTCCAATTCTGTCAATTATGATAAGGGGAGAGTTAAGAAACAGGGAACAAAATAACAAAAAGAGAAGTCAAGAACTACGTACTTTTCAATTGTAAATTTTCTTTTTTCAAATAAGCTATTTGTTGGGTCAGCTCTCTGACCACAACAATATTCTCCACCATATGCTACAAAAAGCAACAAAATAGTAAACTTATTTAAGTTTAAGATAAAATCCACAAAAATACTAGAAGTGTAGTTGTAGGTATTTACTTGGATAGCCTTGTCTACATAGTTGGAGTAGATAATATTAGAATCTGTCTTTGATTTGACAGTCTAAGATCTTCCTCCACCAAGCCTCCTCGAGTCTTTTATTATCGAAGACTCGAGATCGGTTGAGGATGATATTGGTATGAGGAGACCTAACTAAAGAAGAATTCCTCTCCACGCGAGCACTGAAGAAAGAAGGAAGCAGACTTGCTCCCTTCTCTTCGACCACTTCGGTCCCAGCAGTTGGCAGAACTTGTTGGAACTCTTCTTCAGCCTCTGCCTCCTTAGACAGGGTCGGAGCCGACAAGGATTCCTGAGCAGTAGGAGCAGGCACTGGTGCATTCACCTACTCAGGGCCGGCCGACCATCCCTTCCTAAGTAGTTTCCTCCTGAAGAGTACCCTGATCAGAAGTGATCGGAGTACCAGAGGCACTATGAAAACAGAAGAAAGGAAGGTGAAGACTTCAGAATACAAGAAAATCTAAAGGTATGAATTGATGTAAATTCTTCATTGTACATACCTGGTCTTCTTGGTTTTGAAACTTACAGCCATCGTGGCTCCGATCAGCAGATTTTCTCTCTCCCGCCTGATTAACTAAGGTTAGTTTGGCGATGAAATTCTTCATCTAGGATGTATACTCCCTTCGGTGCCCTTTTTCTGTCCTTCTCAAAAGAGAAGTTGGCTTAAAACAAAAACTTTTAGGGCTATAATAAAGGCCTACCTCTGAGGAGCCACCATCTTGAGTGGTCGTTGGAGCAGAAGTTGTCGGGGCAGCGACAAGATTCGAGTTCTCAGTGAGCTCGCCGCTCTCTAACCCGACCGATTGCACATTAAAAAAAGGGGGTGTTATGGCATATCGATCGGAAAATACATAAATGATGAAAAGAGGTGGTAATTTTTCACCTTAAGTCTCTCTATCATCTCTTCTAGAGAGGTAGCAGCCAAGATCCGGGGGACATCAGCCTTTTCATCAGGTTCCCCGGCATAGATCATCTTGATCTGCTCCCTAACATTTTCAGGGGTAAGGGCTGTAAAAAAAAAGAGAAGGGAAGTAAAGACTTTTAAGGTTACAAAATAATCAACTAAAATAAACCTGACTGACTAGTCGAAATTTTTCAGGACTTACATTCCGAAGAATCCCTGGTTGAATCGTCTTGACCAACGTACCAAAGCATGGCACGTTCCTGGGACTTCAGAAGACTTATTCGGTGCATGGAGAAATCTTTCACCATGTGCCAAGAAGTCAGACCTCTGAAGCTAAGACAGTAGATAGCCTCGATCTATCTTCCCACTTTTCCCTCCTTCGAGGAGGATCGCCACCGAAGGTTCTCAACCGCCACCCGACCAGTGAAGCAGAGGCTGTCTTCCTTGCTGAGCGTCATGTAGAACCAATACTTCTTCCATGACGACCACGAGGACTTGGAATACATACGAATGCACCCCTCAACTTTCCTATCGTGGAGGCGCAAAGCGCACTCCCTGGGCGACGCCATCGATTTCCCCAATTTCGTCATCTTGTAGAAGTATTTAAGGACCGCCAGATCTGGCGGAATCCCCAAATATGCTTCGCAGAGGTAAATGAAGATGCTAAGATTGGCAATTGAATTGGGAGTGAGATTTACCAGCTCAACTCCATAATATTCAAGAACTTGGGAGAGGAACGGGTGCGCTGGTAACCTAAACCCGCACTCGACATATGCGAGAAAAACAGGGATTTCTCCCTCGTCACCGCTGGGAAAGTGCTCACTGGCCGCCGATCTCCAAGAGATCAAGGCCTTGGCGAGAAGCATCCCGCTCTTCTCCATAACTCCAAGCTCTTATCGGTCAACTCAGAAACCAGCCAGTTGGCGATGAGATCTGACATTGTTGGTTTAGTGGCAAGAAGATGAAAGAAAATCGAAGGTGATTCTGAGAGCGTGGAACCCCAAGACGGCGTACTGCGGGGATTTTAGAGGGGCTTCCCCTTAACTGCAAAAAAGGGGTTGCCTGAAGCCCAATGAACACAAATCTCTTCGGTTTACTAGGCAGTTCCTCAACTTTAAAGTGAATACAAACCACTTCGTTACTCTCGCCTTTAAACAAAGGATTTCCAGATATAGATCCCATCGGAGGAAGTTCATATTATAAATCCACTTAAAAGTTCGAGGGCTAGCTGATGAGGACTAAATTTCTAAATACTGCTTTAACATTTAATTAAAGACCACATGGTCTTTATGGTCGTAACCCCGTGGTTAAAGACCCCTGTGGTCGTGAGAATCCCAAGAGTTGCTCTATGAGTACCTTGGCCAGAGAGGCACTGTACCTATTGTCCGACCAGATAACTGCTCGAAGAATCTTTGAACTGGTACTTGGACATGATTCCAAGTATATTCCTTCCGTGTGATGAATGAGATGCGTGCCTTATTCGCTCCAAACCACACGATGTTTTTCAGCCCTAAGTCACTGACAATAACTACTATACAGTTTTTGCCCGTGTTCGTCTCCCATGATACCAACCGGCGATCAGGTGTTCTTTCAATGGCAACAACTGCCTCCCCGAACAAACACATCGTTTCCATAAAGTGTCTTCTCCAGAAATTGCTAACGCATCTTTGCTAATATTTAAGGATGGATGACGAACAGCATTACAAGAGAACAACTGAAATACAACAAACAAGACGAAGGAGAGGACAAGTGATTCAATATCACTGTAGACAACTCAATTCCTCCAAGCAATATACTAAGAGTAATAGGGCTAGTCTGCTGCCTTGCCAAAGATATTCCTATAAAAACCAGTTCATTGTAAGAAAGAGAAACCTTATTCTCCAAGAAATCTCAGTGATTTTTCTTATTTCATTTCGTAAGATCGACGACTTAATCGTCGATAAATTCTATGTTCAAACGCTGTAAATACGTTTTCAAGTTTAATTCTGAAGCTTCCTTAGAATGTGAATGTTTGCGTAATCATGGTTAGAATTTAGAAATATCTCTAACAACAAATAATGCTTTTATACAGCGCTAGAGCCAATAAAGGGAAAAACAGCCGAGAACCTACCGACAACCACCAGTTCCCGTGTTTCTGGTGAGGTCATGAATACATCTTATGAAAGCTGAGTTTCTGTTGATTCATACCAAGGTAGATTGCATGGTCGGGTTTAGAGTCGATTTTCTGCTTCTAACAAAAGTTGATCTTTCATCTCATAAAAACAAATTGTTTCATCATCTTAGCTGGAGAACTAAAAGAAGGTATATAACTTGGTGGAGTGGCCAATTTTTAGTTTTTTTTTACCAATAAACGCCCGTTTTCTCGACAATTTATGCCCAACTTGGAGATTAGGACAAAACCCTCAACTGCCAAATAATGGCATATACCAGCTGAAACCAATAATAATATCTCCCCAAAAACGGCTCCAAGATGAATTCTAAAACCAAGATTGCCTATACAATATCCATACTGTATACACTAAACAAGGTCTACATATATGCAAACAAGTTAAAGTATTGCAATTAGTTAAGCTATGGAAAATCCTCAGAAAAGATACAATATTAGACCAGGTTTTCCTCTAGCGGTGCCTATCAGCATATGAAAATCAAGTAGAAATTCAGAGGCTCCCTACCACTGCCAGCACATTGATCAAACTTTTTAGTACAATGAGTAGAACTTGTTTAGTATCAACATTAAGAAGCTATTCCAAATATTGAGCAGTGCAGCCAAATGTATACAACTCCCCACTAGGTCGAATCATCTATTTACAGAACTAACAACTTCTACATCATCAATACAAGGTAAAACTAGAAATCGGATGATTTAGAGTATACTCAACAGTCCAGGTTATGGGTGTAAAAGCAAGTATTAGTCGAGAACATTTTGGTATAAGCCAACATACAAATAAAACATCCTAAAAGTATGTAAGAGAAGAGAACATTTTGGTATAAGCCAACATACAAATAAAACATCCTAAAAGTATGTAAGAGAAGTTTTGCACTTTTGTCAAACTATTTGAGCCATGATTGAAGTATGAAGTATCACTGAAAAGTTCTGGTACATAAGGCAATAGAAGATAAGGCACATATCTGGTGCAAACCATGATTTAGGTGAAAAATGTAAACCAGTTTGATTTTTGTACCAAGTCAACATGAATAGCTCCCCACAAAAATCAAATTACATATTTAACATGCTTTTTTGTTCTACATCTCAAGTTATCACCTACAGTAATCTAGCCCAAAAAGAATTCCACAAACATGGTTAACAGAGAGAACATGTGATTATAGTAGGAACATAGAAATTTGGTACTCTACAGCTATAGAAAACAGAGAAGTTAAAAGGCAACAAAGGAACTTCAATGTGACTATTTGCAGCTTTGCAAATTTCTACCTCTTGTTCAAATAACTCGACCAACATTGCTCAAAATTCATGTTGCGTCAATCAAAGAAGGATGGAAACTTACCACCAAAGTGGTGGAGAACAATTGATGCTGCAACTGTAACATTGAGTGATGCAGTTCCACCACCATACTGAGGGATGTAGACGAAAAAGTCACAGATCTCACACTCCTTTTGTGAGAGTCCTGTACCCTACTAGATGCAATAAAAAAAATTGGCAAATATATTTAGAATAAAGGGCAAGCAAATAGCTAACTATGTTTCTTAACTAAAAAGAACAGCACTCCACTTCAACCTTTTAGCTTGTTCAGCAACCTTTAGAAAAGATTAAATGTAACAATAAATTTTCTAGCAACTGGGAAAAAATTGAGTTGAGCAGTAAAACACGTGAATATAAAACCATGGAGTATTGTGCAACCAAGTAATGTTTAACGTGAGATAAAACCTTGAGTTAATATTTTGTTTGCAGGTACGAATCAACAATCAAGTCCAAACGATCTTAGACTCCTAGGTGCCTGCAAATCATGCCATTATTTCCTGAACCCTTCTGCACTGAGGCATGGGCTTAATTCTTTTTTTCTGTGATGGGTGGCTCTGCTGCTAGAGCAATAACTACAGATGGAGTCTTTAGGAAACATTATGATTACATCGGTCATAAAACTTGCTCCGGCTAATATCCACTGGGATTGCTACACATGCCAAAATTCCAAATTTTGGAGGGGAAAATGAAGACAGCATCATGTAACAGCCTTTAGTAGAAATTATACAGAATTAAAATAGCATCCATGGTTAATATCTTCGTACTATCCAAAGAATTCTCCTATCGACAAAAACGCCTACCGAACAATTTTTATAAGAGAGGTGCATTTTTCTTTAAAATTGCACTTTGGTGGAGCTAATTATTACAATACCATGATGCCATCAGCAGATACGACATGTGGTTTTTGCACAATTTACAAGTGTTCCAACGCACATCTGTAACATGAAGTGAATGAATCCTCCCCCATACGAGATTGCATTTGTTGACTATATGAGTAGCTATGCAATAAATCACTCCCATCCCAGTCCACGAAATTGAGCCATCTAAAGATTTACTATTTTCCCCTCTTCAAAATTGCATACCAACCAAGTTAATTTTGCGACAGCACTAATAATCGGTGCTGAATCATGAGAATCCGACCAACCTCATTGCCGAAGAGGAATGCAGTGCTCCGGCGGAACGGGTGGGCCGTCACCGGCAGCGCGTCGTCGGTGATCTCCACGCCGCAAATGTCACACCCCCTCTCATCCTGCACACAACGCATACACATACATGTCACACAACAGGAAGGGAAGGGAGAAGGAAACAGAGGGGGGATTAGGGTTTAGGGTTTAGGGAGGCGGAGAGGTCGGGCGGGGGTTGTTCCAGAATTGGATTGCCTTGAGGTACTCCCGGGCGAGGGCGAGGGAGGCAAAGTGGCGGAAGCGGAGGTGGGAGGTGGATCCGTGGCTGCCGAAGGCGCTGACGTCGCGGCGGCCGACGACGACCACCTCGGCCACGCCGAACGCCGTCGCGCTCCGCGCCAGCGTGCCCACGTTGTGCCGCTTCGCCACGTTGTGCACCACCACCACGCTCTCCGCCGCCGCCGCCATGGCCGCCGTTCCGTCGCGGCTCCCTTCCTCCCTCGTGCTATTCTCACTAGGGAAAGGAGAGGAACTTGAGTGTTGGGTTAAGAGTAGCGATATAATGGGGGAGCTGCTCGTGCGCCATTGCGATGACATGTGGGCCCGAAGAATCGGGATTAGTCTTCAGTCCACCATACACCACGTATATATTTCACAAGTCTATGCTCTGTAGGTCATAAAGATCCATTGACCCTCCATGACGGAATCACTGTTCGGTGTGTCCGTGCTCACTCCACTAGAGAATATACAGTGGTACCCATTTCAGACTTTGCAAGAATAACTATATCTGCGTGGAATTTATAAAAATAACGTTACACCGCAAAGTGGTGTATTAGCAAGAATGATTATCTTTGTGCGAAATTTACAAAAATGATGTCATGTCGTATAACCACCGTGCAGCAAGGCTTCCGAGCATGTAGCATTTTTTCTTTCTTAAAAAATATCATTTAAGTTCATATTTTTTGGGGAATTTTTAAATATAGAAAATGAGCTCCAAAAATTATGAATTTTTTTGTGGAGCGTCTTGGCACTGTGTAATTTTTTTTTCCAAAATTTTGTAAATTTATTAATTATTCTTAAAAAATTATTTAAGTATACTATTTGTATGAATTTTCGAGACAAATTCAGAACGGATAAAATTTTGCAAAACATTACATAATCAAGTACATTGTGTCAAGAGGCTTTACAAAAAATCATAATTTTTAGAGCTCATTTTATATATTTAAAAATTCCTACAAAAATTATACTTAAATGATTTTTTTCAAAAAAAAGGAGAAAAAGAAGGGGGAAAAATGCTACAATACTCACCGCACAGTGGACGCGCGGCAGGGGCCGGGTGTTGCCTCTGGATGCCCTACCGCATGACCACCGTGCGGCAGGGCGGTCATTTTTTTTTTGCAAATTTCGCACGAAGACGATCATTCTTCCAAATACGGAGCGAATTTGCATCATTTCGGCAAAAAATTTCCTCATTCTTATCGTGCTACCTACGTATTATTTAGGTATAAAAGTTTTAAAATTTTTATTTAAAAAATAGGAGATGTAGGGAAGGACATATTCTACAACGATGTAAAATTTTACAATCAAAGTCAATCGTATTTGAAAATATGAAATTGCTATGGAGCAAAAATGAATAGTGATGAACAACAAATCACTATTTATACATAATTTGTCTTTTTCGTATCTCACTAATGCAATTGAGTTTGATCTTGAAATTTTACATTGCTATAGAATATGTCCCCCGTACATCTCCAATTGTTTAGGGATATTTTTTAAAACTTTTATACATAGGAAATACAAAGTTAGCACCGTATGAGGGGATAGCATAGGATATCTCCTCCTCGTTATACTTTCCAAAAATAATATTTCAAGAAAAACATCATTTGCATTTCAAACAAATATCATTTGGGATGCATATTTCGCAAAAAAAAATACTACAAAAACTGTGTGGTGCAATTCCTATAGGTTCTCTATGAAATTCCACCATTTTAAAACGGTTCAAATCCTATGGCCCCAAGCAATCTGCCTAAGTTACAAGACAACATCTTCGTCTTCCCTTAATTTAGGAAGAAATGGGCGCCCATTTGCACTGTGCTTGATATCATAGCAGGATCCAAGTATCAAACTTCAAACCCTAATCATTTCAATCTTTTCCTACGAACATATTAGCAAGATAAATACTACCAAACGATATAGCGTTTTGAGCCAGTAAACGGGATAGGTCATTGCCGTCAGATCTTCCCTTAAGCCACCTTATCTATTCATCCTTGACTTCTATATCTATTAGTTTCATTCTCGTCTTCTCTCTCTCTCACTCAACATCACTCTCTCCAATCGAGGCCACCAAAGAGGAGGGGGAGGTTTCGCGGCTAGAGGAGCCGGCGATGGGGGTGGTTTCGCGGCCGGAGGAGGCGATGGGGGCGGTTTCGCGGTCAGAGGAGGAGACGGGGCGGTACGATTGCATCCAGAGGAGGCAGCGCGGGCGGTATCGTTGTCGGAGGAGGAGCCGGCTGTCGGGACTACGGGACGATGGTGTTGGAAATATGCCCTAGAAGCAATCATAGAGATGATGATATTTCATTATGTTCATGATTTTTGATAATATGTTATCGTGTTCCTTGAATGAATCATTTGTTACAGATCAATAAGTATGTGACTTGTTGGTGGAACTCTTTAATTTATATGATGTCATTCTAAATGAACCCCTGGTCGAAACACCAGTGACTCTACGACCAGCACATATATTGATTGATGACCATGTTTCACCGGTCATGGATATAGGGATATCGAATCAATAATGTGAGCACCTGTTAGAGAACATGGGGTTGGATAAACCCATCATTGAGACACTATTGAGATTGTTATGAATCTTTGTGTCATTAGTTGGTCTCAAGTAATGATGATGTATAATCCTTAGACCTGAGATCAGCATGGTTCCCTACATGTGTAATAGCACTCTTAGGGGTTGCCAAATGCTACTCGTAACTGGGTAGTTATAAAGGTAACTTTCGGGTATGCTATGAAATATGCGGAGGGATGTGACTGGTCGAGATGAGATTTGCCCCTCTTAACATAACAAGAGAGATGTCTCTGGCCCCTCGTGGTGATCGGATAAAGAAAGTGCATGGCCATGCCACTAGTGGTCGAAGTGTCGACCACATGAAGTTATCCAACACTTGATCGAGAAAGTATTGAACAGTCCATGGATGACACATCGTCTCACCTGGAGTTCAACCAGACATCGTGAGGCAAAGGGAGAATGCATGAGTAGGTCGCTTAGTTCTATCAGTTACGAACTAGTCATATGGAGATACGTGCTAGTCGTAGACTAGTCGATCGTAATCACAGAATGGCAAGGACCTGGCCGTAAGGAGTTACAAACTGGTCGAGACCAAATATGATCTGGTTGTATGGAGATACGAACTGATCGTAAGTGATGAGGACCTGGTCATATATCATATTACATCAAGGTTCGTCCGATATTTTCTATGTGCATTTGGAAATCGTTATGTGCTGCTAGGTACCGTTGACGACTAGTGGTCGGAAAAGAGTTTCTGAGTTATAACCTATTACACATGAACCTGTAGGGTCACACACTTAAATGGCTAGGATCTGTTTTGGATGGTGATCCGAATTCGTATAGGCCACGAGTTCCTAATGGGCCTCAAGTTCGAGACCCATCATGGATGCCTATATAAAGAGGGGTGGTGGTATGGGGTGAGGAAGAGGATGATCTTTGAAAGAACCCCCGAAATTCTAATAGCCACGCCTTCTCAACCACGCTGCCGGTGCTACCACTCCAGCGCATGGTGATCCTGCCCTGTACGTGTGGATACCTCGGAGGTGTTGTTGCGAAGCATTAGCACTAGGACGATCCGCAACTCTTGACGATCACCGGAGTCGGAGGAGCAGACGTGTGACGAGTACTACCACTCGAAGGAGGAGACGCGTCGTGAGTACGACTACGACTGCATCAACTCGCTACAATGACTCAACTTCCGCTATGAGTCGACGCGTCTAACGGTAATCTCATTATCTATTTCTAGCGGTGGTTCCTTGTTTGCGCAGTAAAATTTTGTTTGGTCTATCGTAGCATTGCCGCGATCCCAACAGATGGACCCTATCCCTCTGTGTATTCTGAACTAGTTCCATGATCAGTAGCTAGTTCACACAGTTTGCAACATCGATGAAATCATATCCATACGACAAGGTAGCTAAGAAGCAAATAAAATAATATTACTTAGTAGCAAAAGGACCTTATAGTCAAGTCTTACAGAGTTTGCCACGCCGGGCTTAAGACAATAGAGTAAACTTGCAGCGGAATGAAACAGCTCGTGGTAGCCATCCGACATGCCCACAGACAATCGAGTGGAGGACGCGAGCTAGTTCGAGTAGTCTTTGAAGTAATTTTCCTCGTAGAACTCGGTGCTCCCTTGTTCTTCTTCGACGATTGATCAACAAGTGACGTATAGCCGTGAGTACATAAAGTACTCAGCAAGTCGTAGGGAAATGTATACAAATAGTATTCATACAAGGATTGAACAAGGATAGTTTTATGACTATTTTGTAGAAAGCAACATTTACAGTAAATACGGTAAATAGATTGCAAAGCACGGTTTAAAAGATTAATACATAAGTAAACAATTTCTTTTAAAACAACTAGTGAACCCCCCCCCGTTCACTTCCCAACCATCAACCACATCCAGATCGCTTCCCAACCAAATCATTCCAATATTTTCATGAAAATCTACCCCTCATGTGAAATCACCAGTCATTGTCCATAACCGAGGATACGACTATTCGAATAGTTTTTAACACTTTGCAGAGGTTGTACAGTTTGACCCACAAGAGATAACTATCTTGATAAAAAACACACATTTTCTTAGACATGTGAATTAAGGAGAGACTACCACAAGGCTTTTATAAAGCTCTGTCTTGACTTGGTGCTGCTCACTAAGGTTTCACCACGTCTGCCCCCTCTTGCGCCATAATCAATCAAAACAGAACCGAATCAAAATATTACTAATTAGTAGGTCAGGTCCACCCCATAAATGGACTTATGGTTGTACGGTATGACCCAGATCAATGATGCACAAAATTAAGTCTGTCGGTGTTTTAGAACCGATCTTACGTAAAGATTGTTTGATTCGGGGGGTCTCCTAGAGATGAAATCACGCAGAGCGATTGACACGGGATTTTTATACAGGTTCAGGCCTTCTCCGGGGAGAATAACAACCCTACTCCTGTGTGTGTGTGTGGTATTGACTGTATTCTCAACAATCAAGCCAGAAACTAAGACTATTACAAAGAACAGTACTTGTCTTTCTCCTTGATTGTCCTTGATTGGCCCTTTGTTGCCCTCCCCTTTGTCCTTCTGATTGATGCCTTTATATAGTCGTGAAGGAGTAGCCGTTTTCCCCTGCTAAAGAGGCGCCTAATCAAGCCAGTAATGGGCACATGATGGCAATAATTACCGGTGTAATGGCTCCTTCACGTCGTTTGGCAGTTATCTTTCAGAGGTAATGGGGTATTTAAGCACTATTACTGCGCAGAATAATAGTGCATGTGGACCGTCTGGATTCCTTAATCAATTGGACCCACTCGCTTGTAGGTTTTATTGATTATAAGGTGGTCGTGGTTGACCCAGTCGTAGCAGGACTTACGACTGGGTACAAGTCGTAGCAGAACTTACGACTAGATAATAGTCGTAGAAGGACTTACGACTAGGTACAGGTCGTAGCAGATCTTACGACTGGACAATAGTCGTAGAAGGACTTACGACTGGGTAATGGTCGTAGAAGGACTTAGGACCAGGTAGTGGTCGTAGAAGGACTTACGACCATGACATAGTCGTAGTAAGACTCACGACTATGGGGGTGATTGTAGGAGAACTTACAATCACTTGGTAGGCCTCTCCCTTATAAATATAAGGGGTACTTCTGGGGACTACGTGACATCATATTTACCCATAATAAGAATTATAGATAAAAGATAAAATAAGGATTATCAGATCCTCGTCATCTAGCCCCCCAGCTTCAAGTGAAAGTAACTTACTTGGTGAAGGATTTACAAATGGTCTTACGACTATGAAAATGTCGCAGAATAATGGTCGAAGGAAAAACTCTTCGACATTTGAGTGCTACTTTGACCAGGAATTTGCTTGGTCAGGAAGGTTGCTTACGATTATCAAATAGTCGTAAAAACCCCTACGACTGTGAAGTGGTCGTAGTAGGGCGATCGGAGAAAAATCCTTTCCGATTGATACTTCATTCGACCAGAAAGACTTGGTCAAGAAAGTAATTTCGCTTGGAGGTGATAAAACGAACCTAATTTTCTCGAACAGACCATCTAGGGAATTGCAATCGACTCCCACAGACCTGTCGATGAGACGGTTCCCGAAGCGGTGGTAATCGTGCGGTTATAAAAACTTACCGGGAGTTAGACTTGGATTTTTACCTTTTCCCCAAATCGCTCCCACTGTTCTTCAAGCTTTCGCCTTCTCCGCCGCCAACCCTAATCGTGTCTTCTCTGGCAATCTTTTTTCAATCCAAAACTTCTTGTTTCTGAGAGAAATGGCCAAGAAAGTTTCTGAATGGGAAGAGTCGGAGATGGATGCGGCAAAGATTAAAGTCTTGGTCGACGCCGGGAAGATTCCAGAGAAGGCTCTGGTGAAATGGCTTCCGGCCATCGGACAAAGATCGCCGTCGGAGAAAATGGGCAAATCCCCGTTTTCCAAGCGCATTGTGAGTGCGACCTCCATCGCTGCTCACCCCTTTCTTACGGTGGTACTCGAGCACTTTGGAGTGGAATTAGTGAATCTAGGTCCTAATTCCATTACTATGCTGAGTGTCTTCGTGTACCTTTGCGAGGCGTGCACAGGGATTAGGCGGACCTCGAGCTTTTCCAATATTATTACGGGATGGCTCGACAAACCGGAATTAGGAAGTTGCGATCTCAAGCTCCAAGACTTGAAGTCGAGGGAGTATATTGAGTTTCACTCGGTCTTCATGGCGGGATGGAGGAAGAGGTGGTTTTACCGAAAGTCACCTCGTAAGATGACCTCTCTTTCGTGGGGAAGGTCTGAGAAGAAATCTTCATGGGACTCAACTCACGAAGATATTAGTCGGATTGCCCCCTATATTCAAGCCATCAAGGACTTGAAGGAGGAGGGATTGACCGGATGGCATGTGGTGACAGATTTCATCACACGCCGAATCAGTCCCTTGAAGAAACGAGCATCTCCTATGTGGAGATATTCGGGGAGAGGAGACCCGACCAGGGACTATGACGAGGGTAAGTGAACTTCCGACATAGCTCTCGGTTTGGTCTTTCTCAAAGTTATCTAACGTTCTTATCTGTTTACACAGATCTTCCACAGGTGGAGATTGACGCTAGAGTCAAACTCATCTGTGAGAAGTCTCCGCCACCCCGAGCGGTGATTCCTCAAATCATTGCGGCTTTACCCGCAAATGAAAAGATAGAGCGCCTAAAGGTAATCAAAAGTTGATTTTTTCTTTAGGACTTTATAGTCGTAGAAGAACTTATGACTAGTGGTGATCGTAGAATATCTTACGATCAAGAAAATTTCGTAGAAAAACTTACGACTTGACACTGGTCGTAGAAAAACTTACGACCGGTTAGTAATTCTTCTTTTTCTGTTTTGCTTTACAGAAAGTAGGCATGGAAAATCGTCCAGACGACGAGGAAGTTGCGCTGATAACCATTGGTGCAGCGTTGTCGAAAGACAAAGGCTCGGCTCCTCCGTCCAAGAGACGTCGACTTGTCGAGTTCTAGAAGTTGTCGATGATACTCACCAACAACTTGCAATAAAGTTTCGGCTACTGTTCACCAATAAAGTTTCGAGTTCTAGAAGTTGTCGATAATACTCACCAATAAAAGACACTGAATTTAGATAAATTTAGAAATAAAAATTATTCGATTTGGAGTTCGAATGCGAAAGATATAGCTTAAACTATTTCTGCTGGAAGAGAAAATTCACCAATAAAGTTTCGGCTACTGTTCACCGGTTCAATTACACGTGGTCGGAAGGAGGTTCAACAACACGTGGTTGGAAGGAGGCTTCGACTACACGTGGTCGGAAGGAGGCTTCGACAACACGTGGTTGGAAGGAGGCTTCGACTACACGTGGTCGGAAGAAGACTTCGATTACACGTGGTCGGAAAGAGGTTTCGACCACCCAATCGGAATGAGGTTTGAACCACACGGTCGGAAGGAGGCTTCGACTACACGGTCGGAAGGGGGCTTCAACCACCTGCTCAGAAGGAGGTTTCAACCACATGATCAGAAGAAGGCTTCGACCACATGGTCGAAAGGAGGTTTCGACCACAGCCTGAAGCGGCAGCGCAACAAAGTCTAGCGACGGGGCTCTTCGGGCCCGATGGCTCGCTGGCACTACGCGTCACAACGAGCGGCGGTGGAGATAGCTGTGGAAAGAGGGGAGCAAGGCAAACCTAAGGCGCACGGTTTCAGCTGCGAGTCTTCACGGAGTGACTGACGGCGAGAGGAAGAGTGTAGGATTAAGGATAACCAACTAGAGGGGGGTGAATAGGAGGTTTTAAAATTCTTAACCAATTTATACAACTAGGCAAGTTAAACTATAACAAGACAACCTATCACAAGATATATGCTACGAAATTAAATGCAATAAGTAAGGATAAGAAATAACCACAATAAAGACAAGAGAGTTTTCCGGTGGTATCAAAGATTTGTCGATCTTCACTAGTCTACGTTAAGGAAGCTTGACCCAATCAAGCCGGTGAAAGCATCTAGGCCCCTAAAAATGGTTTTGGTAATTAATGATAATATGTGAATATGGGATTAACAAGTTTACTAAGAATGTGCAAGGTTAATTCCATTTGATGAACATGATGAAGCAAGGATGCATGCTAAAGGAAAATGTGAAGATCAACAAGGCTTAAAGTCAAGGTACAAATAGTCTAGGATCCTTTTCTATTTTACCGGTCTAAGGAGAATTGGTTGGTAGACCGGATTATAGGATAAATGCCGTACTATTAAGGGGGATCACGACTAGTAGCTTGATAGCTTATTCTTGTGCCATATGGATCAACTTAGGATCATGCATGCATTTAAAATTGGACTTGAATTTAAGTTAGAATGAATTGATTGCTTTAATTCGAATCGGATGAACAGAAGGCTTAGCAATGGTTGTACCAAGCGCGGTTGTTCGATGATATTTCAATTGATTGCAAAATAACAAGACGAGTGTAATCTCCTTTGAAAACCGCTTTTGAGAATCGGTACCGCATGCAGCAGATAATCGGATGAACCGCATCCCGGTTGTTCCGATGATATTACAATGATTGCAAAATAACAAGACGAGTGTAATCTCCTTTGAAAACCTCTTTTGAGAATCGGCCGCATCAAGACGTATAATCGGATGAACCGCAATACGGATGTTCCAAATGTATTTGGCGGTTGTAAAATTCCGCAACGTATGCAAAATCTCGGTTTAGAGACCACAAATCGGACGATCCGGGTGTTTGCCTGCGGATGAACCGCAACTAAATCCAACGGCTATATCAGTGCATTTAATGCGTGTAACATAGCCGTTACTGTGCTTTGAGCGTAGCGCGGTTGTACCGATGCTAACACGCCGGTTGTTCCGATATATCTTTGAAATTTCGAACTTCTTCCCAACGGCTAGAATTGTTTGGTGGAGGCTATAAATACCTCCCCAACTGCACAAGGGACATGTTACACAGTGCATTGAAGATATCTCAACCCTTGTGAGCATTGTGCATTCAATTCTACTCCCAATTTACTCTTGCATTCATTGAAAGGGAGATCAAGTGCATTCATTTTAGTTGATTCATTGGCACTTGAGTAAAGTCAGCGAGGATCGTTGATCTATTCTCTTGGGGTGTTGCCGCACTCCTAGACGGCTTGGCGGTGAAGCACGGTGATCTTCTCAAGTGAAGCTTGTGAGAAGACCCGAGCAAGATTGTGAGTGGTTGGTGTTCACCATCTCCGGAGCGGAGGAAGAACAACCCAAGTGATCGAGGGAAGGCTTAATTCGTGGAGCCGGCTTGGGTGATCAAGCTTCCTCAACGTGGACTAGTGAAGACCGGCAAGTCTTCGATACCACGGGAAAAACATCATTGTGTCTTGTGGTTATTTCTTGTCTTTAAAATTCCGCACTTATATTTCTAGCTTGCTTATTGAGATTAAATTGCCTAGCTAGGAGCATAACTAGTTAATTTGTTAAAAACTTTAAAAACCTCCTATTCACCCCCCTCTAGTCGGTTATCCTTGATCCTACAAGTGGTATCAGAGCTTGGTCTCTCCGTTGTTGGACTTAACCGCTCAGGAGAGCAAGGATGGCTAGTGAGGAATGGCTTTAGGAAGGGCTCCACTCTTTGATGGCACAAATTATGCTTATTGGAAAATTAGAATGTCAATCTTTTAAAGGCCATGAGTCCAAGCATTTGGAAAATCGTAAATGATGGTTACACTATGCCTCTTAATCCACTTGAACCCACGGATCAAGACACGCGTAACTCTCATTTAGATGCCCAAGCTATGAATGCTCTCTTTGGCGCTTTGAACGCGGATGAGTTCAATAGAGTGAGCAATTTGGAAACCGCTCATGCTATTTGGACAACTCTCGGAAATCCATGAGGGTACATCCACGGTCAAAGAAGCCAAATTGCATAGGCCGGATTAAATATGAGACATTCATAATGTTGCCTCATGAAAACATCAATGAGATGTATTCAAGACTCAACAACATTGTGAATGAGCTCAAAGGCCTTGGGACTAACCTTTCCGATGTTGATATTGTGCGCAAGATGCTTAGGGCTCTTCCTGACAAATATGAAACTTTGGTGACGCTCTTCATCAACTCTCCGAATTGCCAAGGATGACACCAACGGCCTTTTGGGCAATCTCATCACAAATGAGTTGTTCAAGAAGGACAAAGAAGAGCTCGTGGAGACATCCTCCTCAAAGAAGAAAATTACCGCTTTCAAGGCCAAAGCGGAATCAAGTGATGATGAGGATGAAGGAGAAGATTCGATGAGGAGTATGCACTCCTTGTAAGAAAAATGAAGAAGTTCATGAAGAGACGCCCAATAGAAGCTACAACTTTGACACATACAAGAAGGGACAATATTCAAGTGACAAGAAGAGTTATAGCAACATTCGATGCTATAATTGTGATGAAAAGGGCACATCTCATCTCGTTGCCCCCGCAAAGAAGGATGACAAGGACAAGTCATTCAAGAAGAAAGAATATAATGGCAAGAAGAAGCTTTTCAAGAAGCTTCACAAGGATGGCAAGAATGAAGCTCACATTGGAGAGTGGGATTCAAATGATGAATCAAGCGACTTCGACTCGATGAGGATGAGTCTTCCAAGAAGAAGGGACTAGTTGGCATTGCTATCAAAGAAACTCCTTCACTATTCTCCACTCCTACATGCCTCATGGCAAAAGGAGATAAGGTAAAATCCATTGATAGTGATGAACCAACTTATGAAGAATTATTGGATATGCTTGATGAATTAAATGAATTTAATGGAAAAGAGAAATCAAAATTTAAAGTCTTGAAGAAAGAATATCTCTCTAAAAGACTCTTTTGAGGAGCTAAAGAAAGCTCATGATTCTCTCATCTTAAATAATATTGAAAATCTCATTCACATATTGGAATTACTTGTGATTTAATGAATGAGATGTCTAAAGTAGATATTGCTTTAAATGAAAAATCCATGTCTAGCATTTCTACTTCATGTGATGATTTACTTGCCATGCCATGTTGCTCTAGTGATGATTCAATTGCTAGTTTAGCAAATACTTGTGATCCTTTACTTATTGTTGAGAACCATGAATTAAAAGAACAAGTCAATAAACTAAGCAAAAGTTTGGAAAGATGCTTTAAGGGTAAGGCCACCTTAGACAAGCTTTTGAGTGAGCAAAGGTGCTCATTCAACAAGGAAGGTCTCGGTATGTGCCTAAGAAAGGTAAGAAGCAGGCAAATAAACCCACAAGGTATGTGAGGGAAAATGGTAAGTATTGCTATAAGTGCCGGGAAATAGGACATGTGCAACAAAATTGTCCTAAAGGTAAAATTGCATCTTTTGGTATATATGATTCATGCTATATGCTTAGAAAGACTAAGGATGGTAAAATACTTGCTCATTTTATTGGCACTTCAATTTTAGGCGCTAAAAGAATGCTATTTGGGTGCCTAAAACCTTGGTCACTAACCTCCAAGGACCCAAACAAATTTGGGTACCTAAAAGAACTTGATTCTTGTTTTGTAGGTGAACTACAAGACCGTGGAAAACATTGGGTGCTTGATAGTGGTTGCACTCAACACATGACCGGTGATAGAAAAATGTTCACCACATTCGAGAATGGGAAAGGAATGGACAAAATCACATTTGGTGACAATAGCAAAGGAAAGGTAATTGGATTGGGTAAAATTGCTATCTCAAATGACCTTTCCATTTCAAATGTATCTCTAGTAGAATCACTAAACTTTAACTTGTTATCCGTAGCTCAAATATGTGATCTAGGACTAATTTGTTCCTTCTCTAAAGAAGGTGTTACAATTTCAAATGAAAATGATAACTCTTTAATTTTTAAAGGATTTAGATTTGGAAACCTTTATTTGGTAGATTTCACTTCAAAAGATTCATGCTTAAAAACTTGTTTGATGGCAAAACCTCCTTGGGTTGGCTTTGGCATAGAAGGCTAGCTCATGTAGGAATGATTCAACTCAAAAGCTTTTCAAACATGATTTAGTTGTTGGCTTGAAAGATGTGAAGTTTGAGAAAAACCGACTATGTAGTGCATGTCAAGCGGTAAACAAGTCGCTAATTCTCACCCTTCCAAAAGTATCATGTCAACTTCTAGACCATTGGAACTCTTACATATGGATTTGTTTGGGCCAACAACCTATAAGAGTATCGGGGAAATAGCTATTGTTTGGTTATTGTGGATGATTACTCTAGATATACATGGGTATTCTTCCTAGATGATAAAAGTGAAACCTCCTAATTTTCAAAACTTTACAAAAGGGCCCAAAATGAATTTGATTTCAAAATAAAGAAAATCAGAGTGATAATGGTTCCGAGTTCAAAAATACTAAAGTTGAAGACTTTTGTGATGAACTTGAATAAAGCACTAACTTTCCACAACCTACACCGGAACAAAATGGAGTTGTATAAAGGAAAATCGTACATTAATTGAAATGGCTAGGACAATGCTTGATGAATATAATACTCCGATAGTTTTTGGCGGAAGCAATTAACACCGCTTGTCATGCCATAAATCGTCTTTATTTACATCGTCTTTTGAAAAAGACTTCCTATGAGCTTCTTGTAGGAAGAAACCAACATCTCCTATTTTCGTGTCTTTGGTTGTAAATGCTATATTTTAAAGAAGGGTGTTCGCTATCAAAATTTGAAAGTAGATGTGATGTTGGTTTCTTGCTAGGTTATTCATCAAATAGTAAAGTTTATCGTGTCTTCAACAAAAACTCCGGTTTAGTTGAAGAAAACATGATGTTCAATTTGATGAAACTAACGGCTCTCAAGAAGAGCATGAGAATTTGGATGATGTAGGCAATGAAGCTTTGAGAAGGGCAATGGAGCATATGCAAATTGGTGACATAAAGCCCGAAGATGATTCATCATCCTCCACACAAGTTGAACCACCAACATCTTCTACAAACCAAGTTCAATTTGACAATAAGGAAGATGATCAACCATCTAACTTACCACCAAGAATCCACAATGCAATTGCTAAGGATCATCCAATAGACCAAATATTGGGTGATGTAAGTAAGGGTGTTCAAACTCGATCTCGTGTTGCTTCTTTTGTGAATATTACTCTTTTGTCTCTTGTATTGAGCCAAAGCATGTAGAAGAAGCACTTGAAGATCCGGATTGGGTGAATGCTATGCATGAAGAACTCAACAACTTCACCCGAATGAAGTTTGGACATTGGTGGATCGACCCAAGGAACACAACGTCATTGGTACAAAATGGGTCTTTAGGAACAAGCAAGATGAAAATGGTTTGGTTGTTCGAAACAAAGCAAGATTGGTAGCTCAAGGGTATTCACAAGTTGAAGGTTTGGATTTTGGTGAAACTTTTGCTCCCGTAGCTAGATTAGAATCAATTCGGATATTACTTGCTTTTGCATCATGCTTTGATATTAAATTATTTCAAATGGATGTTAAAAGTGCTTTCTTAAATGGTAAAATTTCCGAACTTGTATTTGTTGAACAACCTCCGTTTTGAAGATCCTAAAATCCAAATAATGTCTATAAACTCTCTAAAGCGCCTATGGCCTTAAACAAGCTCCTAGAGCATGGTATGAACGACTTAGAGATTTTCTAGTCTCAAAAGGATTCAAAATTGGGAAGATTGATTCAACCTTATTTACTAAAGTTATAGATGATGATTTCTTTGTATGTCAAATTTATGTTGATGATATTATTTTTGGGTCTACTAATCAAGATTTTTGCAAAGAGTTTGGTGATATGATGTCTAGGGAATTTGAAATGTCGATGATTGGAGAATTAAGCTACTTCCTTGGATTCCAAATCAAGCAACTCAAAGATGGGACCTTCGTGAGCCAAACCAAGTATGCAAAAGAATTGATCAAGAAGTTTGGTATGGAGGATGAAACCCATCAAGACTCCCATGGCAACAAATGGTCATCTTGACTTAAATGAGGAGGTAAATCGGTAGATTTAAAGCTTTATAGATCTATGATTGGTAGTTTGCTTTATCTTACCGCATCTAGGCCCGATATCATGTTTAGTGTTTGTATGTGTGCTCGCTTTCAAGCAAATCCAAAAGAATGTCATTTAATGGTGTTAAAAGAATTCTAAGATATTTAAAGCATTCCTCTAGCATTGGCCTTTGGTTCCTAAAGGTGCTAAATTTGACTTAATTGGATATTCTGACTCGATTATGCGGGATGCAAAGTGGATAGAAAAAGCACCTCGGGTAGTTGTCAATTTTAGGAAGATCTTTAGTATCATGGTCATCCAAGAAACAAAATTCGTAGCTCTATCCACCGTAGAAGCCGAATATGTTTCAGCGGAAGTTGTTGTGCTCAATTGCTATGGATGAGGCCAACATTGATGGATTATGGAATTAAAACCGATAAAATGCCTCTTTTGTGTGACAATGATAGTGCTGTGAAAATTGCTAATAATCTGCTCAACACTCAAGAACCAAGCATATAGATATTCGCCACCATTTCTTGAGAGATCATGTGATCAAGGGAGACATTGAAATTAGCCACATAAGAACCAAGACCAATTAGCGGATATTTTCACCAAGCCATTAGATGAAGGCCGCTTTTGCAAATTGAGGAATGAATTAAATGTCATAGATTATTCAAACATTGTTTAAATTTTTGTTATTACGATTGCTTTTTATTTGGTGTTATTTAAATATTTTGTAAAAGAATTTCTCAAATCTCATATTAAATTCACTATAATTATAAAAACTATGTTTATATATAATCTTCAGTATATTATATGCATAATGATCCCTAAATGATGTTTTATTGAGTGTAAATCTAAGGATCATTTGCAATTATTCAAAATTCCAAAGAAATCCAGAGCTTTATCAAAATCCCGTGACAATCCAGACATCCGGAGTTATGCGAGCAGACGTCGCGATCGCGGATCATCCGGCGTTATAATAGCGGAACGTCCGTTTTCCTTTTGACCTTATCACTCCAGCGGCTCGTCCGTTTTTCCTTTTCTCATCTCAGTCCGCTCGGGTTCCTCTCTCTCCAGTCGAGCGCCTCTCAAAATCCTCTCTCAAATCGAGTGATTCTCTCGGTGGATCTCCAAGTCCTCTCTGATCCTTGCATTTCCAGTGCTCTCCTTCCTCAAATCTCAAGGTAAAACATCTCTTGATTCGAGTTTTACCGCATTTGGAGCACTCGGGGCAGTTTTTAGGGTTTTTGATAATGCTTTTGATAACTAGCAATCTAATTGGGCAAAAGTGCTTCACTGGTGTCCTATGACCCTTGCGCATCTAGTTCTAGCACTCACTCTCTTAGATTCCATCAAAATCTCGGAAATTCTTCAACCCTAGTTTTCGGTCAGGACAATCGGACGTTCCGGTTCTTGAGGGCGAACGATCATAGCTCGGACGTTCCGGCCACATAACGGCGGATGATCCGATTATCCTGACAGAACCAGAAATTGTCATTTCTTTCAATTCAATTCAATTCAAATCTGTTCCTTGACATCTTATAATCACTCCAATCTCTGTATAGATGCCTAGAATGCGAGGAACATCCAAGAAGTCTCAGGGATCGTCAAGACAAGGGTCTTCGGCACCTCAACCTCCACTGCAGGGAAAAGGAAAGGGAAAGAGACCGACTAAACCGAATCGTAAAATAGCTCGTGAAGTAAATCAATTGAGGAATCAATCAAGAAGAAGAAGAAGAAGAGGAAGTTCCTCCAAGGACAAGCAGAAGATGATGATTTGATTGATCCTCAGGGGACTCCTCTTGACCTACATCTTCGTCGCCAGATGACTATACCATCAAGCGCCATGTCAATCAATATCTTCAAGAATGACACATTAAATCCAAAATTCCACACAATCTTTCAAGAGCAAGTGTATGAGCAAATATATAGTAGGCACAAGAAATTTGCCGATCATAAATGGATTAATTGGTCTAATATTAATACCTTGGACAAATACAATGGAGTCTATCGACTTTTCTACAATGTGGGTCTTCATGATCTTGTGGGCATAAAATGAATTATGATGACAAGATCATTCGACGCTTTATGCCACACCGCATATGTCCCATGACTTGAAGACTTTTAGATGGTCGATGGTGTCGTAAATGTGGAAAGCACCAAAGAGGAATTTGCGAGAGTGTTGAGAATTCATCCAACTCTTGGGACAAAATCTTTGAGAGTTCAAACCCTACTTGTTCTGCTTGGGGCTGCATTATGACTCTTGACCAAATGCAAGTTAGGGACAATTCTTGGATTGAAGCAGTGAGCATGATTAACAGGATAATTAATCATACTTTCTACCCTAAGAGTGGGAATTTCGATGCGAAGACGGGGCATGTTTGGAACATGATAGATCATATTGTGGAGGAGTTAAATTTGATGTAGTGGATGTTATTCTTCAAGGCATAGCCTCCTCCAAGAATGACAGAGTTAAAAGAATTTATTATGCTCCTTACATCATGGCATTGATTGTTAGAAAGATCGAGTACCGTGGTGGCTTGGGATCTACTCACAAGCCATATAAACCACGAGATGCCATTCCTCCTCAACAAGTCTCTGAGGATGCCCTCACGAGGTTGATGCTCCTCCCCGCCGCTATGCTCGATGCAAGTGCTCTAGCGCAAGTACTTCAAAATCGCAGATCTATTATCGACTTTGTGAAATGAAGGCTGAACAAGTTGCCTTTCAGGATGAGACTCGTCATAGGCTTTCTAAGATGGCAGCTATCCAAAATGACTTCTTTGATGAGACTCATAACAGATTATCAGCTTTGTCTGAGGGCCTAAATGACTTAGAACATTTTCTCAAAACCCCTCAGCGTTATGTTCGCCGACCTCCTCAGTCGCCCAAGGGTCCTTCTTCTAGGACAGCTGCACCTACCTCAGCTCCTCAGTGCACCTCTCGAGTTTGAGCTCCGGCTCCTCCGGCTCCTACCACCCTCTCGGTATCTCAGATCCCGCGCCCTCGTGTCGCCTTCTCCGGATCCACGCATTCGGCCGCTCGCCGCCGCTCTCCCGCCTCTGCTCCGGCTCAGACCCGATTTCTTCCTCTCAGACCCCTGTTTGATGCTTTTGGTACTTTGATGCCAAAGGGGAGAAATTGTGAAGATGTGAAGACTTAGTTTTAGGGGAGCTATGGGCTTATGTGATTTATATGTGTTTTGTAAACTGTTGATTGTTGATCTATTTTGTGCCTGTAATAGTTGGTAACTTTTGTTGAACTTGTGGAATGTGGAATGTGGTTATGTCTTATTATCTTTTTATGCAATGCAATCTGAATTATTTGACATATCTTGTACTGTATTGCTTTCTCAAGTTCATAAATGCAAAAGAAACTCATAAAACTTTCAATTCTTTACATATGCCTGCAAATTATTTACTATCCATATGCATTTGTTTAGGGGGAGTCTTCTTTTAATTGGATTTGACAAGAAAAATAATTCTCAAAATTTACTTATACTCATTGCAAAGATTATTTTACCTGTCAAAAGACTTCAAAAGAATATACACTCTTAGTATATTCAAAACAACTTTTCTCACATATTAAGTGTGTTGTCATCAATTACCAAAAGGGGAGATTGAAAGCATCTAGGCCCCTAAAATGGTTTTGGTAATTAATGATAATATGTGAATATGGGATTAACAAGTTTACTAAGAATGTGCAAGGTTAATTCCATTTGATGAACATGATGAAGCAAGGATGCATGCTAAAGGAAAATGTGAAGATCAACAAGGCTTAAAGTCAAGGTACAAATAGTCTAGGATCCTTTTCTATTTTACCGGTCTAAGGAGAATTGGTTGGTAGACCGGATTATAGGATAAATGCCGTACTATTAAGGGGATCACGACTAGTAGCTTGATAGCTTATTCTTGTGCCATATGGATCAACTTAGGATCATGCATGCATTTAAAATTGGACTTGAATTTAAGTTAGAATGAATTGATGCTTTAATTCGGAATCGGATGAACCAAGGCTTAGCGGCGGTTGTACAAAGCGCGGTTGTTCGATGATATTTCGTGATTGCAAAATAACAAGACGAGTGTAATCTCCTTTGAAAACCGCTTTTGAGAATCGGTTGATCACAGCGTATAATCGGATGAACCGCATCCCGGTTGTTCCGATGATATTACAATGATTGCAAAATAACAAGATCTGAGTGTAATCTCCTTTGAAAACCTCTTTTGAGAATCGGTACATCGCGACGATAATCGGATGAACCGCAATACGGATGTTCCAAATGTATTTGGCGGTTGTAAAATTCCGAAACGGATGCAAAATCTACGGTTTAGAGACCACAAATCGGACGATCCGGTGTTTGCTCGGATGAACCGCAACTAAATCCAACGGCTATATCGGTGCATTTAATCGTGTAACATAGCCGTTATCGCTTTGAGCGTAGCGCGGTTGTACCGATGCTAACACGCCGGTTGTTCCGATATACTGAAATTTCGAACTTCTTCCCAACGGCTAGAATTGTTTGGTGGAGGCTATAAATACCTCCCCAACTGCACAAGGGACATGTTACACAGTGCATTGAAGATATCTCAACCCTTGTGAGCATTGTGCATTCAATTCTACTCCCAATTTACTCTTGCATTCATTGAAAGGGAGATCAAGTGCATTCATTTTAGTTGATTCATTGGCACTTGAGTAAAGTCAGCGAGGATCGTTGATCTATTCTCTTGGGGTGTTGCCGCACTCCTAGACGGCTTGGCGGTGAAGCACGGTGATCTTCTCAAGTGAAGCTTGTGAGAAGACCCGAGCAAGATTGTGAGTGGTTGGTGTTCACCATCTCCGGAGCGGAGGAAGAACAACCCAAGTGATCGAGGAAGGCTTAATTCGTGGAGCGGCTTGGGTGATCAAGCTTCCTCAACGTGGACTAGTGAAGACCAAGCAAGTCTTCGATACCACGGAAAAACATCATTGTGTCTTGTGGTTATTTCTTGTCTTTAAAATTCCGCACTTATATTTCTAGCTTGCTTATTGAGATTAAATTGCCTAGCTAGGAGCATAACTAGTTAATTTGTTAAAAACTTTAAAAACCTCCTATTCACCCCCCTCTAGTCGGTTATCCTTGATCCTACAGCCGGCTCCACGAATTAAGCCTTCCCTCAATTTTACTTGGTTGTTCTTCCTCCCCTCCGGAGTTGGTGAACACCGAATCAATCACAATCAGTGCCGGGCCTCTTCACAATCTTTTTAAAGAGATCACCACGCAAACACTCGCCAAGCCGTCTAGGTGTCGACAAACACCAATAGTAATAGACCTTGACCTTTGCTTGACGGCACTTAAGTGCTATGGATCAAACTAGAATGAATGCACTTGATTTTGCTCAACTACCTCACAAAAGATGCAACAAGAGAGAATGAGATGTGAAATGAATGCTCTAAGCTCAAGAGTGTTCAATGAGTGCTCAATAACCTGTCCTAGAGCTGGTGGGGGTGTATTATACCATCTACAACCAAATACGACCGTTGGAGGAAGAAATCAGAAGTTTTCAGGAAAATCGTTAGTACCGCCATGTAATGGCCAGTACTACCGTACCTCCAGCGTTAGCACAGTAACGGCTATAACAGAGATATTAAATGCGTCTGACATAGCCGTTGAGAATTTGGTGCGGTACTACCGCCAACTATTATACGGTAGTTTCGATTTATCAGTAGTTTGTAAATAACTTGTGGTACTATCGTTCTTCGTTGAAGCACAAATGCACCCCTTCTGGAAAAAATGTACCGTGTTATTTCAAAGGTACCGCATAGCGGTAGTTCTATTCTTGCAAATGGGCAAAATGACTCAAAAATGCATCGTTCTGGAAAAACGGCACCCAAAAAACAGTACTTCCGATGTTCGGTAGTTCCGCATTGACAATACCGGTACTACCGCACTACCAGAAAATCAAAGAAATACAAAAGGGTGTCTCTCTGGAAAAAAAAATGTGCAGCTACATTTTCGGCACAACCGGAATGCAGTAGTTCCGCAGTTAACACGCCGGTACTACCGATGTTGCAGAGAGAGCGTGTTTGAATTTTTGAAATAAGATTTGAGTGCATGCATGATCCTGGATTGATCTAAAGGCACAAAGAAATGCTTTCAAGCTACTAGTCGTGATCCCTCTTAAAAGTACGATATTTATCCTAAAACTCCATCTTCCAACATTCTCCTAAGACCGGTAAAATACAAAAAGGGGTCCTATGCTATTTTATACATTGTCTTTGAAACAAATTCATCCTCGTGATATCCTTTAGCATGCATCTCCATGTTGTTGAAATTGTCATTGGGACTAAACCTTGAAATCACTTAACACACATGTTAGTCCTATTTTTACATATTGTTATTAATTACTAAAACACATTTTTAGGGGCTTAGATGCTTTCAATCTCCCCATTTTTTGTAATTGATGACAACACAACAAAGGTGTGAGAAAGATATTAAGTTGGATAAAGAAAGCTCCCCCTTAAGATGTGCATATAAAAGTGAGAATTTAATGCAAAGCACATGTAGAATTTTTAAGAAATTTTGGTGGAGTTTCTATAGCTTGTTGAAACTTGGAGAAACAATAATATTTAAAGCAAAGATATCATTATCATAAATATTAAACCAGATCCAAGTTCAACAAAAACTTACAAGCAAGCATAAACATCACAGTCATCCTGACAAACAATACTTAATAAAGATAGGTTCTATTACATAGCCCTTAGGTTCTGTTACATAGCCCTTAAACTAGAGACTAGCTAGCCCCCCCCTACAAATCATCTTTCCACACCATCTCTCTCCCCCTTTGGCATCAAAGAACAAAAATAACACATTACTCTGTGGGGTCTTGAGGAGGTGTGTTGAGACGACGACGACCATAGTGGGCGGGAGCCGAAAGAGTCTGCTCGAGGGATGCCATACTAGCAGTCAAAGCATCCAGTCTTCAGGTTGTGGCTTCCTGAAATGTTGTCTGAGATGCCGAAAGCTCATCTGGTTTATTCTTGATTTCCATGACAGTTGATAAGATTTGATCAAGAGTGGCATGACCCTCTTGTGGTGCAGCAATTGGAACAGCTTCTGGTGGGTTTTGAGCTTTAATGTTGGCTGGGATGGGAGGACCCTCTCTAGGCTTATATGGCTTATGCACTGACCCCAATGCTCCATTGTAATCGGTTTGGCAAATGATCAACGCCATAATGTAGGGTGCATACTTAATCCTTTTAACGCGATCATTTTTCGAAGAGGCAATCTCCCTTATGATTACATCAACCACATCAAACTTTTTTTTTCTGTGCATAATATTGTCAATTATGTTCCATGCATGCCCACTAATAGCATCGAAGTTTCCACTCTTGGGGGAGGATAGTGTGGTTGATAATCCTGTTGACAAAGCTTGGGATAGGGAGAAGTCCTCCAATCTTGCCTGGAACATACTGTGAAGTTGTAGCATAGAACTCGGTCCAAGTAGGAACTGGGAGAGCAGGCCTATCATAGATCTTCTCATAAGCGCTGGACTCTGTGCGCAAAGCACGCTCAAATTCGCCTTTTAAACATGCATAGGAGCCTGTCCCAGTCATCCAAGAAATCTGGGTAAAGTCATCATTTATATGAAGAGTGGCATAAAATTGACGAATGATCTCGTCATTGTAGTCGCAACGAAGTACTACCAAATCCTGAATACCGGCTCTATGAAAAAGACGGTATGCCCCTTCATACTTATCCAAGTTGTTCAGATGAGACCACTTTACCCATTTATGATCTGCAAATGGTCTCTCGGGTCCATATAGCTGATCATACACTGCCTTCTGAAAATCTGTATGGAACCTAGGATCATCACACCTTTTTGGCAGCAAAAATTGATTTTTATGCCTAAGAATAGCATAGTCATCTGCAGAAATAGTTCTCAGATCAATATGCTCTTCTGCAGGTTCTCCCAACTCACCATCAGATGCAGAGCCTGTCTCAGATGAGCTGTCCTCAAATTCAGAATCAGAAGGTCCATTGCCCGGGTCTTCACTGGCTTTCCCTCGTTCTTCTCGTTCTTCTGAAACTGGAATAGGTTCTCTTGAAGAAGATTGGCCTTGAGAGCCTCTATAAACCTTCCAAACAGTTCCTCGTGTTCTTGGCATCTTCAAACAAACTAAAGGATTACTAGGAGAACAAATGATCAATCAAAGATAGGTTCAATTTTGAAAGAGATGATTTTTCTGCTTTGTCAGGAAAAACAGTAGCTCTGCAGTACTAATGCCGGAACGACCGCAGTACGGCAGTTCCGCGATTTGACTTGCGGTAGTTTCGATTTTTCTGGGCGACTCTAGGGCAAGCAATCTTGTGGATTTTTCAATGTTTCTAATGGATTGAATCCATGAAATAGATGCACAAACATCATACAATACTGAACATACAATTTTGCACAAAAGAATAACACAAAATCATCTATATTCATAACTTTCCCAAATTTGAGACCTAGGGTTCCAGAGAAAGATAAATCGGGGAAGAATCTCGATAATACCTTAAGTAATGGGAGAGCAGAACCCTAGTGATGCACATGAGCACTTGGAATCGACAAAAATACCGAAGAAAACCGAGAATGTGGTGGAGGTTTTAGGGTTTTAGGGTGAGGGAGAGATGAGGAGCCAAGAGAAAGAGGGAGCACGGGAGAGGAAGCGAACGAGAGTGGGGAGAGCGAGGAGGTAGGTCCGCACGGGAGAGGAAGTAAAGTCCCGAGAGAGAGAAAAAAGAAAATGGCAGTTAATGCCTTCAACTTCCCAAACGCGGTAGTTCTGCAATTTATACGGCGGTAGTACCGGAAGCCGGTAGTTCCGGACTTTTGCCTCCGGTAGTTCCGATTATCCTGGAACTTCAAAGATAAGATTATTAATTTAGATAAATTTATAAATAATCCTTAGTTTTGCACTCAAGTAAATACCATTCAGGATTATTATGCAATTAGAAGACTAATGTCTATCTAGGAAAGTAATTTTTATGAACATATAAAATTTGTAGAAAATATTTGAAAAGTAGCATCTTTAAAACATCAAAAAGCACAACCTAGACCCAAAGTGCATGTTTGAATTTTTGAATTTTGCACAGAGAGCATGTTTGAATTTTTGAAATAAGATTTGAGTGCAAGCTTGATCCTAGATTGATCCAAAGGCACAAAGAAATGCTTTCAAGCTACTTGTCGTGATCCCTCTTAATAGTACGGTATTTATCATAAAACCCAGTCTTCCAACATTCTCCTAAGACCGGTAAAATACAAAAAGGGGTCCTAGACTATTTTATACCTTGCCTTTGAAACAAATCCATCCTCATGATATCCTTTGGCATGCATCTCTATGTTGTTGAAATTATCATTGGGACTAAACCTTGAAATCACTAAACACACATGTTAGTCCCAAATTCACATATTATCATTAATTACCAAAATATATTTTTAGGGGCCTAGATGCTATCAAAGAGTGGTGATGAGATCCGACGGGGACGAACACGGGCTCGCGAAGCCAACGAAGGTGACCACGATGATGGAGGGGCTTCAACGGTGGCGCTAGATAGGGCTGGAAACGAGCCGAGCCGAGCCGGCTCGAGCCAAGCTCGCCCAGGCTTGGTCCTCGGCTCGGCTCGGCTCGTTTGGAAAACGAGCTCGAGAGCCGGCTCGGCTCGGCTCGAAAAAAGCTCGAGCCGGCTCGAAAAAGCTCGTTCGAGCCGGCTCGAAAAAGCTCGCTCGAGCTCGGTAGAATAAAATGATTATATGAGTCATTTATCATCAATTCAAAATCCAATCATCTTGATTATATAGGGTTGCACTCGGCTCGTTTGGCTCGCGAGCCGGCTCGAGCTCGGCTCGAGCTTCACCGAGCTTCACCGAGCTCGGCTCGGCTCGGCTCGAAAAAAGCTCGAGCTCGAGCGAGCCGGCTCGGCTCGCAACAAGCTCAAGCCGGCTCGCGAGCCGCGAGCTTTTTGCCACCCCTAGAGCTAGAGGCGGAAGCATGAGCTCCATCCAGGGGCAGCGAAACTCGAAGCACGACTAAACGAGGGCGAGAGAGAGGGGGGAGAGTTGATGGGGAAGCAAGAGGAGAATAAGGGGGTTATAGGGCACTATTTATATAGGAAGGAGGAGTAGCGGAGAAGCTTTGTGGCATGGGCAGAGCTCCGGACGGCACGCGACATGGTGACGTGACTGGGACGAGACGGGAGCAGGTAGGGAGGAGAAAGAATAGAGGGGGTGGGTACAGTGAAAGATAGGCAATAAAATGTGCACGCTGCCGAGGGAAAAAAGGGGTGGGATTCATGCCGGAGACGATGACTTTCGTCGCGGGGGTGACACGAGCTCGCACACAAGCGGCAGAGACATGCGGGATGGGGGCAGGTGGGGTAGACGATGGGGCGGAGCAGAGGGCAGGCAAGTTAAACATGAGCAGGTGAGGGAGAAGACCAGGCGGCGCAGGTGCTAACGCGGGCCCTGGGCTGACGCACGGATGACAAGGGCGCCACGGAGAGTAAGGTGAGCAAGAGAGGGGTGGTGGCTCACAGGCAGGACCCGCCTGTCAGCAAGGGCGAGCGCAGAGCGGGCTGGCGCTCGGGAGAACAGGCCCGCGAAACAGGATGAGGCGCGGGAATAGGAACGGGCCGGAGAGAATTCGGCCCAAATATAGAAAGGCAATTAAAGATTTTCTAATTACAGAAATTGAGAAAAAAAATAGGTTTTGAGAAAATAGTAAATAAAGTTCAAAAATTCTAGAAAAGTACACATAAATTCCATGAATTAATTTGAAATTAATAAAATTATTTACAACTTTAAGTGGTCTTTTAATTTTCAAGTAAATTATTTTTACTTTTTTTGTAAAAAGGAAAAACCATTTTTTAATTCCAAAAAATACAAGAAAAGACTTAAAATAATAATTTTAACTTTAAATACCAGAAAACCCAATTAAACCAAATTTGAATTAATTGAAGTTTGATTAATTCATATTAAATTATTTTTGTTTTCTAAAAAAATTTCAGTTAAACTTTAGCAATTCAATAAAATCAAACAATTATTTTAATTTTAATTTTTTTTTCAAAAAGCCCTAAAAATTAGGATGTTACAAACCTATCCCCTTAAGGGAATCTCGACCATGAGATTCGGGCTGATTAGAGAAAGATATTGGGAGACTCGGTTCTTGATTTCCACGTTGCTTCCTCTCCGATCGATTGCTTCATTGTTCTTCGCAGAATCTCAAGGTCTTGCTCCCGGTAGGACTTCCAACTTCTTTAGAATTTTTGATGGGATACTCCAGGTTGGTGAAAGCCTTCTTTAATTCTACTTCCTTCAGTGACATCGGCCTCTGGTACCCGGAGGCCTTTCTTCTTCTACGACGCGAAGGAAAGATGTTGTGCACCTCTGACAGCTGCGATAGTAGCTCCTACTTGGTAAACTGATCTCAAACTATTGGACCACTACCATGTACGAGAGTGCCAACTAAAAGCTATGAATCTATCTTCTAATTTTTGTTGGATCCAAATCTTATTATTATCGAAATCCACCAATCCACATAACTTAAAGTCACCCAGTTAACAAAATCCACTCATGCAATCTATCTGACATTCTATCGATAAGACAACATAATTCACAATCACTCTTGGGCATAACCTTGAATAATCCGACAAATTTACCACTTTGATTGCATGGTTTCCTTGCTATACAAATCCCCTAAAAATCTATTGGCAATAATCACATCTTCCAATCCGATAAACTCTAAGATCATACTAAATTCATTATATCCTTTCTGGAACAAAATTTCTCCCATATTATAAGCGTAAAATTGTTTTCTCAAAATTCTTAATTAAATCCACAACAACATTCACTTAATTTCTCAAGCCTATTTATCAATCGCAATCCTCTAGAATTTCTTTATATAAATTCAATACTTTCATTATAGAGCTTTCCAAACGACTACTTGTTATCCCCAAATTCAAATTTTAATGCGCTGAATTATTTAATCACCATCTATCCAATAAATATTTAGACCAACTCCAATATCAGTAAGATATCTATCTATATTAGAATCATGCTTTCCAATAACAATTCGATAATAATCTATTTCTATAATCCAACAAGAGTTATTTCTATATTTCACCAAAGATCTATTCTTTTATAATCCATCCAAGATATATTTCTAAAATCTAATGAAGACATAGTTTTATAATCAACCAAGATTTCCTCTAAATCCAACTTCTCTATACAATCATATCCAATAAATACAATATAACCAACATACCTAATTAATTACATACTTCTTGATTCAACCTAATCCACCAAAATCAACATCATGAATCGGTAATCATATAATCCAATCTTCAACAATCATGTAATTATTTAATAAAAAAAATTCAACCATAATATATTTCTATAATCAAATCTCCACAATTATATTTCTACAATCAAATCTCCACAATTATATTTCTACAATCCAATCAAGATCTATTTCTATAATTCATCCATCATATATTTCTATAATCCAATCTTCAATATTTATATAATCCAGTGTCAACAATAATTTATTTCTATATCCAATAATCATGTATTTATATAATCCAAGCAAGATTCAACCAACTTTACCAAAATTAATATCATGAATCGATATGAAAATCCATTTCTCTTCATATTTTACTCTCTACCTTTACTACACACATTTTCTCAATTCAATTTCTCTAACAAATCCAATTATCATCTTAACTCAACTTAAGATTTATTTTCAACACAATTTCTCCTTTTGATACCAGATAACAAAAAAAACAATACTCCCGGTTCAGATACTCTTCAGGGTCGATTCAATTTTCTTCTACGATCATTCTCTTTCTTCATATTTAATACAATCCAACAATCTACTATTCTTTAAATCATCAATAGTTAAGGCTTGCCCATCATCACCCCTTGTATTCACAAGACTTCTTTTAACATCAGCCAATCTTAGAATTTCCTCATTCCCAAATTTAGTCTAGCAATGATTCTCCAAAATTACCTAGCTTGGCACCCATTTACACTGGTTATTCCCAACAAGAGTAGCTTCCAAGTGACTTACAAGTTTGAACCATCTTGAACAATGCTTCCCAGTTTAATAGATGAGAGGGGGAAAGCACAATAGCTGAGAGGGAAAAGCATAATAGATGAGAAAGACAAGAGAGAAAGACAGAAGCATCCTAATTGGGGAAAGTCGGTTTAACCCAAAGAATCAATAGCCGGAAAGCTATTAAGAGGCAATAAAATGCAACACTCAAGCAGAAAGATCCTATTACGCGGACTAAACGATACTAAAAATGAGAAAGGATACTGTTAATCTAGCTTATATAGGCGGTCGACTTGAAACAAACGACGGATCTTGAACTTCCAAGCTATCCATCGCTTGATCACAAAGAGCTCAATCCTATAGAGATTCCAGAGGTAAGGAGGTCAATTTAAATTTGAAAACAAAGTTTTAGAAAAGATAAGATGTAAGAACCTAAGAATGAAACGAGAAAAGAGTATAATAGACGAGAAAAGAATAGAATAAGATGAGAGAAAAATAACTATTCAAGTCAATCAGTTGGTTTGATTTATAAAATAAATTTTGAAGTTTTTGATTAAAACAACCATGCTTACTATGGTTGCGTCCTACAGTCGATATGGCTCTGATACCATCGGGACCCTAGGCCACTCGACCCGAGCCATTTGTGTATTCTGAACTAGTCCTATAATCAATAGCTAGTCCACACAGTTTGCAACATCGATGAAATTATATCCATATGACAAGGTAGCTAAGAAACAGAAAAATAATATTTCTTAGTAGCAAAAGGACCATATGGTCAAGTCTTATAGAGTCTGCCACGCCGGGGTTAAGACAACAGAGTAAACTTGTAGCGGAATAAAACAGCTCGTGGTAGCCATCCGACATGCCCACAGGCAATCGAGTGGAGGACACCACCTAGTTCGTGTAGTCTTCGAAGTAATCTTCCTCGTAGAACTCGGTGCTTCCTGGTTCTTCTTCGGTGACTGATCAATAAGTGGCGTCTAGCTGTGAATATATAAAGTACTCAGCAAGTCGTAGAGAAATGTATGCAAATAGTATTCATGCAAGGCTAGAACAAAGATATCTTTATGGCTATTTCGTAGAAATCAATATTGACAGTAAATACAGTAAGTAGATTGCAAAGCACAGTTTAAAATATTAATACATAAGTAAACAATTTCTTTAGAAACAACTAATGAACACCCCATTCACTTCCCAACCATCAACCACATCCAGATCGCTTCCCAACCAAACCATTCTAATATTTTTATAAAATTCTACCCCTCATATGAAATCACAAGGTATTACCCATAACCGGAGACACGGCTAGTCGAATAGTTTTTAACATTCCGTAGAGGTTGTACAACTTAACCCACAAGAGATAATCATCTTGATAAAAACACACGTTTTCTTAGACATGTGAATCAAGAAGAGACTATCATAAGATTTTTACAAAAAAGCTTCATTTTGACTCGGTGCTGCTCGCTAAGGTTTCGCCATACCGGCCCCCTCTTTTGCCATAATCAACCAAAACAGAACCGAATCAAAATATTGCTAATTAGTTGGTCAGATCCACCCCCATAAATGGACTTGTGGTTGTACAGTATGACCCAGATCAATGGCGCACAAAGTTAAGTCCTTAGTGACTACTCAAGCGAGTCAACCATATCCCAAAATCACCCCCTTTACTGCACGATCAATCGCTTGAGTATGAAATCCTTTATGGTTCAACCCGACCAAATGACAACCCTTTGCCATGGCACAACAATTTAAATAATAGTTGTCACGCCACAATTCCATATATCATTAAGTCAAGATTAGTCATTTATGAATATGTGATCATGAATCCCATCGCGACTAAGCATAGCTAAGCATAATATGATATTGTGGATATCATGGGGATATGCTCCAGATCTTAGTATGATGTGATAATTGGCAATGACGTTAACGGTTTGATGTTTCACGAGCCAAAGGCCTGATTCTGATCTTGTCGGGCCTTAACTTAGTCGACCGCCGAGCGGTGGTCAAACCGGTCCAAGATCGGTCCGACCGGCCATAGCGGTGGTCAGACCGACTAACTTCAGAAAGTGTGGATTGAGCTGGGCCAAAAATAGAGGGTTTAGGCAAGAGAGGAGATTCTATTGCACTTGGTCCCATAATTTTTGGAGTCTCCAGTCAAAAGTTCTATTGGTTTGAAAATTTGATGAGGTTTGATTTTGAGAGGAAATTCGGCTAAGTCAGTACTAGCCGTCCGACCGGCGAGTGTCTTGATCGGCCGGCGAGGTGTGCGGTCAGACCAGCCTTAGGGGCGGTCTGACCGGTTTTCACTTGGGTCATCGCCCGTCGTGGCGGCGATATTCGGTTGTTAGGTCAAAGTCATGAGTTTCAGGGCATATATGTTGCATGATGCATATTTTGACTAACAAGGGTCAAGTTGTGAAGAACTTGTTCCCAAATTCGGTTTACTTATCTATTGTTGTGCATGTTGCTTGGTGGTCAACGGCGAGGATGATCGGGACTAGGCTTGAAGAGCTGAGGTCCAGAACGATCGACGATGCCGAGTGAGGTCAATGTACTCAAACGTGGTGCAAGATGGACAAGGGTGACCTATTGGCTAATCCGAGGCGCAAGATGGCTCAAGGTGTAGCTAATTAGGTCAAGGGGAGATATAGACGGTGCATTAAAATACGTGCGTATGTGTCCTGTTTGTTTTGGGCCTTAACGGGAGTCCAATTGAGTCAAACTTCTAGAAGGTCTAAGCCTCCACTATAAATAGGAGAGGATGGTGGCTGCACCACCTCTTCGCCTCTTTTGCTATTTTTGTAAACCCTATTTTTTTAGAGAGAGCTTTTGTGGAGGCTAGGGTTCTTGATAGTTTGATGTGATTTTTGTGCTCTTGGATTGAGCATTGTCCTCTTAATGGAGAGGCTGTAAGCTCATATCATATCAAATCAATCTAGAGAAAGTTTGATCATGTCTTGTCTTCTTGCGCTCTTTCTCTATATTTGATGATTTTGAGTCCTTCTTTGATCCGCGAGTTTTTGATTGAATTCTTCACGTGATCTAGCTTGCTGTGACGTGTGGGAACCTATCTAGGATCATCTTGATCATCAATCACCCACGAACAAGATCTTGGATAAAGTTTTCGTTTTGACCCAGTTTTGAACCCTTCTTCAATTAAATCGAAAAGGATCACTATTGTTCCAAGAATTATCATAATCTTTGATTGGAATAGGTTCCTGATATCATAGAGAAGGTGTGTACCAAGTTTCATCAAGTTGTAGATCAAAAGTTTCATCTATTTGCAACTTCGTCATCAGGCTGGTTCTGTTCTGTTCTTCAGGCCAGAGGTCAGACCGTTAGGGAATCGGTCAGACCGCCCAAGGTCAGAGGTCAGACCGCCAGTGCATTGAATTGTTTCAATCTTTGTTGATTTTATCGTATTGCTTAGGTGTTTGAATTGGATTCAATATTAGTCTTTCGTTGTACTGATATACTGATCTTCATAGCTTCTATAGCTACTGGAGTGAAATATTATTGAATCAATTATTTGTGAAAAAGTGAGTGTGCTCCTATTCACCCTCCTCTAGTCGCCTTTTCGGTCCAACAGATACCCATGTTGGTAAATAAATATATTCAACTAAAATTTATGTCATTCAAGGGAATATGTCAATAGCAACTATTCAAAATGGCATAATGACAATTAGATATTTAACTATTCCCAAAAGTAGTTATTATAAAACTAGCAATGCACGTTGATATGAAAGAATATAATTTTATAAAATGGGTTCAATATGATCAAAGGTCTACGACTTGCCTTTGTTGAAGGTTTCAATTGCTTCGGTCGTCGGGTCCAAGAACTCTTCGGAAACGCCCGAATCTATACATGCGAAAAGAGCCAAGTAAATAAAACAATTCCAAATAAAATCTAAAAATTACCAAACTAGAACCCAATTAAAGATACTGAATTTAAATAAATTTAAAAATAAAAATTATTCGATTTGGAGTTCGAATGCGAAAGATATAGCCTAAACCATTTCTGTTGGAAGAGAAAATCGAACAATAGGGTTTTGGCTACTGTTCACCGGTTCAACTACACGTGGTCGGAAGGAGGTTTCGACTACATATGGTTGGAAGGAGGTTTCGACCACCCGGTCGAAAGGAGGCTTTGACCACACGGTCGCAAGGAGGCTTCGACCACGTGGTCAGAAGGAGGTTTCGACCACAGCCTGAAGCGGCAGCGCGGCGAAGTCTAGCGACGGGGCTCTTCGGGCCCGATGGCTCGCCGGCGCTACGCGCCACGGTGAGCGACGGTGAAGATAGCAATGGAGAGAGGGGAGCGAGGCAAACCCAAGGTGTACGGTTTCAGCAGCAAGGCTCGACGGAGTGACCGGCGGCGAGAGGAAGAGCGGTGACGAGATCCAGCTTGCGACACCGCTAGAGCTCCAGTGACGCTTCGACGGTGAGGAGATGCACACAGGGACGAACGCGGGCTTGCGAAGCCAACGAAGGCGACCACGACGGCGCTAGAGGCGGAAGTGCAAGCTCCGACAGGCAGCGGCAAAACTCGAAGCACGACGAAACGAGGGCAAGAGAGAGAGAGAGGGAGAGAGTTGAGGGAAAAGCAAGAGGGAAACGAGGGGGTCCTGGTGCGCTATTTATAGAGGAAGGAGGAGTAGCGGAGAAGCTTCGCGACATGGGCGGAGCTCCGGACGGCACAAGACATGGCGACGTGACGGAGACGAGATGGGAGTAGGCGGGGAGGAGAAAGAACAGAGGGGGTGTGTGGGGCGAAAGACAACCAATTAAATGCACATACTACCGAGGGAAAAAGGGTGGGATTCGTGCTGGGGACGACGACTTTCATCGCGGCGGTGACGCGAGCTCGCGCACGAGCGGCAGAGACGCGCAGGATGTGAGCAGGTGGGGGAGAAGATGGGGCAGAGCAGAGGGCAGGTGAGATGAACATGAGCAGGTGAGGGAGAATACCGGGCGACATAGGCGCTGATGCGGGTCCTATGCTGATGCACGGACGGCATAGGCGCCGCGGAGAAGAAGGTGAGCAGAGGAGGGGCGGTGGCTGACATGCAGGACCCGCCTGTCGGCGAGGGCGAGCGCTCGGGAGAACGGACTGGTGAAAAAGGCTGAGGCGCGAGAATAGGAATGGGCCGGAGAGAATTAGGCCAAAACAGAGAAACAAAATTAAAGATTTTTCAATTACAGAAATTGAGAAAAAGGAAATAGGTTTTGAGAAAATAGCAAATAAAGTCCAAAAAATCTAGAAAAAAACACAAAAATTCCTTGAAATAATTTGAACTTAATAAAATTATTTATGACTTTAAGTTGTCTTTTAATTTTGCAAATAAATTATTTTAAATTTTTGGGAAAAAGGAAAACCCCTTTTAAAATTCCAAAAAATCCAAGAAAAGTCTTAAAATAACAACTTTGACTTTAAATACCATAAAACTCTATTAAAATAAATTTTAATTAATTGAAGTTTGATTAATTAATATTAAAGTGTTTTTTTTAAATTTCTAGTTAAGCTCGAGTAATTCAATAAAATCAAACGAATATTTTTATTTTGAAATTGTTTAAAAAGTCCTGAAAATTGGGATGTTACGCCGATAGTGGTACGATTGTAGTAAGAGGAGGCGTTGGGGGCGTCTTGTGGCTCGACGGAGGAGGAGTAGAGAGGAACTGAGGTCACTGTTAAAACTTGTATTATAAAAAAAAATGAAATTTCATGAAACTTAGGATGAAACACGATCTCACTGTTAAAAACTTGTCCTATACAAAAAGATGAAACTTCAAGATACTTGTGTTGAAACTAAATGAAAGTTGATGAAACTATATGAAACTGGATGAAACACGATGTCACTATTGAAAATTTATCTTTATACAAAAAAATAAAACTATATGAGACTTGAGATGAAACTTCATGAAACACATATGTCTCATGAAACTATATGAAACTTGATGAAACACGGTGTCACTGTTGAAAACTTGTCCTAGACAAAAAGATGAGACTTTATAAAACTTCATGAGACTTAGGATGAAACTTCATGAAATTTAATGAAACGGCATGAAACTAGGTGAAATTTGCTCTACACAATATAGAGAAACAATAATACTTGATGAAACTTAATGAAACATGTCCCAAACTAACTAAATGAAACTACATGCACCTTGATGAGATACGATGTCACTAATGAAAACTTGTCCTAGACGAAAAGATAAAACTTTATGAAACTCCATGAGACTCGGGATGAAACTGCATGAAACTGAGTGACACTTGCTTTACAAAATATGGAGAAACAATGATATGTGATAAAACTTAATGAAACATGTCCTAAAATAACTGAATGAAACTAGTTGAAACTTAATGAGACACTATATCACTATTGCGCAGAGGAGAATGATGAGGGGGCGAAGTGGGTAACCTGGGGGAAACCGGCAGGCACGCTTCTGCGCACACGAAGGAGGATGAAGGGGGAAACCGGCAGGCACGCTCCCGGGTATGTGGAGGAGGATGAAGGGGGGGAAGTTGGCAGGCACGTGGAGGAGGATGAAGGGGGGAGGACGTGGCAAGCCGGCAGCGAACTAGCGCTCACAATAGTACACGCGGAGGAGGAAGAAGGGGGAGGACAGGGGAAGTCGGCGGACGCGCTGCCGCACACACGGAGAAGGAAGACAGGAGAGCGGGAGCGCGCGCGGAGGAGGATGAAGGGGGGAAGCCGGCGCGAAGGAGAATGAAGGGGAGCAGGAGCGCATGTGGAGAAGGAAGCTGGCAGAGGAGGAAGAGGGGGGTTGCCGGTGGGGAGCTGGCTAGCACAGATGAAAAAGAGGAAGCTGTGGGGAAGGTGGAGGACATACGTATTCTACGGTTGAATGCTGTACCGTGGAGGTAGCAATGTCCTATTAGCAAACACTGCATCATGCAACAACGAAATAAATGCCCAGTCAAAACTCAAAATGCTGCCACCAATTCACTAGAAGATCTGCAGCTTTGCACCAAGCTCTCCACAAATCGTACGCTTTTCCCAATGCAAGAGAAATGATTCCATCAGATCACTGATGCATTTTCCGACAAGCCCAAGTTCCAGCGGACACAACGTCCAATGTCCAGGTCCCGTACTTGGCAATGGGCAGAGCCAGCACTTGTACCTTATCAGACACCTTGACAAATGACAACTGACAAGGCCACACAGCCCTGATTCATCTTCCCTGCCAACTGCAGCTAAGTTCAGACAGGATTCAGAGATAAATGAACTGGTCATCACAGGGAAAATCAACCAATGGCAAAGTACGATCTACTAACAAGCATCGCACAGGTCCTGGTAATTTTGCCTCCCATGAGAGGTTTGCCTGCAGAAAAAGGAGTTAGTAGTATGCAACAAAAACAAAGCATTCTGAAGAACCGGTATATATCCATATAACCAACCCATTATCCATTATCCATTATCCATTATCTTGGGGGTATGATGTTCGACGATGTATTATTGTCGAAGTTTAACCACTCACACCACTCTTTATTCTCTCCAATCTCCATCAATCCAAGCTGAGCAATCAAGGAAAAAAAAGAACAAATGGTATATGTGAAAATCTAGCAACCAGCGGAGCGGGCGCACACCCTGCGCTGGATGGGGGTCCGGCACGAAGGGCACTCCTTCATCCCTTGCTTCTCATGGAGGTCGTTGCATTTCGCACAGACCACCTGGTGGGCGCAAGGGAGGAAGACGACGGACATCTCCTCACTCAAGCACATGACACACTCCCGGTCACGCTGTATATCGTCAAAATTGAGATCCTGGGGTACTGCTATCTTGGCCAAAATTTGAGCATTGCTGTTCTTTCTCCCTTCAGAAAGACGCAAATCATGGGTTTTGTTGTCTGTTCCCCACTTGGGAGCATCAACCTTTGAAGAGTCCAACGATACCTTTAGCTGCGAAATCTGCTGCTCAAGAGCACGGATCTCACTCTTGTATCTTTGCATATCATTCTCGGCTTTAAGATGCAACAAATTCTCTTCCGACCTCAACGATGTCTCAATCTGATCCCTCTCTTTCCTCTCCGATGTTACATGGGCAACTGCCTCCATCTTCCTAACCTCTTCTTGTCTCCACCTTGACTGCAAGAATACAAATGACGAAAGTCACAAAACAGACCAAAGATGATATACAATTATTCAGGTAAAACCAAATTTAGTAAATGGCGCACGCACACACATGGTAACATGATAAGTTGTTGACACAAAGCAACCTTCAGATACTTAAACAACTTCATACAACCAGCATACCATTAGTAGTTAAATCCACAGTAATTCAACACTTTGGCGAATATGATATGTGCGACCAACTAAACATGAATTCGATGACTATGAAAACCAAGAAGCTAATGAAAAGTTGGCAGCAAGCAAGTTTCATTTTCTTTAAGCCTCTAGGAAGAACTGGCCATATTGGCCAATAAGATAATGGACTGTATACAGGAATCAAGATGGTACACCTCAACCCAGCTTTACTAGCAGTATAGCCTAAGCCACCGTCTCTACTATCAATAACTGCCCAGACAAACTTATCTAGGAAAATACAAGTCTTTTCCTGTTTTCCTCCCTAAGCAGTAACCTGTATTTATACCCCAGCATCTAAAAGATGGAGAATATAGGAAGGAAGGTTTAGCTGCAGAGGCGCTAGTGAAGAAATGGCATTGTTTTTATCTGTTTAGACTTTAGAACTTACCAAATACCATCTATAAAAATGTAATCATACCAGAACTTTATTTAAACAAATGGCTAATATTTAAGTGACAGAACAAAGATACGATGCTATGTCAAGCTCAAGTAGCTTCTTCCTGAAAATTTTGCATGTACATATGAAATACTAAGTGTGCTTAGAGCATTCATAGTTATGACAACCAATTTAGCTATCATTTATTATGTGAACATCTAACATCCCCAACCCCTTCGGTGTGAGCACAAAAATATATTTTAAAAAAGCTATGTAAAAAAATATGTGAAGTGAAACCTAATGATTAAATACAACCGTGGCATTTAGATGTTAAACTTGCCCAAAAAATATCATCATCTATTAAAGCATATACTGAAGGGTTGAATAAAAATAGAAACACACCAGACAACAGATAGTAAGATGTCCTTCCGTATATATTACAAGTTTCAATGCCACCTAACATCAGATTTATGCAAAGGTTTACTTCCCTGTCTAAGCACTAACCTAACTATTGGTTTGCAGTCAACTGGAGTCAGCAACTCTAGACAGTGAAAAAATGTGGAGATATTTCAATCATATCAATAACTACATGATTTAAAGATTGATCTCAAGTCAAATGATTTGAGCTGATATGTGTTTCATGAGATATTATTAACTTCCCTTACAAGAAGATTATGATAAGGTAAACATAAAGCGTAGTAAGTACCTGCAGTTGGTCTTTCTGCTCTTTAGCATGCTGAAGTTGTTGCTGGACCTGAAATAGTTTGCTCTTTTTGGCTGCAAGTTCCTCTTGCAACAGGGCTCTCTCATATTCCCAATGCTGAGACCTTTTAAGAGTGTTCTCAACCTTCTTTGAAAGCTCCACAAAATTTTCTGCGGACTCTGCCGCATGCCGCTTTGCGGCTTCCATCTGTATACCTAGTTGTGCGTTCTCAGCGTCACGTCTACGAGCAGAAGCATCTGCCTTCTCCATCTGTGTGTTCGCCCTAGAAATTGCAGACTCCATCTCTAAAAGCTTCTTCCGAGTGCTCTCTTCCAGATTGTGCCTCTCTTCTTGGAGACGATCTGCCTCTTCCTTCTCTTTCCGAAGTGACTGAAGCTCCTCCTTCTCCTTGGCAAGTCGCCGTGTGACCTGCATCACCTTCTCCTGAGCCCAGTCTGTCCAGTCCCTCATATGTGCTTGCAACTCTTTCTGCCTCTGGACAAGAATCAAGACCATTTCATCCTTTTTATCTTGTGGAATCCAGACCTTCTGATCATCGTCGTAGGAGAAGTTAATTTTGCTGCTAGAGTCCACGGCCTCGGTATTGGAATCACGATTCAAAGATGGAGCAGAACCATCACTTAAGGATGGCAATGACAATGATAGATCTGTGCTAGCAGCTGGTGCTGGGTTGGCGTTACAGGTCGGCTTGGCATCATTTGATGGAGCGGTGGTAAGGGCAGCAGTAAAAGAGAGGTCAGTTGATACTTCTGATCCTGTCATGCTTGCAGCAAACTCTTTGCCAACTTTTGATGAGCCCTTCAAGCTGCTAGTAGTAGCATCTGGAAGTGGCCTGCACTTCCTGTCCAGTGCTGCATTACCAGAAGAGCTATGCTTGCCTGACCTAAGAGATCCTTTAGATCCCAATGCTCGGGAACTCTTATCAAAGCTCATCAACTTCTGCCGGTGAGAGGAATCCCTCTTAGAGCTCCCCCTCTTGCTAGAGAATGACTTATCATCCTTCACAGATTGTGTCGCAACAGCAACAAATGGTTGGTCCTCTGAATGATCAAGCATAGTAGCTGGCTTAAGATTTGGGATCACACATTTCATCTTGCCAGAGGCAGAGGGCTTGGTACTCGTCACATTCGGGTTTGCTGGTGTTGTGGATGAATCAGATTTCACAGCATTGTAAGAATTGGGTGGCACTGGGGTAAGCTTTCCGCGGAAAGTAACACCAGTCTGTGGGTTGGTAATAGAAACCGATAAATCAGAACTTGAGCCGGGTTCATAGTTCCCCACAGCTGGCTGGGCAATCACTTGAGTACCCACTGCCGGGAGGGAAGCAGTGCTGTAGTCCATGCCACAAGCATGGACTACATTCATGTCTGACATGAGCAGGCAAAACATCACATCACCTGTGGTGTAGAATGGCTGCGCCTCATTGACCACCGCAACCAAGCTACCGAGCACAGCCTGCTCAATCTTCCTCATGTCCTCAAGGGAGGCCCCCTCCCTAGGCAACATGCCCCCCTCAGTCTTGAGCACCTCAACCGCGGCCTCACCGAACCCAGCAAGGCTCTCCCTCCAGCTGTACTGTGTAGCTGCCCGCACAACGGCAGCCCGCGCGGCAGCCTCTGAGTAGCCCATTGTGGTAATCACACTCACAGCATTGTCGAAGGTGGCGTCCAGGCTCTTCAGAAGGATCTCCTCCAGCTGCGCTTCATTTGGGTCACTCCAATTTACATCTCGTTGGCACTCCAATAGCTCCTCCGCCGTAGTGTGGATGCCTTCGCAGGTGTCGCACGCGCTCGGGATGAGGTCGAGGTTGACACCCTCGGCGGCGGCGGCGGGCCGCCGCCGCCGCCGCCGCAATGGCGGCCTTCTCAGGCGACATGAACTCGAACCCCACGCAGTCCGCCGCCAGTGGGTACTCCAGTCCGAAGGGACCCAGCTCGGCGGACGGCGGCTCGGCACGGTACTTGCGCTTGTTCCGGCTGGCGGCCTTCTCCTGCGACTCCGACCCTGACGGCGGCGGCGGGGTCGCGACACTAGACATCAGGAAGCTTTGCTTCTTTTGTCCAAAAAACAAACAAGCAATTCACCAAAAAAAACAACAACGATATCAGACCATCTTAACAGCAAAAAAAAAAACAAAGAAAATTTCTGCACAGACGGATTGGACTGACCTTGTTCCTGGGTACCGAATCAAGAAAAATCCCTGGAAAAAATCGGGAAACAATATTGTGAGAATTGGGAAGCTTCAACAAATCAAGAACCAATAAATATTCGTATGTATCTAGTTCTAGGATCAGATGGGCGGGTTCGTGATCCGATCGGGCGTAGCCGGAAGCGAGATTGGGCGGACGGATCGAGGCACGTACCGGATTGGATCGGCGGGGATCGGAGCGGAGGCGACTGGTGATCAGAGGAGTGGAGAAGGGAGACTATGTGTATGGTGTATATAGAGAAGGGGGAGGGGAAGGACGACAAGATGAGAAGGGGGAGGAGGCCTCTCTTCGTTCTGGGGGTAGAACGCCTGAGGAGTCGCACCACTTACCCTCCTCCCTTGCCCACCACCGTTTTTTTTTTGTCTCCATTTCTCTCCTTTTTGCTGTGCGCCAGCTACATGCGACCACCTCGCCACGTGTACCGGCCATGGGTCAAGGATAGACGTGCCGGATTCGCCACATAACGAATCCGATGGATGAGAATTCAAGATAGAAATGGCTATTTGGTTGGTGTGTGTGGTGGCATTGGCAACGACATACAGGGTTACATAGAGTGTTTGCTTGGTTTGGCGGGAGAACGGACTCGACAAGCCTCGAGGAAGGCTAATCAGCTCGGTGATTGGTAATGGGTTGGCGCGTATGCTGGGTATGTAACAGCTGCATTGATCGGAGGGAAAATCGAACTCCAGATGAGGTCAAGCTATGTTTGTTTGGTGTGTGTGTGTGGTAAGATTGGTCTGTGCGCCGTCTAGGGTTTGATATAGTGGTTGCATGGTCTGGAGAGAGAACAAGGCTCAGCGGGCCTCGAGGCGGGCTAGTTAGCTCGGTGATTGGTGGTGGATAGATGCCTAGCTATAATAGTTAAGTGTAACCGCTATATGGTTTGGCAGAAACATATATAGAACTCAGCGTACCCTATTTATCACATAATTTTGATACAAGTGAATAATTCGTTGTTTTTTCTCCGTTGAGATGGAATCTTTCTTTGTTCAATCCTAGAAACTTAAAGAAAACTATTTATAAACCATGTATGGTTCATTAATCTTTCAATAAAATAAGTCATGGGACGTGCCTAGTTCCTTTTCCTAGCCCATCTATGCGGTCGTGTCATTGCAATTAACCTTTGTAGACGCAAACCCGCTGCCATGGTGCCATTCTCGCATTGTCCCACAAAACCATGCAACAGCCAGAGCTAACCCCTATACCTCATCAGCCAACCCCAACATCAAAACTTAATGTCCTCACCATGAATACCCCGCCCTTAATTCGCCACATTAGCCGATGCCTTGGTGATTCAATCGACCCTTCAATGTTCAATACACGTGCCACCCTATCTAGGTGGTTAGTATGAAGTTGGCATCCAACAAAAAAAATACAAAAATGAAAGGGGAACAAATTATTTGTGTTTCATATCTATTGTCAGCATGACTTTTGCTAAGAATTCAATAGTTTCATCTTATTGTTCCTCTTAATGGAGCAATAATATATTACATAATAAAGTGGCATTTCGTTTCTTTATAACATCTGTCAGCATGGCTTTGCTATGGAATTCAAGATTTCCCTTTATTGTTAAGCAATAAATCGCGTAACAAAATAACATTTCATATCTCTACGATTGTTGTCAGCATATCATTCATAAGGAATTGAATATTTCCCTTCTATTGTTCCACTAATGGAGTAAGTAATAAATCATCTTCATCTTGCTCCAAATGAATTTCAATATGCATTTATTTTATAGGAAAACAAATATTTTGCACCTTTCACCTTAGGTGTGTGTTAATCTACATTTATTTTTACGGGGAAATAAGATTTACCCTCTTTCAATAAATGTATTCAGGTGGAACTTTGATTGCTTTGAATTTAGTAATACCTCGATATGGTTTCATGCATTCGATCTTGCAATATATCTGTCATAACTTGTTGACATGTCTTTGCTAATTGCTACTAGGATATTTATATGAGGTGTAAAGCATGTGAAGTGGATTGGATACCTAAAAGGGGAGGGGTGAATTGGATATCTTTTTCGAACTAGGCCAAATATAATAACTTTTGAGCAACTTAGAAACTATTCTCAACCTAACAACCTATGGTTTGCTAGTATGCTCAATTAACTCCTAAACATGCTAGTGAAGTTTTGAAACCTAAGCTCCAATCCTACACAAGTCGAGTAATATAGGAATTGAAAGGACAAGAATTTAAATGTAGAAACATAAAAGGGACAGGAGACAACCAATTTTTTTTACCGAGGTCTTGGAGATTCGATATCTCCACTAATCCTCATTGAAGCACTCTTGCAAGAGTATCACTCCTACTTGAACCCGCACAAGGATCCAAGCAATCAACTTGTGATAGTCATTCTCCACTCCGCATAGGTGGACTCCAAACCTTCTCGACCTCCCCAGGTCTTCCACAAATGACTCCAATGGAAGATCACTGAGAACCACACCTCCAAGCTGTCTAGGAGACGTTGATCTCCAAGATTAACAAGTCTAAGGTGTTTGCTTGAGCCTAACAAGGTCAAGCAACTAATAATGACGCACTAATCTAGGCTAAGCACGACCAACTCTCCAAAATGATGAACTTTGAGCTTCTCAACATTTCAAGGCTACATCACTACTACAAAAAAGGTCTTCACAGATGGTTCAAAAAGTTATTACAAACGGTTTCATAAGCCGTCTGAGTTTATGTGTCAGTAATGACATGAGGTCATCACAGACGGTTTTTGAACTGTCTGTGATGCAGACTATCACCGACGGTTATTAACTCAGAATCGTCTGTGATAGTTGACTATCACAGACGGTCTGTAGATGAAGCCGTTTGTGATAGCTGATATATCATAGATGATTTGTAGATGAAACTATTTGTGATGGCTGATGTATCACATACAGTTTATAGCTGAAATCGTTTGTGATGGATAATGTATCATAAACGGTTTGTAGATAAAATCATCTGTGATGGCTGATGTATCACACACGGTTTGTAAATGAAACCGTCTGTGATGACTCTTCTCTATAAAGTCTCCAAGCAGTGGCTGCTTGTGCCTTTAAATATATATATATATATATATATATATATATATATATATATATATATATATATATATATATATATATATATATATACATAGGAAGCCTTTTTCCTACTCCCGGGAGTAGTTACTCCCTATTTCGTATCTCACAACGTAGGGAGTATTTTGCGCAACCGAGAGTATGTATGTGTAGTATACGAGTATATAAGACCACCTAGGTGGTATTCACACCTTTTTAGGGGTGGTATGTATAATTTTTTAGACATACTCCTTTTTAGTGCGAATATGAATGTATTTACAAAATATGCTAAAAACTATGGACTCTTTTACAATTTTTTCATGTGGTTCGTATTGGATTATCTTATAATTAGTATATGAGTATACCCAAAGTGATAAAGGAGTATGTCAAGTTTTTTTAGATGGTATATCAAAGTGGGAGTAACTACACCCGGGAGTAGAAAGTATTAATCCTATATACATACACACACACACACACACACACACACACACACACACACACACATATATATATATATATATATATATATATATATGGAACGTATCTAGTTCTAATGGGTAATTCAGTGCTAAGGTGCTAATACCAATCTTGACCGTTGGAGGTGGGAGCATGCATAGTATTTAATGAAGACGCATTAATGAAGGTGCATTGAAGGTGGGAGCATACAAAGTGATTAAATAGTTTAGAGGTAGGAGCCCGCATTAATCTTGGTTGTTCAATTCAGATCCAACGGTCAAGATTGGTATTAGCACTAATATATTATTGCTCCATTAATACCAATCTTGACCGTTGGACGATCCACTTCAAGTAGTAAGGAGATAATAATGTGGCTCCTCGTGTGGTGAGAAAAGGGCATCATATTGACCAGAGGTCTATGGCTTTTGAGTATTCAATGGTGTGGTCATAAGAGACTGACAAACAAGGGGCAAATAAATTAAAAACCTAGGTGTCTTGATGACCACAATGTGCCCTAATGTGCGATGAGTTGATGACAATGTAGCCACCCCTTCTTAGGTTTACATGAACTTGTCATAACTTGCATTATGGTATGTTCTATTGTTTGGTACTGTGTGATTGGATTTACTTGTGATCACATGACATGTGTTGAATGGCAACGGGCGATCACAATGCATTATGTTATGTTTGGATGGTAGTTTTAATCCATATTTGTGTGGATGGTAGCATTTTTTTTTAATGATTGTCTTGTTCCATTGCATCTCATTCACAATCACTTGAGCATGTTGTGCTACTAGAGGGTTTTAGTTTAACGAGATTTACAACCAATATTGTCTACATAGTTCAAAAGAGAAACTACGAGTCCAAGGATTCTATAAGATTAGTCTGGCTTATCAACCAACAACATACCACATCACCATAGTTGGTTGGAAAAAAATGTAAATAACTAAACAAGTCGAAAACAAGTTTAGGGAGTTGTGAATTAGTTTGCAAGTTTAAAGAGCCAAATGATACAACAAATTTACAGTTAGTTTAGAGAGTAAATGTGCAAATTTTTTCTTTAAATGCCACATTAATTGTGCCATGGGTTGTTCATGGATGAATACAACCAAGTTAGATGGTGAAAATTTGAAAGCAGACTTTCATAGCTTTTTAATATGTGTACATAATTGCAAGTTTTTAGAGCTAGGAATGCAATTTTTTGGTTCTCACAAGGTGGTAATATTTACTTTGATATGTCATTATTGCAATATATTTAAATATATATGTGTTGTCTATTTTGGAAGATCATGTGACATGATGACTTTATATTCCTGTAATGGTGTACATAAACTTAGATCTATAAATGTAAACTATCATAATTTGTACTTTATTTTGGGTAGATCTATGTACTTTTGCTTTGCCATGTTGATCATTCTTTTGTGTTCACAATGTATTAAAGGCAATTTCATTATAACCTCTTGTGAGGTGGGCTTTCTACACCTATTTTTCTATTGACAGCAAGGGGGGTAAATAGGTGATTATTCTAGTCTGGTAGCTTAGATAGAAAAACTATGGTTGTATATGAGAAATTTAGTATACCATGCGATGACATGATCTTTTAGTTTGCCAATATCAAACAACACTATAAAGATATTTTCTAACTACTATTGTTTATACTGAAGGAAATAGTATTAGTATTTTAAGAACATTAACACAATGAGTGATACATCTATGAAGGCCACATTTGAGTTCAATAGACCATATTGTTTTACATCTCATACAAATACACAAGGTACAAGCTGTAAGTATCTAGGCCCCTAATTCTAGTTTTGGTGGTTAATGACAACCGGATCATCGGAGCTAATGATATTCTTGAGATGGTTAAATGTTAGGTTTCGATGATGAAAAATGAGCGAGTGACATGAGGAAATGACCCCAAAATGAGGATTGTGCAAGGCAAAGGTATATTACAAGGATAATGACATTTTCTATCTTTTGTTGATCTGGGGAGTTGAGTACGGATCAAGTTGAGTAGTTTAGGTATTGTTTTAACTTTTTTGTCGTATTATTAAGAGGGGTCAGAGGTTAGTAACTTGAGCTAAATGAGGTTAGGTATGTAGGTGTGATGCACCGTAGGTTTCTACTATCTTTAGTATGTCATGTATGATTTCATAGGGTTGATGGATATCAATTTTGGAGAAGCTTGTTGAGGTGGACCAATTTAGTTCCTAGTTGGAAGGTCCAAGAGATGGACTATTTGAGGAGGACCAATTTGGAAGTTGAAGTATAATGTTGGTTCTCTGGTAGAAGGTCCATGTGAGAAGGACTAATTTGAGGTGGACCAATTTGGAACTTCAAGTGTATTCTCGGGTCCTAGGAGGATGATCCGACCACATGTGGACTACTTTGAGATGGACCAATTTGGAAGTGTTTTGTTTCTCTCGGGTCCTAGAAGGATGGTTTGGCCACGGGTGGACTAATTTGAGGTGGAGCAATTTAGAAGTGCTTGTTTTGGTCTCGGGTCCCAAAAGGATGGTCCAGCCGTGGGGTGGACTAATTTTCCTGGACTAATTCATAGTCTAACGGCTAGTTGCAGAAGGATGGTCCGCTTAGGTGCATAAAAGCACACCTCATGGGAGTAACAGTCATATTTGAGGAAGAGGCTATATATATGAGTTGTGAACTACCTTGTGAGGTGATTTGGCTACCCATTCGTTCATCACACACTACTACAAAAAGGCTAATGCTGGACGCCTCATCGCAGACGGTTGGCCAAAATCGTCTGTATTAAATACAATCACAGACGGTTTTGGTTTAGCAACCGTCTATGTTACTGACTGTGCTAAAAATTGTATGTGAAGAAGTAATATCACAGACAGTTCGTGTTGAAAACCGTCTGTGAAGTATCACAGATGGTTCAAAATAAGAATCGTATGTGATATTACTAAATATCACAGACGGTTCATATTGAAGACCGTCTGTGAAGTATCATGGACGGTTTTGAACAAGAATCGTCTGTGATACTACTAAATTCACAGACAGTTATTTATTGGAACCATCTGTAATTAGAAACAACTGATTAGTCGATTCCGACCGCTCCTGATCGGGTCAGATTGATCTTTTAAAGTAGTCAAATTGAAGCTGATTTCCCCAACAAAAGAAAGCAGAAGATATGTAATCTGGTAGGAACCTTATTCTGTATCAAGTGTAACTTCACTGTCTTGGCGTGAAACTTTCGATCAACAGAAGAATGCAGAAGTACTTCAAGTGATTGATCGATCAGAAGTTACACATCACAGACAGTGAAGTGCTCACCTGATCGTAGGGATATGATCTTCCACCAATTTCTTGAAGACTTCAAATCCATAGACCAAACTGACTTTTCGACCACCTAAATTAAAGTAGTCAACCGATCATCCATGGATTTTGTCTTACTAGCTAGAAGGATAGGGAGATAAGAACTTTAAGAAGAAATAGAAGTATGAAAAGATGAAAAGTTTATGAGCGATTTTTTTAGTTCTTCGTGCCCTTCTGATGGCTAATTATTTATAGGCTTAACAACTTGTGGCAAGATTAAATTAACGAATAAAGATGGAAGTCTAACTAATATGATTTATTAGAATCTGCTCCAAATAAATCGTTGGTAACCAAAGTATCACCATCTTTTCATGAATGTTTTTCGTAAATACGGCTGACACTCCTTTTCCTATGTTTACAACTGAAGCTGGAGGGCTCATCATAAAAGATTTTTTTTAATAAGAACCGTCTGTGATTACAGACGTCATAGATATTTTTTTAAATCTAACCGTCTATGATAATTCAATCTTTCGGCTCCTGTGCGATGCGTCTCTTCGTCTCACATTACGATGCGTCTCTTCAACATTTTATAAGAATGATCATCGTGCGTCATGGTGAGCACGCATGGTATTGAATACATGTGCCATGGTGAGCACACGGAGCATAACGGTGAGGATCAAGGCGAGGAGGTCGACGATCGTCGCCGCTTTTCCTCACAATATTGTTGTACACATCATCGGCCTTGTGGCACTCTTCTCAGCCCATTGCTGACCTCTATAGCCTACAAGCCATGTACGTATTCTGTTGTTTTATTTTTGGTAGGTCTGAAGGAGTCAGTATTATGTTCAATTTTTGTTTAGAGTCCGTTCTGAAGATGATTGTAGTGTATCATATCCTAGTTAATTATCAAAAAGCTTCAGGTGTTCGCTTCAGGTTTAGGTTCCAATAGAGAACCTAATTGTAATTCATCTGAAAATCTATAAAAAGGAGAAAAACCAAAAAGTTGTATCAGTTGATACAGCGTAAAATAATCTCGTGTAGTTGATTTCATTTTATGTTAAATATCCAGTTCTGAACTGAATTTGACTAGTAACAATGACCTTAATTTGGCCTTTTAATTTTCTCTTATGGAGTAATTCTTATATTAAGATTATGTCGTCTTAAATTTTAGTTGCAAGGCCATATACAAGGCGTCCAAGGAGCACGTCGTAGGGAGGCGTGTGGCGTTGGAGCGGGAGGAGGCGACGAAGTGGTAGGACAACGAGTGCTACCTCGCTGTCGTCCACCACCTGACCGGCGCCGGCAACCCGGAGACCTGCTTCATCGTCAGTCTCGCGCTTGTCTTCGCGCCCCAAGACATGCATTATGGCCTCATGTTTCTTGAACGAGCAGCGGTCGCTGGCCACAAGGCCGCAGTCTACGTGCTCGGCCTCCTCCTTTACACAGCCGGCGAGACGCATGACATTGGGAAGCACTACATTAGCCAGGTCGAGGGCGAGCCAGCCGCCGACGGGTGTGAGATGGCCAAGAGTACCAACCGGGAGTGTAGGCGATGCTAGAGGCTCACTGCGGACATGGTCCAGGAGGCGGCTGTAAGATCGAGGTGGCCGACTAGAGGGGGGTGAATAGGCGGTTTTAAAAATCTATCGGGCTAAACCAATATATAAATGCGGAAGCTAATAGCGAATTGGTTTTGCACAATTAAAACCTAAATCAACTAGGCTCAACTAAGTGCACCGACAATATGAACACAATACAATATGAATAATTATACAAGATATGTAAGCAATTAAAGCAAGAATGTAAATTGCTCAAAGTAAAGCACAAGTAAAAACAAGATGACACGATGATGTTTTACCGTGGTGTTCGGAGACTTGCCGGTCTCCCCTAATCCACGTTGAGGTAAGCCCAACCCGCGTTGGACCGGCTCCTCAAATGAGCACACACCTCCGAGGTAAGTCCAACACTTGGACCGGTTCCAAACCGAACCAACACCTCGCTCAACTATGGTTGCTCTTCCTCCACTCCGGAGATGACGAGCACCAAACCACTCACAACCGTCGGGCCTTCTCACAAGCTTCTTGAGAAGGTCACCGAGTACGACGCCTCCACGCCGTCTAGGTGTCGGCAAACACCAAGAGTAACAAATCCGAACTTTCACTTGAACTAATCAAGTGTCAACGCTCACGTGGATACACAATCCACTACCTAAGGCAATACATGCACTTAGGGTTTACTCTCCAAGCTCACCAAGTGCAACACATGCACATAAGAGAGGAGAGGCTTGCTCTTAGCTCAAAGAATGAATATCTCACTTAACAATAGCACCAGCAACCTCTCCCAACCGGCCAAGGTGGCTATATATAGCCCACACACAAAAACTAGCCGTTGGGAGACAAACCCTGAAAAATGGTGGAAATCGGAAGTTCCGCGTGCAAAGGCGGAACTACGCGAGAGAGAAAAGGCACCATAGCGGCTATGTCGACGAGAAACTAGCCGTTTGATTTTTAGTCTTGGAACTACCGCCAACTAAATATCGGAAGTTCGATTCTTGAAGTTCCGCTCAACACATAGCGGAACTACGCACATTGAATTTTGGCTAAGTCCCCAAAATGGTGCTTCTCTGGAAAAAACCAACCGCGGATTTGAAGCAGCGATTAATCGGAAGTTCCGCTAGTTACACTCTGGAACTTCCGCACTTCAAAATCGGCTAAGTCCCAAACCGCGCGCTCTGGAAAAAACAAGCCGCGAAAAATCGGACGGTCGAGTGCGGAACTTCCGCCGTTAAGCGCGAACTTCCGATTTTCTGATGTAAATCGAAATGGCTTTTTCAACAACTTCAATTGCAAAACACATTTGCTAATTGACAAGCCATGCCAACAAGGGTCACAAGCAAGATTCCCAACAAGTTGCAAAACACATTTGCCAACTTTTGGAATCATACCACAAGGAAAAAGGTACATGGACTTTCACCATTTGCAAAACGCATTTGCAAACTTAAGTCACATGCTACAAGGGTTGAATGCATGAGCATCGGCTATTTGCAAAACACATTCGCAAATAATAGCTCCATGCATAGATGAGCTAAAGCAAATATAATGAGCTATCAACACATGACTAACTCAAACTACTAGTCAAGATCCCTCTTAATAGTACGGCAAACCTATACTAGCAATCCGGTCTATCAACCAAACACCGAGACCGGTAAAAGACTAGGAACACATCCTTAGCCCTAGCTAGTCATACATTTGCCTTGCATCTTCTTGAGGCTTGATGACGCACATCAACACTTCAAGTCCGGGTCCTTGACTTTGACAATCATCAACTCATGATGATTTCTTTACTTCGGGATATTGTCTTGGTCATCATCAATACATGATGATTTCTTCATCCCGATTCTTCACATGCATCAACGCATGATGCATACCTTCACTTGACCTCCATCAACACATGATGGGTCTTCTCTTGTTTTGATGATCAACCCATGATCATCTCTTCTTGATAAGCATCAACTCATGATGCATCATTTATACCAAGCTCTTGACTTGATGATCAACTTATGATCATCCCAAGTCTTCATCATCCTGGAACATAACCTATATATCCAACTCATGGAAAATGTTAGTTCCACAATGTGATCATCACTAATTACCACACCATACCATTAACTCATAATGGTGGGACAAGATACCTCAATCTTTCCCTCTTTGGTAATTGATGATAACCACTTAAATTCTCATAAATTTAATGATGATAAATGAGAGAACAATTGAGTATATAAACTACACAAGTTATATATACTCTAACATGAGTATACAAGAACTACACAAGTTCTATATACTCATAACATGAGTATATACGAACTACACAAGTTTTGTATACTCAAAGGTTTTGTTTCAACGTAAAGATCCTTAGTATATGTGGAAAATGGAATATGGATCAATACTAATGAAACCACAAAGTATAGGATAAAACTCCCCCTAAATGTGTGCATACACAAATGTGTAATGAGGTCATATGCACATATTCAAGTTTAACTTAAGGTTGAGTTCAATCCTATATTTTGGATCCGAGAAATGCAACATTATATAAATTGAGATGTCGATTGCATACCTCGTTGTGTTTCACCTTTATATCCAAATGAGCTACACAAAGATAATACTTGATAAAAGAGTTAGTCTCATATTTGGATTTGTCATTAATCACCAAAACAATCCATTAACTCATAATGGCGGGTCTAGATCTTTCAGCGGCGTGGAAGAAGACGGTTGGGCCGTTGGGCCGGATGTGGGCGTTGTCGAAGGACGACCACCCTTGCACGAGCACCGGCTGCGGTGTGATGGAAGGGTGGGACGACTACGTTGTCTTCTGCAGCGACGACTGCAGGATTAGGCATGAGTATGCCAAGTTCTTTGCAGAGGTGTTGAACTACTTGCCGTAAAATTATCGGTTTTAGCATAATTTTAGCAAATATTCATATATAATTCTTTACTAATATATGAATGTGTCATATATGTACTTCTGAATTTGTATTTATGTATGAATATTATCACAGACGGTTCCATAATAGAACCGTCTGTGATATCCCTTTATTAATAGGAGCCCACTAGGGTTTGCACCCTAACTGATCACTCCTCATCGCCCTTACTCTCGCCCATTCCCCTCCCTACCCGAGTGCCCCCGACCTTGATGTCGCCGCTCGAAGCCTCTTCCCTGATGACCGCCCCAAGTCGCGCCTTCTCCCCTTCCCCGTCGCCGACGCCGCCCTTCTTCCCATCGCCGCCGGTTGTGACACCACGGTTCACTGCACAAGACACTCTTATCATAAGAGTCTTGTGCAGTGTCACCGTTGTGACACAACTACAGTGATGTCACCGCTGCCAGTCCAATTGACCTCCCCCCGGCCAAATCCACCTCCCCGCCACCAGATCTGCCTTCCCCTCTTCGACCTCTCCACCAACCTCCCCCAGCTACCTCTGTTACTTCAGTTTTTTGGTTTGAGTTTGACCTTTTTACTAATGTGTGTTGTTATTGCTTATGCGTACATAAAGGAGATGGATGTGGTGAGCCACTGTCGGTGATAGATTTGCCAGTTGCACTAGGGTAACTACTCCCCTTTACTCTCTATCCCTTTCCCTCCCCTTACTCTGTGATGTGGGTGATGAATGATGTGGGCTATGTGGGTGTTCTGTGGTGGTTGGATAATATGAGTGGGTTCTCTGTGTATGATGTTGGTTCATGAGATGCGATTCGGATAGGGTAAATTATCAGTCTTTACACATACAATTTTTTGTACATGTAACTAATCTTATGGTATGTTCCTTTATGGTATTCTGCTTTTGAAAATTGCAATTAACTTTTCAGATTTGTAAAGGTTAGGATAATTTGTAAAGCTGCAATTAACATACAAATTTTTGAATTTTTTACCTAGCTTGTGCCTCTGATCATCAATTATTTATTAGTAGGTGTGTATTCTATTACAAAATAAGACCAAATGAGTCAAAAACTACTACAACACCTCTTCACCTGCCTTTCGCCATTCATTTCACCTTTGTCTGTGTAACCGTATTCATGCTGCTCAAGTTCTCCTCCCTTGCGTCCCATGTACGTCCTACCATTTCATTCCTGATCTCTTCTCTATAAAGTCTCCCAAACAATGGTTGTTTGTGCCTTTAAAACCGACTTTATATACGAACTATATATATATATATTATGCGTGAGTCGCCAAGCCACTTTGGGGGTCGCCACATGACATGAGGAGGATGAGGCATGACCACGAGCAACTTCATCGAGACTACAAGTTCAAGAAACATGGCTGTCAGGAGAGCACGTAGACATCCAATTACTGGGATGTCATCGATAGGTAATTGGACTTCTCTATGTTCAGAAAATGGTGTGAACGTGCAGATACTTCGACTGGGAAGTGGCATGCTTCTTGAACTTGTAGTCTCAATGAAGTTGCCCGTGGCTGCTGTCTCATCCTCCTCATGCTGCGTGGGCGACCCCCCGAAAGTTGCTGGGGGACTACAAATAATATATATATATATATATATATATATATTCATAGACTAGGAAGGGATGAATTTGGGGAGAAAACAGAGAAGAGCTAGAACAGGAAGAAGAAAAGTAGGTGGGGAACTGGAATTCGATTTCATTCATTCGATAGCCCTTTTGTCATATAGAACACCTCTTTTAACATCTCTCTCTTATAACACCAAAAGGTGGGTCCAACTGACCACACCTCACTTGACCCCACTTCTCATACTTTCCTCTCTTGTGACACTATCTACAGCCACTGTTCTGTTTAACTTGTGGTTGCATGTAGCTCTGCACATTGCTCCTGATCTCCATTGGCATGGGCGTGACACTACCGCCCCCGTGAGAATGTGCATGTCCCCAAGCACTAAAATGCAACAACCATTACCTGAGCTCCCTCATTAATGCTTCCCCCATTGTATAGCAATTTGATGGTGCTACTTTGTTGAACTTGCCAGCAATAAGAAACTTGGATAAAAATTACATTTCCCATCAATTGGTCTAGAGCTTTGTAGGCTTTTTTAGCACCAGTGTTGCAGTTATCAAGCTTGAGTTCTTCTACATGTGCATACACTATATCATCCTCCTTGCTAGATGTGACACTACACTCTTAGCAAGAAGCTCCTTGACCCTATGCAAAAATGTGTGAACAATACTTACACAGCACACAGAAAGTCCCTTTGTTTTCCTAAACACAGTGGCCCTTCATTAGCTCTAGTAAAAATGGCTCCAACATCATATTAGCATGTAGCGATCAGTGAGGGTTTAACAGTGTATGAACAGAAATGTGATTGTAACACCCCGGCTTAACAAAAGCCCAAGACGTCACCTACAACTACTATCGCTATCAATTTTTAACCAATAATCAGGAATTAGCAACCTCTAGATTTCAAGATTAAACATTCAACAATACGCTAAACATAAACATGGTAGTCCACAAATTATGAATTAAGTAATTATAAAAAAAAACATCATAAATAAGTTTAAATTAGGTAACGCATCAACTAACAATATTACCAACCATAAGGAACTAAGGGAAACCACAAATTATCCAACTATTACAATGAAAGATGTTAAATGGTTTATGACCAAAAGTGATGAATTACTAGGTGGAATAAAGAGCAACAAAAGTGCAATTGTTCCATGTTCTACTTCCACCTAATGCACGTCGCTTTTAACGTTCACCTAAAACAACAAATAAGCAAGAGTGTGTCAACGACTCAGCAAGTACAAAACAGAATAATAAACGAGTCATCATCTTAAAGATAATTCATTCCCATTTATCTCATTAACTAAGATCACCTTTCACTTTTCATGAATGCAAAGCTCATGCTCATGTCTCAACTCATCTTTTGTTTATACCGGTATAGCGGAGTGTAACATCTGTCGGTGTTCACTTATATCTGCATTCTTTAATGCAGGGACCAATTGCCCATCTTTTTTATACAGGGATCTCATTGCACATATCTTACATATGAGGACCTAATTCCACTCCCATAGGATCACATCTTTCCATCATGAATGCTCAACATGCAATGCAATAATTAATATCTTTCTTCATTAGCAATTGATATAACCATTATTCTTCCATAATCATCATCATCAAGTTATCAAAAGCAAGTGAGTAATGTAAAACATGCATAATTCATATGAATAATCATATCGAGTATTCACTTAATCAATTAGTGATTTCAAACACTCAAGTATCAATCTACCATGCATTTGCCTTTTTAGTTGCGACGGTTGGGATGAGTTGAAGGTAAAAACAATCCCGAAGATACTCCGCCTACAGCAAACACCCAAACTCAATACAAGCTACAGTAATACAAACACTTAATTGACAACACTCTTACACGCTCCCTAATTCCACAACTTCCCCCTTTTTATCGGACAGTACCCTCTGCTGTCCGGCACTAAAATTGTTATAACTTTCAACTCCCACATTGCATCATAGCAAACCATATCAGTTCTGGATTCTCTACAAAGCTTCCTACAACTTCTTAGTTGATCAAATGTCCAGATTAAATCATCTAAACACCCATTTTTAACCCAGAAGACAGATTTATCATCTTCTAGACAACAGACTTAATATTTTCATATCTTTTAATCCGTATATGCAAAAATATTGAATTATGACTTTTCAGAAAATACAGTAAATTTTATACCATTTCATAGTGATGCACAAAATTGCATTCTACCATTAACTCAATCAAATTAATGTTTTTCCCATGACTAAATCCAGCAGTAACCGGTTATGGAATGTAGTCTCCCAAAACTCATAACTTCTGTTCTACCCATCCAAAAATCGTGTTCTTGGACTCTATGGAATTATTAAGAAATAACCTACCCTTTTTCATGTATACCAAAAGCCAAAATTATTACATATTCTATTTTTAAAGCTATAGATTAATACGTGCTGCCAACTACATCTGGAATCTGGACAGCAACTTTCCGGTGGCTATAACTTTTTGTTTGCTACTCTGTTTTTAACGATACAAACCTTCCTGGAAAGCTAATGTGATAACCTAACTTTTCTCTAATTATACCGAACTCTAATTCTGAGCCTAAACATCTCTAATCGCCCCCGCAACTTTCTGCCCTAATCGTGACGAACTGCGGCAGAATTCCATCTAGCATTTCCAATGACCAAACGTTCTACAAATTGAACCATGACTAATATAAGGAATCCTAGAGGGTTTCAGAACATTACCCTTGGAGTTCATAATGAACATCGTAAAAACCCGTGAGATCTTTCTCTTTCCCCTTCTCTTCTCCTTCCTTCTTGCCCTTCCCTTCCTTCTTGCCCTTCCCTTCCTCCTTGCCCTTCCTTCACAACACCACAGCAGCAGCAGCAAGCTCTGGTGCAGCAGGGCAGGGCCGGCACAGGGGGGAGGCGCACAATGGGGAGGGGGTGGTGGCTTAGGAGGGAGGCGCGCAAGGGGAGGGGGTGGCGGCTAGGTCAGGTTACTACCCCCCTTGGCCTCATTAAGGTGCTGACCCAACATGGGCCTTGGTGCCGTGGGCCTAAAACCCATGGCCCAAGTTCTATTCCCCCTCCAGGAAAATATGAATTTCCCTTTTTATTCCCAGTAAATTCCTTTGAAATTCATATTTTCTCTAAAAGTTGATCGGGATATTAGGCTTAGCTTCATATAATTCCATTGATGATTTTCAAGTGAACAAGCACCTTTCTGGACCCATTGTTGCATCCTGATTTGTGAACAAACCCAGTGTCGCACCACCAACTCGACATAAGCCTTCCTTTTCCTGAAATACTCCAATGAAGATGAATGCAGTGAAGAATGCAGTGCTGTCCAAGGATGCTATTTTATCACAAGTGCAGCCTCTAGTACCATAGCAATCGGGTGGGCTTCTACAGGGAATACTCCCGTGCCATTACTCACACTCCAAGGCACAGTCAAATCTCCCCGCTTCCTGAAAACACAGTTGGGTTCTAGTTCTCCGAACTTCTCAATAATGAGGTGCAAACCCATATTCTCAAATGCATTTTCCATGTGAAACATCACTAGGATTGTATGGAAACTGAACTTTTGAACACCAAGAACCATTGATCGGCAAGGAAGTGGCCACGGTAACAGCAGCCCAAACACATTTGAAAGTAGACAGTTAACATCAGTTTCAACAGAGGTTTCAGTGAACGACATATATATGCTGATATTTGCCCTTCTATCTTGTCCTAGCCAATACTGCTTCCCATTACCCCAAACAAACTTTAGCAGTCTGTGAATACTTACTGCCTCACCACTCACCAGTAGCCAAATGCTGTTCCTTAGACTTCCTGATCTTGCCCACCTGCAAGTTAGGCCCTTTCCTAACTAATATTTGACAATTTTCATTGAACTTCTAGTTTGCAGCTCCTCTTGGTGTTGCAGAGATGAACAGCTGAACACCGGGATCCCAAGGTCGGTTAATCAGTGTACTACGTGAAAGTAAACAAGAATGTAGAAGAAAATATTTGATTCGGCACGCCACCAACCGTGGCCTGTAGCTTCTATTTATGCCTATACACACCGTGATTACACAAGCCATTCCTATGTATAAACAACTTAACTATTTTAACATTCCCTCTCAATCTTAACCGGTAGCCATAAGGTTGAGATTGCTACGTATAGCAGTAAAGGGTGCCTCTGCCAGTGGTTTTATAAATACATCTGCAGTTTGATCCTTTGATGAGATGAATTGAATCTCTAGAGCCTTAGCTGCCACACGCTCTTGTACAAAGTAGAAGTCAACTTCTATATGCTTTGTACGGGCATGAAATACTGGGTTCACTGATAAGTAGGTAGCACCTAAATTATTACACCAAAGAACTGGTGGTCTTGATTGGAAAATACCAAGTTCTCCAAGAAGCGACTGAACCCAAATTGTTTCTGTTGTGCCATTTGATAAGGCCTTGTATTCAGCCTCTGTGCTAGATCTTGCCACTGTTGCCTGTTTCTAGAACTCCATGAAATCAAGTTCAAACCAAAGAAGACTGCAAACCCGCCTGTAGACCTTCTACATCACTACAGCCGGCCCAATCAGCATCTGAGAAGGTGCTAAGCAACGTCGATGTGGACTTGCGCATGGCCAACCCTGTGCTAGCTATGGCCTTGAGATAACGAATTATCCTCTTAACTGTTGAGAAGTGTTCTGTTGTAGGTGAATGTAGAAATTGACAAACACAATTGACAGAAAAGGTAATGTCAAGTCGTGTGAGTGTCAAATATTGAAGGGCACCAACAAGAGTTCTATATTTTGTGCTTTCATCTGCAGAGAGTAACTGTCTACTATCCTTGGCAAGCTTCTCTGTGGCTGACATTGGCATTGTCACGGGTTTATAGTTTACCATATTGGCCTGCTGAAGTAAATCGTCAATGTATTTTTGTTGAGACAGAATAATTCCCCCTAGCAATTTCTTCACTTCAATGCTAAGAAAATAATGAAGATCTCCAAGATCCTTGATGGCAAACTTAGTTTTTAGTTGGAGAAGCAAGTTTGCAGTTGCAGATTTAGATTAACTGGCCATAATGATATCATCAACATAGATAAGCATGAAGATAGTTAGCTCGGAATGATTGTAGATAAACAAGGATGTGTCAGCCTTAGAAGCAATAAAACCCAGATCCTGCCGTTTGGAGAACAATCGAGAATACCATGCATGGGGAGCTTGCTTCAGACCGTACAAGGCTTTCTTGAGCTTGCACAGATAATATGGGAACCGAGGATTGACAAAACCCGAAGGTTGCTTCATGTATACTTCTTCTTCAAGTACACCATGAAGGAAGGCATTCTGAACATCCAGTTGTCGCATGCACCATCCACGAGAGACAACAGTGGACAGAACAAGACGCACAGTGACCGGTTTCACAACATGGCTAAATGTGTCTCCGTAATCAAGGCCAAAACGCTGCTTGAAATCTTTTGCAACCAGTCGTGCCTTGAAGCAATCAATAGAACCATCAGCCTTCCTCTTCAGTTTAAATACCCATTTGGAGTAAATGATATTGACCCCACGAGGCAGAGAAACTAGCTCCCACGTCTCATTTTTTAAAAGAGCTTCAACCTCTTGATCCATGGCATGCTTCCACTCTCGATGTTGCAACGCATCTTCATGAGAGGTGGGCTCAACAGTGCATAAGAATGCTTGTCGGTCTGGGTGGTAGAATACCGTGCCATCAGTCAACTGTTTGGGCTTGCTCATATTATCCTGAAGACAGGTGCGCATGGAATGTTGTCGAAGAGTTGTAGTACTCGGAGGTACCACAGTCGCAGGAGATCCGGTGGGCGCAGAGTATCAGGACTGGAGAGGAGAGGCAGTGATTTCCGGGCCATGTCGTGTTGCGTCAGAATTTTTTATTATTAATTAACCTTTTATTATTTTTATTTTAAAGTTAACCCCCGTGAACTTTATTTTCAATTCTGACCCATTTGGTCACGCCACCACCCGTAGCATGGCAAAATAACACTGTCACGTCAGCTCGTATCTGTGCAAATTTTTGTCACACCACCACCTGTGGCGTGACAGTGTTGTTTGGTCACGCCACTACTAGTGGCGTAACAAAAAGTGATATTTTAACGGACTTATCGTATGATGTGATAATATTGTTTTGTCATACCACAGGTGATGGTGTGATCAAAAAGAAAAGAATTGAAAATAAAGTTCGTGGAAGTTAACTTTAAACCAAAAATTTTAAAAAGTTAGTTAACAAAAAAAAAGTTCGTCGCGTCGAGCACATCAGCGCCCGATCCCGCTGTCAGCGGCGCGTCCGCGTCAGCACGCGATCCCGCGCCACGCCGTGTGTGCGAGTCCGAAAATCCCACGCCCACGTCCGCCTTCGATGCGTTTCACGCCCACGTCCCGCATCGAATGCGGCATCCGCACCAGTGCGCGATCGCGGACCATGCCGCGTCGAGCGCGATTCCAGAAATCGCTCGCCCGAGGAAACCGTGCCGAGCGCTTCGTCAGCACGCGATCCCGCGCCATTCAGTGCCGCGCCTAATTGCTGGGATTGAGCACCGAAGGAGGAATGCCGCGCCTAATTCCCGGGGCAATAGCAGCACCTGGACTCGAGAGAATTTGGTCCAGAATCCGGTGCAGATGGCAAGGCAGCAACGCTAGCTCCATGCGGGATATTCTGTAGCTGTTCCGCTGGATGATTTCCTGCGCGCATATTAGTGTCCACAGGCAAAGCAGTACTATCCTTCGTATGGTCAAGAGGAAACAGAATAGATTGTTCATAAATTTGTGGAAACAAAGGAATGCGTGAGTCTGTGGAGAACAGGAAAACATGTTCATCAAAAACACGGGATATAAATGCCTGCATGTGTCTACTGCTCGCATCTATATTTCTTGTGATATTGTTTTTTGATGAACATGTTTTCCTGTAATCGAATCCTTCACAAAAAAAATGATTGGGATGGAATTCAACGAAAATATTGTTATCGACAGCAAGACGATGCATAGAGAGTAAATTTCGAGAAGCATGTGGAACATGAAGAATGTTCTTTAGCTGAAAAGATGTAGTAGGAGTGGGTAGAATGGATTGACCACAACGAAGGATAGCCATACCTGTGCCGTCGGCCGTATGAACAAGAGCACCACCATTGTACCTCTCTCGAGTCGTGAGCTTATCATGCTCACTAGTAATATGGTCTGTTGCCCCAGTATCAGTGTACCAGTTGGGATCAACACCATATGACACTGATTCAGATGCCGCAGCCAACGTCGCCATCTTTGTGCCCACCGGCTGGAACGCAAAATTGAATCGCTGATAGCATTTTGCGACGACATGACCCACCTTGCCACCGAGCTGGCAGGTTGGTTTGGCCTTCCCTTGATCATTGTGCCCACGGTCACCCTGGCCATTGCGTTGGCCAAAGTTCTTGCCACTATGACCTCCTCCTTGTCCTCCCTGCTACGACCCCCTTTATCACGTGAGATAAAGTTGGCCGAGGAACCCGGGCCAGAGCCCAAATAGGTGTAGTTGTTATTACACTCCTTACGCATCTCGAAGGAGATCAGGTTAGAGTAGAGGTCGCTGAGAGACATCGATTCCACCCTCATGGTCCGACATGACAAGTGAGTCATAGTCACTGTCCAGGCCGGTGAGGAGGTAGGTAGCCACCTCTTCGTCTTTCATCAGGTGGCCTGTCGAGGCCAAGGTGTCGGTAAGCATCTTTATCTTGTTGAAGTATTCCACCATGGAGAGATCTTTCTTGCAAAACGTTGCCATCTCCATGCGGATCTGCATAACCCGAGCTCTGGAGTGGGTCGAGAACATAGTCTCGAGAGTAGTCCATACCTCACGAGCTGTAGTGAAGAGAATGACCTGCGCCAGAACGTCCTCGGTAAGAGACGCAAGCAAGGCGCTGAGGACCGTCTGGTCCTGCTGAAGCCACTGTTGATATGCCGGGTTTGACATCGGTTGGTCTCCATCAACTGTGGGCACACTCATCTTTGGAGGTGCCAGGATGGATCCATCAATGTAGCCGGGAAGCCTATGACTGTGGAGAAGAGGCATCACCTGTGCTTTCCAAGGGAGGTAGTTCCTGCCCGTCAGCTTGACACTGAGGAGGTTCATGGACGGGGTAGGAAGATCACCAATGTTGGGTGCATTGGCGTTCGTCAGGTTCGAGAGAACGCCTAGGGATGTCGAACCATTTGTAGCATGCTCCGAGCCACCTGGATCCACTACTACAGAACACGTCATCACAGACGGTTCGGAACCGTCATCACAGACGGTTTCCGAACCGTCTATATTTATACGTCTGTGATAACAAGCAGTTACCACAGACGGTTCAAAACCGTCTGTGATAACACTTATCACAGACGGTTTTTAACGTAAACCGTCTGTGATCATCACTTATCACAGACGGTTTACGTTAAAACCGTCTGTGATAACCACTTATCACGAGCGGTTTACTTTAAAAACCGCTTTGTGATAAGTTGTTATCACGAGCGGTTTTAAAGTAAACCATCGTGATATGTCTAGTATCACGAGCGGTTTACTTTAAAATCGTCTGTGAAGGCTATTACCACGAGCGGTTTTATGTTGAAACCGTCGTGGTAATAGCCTTCACTGAGCGGTTTCAACATAAAACCGTCTCGTGGTCTTCGAACGACACTAGCTACATTGTTTCTTTGTTTTTGGCCACCTCGGGAATTGCTAGCCATGCCCTCGAAAACAAGCATGTACAAAAAGCAGATACATCGCGAGAGAATCAATTGTTGACAACTCAAATTGACCATTACTCAAAATAAATTAATAAAGATCGAATTTGTTGAAGTATTTTTCTATAGTTGTACAATTGGATTACAATTAAATCAATTGTTTGCGTGAATCTACGGGTGGCGATGGAGTGAAACTCTCCTTTGTTAACTATTTACATCATGATAAAGGTGCATAGGCGCCTCGAACTTCCACGAGCTCTTGCGCAACGAGTCCATATAAATCTATTATCAAACCACGCCGCTAGGTCAAGAAAAATGGTAAGGATATATATTTGAATTTACAATTACAAAAAATTATTTGAGATTGACAAACCTCAGGATTCTTCATCTTAGCACTAATGATTTCTTTGCATATGATGGCAAGCGTAGAATGCACATAGCTCATCATTTTTTTGCTGGCGGCACTGCAAAAATAGAATTACATATGTACGTATAGTCAGTTGAAGACAAATTTTTATGAAGTATGATATATATAGGATTATTGTGTTGTAGCGCGTATCGGAAATTTCGTCCTGTGTGTTAGTTGGTATTTGGATCCATTTGTATCTTCCTTGTTGGCTAACATAGGAGATGAGCGAACTACATAATTGAAAAAGTTATCCTCGGGCATTTCAAGCGAAGGAAGACTACAATAGAGTTATGTATGGAGGAAATGATCATACTTGTCGAGTATTCTTTGCAGAATGCTGAAGTCGTGATCGTTTCTGACTAGAGAATCAAGATATATCACAGTGTTCCTCTTGGGTATAATGACTAAAAGGATCCAGTGGTACCTACTCATGTATGTCGCTATAACTATTAAACCTAAGTACAAATGAAATTTGAATAGCAAATAGTGAAGCACTTACCACGGTTGTAGGGCACCGGTATGTAGTCCTTGCGATTCTGATGAAGCAATGACGTCGTTATATAGTTCTCGACGAAGGTCGCGTCTGCTTGGATGGTTTGCATAGATACCACGTGTGGGTCGAGGAAACCACGGTTCTCGCCCTTCTGGGCATTTTTCATCATGTATCTATACATAAGCAATGAGTTGCGATATTTATCGGTATTACATGAATGTAGAACTTGATTGTACACACTTACGATTGTCCAACATCGTAGAAGCGGCGTCGAGGGCTTCGAGATTGAATAGGTTGAATAAGTCGTTGAACCCCACCACGAAGTTGCGGCCCGTTGAAGAAATGCTCATCCTTGTATGCGGCGGTGATTCGATGATCGCACCCCTTCTTTGCGGTATTCGCAAGTACCGTGCATGCAAAGCGACAAGCAAATCAGCGTGGGCTAATTGTGCGTTAGAGCACAACGGTTTTCGATGAAGTACTTCCGTGCTTACGGGACTTGGGAGGCGGCTTAATGTTCGTCGATTTGGCCTTAACGATTGGCGGCGTCTTCTGCGAGACGACTCGGGAACCGATCTGGTAGCACGCTTTTGTTGTTCCTTGGCGTCTTCTCCACGGAACCGATGAGGTGGCCTTTTGAGGCGAAATATGAGGTGGAGTCATGGAGGGTTCCGTTGGAGAGGAATGGTCTGTCGAGATTGCGGCCTTCTTTGGGTCGGGGCGATGTCCGTCTTGGGCCATTGGATAAAAGCGTGCACGACATCCCCTAGTGTTGTGATCTCTTCGTTGGGCGAATGTCGGTGGGACGGCCATGAAATGTTGATGTACCATGTCCACCTCCACCCTTGCGTAACCATGCGCCACGGACACCGTCTTTGCCTTGCTCCTTCACGGTATGGATGCACCATCCCCCTTGACCTCAATAGGAATGGACCCAACTAACCTCGGTTGGAGCTTGCGGCCGTCGGCTCCTACAAAGCGATACGCAATTAGCTAATGCGTCCTATAGGTTCACGGGCAGTGCTATGTCATTTGCTCATGTTACCGAAAGGATTCATTCCATCCGTACTCAACCCTAACCTTATGTTCCTCGGTTCGCGACCGAACTCTTCAAGCTCCGATCGAAGTTTCTCCACTAGGCGAATCGCAAGGTGTCTTAGCTTTCCATCTCTCTTACGCTCCTCACGAGTGCCAACGCAGCAATCTTGCCTCCTTTGGGTTCGCAAATAAGCGCTTCAAGCGTGGGATTATAGGTAGATACAACAACATCTTAGCAGAGGTCCTTGCTTCACCTTAGCGATATTTTGACGCTTGTATCGGGATGCTTTGCACACGGGACAATAATGCATGTCTGCATACTCTTTACGGTAGAGGATACAATCGTTCGGACATGCATGTATTCTTTCTACTTCCATTCCCAATGGGCAAATAACCTTCTTTGCTTGATAGGTGGTGCTGGGCAACACGTTTCCTCCGGAAGGATGTCCGCTAGGAGACCTAACAACGCCGTGAAACTCTTATCGGACCAACTATTGCTTGCCTTCAATTTCAGCAGTTCAAGCACGGTTGACAACCTTGTGTATTCCGGCTTGCAACCAGGGAACAAAGGTCTCACCGAGTCCTCCCTTAAGCCCTCGAATTTACAAAACTCTCTCTCACTGTAGTTCTCTTCTGCATCGCGTAGCATCTGATCCAGATTGTCATCGTGCCCCCTATCCTCATCAAAAGCACAGTCCACATCCGGCAAATCGTTGACTTCCTCGGCGATGTCGTCATTATTAACTTCTGGTATAATCTGCTCTTCACCGTGACTGGTCCAACATGTATACCCTTTTTTGAAACCCCTTCGAATCAAGTGCGCTTCGATCTGCGCCGCGTTGTTAAACATCTTCAGATTACCGCAATCAATGCACGGACAGTACATAAAATTTATCCCCTTCTTCAACATATCCTGCTCAGCGGGCTCTTCTAAAAGCAACCACGCCATTAATGTAATCTTGACTCACACGGTTCACACCGTACATCCAGTTTCGATCCATCTACAATACGCATGTAACAAATTAGTGTCAAATTGATTAGCGATTAATTTATAGCAAACGAAAATGTGCAATATAAACTCATTCTCCAACATTTGTATCTAAGGTTATTGAAAGAAAACTCTTCACTAGTTATGTACCACACGCGGTGGCATAGCGTAGCCATGCCTACGGCCACAACCATGATCCCTACCTCTCGACACCGATATCTATCTCAATTGAACAATCATGCAACCCAAATATAGGCATCACCTCATACAACACTTATTAACCTAAAATACCGGAACAGTAAATGCAATATTGCTTGACCCAAATCCCACCGTCTTGTGAACCGGTGTGTAAATTTTATTTTTTAAGCCAATTAATTATCCTAACTCAAATTTTAGTGATTATTAGACATAATTCAATTTTATAAAGTTACCACTCCTAAGTCAAATTTTAGTTCATTAGTTATAAGGTTTCAAAACTAAGATTTGCAGGGCTAATATTATTTATTCCAACATTGACGGTGCAAGATCATGTGCTCATACCAAGATTAGAGGAGGAGCCGCAGTTGGAGGAGCTAGGCAGGAAGTGGCGCTGGAGCGGTAGACACTGTGTGAGTGAGGAGCTAGGGGCGGAAGTGGCGCAGTTGGAGGAGCTAGGCGGGAAGTGGCGCTGGAGCGGTAGACACAACGCAGTGAGGAGCTAGGCGGGAAGTGGCGCAGTTGGAGGAGCTAGGCAGGAAGTGGCGCTGGAGCGGTATACACAGCAGTGATGAGGAGCTAAGGCGAGGAAAGGAAGTGGTAGACACCTAGCGGTCTGTGAGAGGATGTCTCGGCTCAATTTATATGAAGAGGATGTCTCGGCTATTTCAATTTATATGAAGACGAAATAGAAATCGTGATGCGGTTCTATTTCGAACCGTCTGTGATAGACCCTGTGATAGCGCTAAAGATAGTTTCAGACAGACCCAACACAGACGGTTCCAAAGGAACCGTCTGTGATGGGCCGTCTGCTATAGCCTCTTTTGTAGTAGTGATCGCTTGGCCATCATTTGAACACTTGGGGTGAACACGCATGTCAAGAACCAAGCATTGCCATCATTGGGACCTACCTACTTTTTTCATCACTAGAAACACATGTTAGTGCAGATTTAGAAATCATTAAAGACCAAAAACATGATTACCATTGAATTGGGGGCCTAGATGCTTACACTACCCTTTATTTCATCCCCACTGCCCTACCTGTGTGAGAGGGGAAGATGATGTACGGGCAAAGGGAACACATTTTTTTTCTCCTACTTACACTACCCTCTATTTCATCCCCACCTCTTATTTGTTTTTTTTTTTGTCAAGCGGCCCTATCAAAATTGGGACATGACCAATTTGCTTGGTAAAGCATGTGTGCTGTAAATGTGGCCAAATTCATCTCCACCTACCTAAAAATTGGTAAATGTTTTTTTCTAGGAAAAAGAGAACTTTATAGATTACATAGGATCAAAAGTACACTCCTCGTTAACGAGGTTTTGAATACAAGTAGGAATGCCAGAAAGCCAAACAGTGCTATGCATATAGTGCATTTTGCTAGCTAGGCTAGTTCATGTGCTATCCTGTTTTGCTCTCTCTTTGCCTTGACCACCATTGCCTCTTGGCACGCCATCCTCGTCACCTTTACTACTTCAATTAAGTGCGCTAACCACTACAACAAATTTGGCCTTTTAATACGAAAAACGTTGTGACAGAACACAAAAATGAAATGTATAGTGAATTATTTGTGACGAGCATAGTGATTTCGTCAAAAAGTTGGAGGAGGGCAGGTTGGGCAGCTACTTTAGTGACGTTTTGGAAAGTAGCGTCATAAATAAATATGATTCGTCATTAAAGATTTAAAAAAATATTACGATTTTGTAGCAATGTCATTAAAAACTAGATATTTGTTGATGATATCAACACGCTTCATCATAGAAACATTTGGTGGACTTTCAAATTTTCCTCGCTTTCCACTAGTACCATAGAAATACAAATTCCATTACCCTTTCTCTCGCCTCTCTCTGGTCAACATCCACATTCCAAGGTGACTGTTGTCGATCTCCCTAATGTTGAAGTATATCAGTTATCTAATGTTACACTTGTAGTACGCTTGATCTTTTATATGAAATGTGATGACATGAGTTGTGCATTTTCTCATTATAAATATAAATCATCTTAGTTTTGGGCATTATAATTAAGAAAAACATGAAAGGTCTTTAGCATCCTCAATACTTTCCAAACATACTAGTCTTTTCTCTTAAAAATATAATGAATTCTCTCTGACATTCGAATTCACCAAGCATATATTAATTACAATAATTTATCAATGATATTTATTCCACATGGGCTAAAGCATTTTACATTTGCAATTGGAGGGAGTGTAGTTAAACTATAGTTTATAACTATATGGAGTTACACATTTGCGACAATGTTACTTTTTCATCGTTAAAAATACAATAATATAAGACGATTACGTGTGCCCATCATTAATAGTCTAACTATTTGTAACGGTTTCAATATAATTTGTCATTGAAATTTATGGCAGACTTCTCAAATTTTGGGGACGTACTCTTCATTGGTGTTCGATGAAATTGAAGTCCTTTTCCTTAGCTCTTATCTTGCAAGCTTTGGGTGGCTCCATTTTAGAGTAGGAAACCAATCACACACATTTGCCCTGATTTCCCCTCACCATTGCCCGCTACCGGCGGCGACCCTCCGTCGATGTCGGAGCCATCCCCAGTCTAACCCACCGTTGCTGCCAATTTCAAGCCACAAGGAACTCCAATGTTGCCTCCTCTCTAGTCTGCCACAAGCCTTGTTCTCGTTGCAGTTGATATCCAACGTTGCGCCACGGGCAGCCTCCGCTTCCAAGCCGCCAGCTCATCAAGCGATTGACAACCACTCGTCACCATGGCCTCCATCCATGAACCACCGGCCAGTGGCAAAGCCAGGAATTGGACATAGGGGGGCAAGCTCAAAGGTTAAAAATATGCATAGCGAATGACACATTCTACCAAATTGATGTGAGTAATTTCGTAGGCATTTCCTATGGGTGGTGTATCCAGTGATAATGTGAATTGATCAAACCTAGAAGTTTTCAAACATTCTAAAAAATTATGAGATATGGGGGTGGGGGATTATAATTATATATATATGCCTGCACAATTTCAAGATCAAACTCAATCATATTTGCTATATGCGAAATATGATTGAGTTTGATCTTGAAATTTTGCGAAGATATAAAACATACCCTCCTCTGCGTTTGGTAATTTGTTGAGAATTTTTAGAAACTCTTATGGTGGAATTCACATTTTTCACATGATATTTCGACTAGTATATGCACCCTTAACATAAATATCATTAACGTTACGAAGAATGTAAAACTAAATTCCTGATAAGTGAGTGCATCGATTACACAATTGAATTGGTGCATGTACATAGTAAAGTATGAATTAACACGGTCGATTGCTGCTCCCATGACTTCCTCCCGCTGCTCCAGTGCGCAGGCCACGGTGTTTCACTCATCGGTTGATGTTGCTGCTTACGGTGACTGATATTCGTTGATTCATATGCGTGTTTCTGATGTGCATGCTATCTGTTTGACATTATTCCTGTGAACAATATTTTATCCTTTGCCCTTGCACGATTCATGCTTGCACATGAAGTGTTTGCTTTAATGTTACATCAATTTAATGAGAAAATCAAAGCATACAGAGGTTGTTGATGTTGAGCTAATCTACAAATTAGTAGTTTCCTTAGTTATTTCATTAGTCGTTTGGCATATAAACAACAGACCTGTGCAAATGTAAGCACTGTAACCAAAATTTGGTCATCGGGAGAACAACACTGTAGCTAGAGGTGGCTAAATGGACGGCTTAACCCGCCACATGCCTGTTTAGGCATGTCCTAGGCCCACTTAGGCATGGCCCGGCTAGCCTAGCTAGCTAAACGGGCCATGCCGTGCTGGTTCGTAGACTCGGCCACAGACTTAGCCATGACATGCGAAGCTCACGGGCTCTGTCGTGCCGACCGGAGCACAATTAGCCCGACAGGTTGGGTAGGCCTATGTAGCTCATCTAGATAAAGAACCCACCGTGCGTGTCGCCACCTCCGTCGCGTGCCGGCACCACCTCCTTCTCTTCCACCGCCGCCAGTGCGCCGCCGCAACCTCCTCCTCCTCCGCCGCCACCACCTCCGTCATGCGCCACCACCACCTCCCCCACCACGAGCCGCCACGGGAGCCGCCGTGTCCTCCGCCATCGATCGGGCCGGGCCGGGCTGGGATCGCAACCCAAGCACAACACGACGCATCGGCCCATGCCGGCCTGGTAAGCACGACCTATTTAGCCACCTCTAATTATAGCAGGTCTAAACTGCTTCTTTGATGGTTATACTGCTAGATGTCAATTTAAATCAAACTCATTTAAATTAATGGATAATGGTGCCACTTTTCAGATGGCGTGTGCAAAAATTTTAGTTCAGTTATCGCTGCTTTAGTGTTTGGGTCTGTAAGTATTGTCACGCTGTTTCTGAAAATTTCAGGATACGTTCAAATGAAGATGCTAAAGAGGACTCTCAAGTCCCTCCATGCCTAGCTGCTCAGCATGTAATACTATGTGCCATGCTACTGCCTTGAGTTATACTTGCTATGTTATACGAGGAATTGGTCGTATTGGCACTATTTACGACCGTATTTGCAGAAATATCACTCGTCGCACGATATTTGCAGAAATGACACCTCCACCGCACGATCACCCGCGGTTGTCACCAATGAGCCAACGTGTTAGCGCTGTTGCATGGCCACTGTGCGTTAGAGTCCTGCCGCATGGCCACTGTGCGGTGGAGTGGCTGCCGCACGGCCACCATGCAGTGAAGGCACTCTTGCACAGCGGTCGTGCGAGTTCTCTCTCCTCCAAAACAGTGTTGTTTGTATGAATTTTAAAATATAGAAAATGAGCTCAAAAATTATAAGATATTTTGTATAATCTTCAAACACAGTGTATTTGCTTGTGAAATTTTTCTAGAATTTTATTCTTTTTGAATTTTCCTCATAATTTTATTTAAGTATATTGTTTGTGGGAATTTATAAATACAGAAAATGAGCTCCAAAAACTATGAATTTTATTTTGAATGATTTGTACATAGTGGACTTGATTGTGTAATATTTCTACAATTTTATATGTGTTAGAAAATTATCTCAAAAATTAAGGGTTTATGTCTAAAATTTTTAGATTTTAGGTTTCAGAAATTAGGGTTTCATATATTTCCACATGAAGTACTCCTAACAGAATAGGCTTAATCTTATCTAACAGAATTAGGCTTTCAAAAATTAGGGTTTCATGCCAAACATTTCCCTCAATTCGTTCATGGACAAGCTTAGCTAGCATGTGGTACAATACAGTATTACTCGAACTCCACAGGCGCAGGGTTTTGGGTGGAGGTTTTTGGAGGAGGTTTTGAATTCTTTAGGGCAATGCATAACTTCCCGACAAATTCTCTATCACACTAGTTTGCATCCTGCTTCATCCCGAATGCTACAAACCCACGCGTGTATCATGTAATACTTGTAACCAAATCACGTGCATGTAATACTTGTAACCATCCTGAAATGTTGTCAATTTTATCTATGGGAAAAAAGCTATATTATAACTCCATTGGATATGTTGATATACAATATGCCGCAACAGTATACACATAACATACAAAATATGCATACAGATACACCAAAACAAAATCGCATAACATGGGAAACAACATGGCCCACTCGTCTAAGCCACTACTTCATGCTCGTTGCGTCTACGTCCACGTGCGCCTGGATGTTTTACGTCGAGCATGTCCCGTGTTATACGTCAACCAGTCCGGAGAGCGCGTGTCGAATCTGAGGGGGTACGGAGACAATTGAGTATGTTGAGTGTTCGGAGGTGCACAGTAAGCTGAGTCGGAGAAAGCTGAGTCTAGTAAGCGTCCATGTCATTCTGCTAAGATATGTCGAACTGGGGGCCACCTGCAATGAATTCATGAACAACGGACTGTATAAATCCATTCCCGAATTGTCTGCCCCCAAGGTATGATGTCTACAACTCCGGTCGTGTGGATGAGCTCTGGCCTTGGACGTCTGGTGTTCCAGCGAACCAAGAGGAGATCTGGCCTTGAATGTACGGAGTGCTAGTGAACTAGGAGGAGCTCTACCCTGCGTACGCTCCAAACCCTAGCTGCCATGGTCCAAACCCTAGCACCGTGTATCCCTAGCAGGAGCTGGGAGGCTCATATCTTCATCATCAGTGGATGTGAACTGGCCATCACCCTCATGGTTAACTGATGGCTGCAAGATGGAACAATGTTAGTCAAAATAAATACCCTGGACGTAAACTGAGAATCTCGTACCTTCAGGATGTGCAGTGTAGATGACCGAGGGGAAGCACTATTCTGTGTACCGAACGCAGATGGTAGAAGTGATGCATCCCGATGGACCTGCGGTGGGAGGACGACATGATGTTAGCGGAACGTAAGGTATAACAAAAAAACATAACGTAGATTTGTACATAACTTACCTCCCCACCGATCTGGCCCACGGATGACCGACGGGTAGCGCTACGACACCAACCGAACTCGCTAGGTCGTGATAACCTAGTGGGTGAGCATAGTCCCCTTACTTGGTGCTCGATGCGCAGGATGTTGTCCGTCGAACGACCGCAACTCAAGTTCTTTATTATGTTCTTCGACTCCGCGAAGATGTACTTCAAAGTTTTCAGCAGCCTCGGTGTTGTGTCTGGGCCACGGATGGCAGTCTTTGATGCACTTGCGATGTGTTGCGTCTGCTCCAACTGAAGTGACATACATAATAAGTTCAGTAACGAAGAGTGCAAATATCATCGATAAAACGACCAGAGGTTGTAAGTGTCTTACGGTGCCGTCACGACGCGAAGCGCTGTGATGATCGAACGAGTGGTGGAGGTTCTCGTGGTGTGTCACCTGCTCCGGGCACTCCGTTGGAGGAACGGTGAGTCTGGCGCACGACCGTGGTACGTACCACTCCAGGTACTCACCGTACGTCCGAACATTGTACATACACTTCTCCTGCAAGACCTCCAAGTGTGTCGTCTCCGTCCATGCCGCAGTCCACTCATGCTGGACTGCTTGCCAATCCTCAGTCCCCCAGCCCGCCCTCGATTTCCAGCATTTCCAGAAGGATTGATGTTAGAAAAGAAGACATAAGAAGTGTTAATATTATTCAGATGAAGTTTGACTCACAGGTGTACGGCTTGCTACAGGACCCTGCCGTCCGAAGGGGGCACGACATAGTACAAAGCAAACTGTTGCATTATGCAGCGCGACACGTAAGGCTCTACCATATGTGTGAACACCAAATGACAGGTTGTCCCCCATAACCCGACATCCTGGAAGCATTGCAGAGACAGCCCGTGTGGCGCTACTATCTATACAAAATTTGGAGTCCATGGAGCCCAAATGATGTCATTGTTGTGCAATGATTTGAACTCATTGTGGAACAACAAGTAGCACCTCGTCGGTCTGTCCTTGGCCCATCGTAGACAGGCAGCAGTCCACCGTAAGTCCATAGTGGCCCGTCTTTCGATTCGTCCGACTCGACATACAGGTGCACCACTCTCTCGATGGCTAGCCGCCCAAAAGGGAAGTGCTCCCAACTACATAACTGCAGGAGCACATAGCAGACAGTCAAGTTGGGGGTACCATCGGTGCCTTGCCGCGAAGCATCACACAACCCACGATATGTGGCACAAAGGACGGCTGATCCCCAGCTATACGGAGGCATCGACCCAGCCTCCACGTTAACCAAAGACTCGATGACCCGGATGAAGCTAGGGTAGCGCTAATCACCCTGTATGGTTAAAAACAAGATCCAACCAAAGAGTTGAAGAATGTAAGCAACGAGGTGTGTCCTAACGACCTCGTTAGGTGAATCCTACGGGCATTATCTGACATACCTCAGCCAAGTCCGGGGGACTCCATGTGCACGCTCCGGGATAGCTAGGCTGAACCGATGCTCCAGCCTGGCCTTTCAGTCCCCTAGCGGACGGCCTAGAACAAGTGTCTCACCACGGATCGTGAGACCGGTCAAGAACGAGACATCATGCAGAGCGACCGTCATCTCACCCCACCGAAAGTGGAAGGTGTGCATCTCGGTCCTCCACCTGTCAACAAGTGCCGACAACAAACTAGCGTCTAGGGTGAACCGGCGTCCGACGTAGAGTAGCCTCACAAGGGGCAACAAGCATGTGTCCTGGACGATTAGGACGTAGCGAGCGTCCAGCTCCCAGTAATCCCTCCCCGATCGAAGTAGCAGGGGTTGAGGGTCATCCGCGTCACCGACGATCCATAGCTTGCACAGGCGGTTCTCATCATAGAAGTGTTCCAGAAGCTCCGGTAGAGACATGCCTTGCAAGAGATGGAATAGGCAGAATATTAGTGAGAAGACTGATAATAATGATAAAATACTTTAAATTAAAAATTACGACCAAATGAACACTACAAATTAATGTACACTAATTTACTAGTACAAAATTAAATACAACTATTTAAACTTGACTAAATTCATTAGGGCTAAAACTAATTTGTGCAACAAAATAATATGTAAGACACTTGATCTTACCTTTATTTTTTCTATTATTTTGTTGTTCAGTCCAACCAAGTATTGGGAGCTTGTATTTAGGTAAGCATACATGCAGCTTAACACTCGCACAATATACCTGCTTAAGGAATGTTACTTTTGAATTATACGATTCAAGGAGTCAATTTGTACTACATGATTTGTTTACTTCAAGCGTAGTTGGGAACTCCTGTATTTTGACCAACTCATCTTACTTTTGTTACTATAGCATGATAGTCATACTGATGTTGCTCCTAGTTGTTGTTGTGATATGTTAGAACTACGAGCTTGCCTAGTAGATTGGTGAAATTGTCGCGACTAATTAATTGGCACTAAATAATGACAGCTAGTTAATTAAGACTTAATTTGAACTAATTGTTTACAACTAATAATTTTAGTAAAACTAATTAATTATGACTAATTATTATAATTGGCACTAAGGAATTAGAACTAATTAATTATGTAACATTAATTTAACTACAAAAATTACAAAATGACTTAAATAAGTATGCCTGGAAAATGACAACTAATTAAGTACAAAAATAATACTACGGCTGGTTTACTGACAACACGGTTAATAAATAATTTAGAGACAAAGACAAAAATACATACTAATATGGCTGCAAATAACAACGATTAATAACACATGTCCCCAAATTTAAAATCGGCAGAGAACCTAGATCGAGAGCGAGCGAGACGGCGAAACTTAATCGCTCTCGCTCGCTATTTATAGCACCTATGAGGTGGGCGTTTCTCTCTCGCATGCATGAATGCATGCACATGCAGGAGACAACAATTAGACGGGGGAAGCGATGGAGGTGATGGGAGGAGGTGACATTTTTTATGGTGGAAAAGGAGCCTTCCATGGGTGAGCTGGTCCGAAGGACCGAAGGGAGGGCCTGGCTTGTCCAAACGACAGATGGCACGAGATGCCGTTTTTTGTTTCTCCGGAGAACCAGACCGCCGGTTCTGGCTACCATGTGGCGCAACGGGAAGCACCGCACGGTGGCCGTGCGAAAGAGGGGGAGGGAAGGCCACGTGGTGGGTGTGGTGGCAGGACACCGCATGGTGGTCGTGCGGGAGGGGCACGTGGCGGGAGGGGAGGGTGGGCCGCATGGTGGTCGTGCAGCACTAGATATGTGTTGTTCACTGGTATGTTCAGCGCGGTGGCCGTGTGGTCCATGATGCTATTTCTGCAAATACCACGCGATGAGTGCCATTTTCGATAATCCGATCGATATATGTGCCAATACAGCCAAAACCTCATGTTATACATGACTTAAGTCCCGTGGTGGTGATCTCGATTTTAATTATTGCATAAATTCAAGGATTATATTTTTGCCAACATGGCAATATCTATCTAAGATAGAAGGTGGTGCGATCCACCTATGCTTACTGTTTTATTTAACGCTGTGCAGCTCTCCTAGCCCCTGCCAAACTTTTTGCTTGCTCACTGCCTAGTGCATTAATTGGTAGCTGCTACTAGATGTTGAAGAAGCATTGTTGAGGAACACAACACTCTATATACCTTCTTTTGTAGCATTGTTCTTGTTTTCAGCTAAGATTAGCCTTGTAGGTGTTTGATCTGAGGTTGTGACCATCTCCTTCTCAATTTGTTTTGTGTGTAGGGGTGAGGAAAGAAGATAGATAGGATAGCATGTGTGTGTGAGAGAGAGAGATGTCATTTGTGTGTGTGTGTGAGATGTCGTTTGTGTGTGTGTGAGATGTTGTTTGACTTCTACTGTGTGTGTGTTGTAGAAGATAGGTAGGATAGGGTGTTTTGTGTGTGTGAGAAGAGATGTCGTTTGTGTGTGTAATGTCGTTTGACTTCTACTGTGTGTGTTGTCGTTTGACTTCTACTGTATGTGTGTTGCTGTTTGACTTCTACTGAGTGGTAAGCTACATGCAATAGATATATGTAGAGTCCACAGTCACATCCCAGCTCCTTATAGCACTACAAATCACTACCCTCTCCATGTTCCATGGGCATTTCCCACCGGTCGCGCGCGCCCACCTGTCCCTTCGATTTCTTTGCCTGCGTCAGCCTTGCGCGCGCCTGCTTCATTTGATCGACGATGGAGCACTGCACGTCCGCTTCTCCTCCCTTTTCCTTCTAACGGCTTCTCGCGCACCTCTCAGATAAATCGCACTTCCCGACGCCTCTGCTTTCTTCGCCCTCTATCCGCTTTGGCCGTGTCACCTGCATCGGTTCCCCCTCGCCGCCCACCCCCCCTCCTCCCACTGGCACCACCGGTGTGTCCTAACTCTGGTGAAGTTGTCCACTCTGGTCTCTTGCTCTCTCTGACCCCAGGTGGCCTCCTCTCCTTCCTCTTGGCCCAGCTCTTCCGCTCCTCTATTGCACAACAATTTCTTCTTGCATTTTTTTGGAACCTATATGGGATTGTAGGATGGACTCAGTGTACATGAGTTGGACACACGAGGGGGTGAGATTTTGCGCTTCATAGGTGTCCGGGTGTTGTGACTGGCTGGGTGCCTGCGAGGTCGGCATGAAGTTCAGGCAGAGCTTTGTGCGACTAGCAAGCAACAGGTGATGCTCTTTGCCTTTAATCTTGCCCACATTAATGAGTAGCTAGTCAGATATGGTTGGCTCCGTGGCATGTTTAGATGTTTCGTGTCTTTAGATGAAAGAGTAACCTAAGAAGAGTTCTCTATTTTAAGGTTAGCGATATTGGTTCATAGGGTATCAGCAGATTTGAGAAAGGTGGGTTGTGTTAGTGTTTGCAATTTTTTTGCTTAAGAAACTTGGATTAGTTTTTTGCAATCACAATCCCTCCCGTGATTCTTTTTTATTTATGGGGGCTAATCTGAAGGAGGAGGATATGGTAAGATAAGTTGAGACATTTTTTTGGCCCATCTTGCTACATTGGAGAGTAGATTTGTCTTCCCTATTTCATATGAACATAACATGGAGGTTCAGGTTATAAATGTCTAAAAGTAGCTAATATATGAGTTGGAATGCTCTCGTGCATGCTAATATGTGGTTCATAATTAGTTATCTACACCATTTCTTTTTTTGTTGCCCATAATTTCATTTACTTTTTTTGACTCACAAACTGTAAGGGATGCCCCTACGGTGTAAGAAATTATTAAATAGTAAAGAGTTCTATGTACATGAAGAAACAAAAAGAAGAAAAGGAATTTACAAGCCTCTTAGAGGCCAAAATCAAAATTTCCTTTTACTTTATCTCATACCTGCTAATATGTGGTTCAGAATATGATGATTGCTAGAATTTTTTTAGCCCATGCAGTAATATTTCCCTTTGATGGGCATGGAAAAGGAAATGGAGGTTACCAACATACAATTGCTTAATTACTCTATCACTATTTGATTGTCCTCATGAGAAAATGAACATAGAACCGTTTCTTAATTGGGTGCAAGAGAATGGAAGGGTTAATGAATGTAATTGTTTGTCATGATAGTCAGAAACAGTTCTACAGGGTTAGCTTACCAACCATGCTTGGTCGGTCATAGCAAGGCATGCATGTTAAAATGTCTCAGAGATGTTTCATTCCATAGCAAGCCAATTCCGCTTCTGATAATTGTGGCATGACCCTAATTTGTTGATTCTCATCTTTTTGCTACCTGAAAATGTGCAACCGCTTAATGGCAGTGTGTGAAGAATTAGCTAGATCCCTCAAAAAGACAGTTGACAGCAACAATGTATTTTTTTATGCTACTGCCTCTGCTGGCTACAAGATGCATCTAGAGGACCTACACAATGTGTTTCAGAAGAAAGACAACTATTTTGGTTTTATAGAATTGCACATTGAACAGGATCCCATCTTGGAGAGAAGGTTGGATTTTGAGTGAATTAATATGTATGTGGTTTGAAATTGCTCTTGTTCATGTCTGTTCTCTTAATAGGTTTCCCAATTGGTATTGTTACTGCTATTGCTGCTCCTGCAAGTGTTAGGGTGGAATTTGACGGGAATAGGGGTCGTGCTGGAGCAGTGCTCATGCCCACAAGGTTAGCATCTCCATCCACTTTATTACATTCTTGTTGAAGGGTCTCCACAAATATGTATGTTAAATGGGTGTTATACAGAAATGATGCTGGATTGGCGGCAACTGAGGTGGCATTAGCAGTTGATAAATATGTTCTACAATCAAGATTAATTTATACTGTTACCACTGTTGGTGTTTTTGATAAATTAGATTTTATTTTCAAAGTCATATGCACTATTAGTTCATTCATGCATGTGATATCATAATATCCTGTAGTATATGTGGACTAAATATGTGTTCCTCGACAAATTGGTTTGCATCTTCATGAAGCATGTGTGGATTTCGGGTGAATAGAATATTTAGCCTGCATGTTACCCTCCTTTTTTGTATGTATCCACCCCTTCTTGGATATTTAGCTAATCCAATACAGAATATGTATCACATTTAGCTAATCCATAACACTGGCAAATTTAAAATATTTTGATATCTAAATAATAGAAATCATAAGCATGATTTTATAATGTTTTGCCCCGTTGTAGATTAGATGCTCAATTAGAGTATTTGAGTGTTTTTTGCGTTGCGAAAGGATACTTATGAGGTCATTTGTCAAATGAGTTACCACCGTCTTAAGAAGATGGTTAGGGTATGCTCGCCCACATATTATTTTTCGCTAACAAATTATTCTCCTGCAGGTGTTCTGCAGCTACATGTAGGAGCAATCAATAGCATCCAGGCAGATCAAACCTGAAAATTGGTAGGAGCCTGTTTCTTTTTATATAAATATTATTTTGAAATATTGATGACACGGAAGGAATAATGTCATTGAGAAGGTTCACCAGTTTGCAATTGAAATATCAAAGGTCCGTGGGGTAGTGCTATTAGAATTCAAGATAATCAACCAGGATCCACCTGCCATGTCTGACAAATAAGTCATTAGCACAATGGTGTTTGCTGCAAAATAGTTGAGCATAGAATATAAATTGATGATCAACAGAGCTTATCACGGTCCACTCTTCATGGCCAGGTGAAGTACCAGACCCCAACAGTGATTTTCCCACTGCTGAACTCATTTTTTCCTTGCAAACCAAAATACTCTGGCTAGCTATCTTTGGAACATGCTATTTTACTTTATTTCCAATATTTATTTTGGCTAGCTTCCGTTGTGAGTACACTTTTACTAACATCATCGCCAAGTGTCAACTAGCACGTGCACCTGTCTTTGCTATATAGAATATCACCGATGGGTGTGTTCTTCATTCCTTGTTACAAAGGCCTATACTCCACTCCTCCACACCAACACTTATAATTGAATGCAATGCATATGACAAAAATACTTCATCTCTCTTCTTTGCAATTACCGGTAATGCCGAGTAATGCATCCGTCGATGCATACTCAAGCCTGTGCCCTCAGGCACAGGGACCTCAAGCCCACACTCCACGAGTGCGGAGACCCATGCCCGTCCAATACATGATGGGAACCTCAAAAGAACAACTCTTGGCTACCATGTAGTCCAAGGTTCGAGAATGAATGACATGATGCAATTTGAACGTCACAATATCAATACATCACGAGAGTACGATAATTAACATCAATAGCATAGTAGAAATTGTTGTGCAATAGAGGAGCGGAAGAGCTGGGCCAAGAGGAAGGAGAGGAGGCCACCTAGGGTCAGAGAGAGCAAGAGACCGGAGTGGACAACTTCACCAGAGTTAGGACACACCGGTGGTGCCAGTGGGAGGAAGGGGGGTGGGCGGCGAGGGGGAACCGATGCAGGTGACACGGCCAAAGCGGATAGAGGGCGAAGAAAGCAGAGGCGTCGGGAAATGCGATTTATCTGAGAGGTGCGCAAGAAGCCGCTAGAAGGAAAAGGGAGGAGAAGCGGACGTGCAGTGCTCCATCGTCGATCGAATGAAGCAGACCCCAACAGTGATTTTCCCACTGCTGAACTCATTTTTTCCTTGCAAACCAAAATACTCTGGCTAGCTATCTTTGGAACATGCTATTTTACTTCATTTCCAATATTTATTTTGGCTAGCTTCCGTTGTGAGTACACTTTTACTAACATCATCGCCAAGTGTCAACTAGCACGAGCACCGGTCTTCGCTATATAGAATATCACCGATGGGTGTGTTCTTCATTCCTTGTTACAAAGGCCTATACTCTACTCCTCCACACCAGCACTTACATCTTATTCTACGTCGAATAACTAAGACACCACGGTGCTCAACATAATATAATATCTGATACCAGTTGAGAGGTACACGCAATAAGGAAAAGAAATACTGTAAACTAGCTGCGCAAATCCTGGTGGGTGTCTAAAAAGTCCTTTCAGGATGTTAAAAATTACCATAGTTAGCCGATGCCTTTCTCGCTCGCCACACCAGATGGTTTTTATGCCTGATCAATATTTACACGGGTATATCTATTCCAATGCGATCTAATAACAGACAACAACATGTACATCGATTGCTTTCTTTCCTTCGTCCACACACATCTCCCTTCTTAAATTTCGAGATATCATACCACATTCTTGACGTTCACGCGAGATCATACCCATGATGAAAAATGCACTAACATTCTCACATAACGCAAAGTAATAACTTTATTCTGTATACTAAGTCTATAGTTTATCGATATGATCACCACGTTCGCAACCACGTTCGCAATGCTTGTCATAATTCCACATGTGCAGCATAGCGCTGCTCTACCTTGTATAGTAGATTAGTGCATGTGGTTGCCTCGCTCTAGGCTCACATACAATATATAGGTCCTGTTTGTTACAGTTTTAGATTCTTATTTTTCAGATTTTACTCTAGATTATTTGAGAATCTACTTCTCTGAGAATCTAGAGTTGTCTGTTGAAACCGTTTGACTGGTAGGTTAACTCCAAAAAACCATATGAGGGAGGATTATAGGCAAATAGACTATATCACCCCTGGGTATAATACTTAAATTGTATTTGTATAACTCAGTGGTATTTGCAGGTAAAAACCTTCAACTTCAAAGGGTATTTCCGTTTCTGAAGATTGGATTCTCACGATAATCTGCTGGGAGGCTGCTTCTCGTTGCTAGTTCATTTTCGAGACAGCTCCTCGCGAGAAGCAGAATCTAGTGGTTTTGAGAATCGGGATGTTTGGTATGGCTCCACGAGAATCGATTGAGAAGCTGGGAGTAGAAGCTGTACCAAACAAAGCCATAACCTCTATGCTTTTGCGCTTCTCAGCATTGAAGACAAGGAGATTAATCATAGAGCTGATGACTGTTTGGCCTCTTTGTTGTCAAGTTTCTTTTATTAGTTTATGAATGCTACATATTCTGTTTTGTTCAAAGATTGTGTATTTGTGTACGGATGTATATGATTTGTTGTAGTGCGGGCAGGTAAGCCAAAAATTGTTAATAATCTAAAATGTTCAAATTGGTATGCTGTTAGCAAAAAAAAAATGTAGAGTTTTGCTGGGCATTAAACCAAACAACCTTTTAGCCCTAAGTCCATCACACGACAACCGGCACAATTGCTTGCTGACTAGACACCATGTCCTCCTCTTTTCGAATACCACATTATCAAGTAAAATAGAAAAATTACCAAACATGTAAAAGTGAACAAGTTTAGTGATCTAAGAATTCAATTTGCAAGTTCAGTATAGCGACACAATCTTACAAGTTTAGGAGTGCAAATTTCTTTTTTTTTTAAAATCTAACTGCACAGTGTTATGATAGCTAATCAGCCTATTTGCACGGTAGACCTTAAAAAACGCAACCAGATCCAAAGTGCCCCTGGATCGGTGGACCCACCTGTCAGACCGACCTTCTCGAACCGGTGAATCGCGTCGGCCCGGAGATCCGCCTGCTCCGCGCGTGCCATCCACCTCGCGGGACCCAACCACCTACTCGCACCCACAGACCGGAGGGACCGTACTGCGTTCCAGGCCCACATGGCATTGAAAAAAGTCTTCTAGCTGCGCGGCCCGACTCGCACATGTCACTCACGCCCGCATATGCTCCCTTCACGCGACCCCACCTGTCAGAAGTTTTTAAATCACAGAGAAAAGGAAATCCAGTTCAAAATTGCTCCCCCTCTTGCTGCCTTCGTGGATCAGGAGGCGAGGCCGAGGCGTCTCTCTCCTCGTCGCCCTCGTCGCTACGGAACTGCTCCCCCGACCACGAGGTGCGAACGCTCGCTTCTCCTCGAGATAATTCCAAATTGCTACTACGAGTTTTGATCGATTCGCATTTATCCTTATCTATCTCGAATTCTCTAAGATCCGGACGCAATTCGCCAATTCCAGGTAGAATTATCCAATCCTGCCTCGCGCTTGCTTGTTTGACCCGTGGCTTGAAATTTAGTGGTTGGTGCTGGCTTGGTTTAAGGGCTCGCTCGATCGCTGCGCGAGTAGCGATCAGATGAGCGGTTTTACTGGAGGATGGCTTAATTCGTTGTTTCGTTTGTTGTTTGGCCCGAGCTGGAGCGGATTTGATTTGATTGGGTGGGAGGTGGGAAATGGGGCTCATTGAGGGGACCGGATGATCCCAAGCTGTCGCCTCCGTTAACGGATCTGATGGTATACCGGTTTAGAGGGAGTTTGTTGAGGGTTTCTCTATGCGCGGGCTTGTGGATTGGATTAGGGATTCCGAATGCCTGTTTTGCCGTTGCCGGTTACAATGGGGTGATTCGCTAAGTTGCGCTTCACCCTAGATTTTAATGATTATGTAAGAGGTGTTGTGAGCTTAAACAATGTCATGTTGTTAGGAGAGAAAATTGGAAGAGGATTAATAGGAGCACCATTGGTGAGCTCACAATATCACATTGCTGAATTGGTGAAGGGTACAATGGAGATCAAAGCATGACTGCGCAAGGATGTGTATTGTCTTCCTAAGGGGAATATGGGATATCTGGATGTCGATTTGCCACTATGTGTTGCCGGACAATTTTGTTTGTATCACTAGGATATTTGAGATCGACATGTTGTGCATAAGTAAGCTTCTTCGCAATAGGCATGTGCGATTAATAACTTGTCAGTTTGCACCTAGGAAGTAACTTCAGTGCCAACAAATATCCATGTTTGGAAGTCTGACGGCATTATTCTTTCTGAATGACCAGGAAGAATATGTTCCACAATAGATCATAATTTCAGTCGAAGACTCTAAGATAGTAATATTTTGGCCAAAATGCTGTTGGTACTATTCCAAATTTCCGATATTGGCAACAGTTTGAAAAAGACATTTTTCAGTACCTTTTTCCATGAAAATGTAGGAATTATTTGTCGGACGTGTTACTTGAAATTTACAACTAAGGAGTCCGTTTCTGAGAGCCACAATGTGAGGAGTATTTGTATACAATGATATATTTGGAACATCTGAAATGATAGGTTAAGGTTTGATAAGATGAATTTCAACAATTTGAAACATGTTATCTTCCTTCTTCATAGAAACATCACTTTGATCATAAGCCTCAATGATCATGTAAAAGGTTCTTTTCAATAGCCACAAGCAACTTCTACAGGGAATGAGGCAGCATTCCAACATGGGTTTTGGATCATGTTCAATTGTTCATACGATAGTAGGTGACAAAAAGGTCCTTGTCAATTTTCTCTGTAGAACAGTGAAGTAGATTCTGGAGTCTGTAGAATTTATATCCTTAATGCACTGGGCTAACTTTATCAATCAAGGAAAAAAGTTCCCCATTTTCTAATTTGATGTTGGTGCTAAAGTTGTCCTATAGTGAAGCTCTTCTGAAATTTCCGCTTTGTAGACAAAATGTATTTATTTCCGCTGGTGGTTGACTTTGTTCAAATACCTAAACTTTGTGAGAACGCTGAATCATGATTTGATTCAGGTTTGTCCTCCTTTCGTTAAAAAACGGTTTGATTCCGTGAACAAACATTGTCCCGTAAGCACTCAACTAGGCTTCTCTAATGGAGGTGCAAATATGAATTCCTTGTGTGCAATAAGTCAATATCAGTTATTTGCTAAGCATTCTTTGGTGCAAATATGAATTCCTTGTGTGCAATAAGTCAATATCAGTTATTTGCTAAGCATTCTTTGGTTGTAAAATTTTAGCTTTTCATTCTGACAACTTCATGTAAAATGATGTTATCAAGAAGTTAAAAAAAGGAGAAAAACATTATGCCTGTTATGTAACACCCCAGCCCAACACGAGCCTGAGATGTTACTAAAATAGCAAGAAAGTAGTTAAAACCTCGGATTACAATTTTAAAACTTAAGTCGTTACACTAAATTTCAACAGCATCTCCTTCGTCTAGTTAACCAAACCAGGAATAATGTTGATTAACAATATTATTAACAAAGAGTTTAAACATCCATCTCACATCGTAAGCATAAACAACTTCAATGAAAATACCGTAATTAACTCCATTACAAAATTTCAAAAGCAAGGATGCATATCCAATAAAACAATCTAGTGGTTACTCAAATATTAAGCAAACATAGTCCAATTTATTCTTTCATGTATGTTTGTGGAAGTATGCGACTAATCAACTCACTAGCACATCCCTATGCATGTCGACCGCGCAAGAGGTACCTAAAAGAACAATAACACACAAGCGTGAGTCCATGACTCAACAAAGTACGGCAGGATAATAAACAGTATACCAAGAATAGCCAATGAAGATAACAAGTCTTCACAATAACATCCGTAAGGAACAAAAAATCATCCACTTATAATTGAATGCAATGCATGTGACAAAATACTTCATCTCTCTTCTTTGCAATTACCGGTAATGCCGAGTAATGCATCCGTCGATGCATACTCAAGCCTGTGCCCTCAGGCACAGGGACCTCAAGCCCACACTCCACGAGTGCGGAGACCCATGCCCGTCCAATACATGATGGGGACCTCAAAAGAACAACTCTTGGCTACCATGTAGTCCAAGGTTCGAGAATGAATGACATGATGCAATTTGAACGTCACAATATCAATACATCATGAGAGTGCGATAATTAACATCAATAGCATAGTAGAAATCCTCATGAGTAAACCATGGTGTATATTGCGAAGGATGCAAACCAAGTCATTCATTACTATGTGTACTTGCCTCAACCGTGCGAAGTTTGATGATGTGAAAAGGGTGCTGCCGTCGGAACCCCACCACCGCCTGAACATTTTTAACAATTCTAGTAAAAGAGTAATTCGGGACAAGACATTGCTAGAAACAATTATTGACAAGCTACACTCCCTAACGCAGCCCAAAACATCATCTCTCATAAACAGCAAACTGTCCCATTCTGGGACAGTCCCATTCTAAAAATCATAGCTTTTTATAGGGTTAACCAAATTTAGTGATATTTAATCCCTTAGAAAGCTTACAAATTTTCCCACAAAAACCTTGTTGGCAAGGTTCCCAGATTCTGCCTTTTTCTGCCCCTACTAAACAGGTTAAACAACCTATTAAATTTCGTCAGAGGTTTTGGACAGCGAAACTAAAATTTACGTAACTTCCAGTACATACCTCCAAAAAATGTGATCTTTAGCTCTCTGGAAAGCATACGAAAATATCTACAACTTTTATGTTGGTGCAATCCTCTAAAAAATTCATTATCTAACTCCTGTTGATCAATTTATACGATCTGTCAGAATCCCGATAGAAACCTCGAACAGCAACAATGCAAAATTCATAACTCGAGATCCCCAACTCCAAATTAAGTGATCCATGACTCTATGGAAAGATAATAAAATTATCTATAATAACCTAGTCGGAGAGATTCTCTAATTCTATCATTAACATGATCTAATTTACAATTGAAAACTTAAAGTTAGAACCTGACGATTTGAAAGAACAACAGTACAAGAAAAATCTGTATCTTTTGAATGACTTATCCAAAATTTATGATCTTTATCAATCTGGAAAGCTAATAAAATTTTCCACGAAAGTTGTGCTGGGAGACTCCCCTGAATCGGCCATTATCTAAGCCTAATCTATTAAACAAAGCGGCTGCTATAATCTCGTTAGAATATCTGGACAATAGTAAAGAATCTAACATATCTCCCAAACCACAACTCCGAATTGGGTGATCTCAGACTTTATGGAAAGCTGAGAACAAGCCCCACAACTCTCTAGGAGACCCTATCCTTGGATTCTGACTTTAACTATGTGAAAACTGACAAGCAAATCCGAGTATAGATTACTGACCTTGATTGGCGCCCTGGACAGCAGCGACGAGGATGCACCAATGGAAGGAAACCACGCCGGGGAGCTGCTAGACCAGGGGGTGACGACCTTGGGGAAAGGGCTGCGCAAGGAGGAGGGAGAGGTGGCAGGGGCGGCTGCTATGGGGGGAGGGGGTGGCGCACAAGGGGAAAGGGGGTGGGGCGGCTAGGGTTTAGGAGGGAGTGGCGCCCCCCCTGGCCCCCTACCCCCACTTGGGCCTCCTGGGCCGTGGCCCGAGGCCCAGGTTTGCAGATTTTTGCAAAAAAAACTCCCGCATAAAATTGTTATTCTCTTGTGTTCTTACTTTCTTTCTTTAAAAACAATCAGGGTATTACACTTTATCAATCCCTTGTTCTACTGTAGACTGTAGTACTTGCTTGGGCAATTGAGTTCCGTCAGGTGGTAGCCTATTAAGACCACAAACATACAGCAGTGTGACTGAATTCTTATCCAAAGATAAAAGATCACCCTGCATGAAACAAGAAAACCGGGCAGCTAGGTGCATCATCCATCAGTAAGCAAATATCCATCAGCATTCTCCATTTTGCTTCGGCACCAGTGCACCTACGCCTGTATCATTGCGATCACCATGACACCATCTCCCAAATCACATTGAAACCCTTCCATGTAGATCACTATAAATGATAACATTTCCTAGTATAGTATCCATACCCACCTAGTCATACGTATGCATAATGATTGCCCTAGAATGCAATTTTTGTTTGTTAAATTCCACTGATGGTTCATATTCTCCGCAACATTGTCCTGGTAAACATGTTGAACTGATTCCTGTTGAGCGCAGAAAACACAAGAAATGTCTCCACTACATCCTCTAGTAGTCATCTTGTTTTAAGGTCAACAAACGGACGGTTCTTATCTTTAAGTGGAACTGGAAGTTCCCAGCTTTTTTATACTTCTGCAGGGTGTATTCATATCAAATATAAAAATCTATATCATAAAACCATATTCTGCAGGTTGTATACATAACAATGTAAAAAGTTGTACAACAAAGCCACAGAATATTCCCTTGTTTCGCAACAGCCCACCCATATCTATATACTCCAGAGGAAGTTATGGATGGAATTCGTCACATTCGATATTTTCAGTCTCAAAGATGGAAATGCGTTTGCGATCTAGTGTTACACAACATCAAGTGTTATCATGGCATGGTGGAAATGAGAAGATCAGAATTCAGAAGATTGTTGTACTACTATTAGCATTTGTTGATACTACTGTTAGGATTTATTACTTACCTTCTTTCGTTGATGTAGATATTGTCATCATTTGGACTAAGGACTTTACAATTGTGCAGCGTGTTTATTCTTTCAATCGGATCTCAGAGTATAATTAATTGTCTTGGATATAAAGGAATGTGGCTTCTTGGTAAGCACTTACTCTTGCATTTTGTACTAATGAAGTATAATCACTTGCCTCTCCAGTTTTTGTGTGCATATTTTTAACTAGAGCTGTTGTCTGTTGCCATGAGCTCATACTTGTGCTGCTTGTCCTCTAGTAACTTCAAACATTGCAGCGTGTCATGGCAAGCAAGCTGAATACAGTGGCCTTTTGAAACATGAACAATGCATTTGAATGATTGCATTTTATTCATTACCTGCTAAGCATCAACCTATGAGATTTGTTCTTCAGAAGGTAAATAAAACTAAGCCCCCAAGTGGGGCAAACCTGGGAGACGCATGACACCAGTGCAAACAGAATAGGGATGGTTATTGTTTGTTTCCTTTGTCCTTTATATGTTGCGCATTGAGAAACTAAAAACCCCGAGTGCCGTTTAAAATATCTGCCACAGTGCCACTCAAAATAGTTGTATGTGTAATTGTGTACCCTGAAGTTCTAGATTATAACAAGATAATCCTACTTTTATAAATATTTATTGCAGAATTTTTTTTTGTTAAATTTCGATTGAAGACAACACTTGAGACATAAAAATTAAAGTTGTTTTGGTTTTGGTTGGCTCAACTTTTCTAAAAGAGCTACACTTTGGTATGCTGTTCTGTGAGCAGTGTTTCCATTTGTTTCCTTAATGGAGGATAGGTAACATACAATCTATAGATACATTCTTACTATTTATATTGGAGAAGAACTATTTCATTACGTTAGTGGAGACACCGAGATGTAATGTATTAGCTATTGATAGTGCAACTACATTCTAGAACCCCTCAAACTAAATTATAGAGCAATGTGAATTTCTAGCTGAGAGTCGTGTAACAGGCAAAACTGTGTGAAGAGGGGCTCAAGGAATGGTAAGGGAATAGGGCGCTGGGAAAGAGGGAAGAGAATGGTGGGGACGATAGAGAGGGCTTTTAGGAAAGGAAGTATTTTGGCCTCATGAAGGTTTAATAATACCATGCTGTAGTGCATATATGAAGGTTTAATAATACCATGCTGTAGTGCATATTTTATTCTGTGGTGAATATGCATGTGTGCTAGGCTTGTGCAAGAATTTGAGTGGCCAGCATTGAGATTGTGGAGGGTGACAGAAAATTTCAGCATATAACTCACAGAAATCAGCAGTGGAAGGTAACCTTTTGAGCTGATATCTCACCACGCAACTTTAATAGAGCCTTAATTTGTTCTTTGAGTTGTGTTATGTGATATTTCTATAATAGCCCAAGGATGGTGTTAAATATTTCTTTTCAAAAACGATGGTGTTAAATATATTTGACTTGATATTGCTCAGAACCAAGAGAAAGAAACATTGCATACTTTTTATCCTTTTCCCAATCATTATGCCCTTTTTATTTTCCTACCGTCAATATTAGTTCAAATTATGTATTTTAGTGCATAACCAGTCAGACAAAGTGCTTGCATGATCTCAAAATTATGGTTATATTCATGTATAGGGGCCAAGGGACAACATCTTACCTCCACTTGGCCATGCACTTACAATTGTCCATTAGCAGTCTATTAAAATGATGGATTGCATTAGGCGCATTACCTGTTACTAGTCCATCTGGGTATAGGAGTGCTCGATTTGTACCATCAACCTTCAGAATGGCTCACTACCAAAAGAGAGAAAAAAAGAGAACTAGATTCTATGGATTTTGAAGCGTCGAGCTATGAAAGTTCCTTGTTAGGTTTATATGCTCTGTTTGTTGAATAGAAAGTCTCGGGGAATGTTAGGCAACGCAGACAGCATCACATGTCAGATCCGGATTTTCAAATCCTGAATCATCTGCGAATACACTATGTTATTCCCTGGATCAGTAGATAGCACTCACAAATACATCACTGGATCATTTTATACATGGCTTAAAGCCATAACATTCATTAATTTAACACATCAGAGTTTACATTGACCTCTTCGGGCTAAGTTTTACAATAAAGGCCGAACAGGCCAAACAATTAAATCACAAAGTAGCGGAAGCGACAACGGAAGCAAAAGGGGTGAGGGCACATCTCCCCACAGGCAAGCGACTGGGGAAACCTGTGTACATCCGATATTACTCGAAAACTCAGATAATATAGGAGGCACATAAGTACCAGCGGAGTCAGCTAGACTGGGGCGAGACTAGAACAACTAAGGACTAAACTATGCTTCAAGAACTCCTAGGTCTTCAGATATCGGGTTCCTCGTAGTAGTCGTAATCTCTAATATTTCTTGCTTCTGAGGGTTTGGGGGAAAGAGCGAGAATGAGCACAATCACCGTGCTTGCGAGCCAACACAAGATGCAATAGTATACATGCAAGGCTTAACAAGGATGACTCGGGTTCTTTTATTTGCTAAAACAACATTTTCAATTATCATAAATACAAATCCCTAAGACTTAGCATTTTAAACAAATTGCATTTTTATTAAGGAAAATAAGTGTAATATTAAATAACAGTGGATGTTACCTCCACCTTATGCTTAACTTTGATAACGGTTACATCCACCGATTATCAGCACTGGGTATGGCTACCCAGGAAAAATCCAAAATAAGGGCTAGATGAGCCAGCCACATTTTTCAATCCACCCACAAAGGTTTTTGAAATAGAACTAACTCAGATTAAGTTCTCATGTCCGCATTTGATCGTAGGCGCGGTTGTTTAAACAGTTTAGACTCTGCAGATGTTGTACATTGTACCCACAAGAGATAATCATACTCGTTACCCCACATGACTCCTTAGTCATGTAGTTGAGCGATCGTCACAGTAACGTTTCAAACTACCTTACCCCTTCCGTCATCTCACCCCTATGGCCAATTCCATAAGTTGTGCAGGATATTTACCACAACGACTAGCGCAGTTGGCAACTTCACCCTCCCCGGTGTCCCTTTCAAGCTAGCATACGTCCTGCCACTTGCACACTTCTAAACACCAGTTGTGAGATGACATTTAGGGTTAAATAATTTTACTAAGCCAAGTTGCACTTTGTAGACTTGCAGTTGTACTTGTTTTACACAGGAGGTTATGACAAGATTAAGTCATTAATTCATCTGAATGGTTCATACTACATACCAACCATTCTCGTGCTACATCCGCACCACCACTCTTTCTATTCGCCCAGATGTGGTACTAGCAAATTGTTTAGGGTTTTTGGGAGGAAAACCAATTAACGCAACACGCCAGTCATCTACATCCAATGACTACCCAAAACCATTTTCATGATTAAAAGATGATGATTGGGGCATTTATTGTCCTGGTACTTAAGCAAGACTAGTATGTTGCTTAAGTACAACCTAGGCTAGTATTTACCACATATTTACTATGGTAACAAAGAATACTGGATTTAATTATCAAAGGATGGCTTAATAATTAATTAATCATCAAATATGTGTTTAACTACTTTAAACTTTAACATACATTTGATTACAGAAATAAAGCATGCAACTTTAATATTTTAAATAAACATAGTTTGCATAAAATGTAGACTCAAGATGATCAAAGTATTGACTCTCCTGAGTCAGGTTATCGCGGCCTTGATCTTAATTAGGGCCTTCTCTACCACGGGTCTTGAATTCTGGATCTGTGTCTTTATCCGAATCTTGATCCTGCTCGAGTTGCTGCTCCTTCTGGACTCCGACTCCTAATTACGCGATACAAGCAAGAACAACAAATAAATCCAAAGAACTTCCAAAAGACCAAATATAATCAAAGCACTTTAAATAAGTTTTGCGATGAACGAGCTTAAGATGAGAGATTTAGCGAGGCGGGATGTTTGACCAAGTCAAACGATCAGCTGAGTACACAAGGCAAAGGCGGAGCTACTTTGCCAGGGGAAAACAAGGGGGAAACAAGGTCGAAGGATCTTGCGCAGGATACACCACTTCGGATATCGATGATCGGGTAAGATATTGCCGAACGAACAACGACACAGCTAGATCTTATTTTAAAACAAGAGCTTCTATTAAAATAATGGATATTATTCGAGCAAGATATTGAGATTAATATGTCAATCCCGAATAGCTTCCCAAAATATTTTGAGAAAATGCAATTTCATTTCAAAGTATTTTACCCAAACGTGGGAAATTTGAATAAATCTGTTTTAACAAAAATTGACATGATTGCGGAAACGATTATGAAGGTCATTTGCATAACTTCGATTTTCTGAGATTTTGCAAATTACGCTCCTAATCGCTAGCTCTCATATAAAGTGAAATAGATAATTCTGCTAACACTTGTCAATCGGCGAGTTAACCATTAACAACGGTTAATCGAATCAACCCAAGTTCACCACACAATCGTAGAGAATAAGCATTTAGAATATTTTCGCCAAATGGAAAGCTACTAAGGTACCGAGGATTACGAAACAATACATTTACAAGATCATCAAACAAACTTCAATACACAAATCTTCAATACACAAATTAACTAGGCTATTGCCAAAACTTGCTCCATTGCTCTGCAATCCACAAGGGGGCCCACAACCAAAGACCTAGTCCGGCCGGGCGTGGGGGCAAAAGGAGCAAAAGGAGCCTGGGGGCGGGGCGGCGGCGGCGGCCGAGGGGGAGAGGGGAGGGAGCTCGAGCACCGGATGGTGCGGGAATGCTCACCGTGAGGTCGGCCGAGGCGGGGAAGCGCTGGAGGAGGCCGGCGACGGGAGTGGAGGCGGGGTCGGGAGAGGAGCACGGGGCGTGGAGCGGTGGCGGGAAGCAAGGGGCGTCGGTGCGGAGCTCCTGGCGGCGGCGCTTGGACTTACCAGAGAGGGGAAGCGGCGGGGAAGAGGCAGAGGGGCGTCGGCTATTTATAGCTGGGGAAGATGGGGTGGAGCCGGGGAAGCACAGGAGGAGCGCTCGGTCCCGAGGCAGTGTCGGCAGAGGGGATTGGCGAGGTTGGGCGGTGGCGTGCGTGCGGGCGGAGGATCGGCGATGGGACCGGCGACGCAGCGCCATGGCGGCGATTAGTGAGGGGTGGGTGGTGGCGTGTGCGTGGGGCGGAGGGGTCGGCTCCGATGGGACCGGGCAAGGGAAGAGCAGGCGCGGGCGCAGGTGGTAGGGGCGGGAGAGCTGACGCGGAGGTGGGGGCGATGCTGAGCAGGCCGAGTGAGGCAAAGGTCGGGAGAAGGTGTTGGTGTGAGGGAGAGAAAAAGGGAGAGAGTGAGGAGGGGCCTCGGGCGATAGAAAGAAAAGGGAGCCGAGGCGGCCGGGGGAAAGAGATAAGGCGGAGGGTGGGGGGCTGGACCGGGAGATTGGGCCAAGGGATTGGTTGGGCCAGGAGAAAAACCGGCCCAAGAAGAAAAGAATGGGTCCAAGAAAATAAGGGGAGGTAAAAATTAGAGTAGGGGTCCAGAATTTGGAAATAGAGAATTCAACTTAAATTTTGAATTCGGAATTTGAAAGAATGTTCGAAACACAAACCCGAGCTTAGAAAGAGGCTAGGAATTTTTGAAAATAACGCCAAATTTGAAATACGAGTGAAAATCAAAATAAATAATAATTATCGTCCGAAAACAAAACGTTACATCACAGCAATGAGAATAACTTGTTTTCCTGAGATACTAGTTGTCCCGTCATATCATTCTCAATCTTTTGAAAAGATTAAGCCACATTCTTAGCAAGATCCACGCATCAGAATAGCACTTCTTGCCCTAACTCGGCTGAATACAGAATTCAGTCAGTTGCATCAATTTTAAGGCAGCAGCAGTAGGTTAAAAAAAACGGTGAATCTCTTGATGGTTTGGTAAGCTGTTCATTAGCGTGTCGAAACACTTGAGGTAGCTTTGTTGGACTCCATTGGCCGTAGCTGTGACTTGTGGGTTTCGTTGTTGGGTTTCTATGTACTGTTTGAGAAGACAGAGGTGGTTGTTCACCTCGTTCCATAAGGTCCCCAACCTATCTGCACTGAACATGTGAATTTGTATTGCATCACCAAAGAGACAACAAGCTGTGTTCGATAGATTGATTTAGCAGTAATCAAGGTTCCAGAAACCATTTCATTCCAAAAACCATTTTATCATGTCTTCTCCGGCTGAGTTTATGTTCCATTGCTCATCCCCTTCTCTCTCTCTCTCTCTCTCTCTCTCTCTCTCTTTTAAATTATCATCTAGATTAGTTAGTTGATCGAAATAGCCATCACATTTTCGATGCGCTGACTGCTTGTAGTCCCCCAGATTTCTCTATCCGGATTCCTCTGTGAAATCACTGTGTTATTCCCTATATCAGTAGATAGCACTTCACATGCACATTGCTAAATCAAACCATACATGGCGTAAAATTATTTTATTCATTAATTTACACATCATAGTTTACATAGACCGCATCGGGCAATTTTTACAATAAGAGCCGAACAGGCCAAATGAATACATTACAAAAGATAGCGGAAACAACAACGGAAACAAGGAGGTGAGGGCACATCTTACCGCAGGCACGTGACTAGGGAACCCGTGTACACTCGATATTATCTGAAAACCTCGAACAATATAGGAGGCACACAAGAACCGACGGAGTCAGCTAGACTGGGGTGAGACTAGAACAGCAAAGGACTAAACTACGCTTCAACGACTTCCTGGGTCTTTATACTTCTGGATTCTTGCTGCAGTCGAAAGCTCCAGGGTTCATGTTTCTGAGGATTTAGAGAAAAGAGCGAGGATGATCACAACTACCGTGCTCGCGAGCCAACACAACAGATACAATAATATATATGCAAGGTTTAACAAGGATGGCTCGGGTTCTTTTATTTGCGTAAAGCAATATTTCTAAATACAGATATTAGAAAATCATATCACTTAGCATTTTAACCAAATTGTATTTTTAAAGAGATTAATTGTGCAATAATTAATAAAAGCAGATGCTACCTCCACCTTCATGTTTATATTTGATGGTGGTCATACCCACCTATTACCAACACTGGGTAAGAATACTCAGGGAAAATCCAAATCAAGGGCTAGGTGAGCCCCGCACATTTTCCAACCCATCCACAAAAGTTTTTGAAATAGAACTAACTCTTGTAAGCTCCGCATGCCCGCCCGTGACCGTGGGCATGGTTGTTCGAACAGTTTTATTCTCTGCAGAGATTGTACATCTTTATCCACAAGAGATAATCAGCTTGATATGTACACATGTTTCCGTAGACATGTGAATCAAGAGGAGATTATCACAAGGCATCCATCAGTATTTGCTACACCCACTAAGGTTTCACCTGATTAGGGTCTCGGTTGCTGGGACCCGACAACCACTTACCCAGACCCCCTCTTGCGCCATGCAACTTACGCCTAGTGTCCTGCAAGTCGCATACCCCAACCCGTAGCCTCGTGGGCTCACGGCGATGGGGAGTCCCCCAATGGTGCAGTGCGTACTGGTAGACACCAATTAGTTAGCCAGGTCGACACCATTATAGACTTGTGTTGTACTATTTTACAATCGGAGAACATCACAAGATTAAGTCCTTAAGATCATCTGGGCGGTTCTTACCACATACCCACCACAAAGTGTCATGTGCTACATTAGTACCCAACCATATACCCTCCAGTCATACCGTCCACCCAGATGGGTATTAGCAAGTTTTCATAGTTTTGGAGTAGTCTAAAACAAATTATCATAACCAATTCAGTCATTCTCCCCAATGACTACCCAAAACAATTGTTATGATTTAAAGGATGATGATTTGGGGTAAGTAATACCCCGGTACTTGAACAAGTCTAGCATGGCGTTTAAGTACGACCTATAACTAGTAGGTTACCAGATATTTACTAGGGTAACAAAGATATCGGGAGTTCAATTTTCAAGGAAATGGTATAATAATTATTTAATCATAAAATAGGCATTTAACTACTTTAGAGTGTTTGACATACATTTGCATAGAAATTAAAGCATACAATTTGATATTTTAAAAGAATATAATTTGCATAAAATGTAGGATCAATATGATCAAAGTGTTGACTCGCCTGGGCTATTTTACCGTGGCCTTGATCTTACTCAAAGCCAGCTTGAACAGGGGTTCGAAATCTTGGTCGGTGTCTTTGCTTGGATTTTGATCCTGCTCGAGTCGTCGATTCTTCTGGACTTCGATTTCTAATTACGCAATAATGATCGAAAAACCAATAAATCCAAAGAACTCCAAAAGACCAAATGAAACACAAAGTAAGGCCGCGGAGGACGAGCTTGAGAGAATGGGTTGGGTGACGCTGGAATGTTTGACAGAGTCAAACGACCAATTGAGTGAAAGGAGGAAATGGCGTGGAAACTCTGACGGGAAGGAAGATTCAAAGGAGGATAAGGTCGAAGGGGCTTTTGCAGGGGGTACTCTACTGCGGATTTTGGAAGACTGCAAGATTATACCACTACAGGCGACAAAAGCAACTTAACTACAGGTTCTACACGAAATCTAGGATACCCGATCAACACACAATCCAATGGCAATTCAATACCAAACTCAGCTGCCAGATAATACACAATGATTCAATTGCTAGCTACTCAACCTACTACCACAACCTACTGCCACAACAAAACACAGATTCTACTACCAACTATATAATTGCCAGATTATCAACCGGGATTTAATTGCAGACCATAAATCATTGCCAAACAATACAGATTGATAAAGCAATCAATATAAACAAATCAATACTTCCAACTTACACAAAATACATTTACTTCCAACAATCATTGACCTACTGATGAAACATTAACCGACAGCTAACAATTGATTAACAAATCCAATAGACAATATTGTTACTGAAGATCAAAACTATCCCTAATAATTAGGATCACAATCAACAATTCAATTTACCACCAGCAAAACATCTTACTATCCTATTGCATAAATTCTCAATTGTCGGATCGATTGCAACCTCATTGCTACCGCTATGATCTAGGGAAGTAACTACGAATCAAACATTGACAATTGAAATAGATGGATAACAAATGATTGTAATCTCTACCACACAAAAACTCAATTGATAGATTAACACAAACTCATCTATTGGTTTAACACAGACTTTCAAATGACAGAGTGCACACAGAGATTCAATTGCAAGCCACACATACAAGGATTTCAGTCGCTATCTCTACTGCCATTCATCACTGAACTGGAGAAACATGAATTATAGTAGACATCCAACAACAAATCAATGCCAACAATCATTGTTCTGAGGTTCCAAAAGACATAAACATAGATTTCAAAAGCTAATACACCATTTTCTACCACTGTCAACATCACTGAACACTGAAGATCATTTCCACCTCCTAACAATAAAGTTCTAGCGAAGTACTAAATAGAAATCGATAGTTCAATTTACTGATACTGATGAACAAGAATTACTAACAACAATCAATAACCGGAGAAGCAATGCACAATCATCACAATTCAAAGTTACCCACTAAACTGGAGAGCACAATTTCTTACTCACTGTCATCAACATGGATACTGATGATCATTTTACCAAAATAACAACAATCAATTTTTACTACCACGACAACTATTGATCAATAACCGACAATCAAAGACAATCACAGGTAATAATTCAATTCACTGCCAAACCATTTGCTTTACTGGAGGAGCAATAAACTACAGCCAACCATACTGATCTGGTCAACCAAATCACATACACTGATCCATACTTCAGCTTTGAACAAAGATTCGGCAGCTGACAATTTATAACAAATATGGGGGCTATTGACAGGCAACAATCGGCACTGATGCTGATGTCTGGTCTTTGGGCCAACAGATGGGGCAGAGGAGGGAAGCAGGGCAAGGGGGAGGCTCGGCCACGGTGAGGGAGCAGGGAGCAGGGAGAAAAGGGGTGCTACTGAAACTGGGAGGAGAGGGGAGCACCGGAGATGGTCGACGATGAAAGCGGGGCGGCGCAGGAGGGAAGCTTGGTGGCGGCGGCCTGGGGAGTTGGGGAAACTACGGCCGGCGGTCGGGAAAGAGCGGCGCGCCAGGCCCAAGCGCCGACGACTGGGCCGAGGTGGCGCGAGGCGGCCGGCGATGGGAGGGACGACTTCAGCCGGAGGGGGAGGAGAGCAAAATTTGGAAGATTGCGTTGGAGACACTTACCAGGAGGGGGAGAGCGAGGCAGGGAGAGGTAGAGGGGATGCTGGCTATTTATAGCTGGGGGAGGAGCTGGCGGCATGGGCGACGGCGTGGGCTGCGGTATGGGCGCGGCGCGGAGTGGGCGGCCTTGGCGCCAATGGAACCAGGTGATGCAAGCAGAGCAGGCGGGGTAGGTGGAGCTGGCGTCAGACCGGATGGAGGCGCTGACTGGGGCGACGCGCGGCTTGGACCAGGCGGAGGCGTGCGACGAGGACGGCGCATGTCGTCATGGCGGGATGGCGGTGACGAGCTGGTGGGGTAGGCGACCCGGGGATGGCGCTGCAGGTGGAGGTGGGGGCGAGCGCAGGGGAGTCGGTGGCGAGGATACCAGAGGTGGGGGTGGCGCTGATCGGGGTAGATGGGAGGCGACGTGCGGCGGGGGTGACACGACAATGGGTCGGTGGGGTAGGCCGAAGGTGGGGGCGGCGCTGGCTGGCGGGTCCGAGGAGGAGAGGCGGATCTGGGCGGAGGGGAGGGGAGGTGCTCTGGCGATGGGAGGGAGAGAGACGGGGAAGGCGAGCGGACGGAAGATCGGAAGGAGAGGGGCGAGGAGGAAGCGGCCGAGGGAGAGCCGGAGAAGAAACGACGCGGAAGAGATAAGGAGAGGGGAGAGGTGATGCGGCCGAGGCGATGGGGAAGAGAGATGGGCGAGCGAGTCGGGCCGCGGAGGAGGAAAGCTGCTGGGCCGGGCGGATGCAAAGAGGGGAGGGGCAAGCGACGCGGGCCAAAGGGAAAAGACGAGCGGGCCAGTCGAGGAAAAGAGGAGGTGGGCCGGGAGTGGATAGTCGGCCCGGGAGAGAGAAAAAGGAAATGGGGAGGGAGAAAAAATGAGTGGGCCGAAATTGAAAGGCTGACCCAAAAATAAGGGTAAAGGAGTTACAAAATTTGAAAAGATTGAATTGAATTTGAAATTTGGAATTTGGAATTTTGAATGGAGGTTTGAAACACAAACCCGAGCTTAAAGGAAGCTTGGAGTTTTCAGAAATTCAAGTGATGGTTTGAAAAACGGCGAAAACTGAAAACCAACGGTGGGTACTATTTGTCGTTCGAAAACGGAATGTTACACTGCTGAGGGCATGCCGGTTTCAGTCGCTTTCTTCCCCATGTCCGGTGAGGAGAAAAAAAGGGATATATCCATTGCCCGTTGAAGGATTAAAACTGCACTGAGCGTGTGAATCTGTATTGCATCACCAAAGAAGAAGAAAACGGATAGTTGGGGAAAGAAAGTGGCCAAAGACATGGGATGAAAAGCTAGCGAACTGAAACTGCACTGCAATCCGAGCTGGATCCATTATCTTATCCGGTTCCGTGCATTGGAGCACCACGTGAGATGTTCTTCTTCCTTAGGGGAGAAGACTTGTTTTTCTCAAATCTCAAAAGCATGTCAACCTTTGAGGCATGTGGACCTGTGGTGGTGAGAAGGTATTGTTGGGGGTACACGGCTGGACCTGGTGCCTAGGCTTCTCTTGTGCTGATGGTTTTTGTTTAGAATGGGAAACGTTGGCTCAGGTTCATAGGACCCTTAAAACGTTTTGTTTGCATCCTACACACTGTATATGTGCTGCTTTACTTCATGATTCTTATCTTTCGAGAAGGCAAACTTTATTGTGCCGTAGTTGTTAGCACAGAACGGTTTAAGTTGCAGATCACCTTTACGACCAAAAAAGTTGCCCACTCGATCGGAAGACAACATTATAGTAGGGAGAATTGTGTCCTCTACGACAGACAGAGACGGATAGGCATTGTTCATCTCATGGTTTCTTTCAATAGAGAATCTAGATGCATTACAATTAGAAAGCGATCTCTCTAGATCGGTAACTACAGTGCTGCTACCGTTGATATTCCATTGCACAGTGTTTTGCTGCGATAAGCACCGTTCATACACTCATCTGGATCCTTCGTGTTGTGCTATCAGTAGGGTCCAGTGTTAGGAGGTATGTGGCCATCAGTATTGGGTAGAAGACTACTATTAGTAAGAGCGAGACGCATGAAGACCACGCCGCTATGTTTCCTCTCGAGCGAGACCTGTTTGTCTGTACGGTTACTCGAGATACGCGTAGGCCGTGTGATGGAGGCGTTCGGACCGAGTTGTTTGTCGATGCCGTGTCAGGGTACACGGCGCATGCTGCGACGGCGAGCGGCTCGGCTCACCCAAATGAAATGAAATGAAAAAGCACCGACTGCTGCAGAGGAGCAGCAAGGAGTTGCTTGGCTGCTTCTGATGTCGATTCCCATGGCCTGCCCTGGCCTGGCCCCATGTGCGGCTCGGTTCGCGGAAGCAAAAAGCATCGGTGCCTACGGATGCAATTACGATACGCTAAGCGCCGTATCATGCACCTTTACAACGCGTTTGACGAGGCCCCATCCCCCTTAAAATCATGTGGCAGGCAAGGCAAAGTGAGATCCTCTTTATTTTTGTTCGGTTTGCACCTTTCTTGGCTGGGTCATTAGTCATTAACCCCCAACCCCCAAAAAAAAAAAATCCTGGCGTTCGAGTAAGATGCGCTAGAGATTATATATCAAGTTATTAACCATCTGTACCATTTCTTTTAGATCCATCAACTTTAAATGCTGTGAATATGTTTATAAATCTCTAGTGGTATGTACCGCTTTACATCATCCGTTAATTAAGGGGCATAATATGGAACGGGGAAATTTCGAAGTTTTTATAGGGGGATTTGCGCTTTCTTTCTGCAATATTCATGTGTTCCAAATGTTATCAGTACGACTATCTAAATGCACGTGCCAGAAAGACAGTGGTTTTGAGTTGACAAATTTGTCAACAACTAAAAAATTTGTTCCTCTTGCAAGTTTGCTGCTAGCTAGCAGTAATAACGAACCTCCCGATTATTATTGTTATTATTGTTGTTGTTATTGTTATTATTATTATTCCTCGTTGCAGTGTAAGTCAGCCAGCGGTGCCGAAACCGCAGCTCGCGGCTGCTTGTTTGCAGCCTCCACCGATCTGCGGAGCTCCAGCTGGTGAAGACGCTGCCCAAAACCTCACAAAGCTGGTTGCTTTCGGTCACCCAAACACCTCCATCCTCTCCTTTAAATATACCCGCACAAGCTCTGGCGCCAGCCATGTCATCTGAGACCGCGACGGCGAGCCAAGAAGAGCAGGCCAGCCGGAGCACCGAGTGCAGGTTCTGCGAGATGACGCGGCAGCACCACCCACATTGCACGCGGCGGCTGCCGAAGCGGATCATCCTGGTCCGGCACGGCGAGAGCCAGGGGAACCTCGACATGTCGGCGTACACCACCACGCCGGACTACCGCATCCCGCTCACGAAGCTGGGCACCGAGCAGGCGCGCGCCGCGGGGCGGGGCATCCTGGACGTGGTGTCGTCGCCGCCGGACGGCGCCAACTGGAAGGTCTACTTCTACGTGTCCCCCTACGAGCGCACCCGCGCCACGCTGCGGGAGATCGGCCGCGCCTTCCCGCGCGACCGCATCATCGGCGCCCGCGAGGAGTGCCGCGTCCGCGAGCAGGACTTCGGCAACTTCCAGGTCGAGGAGCGGATGCGCTCCGTCAAGGAGACTCGCGAGCGCTTCGGCCGCTTCTTCTTCCGCTTCCCCGAGGGCGAGTCCGCCGCCGACGTCTTCGACCGCGTCGCCAGTAAGCCACCACCGACATTCGCCTGATCACCATTAATTCATCAATCAATGGAGCAAGCAATTAATGATGGCATGTACGTACGGTCTCTGAAACATTGCAGGTTTCTTGGAGTCGCTGTGGAGGGACATCGACATGGGGAGGCTGGAGCAGGACGTGAGCTGCGAAACCAACCTGGTGATCGTCTCGCACGGGCTGACGTCGCGGGTGTTCCTGATGAAGTGGTTCAAGTGGACGGTGGACCAGTTCGAGCGGCTCAACAACTTCGACAACTGCGAGTTCAGGGTGATGCAGCTCGGGCCCGGCGGGGAGTACAGCCTCCTCGTCCACCACACCAAGGAGGAGCTCCAGCGCTGGGGCCTCTCGCCGGTTATGATCGCCGACCAGCAGTGGCGCGCCTCCTCCAACCGGCGGAGCTGGACCGAGGAGTGCTCCTCCTTCATCGCGACACTCTTCGACAACTGGAAGGACTCGGAGGGCGAGGAGGAAGAAGAGGAAAATGGGAAGATCAAGTTGTTGGAGTAATCGACTTGTTCTTTCTTTTAGTTTCGTCAAAAAAAATTCTTCAAATTTGATACTATTGTCTTTCGCCATGGAGTGAGTGAATAGTGATGCAGTGCTTGCCGATTTTTTTTATTGTTCAATTTGTAACCTGTTCATAGTAGCTAGACACTGAAGTATGATTTGGGGGAACTGCAGAAATGGTTACTCTTATTGAGAGCAGAGCATCTGAAAAGATATATCTGGAGGCTTTGGTGGTAATTTCATTCTTATTTCCCAATTTATTTGGACTGCAAAGATGGGAACTATCTTTAACTAAAGATGGCTCCTTTACAGGTTCCTTTATCTAACTAAAATCAAGTCTTTTTTACAGGTTTCTTTATCTTTTTAAAAGAAGATTGACAGGTTTCTTTGTCAGAAGGGGAATATAATTATATAAGAACACAATAGTCTGAGCATATTTTTTTGGTAGTTTCCGTTTGCAACGGGCCGCGGCAAAAATATTCTTCATTCCTGTACCTAGACACTTTTCAGTTTTCACATGCTGGACAGTGGTCACCAACGTATACTTGTTCAGACGCAAATGTTCAGATGCTCGTCCGGCGAGGAATACAGTATGAACAAATAAACATGCCAACTAGTTAATTTCCTTACAAGTAGCCAAGTAGGAGTACTGGATTTTGTAGCCTCAACCCACAGATTGCCGCTACTACTATAATGTCTGTATCAGGGTTTGGGTAACCGTTCGGTTCTACTAGACGCTCCGATAAAATTCAAAACTGGACAAAAAAAACGGATGAATTTTGTCCAATATAAAAGAAATTTGTAACCATATCTAAGCACACACATGCATGTCGCCTAGTGCTAATGCTCATAGCCTAGAAGAAGGTAGGTCTTGGGTTTGAACCCTCAAAACCGCACTGTTTTTTAGTTTTTTCCTTTTAAACTTCAAAAAAATTAAATTGGCCAAAAATTTCAATTTTCGGCCAAACCGATCCTATGGGTGACCAAACCCTGGTCCGTATCACAATTTGGAATCCTTGTCCTGTTGTGCTAAACATTGTCCTGTTTTTGTTAAAGAGGCGCCTACGCCATACTATACCGTTGAGTTGTGTTTCCGACGGTATAGCATCTAGCCACAGAATCGTATCTCCCAATCGAACGACCATAATGCGAGCTGTTGTTTCCTCGTGGCGACACCTCCTCGTCTTGTTCTCCCTCGTTTAAGGAGCTTCTCCTCCATTTTTCCTCCCATGCGTGCACGACCTGCTGCCAGCTTCCCCCCGTCTTCCTCCGCAGTTTGCCGAGGGGTTTCACTAAACTTCATGCTATTTTTTATGTGTTTCCTGAAGTTTCAATAGTGACATTGTGTTTTAACAAGTTTCAACAAGTTTTATTTAGTTATTTTGGGACATGCTCTAGTAAGTTTCATCTAGTATTATTATTTTTCCATATTTTGTAGTGCAAGTTTTACACAGTTTCGTGCAGTTTTATTAAGTTAATAAAGTTTAATCCCAAGTAACTGCATAAAACTAATTTATATGTGTTTCATGAAGTTTAATCACAAATCTCATGAAGTTCCATCTTTTTTTTAATAAGTCTTTCAATAGTGTCATCGTGTTTCATATAGTTTCATCAAGTTTCAACTAGTTTCATCAAGTTGTTTGGGGCAAGTTTCATCAAGTTTCACTGAGTATCATTGTTCCTCCATATTTTGTTGACAAGTTTCATTAAGTTTCACAATGTATCATTCTTTCTCTATATTTTGTTGACAAGTTTAATTCTTTTTTAGGAGACAATTTCCATGTAGGCTCACCCAGTTTCATCCAAACGAATCTGTTGTTATACATATTATCTCTGCTGTTTTTTTTCCAGGTTTATGTGTTTTTGCCAGTTTCAAGAACGTTTTGGTAAGTTTTAGATTTTAGAATTCAAATTTCGGGCATGTATTGACAAGTTCCATGCCTATCACAAGTTCTAGGTTTCAATGCATGTACAAGTTCTAGATTCCAGGATTAAAGTTTCAAGCATGTTTCGAAAAGTTTCGGGCTTGTTTCAAGCTTCAGTTTTTCGTTTCAATTTGTTTCAGGTTTCCAATACACTTACAAAGGTTTCAGGATTGTGTCAAGTTTCAAAACTAAAAAAAAATGCAATGTTTTCAAGTTTTGAGATTTCATAAGTGTCTGACTAGCTTCAAGATTCAAAGGAAGATTTAAAAAACATAACTCATATACAAGACGCACATCAAGCGATTGGAAATCAGGGAATTTCAGGGAAATAATTCCAACAATATACCAAGTTTCATGCCCTGGCCAAGTTTCGAGTTCATGTTTCACTCAAGTTTTAGCAGGTTTCAAGAAGGTTTCATCACGTTTCAAAAGTAGGTTTTAGATAGTTGCACTCAAGTTTCAACATTTTTTGACAAGGTTTCATCACGTTTCAAAAGCAGGTTTCATTATGTTTCAAAGAGTTTGAAGTAAATTTTCAGAGAGTCATGGTTTGGACAAGTTCCGAGTTCATGTTTCACACGAGTTTCAGCAGGTTTCAAGAAGGTTTCATCACGTTTCAAATTAGGTTTCAGAGAGTTCCACGCAAGTTTTAGCAGGTTTCAAGAAGGTTTCATCACATTTCAAAAGACGGGTTTCGGAGAGTTTCAAGTAAGTTTCGATGAGCTTCATCATATTTCATAGAGTTTTAATCAAGTTTCAAAGAGTTTGAAGCACGTTTAAGAGTTTCAAGTAGGTTTCAGAGAGTTCCACTCTTGTTTTAGCAGGTTTCACGAGCTAGGTTTCATCATATTTTAAAAAGCATGTTTCAAAGGGGTTCATCATGTTTCAGAGTTTCAACCAAGTTTCAATGAATTTCGTCACATTTTATAGAGTTTCAAGCAAGTTTCAAATAGTTTGAAGAAAGTTTAAGAGAATTTGAAGCGACGTTTCAACATATTCACACACACAAAAATCAGATACAAGAATATTTTTACAAATACCACAAGTAATACACACAGCACATGCCCACACACAACACAAGCTTCTATGTGGGGATTAGAAAACTATTGTTTCGCTGATCAAATTATTCTAGAGTTGTACAACAGTAAACTATATACCAATCTGGAATTTGGTCCAATAAAACACAAGTTATAAACGAATTATATATTAATATTGAATTTGGTCAAACAAAACAATATTTCTCCTCTCTTTTTTTGTTGCTTACACAAATCAATCTATAATTTTGGGCAAGAAAAAACGCATGTTCTTCAACTTTTTTGGTTGCACGACAAACCTATGTCAACTCTGTGAATGGGGCTCTAGGTGGAGAGCAACATGGGAGCACAACGATGGGGGATCTCGGTCACCGGAAGTAGAGGATCTAGGAAGAGGAGCTCGAGAAGGATGTGCATTGGGGAGGATGGTCTCCTCGGAAGAGGGGCTAACGCTCGTCACTGTTGGCTCAATTATGGAGGCCCTCATCACGACCCTTGTCACCGTGCCCTCACACTGGTCGTGGGGGAAGGAATTGCTCCATGGAGGAGGAGCTCGCGGTGCCGGCACACGGCGGCCCACACGCCATACCTCGTCGCCACACTGGCACGCCGGTCACCGTCTGCCCGGATGCGGCCGTTGAGCAAGAGAAACACGCCATGGAGGAAGGGCTCAAGCCCTCACACTGGTCGCTTGGATGTCCTGACATAGCAGCCCTCGACACCGCGGCCATATGCCGGAACCCTACAGGAAAGAGCTAATGGGCAGCACAAATCGGGAGTGGAGTTGGAGAACGGTGGTTGGGAAGCTTTAGGATTCGCACGACAGTGATTCTGTCGAACAGCCGTTCGGTACCGTCGATCGGGAGGGAAACGCTATAGTGTTCTCTAGTTTTTCTCTTTGGTCAAACCCTTTTCCTTGTTCTTTTCCTAGCTTGCTGGTCCAGCAAATCGAACTGCACTTCTGAATCTCGCTGCTGGGATTTGCATGCTCCATATCGTAATGGTTTGCGGGTGTTGTTGAGGTCAGGCAGCTGTACTGTAATTGTTGCCCAGGTGTGCCTGGAACCGGAAGAATGAGCTAGCTCGTCTCCTCTATGGATGTCACTGCGCGCGGCAACATCCCGAAGTGCCGGAGCCGGAGCCGGAGCGTAGAATCTTGACCCTTGTGCTGCCATGCCATGTCATGTAAGTACGTTCCAACTGTAGCCTCTGAACAACAAGCCCACCGGAGCCGCAGACGAAGACGGCAGCGAGCGCGGCGGCGATGGCGAGGCGTGGACGGATCACGGCCTCACGGGTGCAGCCGCCGGCGCGAGTCGTGGCAATTGGCACTGGTAGAGTACGTGGTTAATTCGAATTTCATTACCAATTTCATTACTGGCGGCCGCATTGACCGTTCGACATGGAAACTCTTGTAAGTATGCTGCATCCACTCCATTCCATCGAATCTGGCGTTCCCATTATCACCTATATCGTCTCCATGTCGATCTACGTTGACCATGGTGATTTAGGATTCTCCTCCCCGATGAGTTCACCATGCCCACTAAACCACACACACCCAGGTGGCCATAGTGGATCGATACATGACAACATCCATCCTTGCTATTTTGCTCAGTAATTAACGCTTTTAGACTCTCTAATTGAAATCTGAACTGAACAAATCATAAAGAGAAGATGCATCATATCAAGCGTGCCAGGGCACTGGGCTGTTTTTTTTTAAAGAAAGAAGCCGCTACCTGTCAGTAGATATTTGCAGTCGGCAAGGATCGAGGTTAAAAGTCGAAGCTACAGCTCCAACAGTCGCAAGCCACACGCCGATCATCCACCCAAAGCAAACCCATTTAGCACGCACACAAATCAGTACTCGAGCAAAAGCAAACAGGATAAAATATATAGGGACCTCCCTCCCTTTTCACCTTTTGCAAGATCGATCGATCGAAACACCAGAAGAGACAAGCGCGCAGCCAGTGCAAAAGGCATGAGCTTGGGCATCCCAAATCTCCAAAAAAGCTAGCCAATTGTCCCATCATGTATATCATCTCTCTCTCTCTGGGGGATATGTGCTGCCATGTTCCACTACTCGGTAAAGGATCATGAAATTTTTTGAGAAAATTTGGTTATATAGGTCAAGACATAATCAGACATCCCGCAAAAAATTCAATTGAAAACAAATTCAATTGAAAACACTTTGGTGAATAGTAGCTTTATCTTTATATTTTTTTCCTCCTTATTTGGATCGATTTCCATTTCAATAGAATTTGTCTTTTTCGTTTCTGTGTAGATTGAATTTATATTTGAAAATTATGTGGCATGCTAAACCGACTTTATGTCAATGCTGTCATTTGTAATAGATTTTTTTTTCATGGCCGTTTGCATTGTTTTCCCAGTGGCTTTGTGTCAATATTTTCTCTCTCGCTCTGAACAAAATCCAGTAGTAATATTTGAACGGCACACCACTTTTCATGAGGGCTGTTGATTTGCTTCGATCTAATGGCTATTATTCCATACAGTGATCTCTCACTTTGTGTGGGGTAAGAGCTCATTTATGACATTCCGAAGGTTAATGTTGTCTTTACACAGCATCGATCACTTCTTCATTTGGAAAGAAATTTTCCAGAAGGAAAGGAATACATTACAATTAATACATCCATTTCTCCCTTGCCAAAAAAAAAAATCCGTTCAACTATTTTTACATCAAGATATAATCATGCACGCATCGGTACACTAGCTAGGTCGCAACAAAAAGAATTGAGTTCAAATTGTTTTGTTTGAAACGAAATGTATTGCAAATTAACATTTATCATACGGTGTGATTAATTTGATCAGACATGAAGAACTTACTATACGGTGATATCGATTATTAAAAAAGGATTGCCATAGTTTGGTACGGAAATACATGCCCCAAATTTAATACATTACTATTTAAGGTGCAACCTAATCAGTGGGAGGCTTGCTTGCGTAATTACAGCTGGTTACATTTTCATTAGGACAAAACTAACCTCAAGAAATCAACGGCTCAGATTTAAGCATCCTCGATCTTAATTACCTGTAGAGGGGTAGGATGGAGTACCGATCGAAAAAGAGCTCGAATCCATTGGGATCCGCACTGCGCCGGCCTCCCACTACAGCACCAGCACCAGCACCAACTCAAAACGAACTACTCCTCTTATCCCTATCCAATCCACTCCTGCCATTCCACATTGGGCGCCACACTGCATGCGCGCGCCACCACTCCCCTCCACTCCCAGTAAGGCCACTTCCACCGCGAGATCACTCGCGTTGCATTTCCGCGTGCTCCCTACTCACTCACTCACTTATAGTGCAGTGCGCCGTCGTCGTCGTCAGTCGTCACCATCATCGCGTACAAACCCCACAAGAAAAGATGGAAACGGAACAAATGAAGACAAGAACAGCAACAGCTAGCAGCAGAAAGTATCGGATCGATCGATCGCGAAAAGGAAGGATCGAGTAGCAAACCCTAATGCTTTTCCCCCCATATAGACCGAAACCCCTTGTCCCCTCTCCTGTTCCCTCCTGACCTAGCATGCAAGACCCAAAGGAAATCAAATCAATAACCTCGAGTACCATGCATGCCGGCTAGCTAGCTAGCTACTTGTGGTGACCGCATGTCGTCAAGACCGCCGCCGTGAACGTTTGGTACGTCACGGTCCCGGCGCCCGGGAAGTCCTCGGCCGCCTGGCTCCGGCAGGCGAGGCCCAGGGGCTCGACGGCTTCTGTCACCGCCGACCATACTGACGACGCGGCGTTGATGGCGCCAGGGGTGCTGGCGTAGCAGACCGAGACGGAGACGGTGGACGGGCGGAACACGGCGACGGCCTTGCGGATGGAGGCGAGCGCGTCGTCCTCGCCGCCCGCGCACTCGTAGCTGGCGTAGCTGTGGCCGTCCTCCGGCGTGACGTGCACGGTGGCGTAGCGCACGCCGTCGAGGCCGTTCATCGAGTACCCGCACGGCGCGAACGCGTACCCGCACACGAGGGACCGCGGGTTCACGCCGCCGATCCCGGACAGCGCCGTCATCTCGTCGCCGATGGCGTGGCTGGTCCGGTCGTCGCCGGGCTTCAGGTAGAACTGCCTGGCAAGTGCACGGTCCAGCTCCGTCATGCACACCTCGATGGTGAAATGCGTTGCACCGTGGACGTGCCCATTGCCGGTGCCTTCCAAGGTGGGCGGCGCCACGGACGACGCCGAGTAGACGTGCCACTTGTGCGAGCTATGCGAAGACGGCAGCACGCCGGACCGGCGGAAGCGGATTTCGCGCGGGACGGCGCTGTCGAGGTACCTCACCTCGTCGGAGAAGTCGGCGTGCGGGAACGGCTGCGCCTCGGGGAAGAGGTACGAGCCGCGCGAGTACCGGCAGGAGAGGAGGCCGAGCCCGAGCTCGCCGGCGGCTCGGAGCAGGACCGGCACGGCGCGGAGCAGCCGCGTGGTGCCGCACGTCTTGAGGATGGCCCGGGACGGGTACACGAACAGGCTGGACTCCGAGAGCACGTACGCGTCGAACGCCACGTTCCCCGCCGCCGACACGACGGCGCACTGCACGGCCTCGAGCGCCTCCTGGAGCGCCTCGACCGGCATCAGGCGGAGCCCATGCGTCGCGCCGCCGCCCGGAAGCGAGAACACGAGCTCGAGCCGCTTCTCGAAGCCCTCAAACCCCGAAGAAGCCATTGAAATTCGTAGCTAGCTACAACACTACAGTGCAGTGTTCAATGTAGTGGCAAGCTAGCAATGGAGGGGCAGCTAGTGTTGCACTGTTTGCATGCAGTGGTGAGAGAGGAGGATTGAAAGCTGAGAAGTGAGGCGGTTTTTATAGCTAGCATAGCAGGGGTAAAATGTGTGTAAGAACTAAGAGGTAGAAATGTCAGAGAGAGAGAGAGAGAGTTGCATTGAGAGCTGAGCTGAGTTGAGAGAAGGCATGCGCATGAGGCAACCAACGGTAATGATTGTGATTTGTGAGCATTATGGGGAGGGGGAGGATCTTCATGAGAAATGGTGGCAGTGGCAGTGGCAGTGAGGCTGAGAGAGAGAGAGAGAGAGAGATCTTTGGCGCGTAGCAAGTCGCCTTGATGTGTAGCGGAGAAGACAGAGAGAGAGAGAGAGAGAGATCTTTGGGTGGGGAGAGCAATTAATTGTATGGAAACAAGCATGAGTGAAAAGGATGAAGAGATGGAATTTAGGAATAAGAAAGGGAAATGTCAACCACTATATGTGGTTCAACACGATAGCGTTGTGGTAGGCTTGTGTTGAATTTTTTTCTCTTGGCCCTTTGCTCACTGCTTATGCTTCCGGTTCTTTTCTCTGTGGGATTCGTTGGTTTTTGTCCTCCCGACGTGACTCGTTTGGACATCTGTACTGTCCTGGTTCCTGTGCGCGAAGGACAACACGTCGAGAAGCAACGCCTCTGTCTTCGGTTGTCTTCACGTGAAGCAACTCCCGGAAAAGTAGCGCCCTCCTGGTCTTCTTTTCTGCCGAAGAGGCACACGTCCGAAACAAAACGAAAGTGACGAGAACACAACCGAGACCGAACGAATTGAGTTTTCTTTTCTTTCGGGAGCACCAAACGTTGCTCCTCTTTTTGGCTTTTCATGTATATTTACACTCAAAAGTTTGCAGGATTGGAATTGGAATAGGCTCCATCTCTAACTCGGACTCCAACCAAAATTAGCAAATCTTAAAAGAAAACAAATAATTTACCAAAACAAGATTAAATCTATCAATCATCCCCTTAATCTTGTTTCACCTTTGATCACGCCAATCTTCTCTCTCATTTCCAATAACTTGATCCGCCCTAGCGGCTTCGTCAAAATATCAACGAGTTGATTTTCTGTTCTGATGTAATCAACTATTATCTTCCCTTCTTCAACACACTCCCGAATGAAATGATAGTGAGTATCTATGTGCTTGGTTTTATCATCGTAGACTGGATTCTTGCACAATGATATCGCCGACTTGTTATCAATTTTGAGCACAATCCTACTCAACACCTTCTGTGTGGGATCACCAAATGATCGTCCCAGCCAAATTCCTTGACATGCTGCAGTGGTTACAGCAATATATCCCGCTTCACATGAAGAAAGTGCCACTACTTTTCTACTTTTGTGACTAGCAACTCACCATGCTTTTCCCAAGTGTACTTTTCTTACTATCAACATCTCCAACTATGTCGCTATCACTATAGCCAACCAAGTGGATTTCTTCTCCTTCACCTCTTTCATAGCAACAGTCTAACTCTAGAGTGCCACACACATACCTCAGTATGTTCTTAACTGCTACCATATGCTCGCTTGTAGGAGACTCCATAGAGCGACTCACATACCAACAACATAAGCGATATCATGTCTAGTATGCATTAAATATCTCAGGCTTCCAAGGATGCTTCTGTAGCATATGGTATCAACTGATGGACTGCTACTAACCTTACTTAGCTTCATGCGAGCCTCCATTGGGACTTGGCAGGGATTGCAGTTCTCCATACGCTGACTGGGTCAGTGTGATCACTTTTCCAGTTTGTTTCACCTCTATCCCGAAATATGTAACATCCCAATTTTCATTACCAGTTAAAAAGAAAATTTTAATTATTTTTCTAAAATTTTCAGGAAAAACCATGTCTAAAAATTCGCAACCCTCTCAGCCTTTTGAAATCAACTCGGTCAAACCAATCGAGTTGACTCGACTCGATTTGGACCGCCTACTCGGTTTCAACCAGAACCACTTGATTTCGACCACACCCTCCGACCAGACCCTTCCACCAGGTCTCTCTCGCTCTTTTCTCTCGCCAACAGGTGGGGCCCGCCTATCAGCCCCTTCGGCTTCTTCTCTACCGCGCCACCCTCAAGCGTTGCTAGGCTGTCACCGCCCACGCCTCGCTGCAGCTCGTGTCGTGTGCCACGTCGCCGCCCGCGCCACCTCGCCTCCCTGCGTCTCCACGCGTGCGCCACCCTACCGCTTCCGCTCCCAGAATGCCTTGCTGCCCGAGGTCACCACTCGCCACCTGCGCCACTCACCGCCTGCTCAACCGCACCGCTCACCCCCCAACCTTCTATAAAATCCACGCGCCAAACCTCCTTCGCCTTTTACTCTTCCTCGTCCCCCTCTCGTTCACCTCTCTCCGCGCGCACCCGCGTCACCTTGACCGCCTCATCCTCCTCTTTCCTTTCCCCTTCCTCTTCTTTCTCCAATCCCTTTGTATTCGCCGGAATTAGAGATTTTGCGCTGCCGTGCCCAAGCTGCGCCGTCGTCGATTGCCCTGCCGCCATTAACGTTCCACCACCATCCTCTATACCAACGAGATTGTTGTCGCGTGTTCTAGCTGGTGCGCGCACCTACCCGAGTTTCGTCGTCGCAACTCTTCATCGCCGCTGGGCACCTTCTTGTGCCTCGCCACTGAAACAGTGAGCACCCGGTTCGCCTTCCATCCCTATCTCCGTGTGCGTTGCCGCTGTCAACCAGCTAGTGGAAACCTCCTTCCGACCACCTGTAGTCAAACCTACTTCTGATGAGATAGTAGAAACCTCCTTCCAACCACATGTAGTCGAACCTCCTTCCGACAACGTGATTATTAAACTTCTAGATATTCTTTCTCCTTCATACGAGCTCTTCAAATTACTAAATTCATCTAAATTCAAGATCTAGATATCTACTCTGAAATCATTTAATTTGGAGTTCATTTGAATTTGCTTCATTTTCTGGTATAGATTTCAACGACTCTAGAGAAACCAAATTATTCGAAGAGGTAGATCCTCAAGCTTTCAAGCAAGGTAAGTTACATCCTTTGATCATATTTGAGCCTAATATTTAAAACTATTTAAATTATGTTTTTAAACTTTTATTGCATGCTTATTTATATTCTAGTGATTTAAATTCCTATTTTAAATTACTAGTTAATTCTATTACCGTTGTACAACCAATGTTGAATTTAAAGATGTCATTCCCTTGTTAACTTAGTGTAAAATCTAGTTTGTACACTAGTATGACTAGACATATTGAAAAATTATGCTTAGTCGAGCTTAGACCAAAAAACTTGATTTGAGAATTTAGCAAAACTTTTCAGTTATGATTACAATGAGGCTATGGTATTGTATTTACCATATAATCTTTAGCAAATGATTTAACTTGAAAAATGAATAAAAATTAGTTTAGACCTGGGTGAAATGGATGTTTGGATGATGTAGGTTTATGCACGGGATCGAGTCATTTCTATTATCGAGGCTCAGGAGTTATTTTGGAAAGTCACCCAAGTCAATTAAGGACTGGTCTTCGAGCCGCATTTTGCTAAGCCCCATCGTACTACCACATATACTGTGTGGACGAGACTTGGCTAACTAATTTGCAACATTTCACCGTGGTCGTGCCATCCGGTTGCGTAGGTGTCTTTATGACCTACTTTTATGTATTCCCACATAGCGCAAGAGGGGGCTTAAATCCGGTGGATGGTTCAATTCAAAGGAAGCGAAACCTTAGCGAGATGGGACTACGGTGGAATAGTGCATTGTAAAGTCCTTGTGATAATCTCTTAGCCGCACACCTTCGGAAGTGTGTGAAATGGACATTACAAGTCATTATCTCTTGTGGATAAACACTACGAACAAAAACCGTCGTGATAATAACTCATCACGCACGGTTTTTGTTCGTAACTGCTCGTGATAGTTTTTTCTATCGCAAAAAAAAATCAGATTTTGAATGTTCACAACAAATGATAGTCTTGATATGCAACATTGCTCGCATAAAAAAATGAAATGGCGGGACGAGAGAGGAAGATACATGCATACCTTCTTCCCAAAGATGGCGTGGAGGGTGACGATGAGCTCCTCCTCTGCGTGAAGTTCACGTGCTTGAGGTTCAACCTCGTAGTTGGTGTACCTCACCGCAGCTCTTGCCGCACCTCTTCAACCCCGCGAGCTGCGCATCTATGCACGCAAAAACACCATCGGTGCCTCGATCTCATCGACCAAAAGCCCATGCAGATGATACAAAGATGTAATGTACATGAAAACGCATGACACGCTCTTTGAGGAACGGAGGTCCGATTCTTGCGGTGCCGTGGGTGGAGGTCCATTGAGGCAAGTGGCGGTGAACTTCGGCCAAGCTGCGTGTGATGGGCCGTCTGCTATATGCACGATCTCTGCATAGTATTAAAAACTATTCAAATAGTTGTGTCCATGGTCACGGACATGCTTAGCAAAGCCACTCAAAGTTAGACTTTGGTTTTGTTTTAAAAATAAATTTGGTAAATATTTTTGGATAGTTTATCCACTTGGAAAATTTGGGCAGTAAGCTTGGTGTAAGTGAGCAATCCTTCACCGTTTGTGTATCGAGGTTTATCCTGCACTTGAGAATTGATGAATCAAAATAAAATTTTGACTTTTAGTACAAGATAAAATGCCTTGGAACTTAGTAAGTGTATTTCGACTGAAAAATACAACTTTGTGCAAAACAACCATATAAGCCTTCCTTCGACATTACCCTACATTCATTATATATGTTATTGGGTATAACTTGCGGAGTACATTCATTTGTACTCACCTTGCTTAATAAATTGTTGATCAGGAGAAGAGTATTACGAGGAGGACGACTAGGCTAGGCCCACAGACAATTGCCTGTGGCGAATCGTCTGGTCTGCTTAGTACTTTTACTTCCGTTGTATCTTACTTTCTGTATTATGTCCTTTTGTAATGAACTTAAGTATTACGATTGAATCGTATGTTATGGTTATACTATCAGCTTTTGTTTGACTATGTACATTAGCTACTAATCATGGGACAAGTGTGGAATACACAGAGAATCCGGGATCCTTCGCTCCCCGGTTCGACAAAATAGTAGCTCAAAAATTCCAAATCTGTCATCTTGAATAGACTCATCATCTCCTCCTTAAATCTTGCAATCTCCAGTGTGTGTGTACCTATGATAATTAGATCATCCACATATACGCCCACGATTAATCTGGACGAGTCTCTCCTCTTTTTGTACAAGTCATGCTTGGATTGGCTTTTTTCAAAACCAACTGACGACAGACAGCTCTCCAGTTTTATGTTCCAAGCTCGAGCTGCCTGTGAAGCCCATACAACACCTTTTTTTAATCTCAATGCTTTATCTGGGTTTGCACCAACAACATATACTTCCTCTAATTCACAGTTAAGAAAATATCGATTTAACATCCATATGATGTACTTGCCATCCTTCATGAGCAGCTAAAGCAATGAGAAGTCTTACTGTCTCCAATCAGGCAACTATACATACCCTTTCACCACAAGTCATGATTTGTTCTTGACAATAGCACCACTGAGATATCTCTTCACCTTATAGGTCAACTTCAGCCCGATAGCTCGAAAACCGCTTGACAAGTCTGCGAGCTTTAAGATATCGTTTTCCACAATGGAGTTGTTCTCCTCTTGCACGACTTGCTTCCACTGCAAGTACTAATTTGCTTCCTCAAAATTTTCAAGTTCTTCTACTGAGCTAAAATACAACTCTTCTTCTGTTTCAACGAGATTAGTATGATCATAAATCTCAAACAACCTTATGAACTTTGGAATCCTCTCCGTACTAGCTCCTGCTGGAGACTCTTCCTCTTGAAGTGTAGTGCCCATACCAGGTGGGCCCCGCCCGTGGGAGCCAGCGCTAGCACCAATCACTCCAGGTTGTACCTACCGCTACCGAAGGGACCCGTCGCCTGGACCTTCCGAGTCGTTGCCTCCCACAGGAATGCATGTGTGTGGGCTTGGTGACCACTGCCCCCTGCAGCGCCCAGTGCGCCTCGCTTCTGGGTCCCGCCATCTTCTTTGCTGGAGAGATCAAAGTATTTTCGAATGGCCCGAAATCTCCTGTCCTAGGGACCCGATGGCGGAGGTAGGTTCATCGAGAGAAGTTGTTTCGTCTGTATCTTCGCCTAAGACTGAAAAAGAGAACCACCTTTGTTTGTCTTGTTCCATACCTGGCTTGTTTTCCCAGTCCCACTCCCCATTTTCTTCAAAGACAACGTCTCTACTGACTTGATTTTTCTAGGTTTCTAGCTCAAAAAGACGATGGGCCTTGCTGCTCGGTTCCACTCCCAGATAGATCATCTGCCTACTCCAGTCATCCAACTTCTTGGTGTAGGTGTTCACCTTCACATGTGCACTGCAACCAAACACCCGTAGGTGTGCCAGCCTTGGCTTCTTTCCTGACCAAGCTTCATATGGGGTGATATCATCCAGCGCCTTCGTTGAAGCTCTACTGAGGATATAGATTGCATGTCGTACTGCTTCACCCCAAAACCTTCTTGGGAGGCACTTGGTCTTCAAAAGATTGTGTGTCATTGCCATCATCGTGTGATTCCGCCGCTCTACAACTTTGTTATGTTGTGGTGAGAATGGAGCTGCTACGTAGCGCTTGATCCCCTATGCTTCACATATCACCTCAAATTCCTTGGACAGGAACTCCCCTCCACGGTCCGATCTGGTGGCCTTTACTTTGTGATCAGATTCGTCCTCAACTTGTGCACAAATTTCTGGAGTGCAACTTTTGCATCTCCCTTCTTCTTCAGCATGTACACCCCATCGCCCTGGAATAATCATCCACCAAAAGAAAGAAATATTGACTACCTGCGTTAGTGTGGGGTGTGATCGGGCCACGCAGATCCATGTGAACCAGCTCTAGTGGGCGTGATGCCCTGTCCTTTGCCTGCACTGAAAATGGGCTCCTGGCTTGCTTTGCCACTAGGCACCCCTCACAAATCTGTGAGTGGTGGTTGATCTTAGGCAACCCGGTCACCATCTCTTTATCAGCCATTCGTTTCAGGGGCTGAAAGTTCATATGCCCAAGTCTTGCATGCATAAGCAAGCTGGCTCCTCCAGGCTACCCTTCAGAAAAATCAACTTACAAGTTTTCAGAAAAACTTTGTACAACCGATTCGATGATCTTTTCACCTTCATCAACAGATCGGTGTTTTTATCATAGACATGTAAGAACTCATGCTATAGCTCCACCCCACACCCTTCTTCCACCAACTGCTCGAGACTGAGTATATTGTTACACAAACTCGGTATAAAATAAAGTTTAGGCAGCAACTTCTAATCGTCGTTCTTGCATTGTAGTAGTATCGTTCATTTGCCTCTTATCTGCACTGTGGAGCCGTCGTCAAATTTGACTTTGCCCGAAATCTTCTCGTCAAGCTCACGAAACATGGAGCGATCTCCTGTCATGTGATTGCTTGCTCCATTGTCCAAGTACCGCAGATCAGTGTGGTCGTGGCTACCTCCCTCCGTGCGTAGTTTAGGAACTACGTTCCCCTCATTCAACATCACCATGACCGGCGTCTCTTTGACACATAAGGAGAGAAGCAGTGTTGGCTCATCGTCTTCACAGGCTCGGGTGAGGTTTACCTCCTCGTTTTTCTTCATGCTTTGGCAATCCAAAGTGAAATGCATGTACTTGTCGCAGTTGAAGCACTTTATGTGACTGCGGCACTCGACGCACAATGTCCGAATTTGTCACATTCAAAACACTTGGCATGTGACTTATTACGGTATCTTTCACCACTGCCTTGCCCAGACTTGTCTCCACGTCCACCTCTGCAGCCTCGCCCGCGCCCACGCCCGTAGATACTTGATGAGCCACAACCGTCCTTCGACGATGGTTCCTTGTGAAACCGCCTGCCACCGCTTCTTGCATCTCCCTTTAATAGCAACACCTGCTCATTATGAGACTAAAACCCCTTCAGTAGCTCCTCATGCGCCTTGAGGGAGCCTGTGATCTTATCGATCATATTTTTGTCCAGATCGGAGGAGTACATGAGCGTGATGACGATAGGTAGATACTTTTCTGATAGCACACATAGGTATTTCTTCACTGCCACAGATTCCTCCATCTTGTCATCAAGAGAGATAATCTAATTGTATAGTGAAGTTATCTTGCCGGCGAACTCGTCCACCGACTGGGTTTCTCCCATCTGGAGATTATCGAACTCGTTCTATAAATTCTTGAGCCGCACCTCCTTCACGCGGTTAACTCCTTCGTGCAACTTTTGAAGCGTCACCATACTTCATGTGCCATCTCTTTCCCAATGAGCTGCCACATCATCGAATCTAGCACCACCTAATAGATCGCGACGAGCGCTGTCTGATCAATCTTGTCATCTTCCTCTGTCTTCCCCTTTAGATCGATTGCGCCCCAAACACCTTGGGCACGCATGTTCGCCTTCATTAACATTGGCCACACCGGTAATTATTGGTCATCAAGAGAGGATACTGGAGGGAGATTGACCCATCTTGGGCCTTCGCTTTCTCGCCAATGGTCTTCAAGCACTACCAAGATCAGCAGGTTCTGATACCAACTATTGGAATTTTTCTTGGTCCTTTGCTCGCTGCTTCGTCCAGAGATGCTCTCGAATCTTTTCCTGTGGGGCCCACTGGTTCCTGTCCTCCCGATGTGATCCACTCGTCCTAACGTGACCTGCCTGGACCTCTGTCCTAGTTCCTATGTGCGAAGGACAGCACGTCACAAAGCAATGCCTCTGTCTTCGGTTGTCTTCATGTGAAACAACTCCTGGAAAAGTAGCACCCCGCCTGGTCTTCTTTTCTGCTAGAGAGACAAACGCCGAAACAAAACAAAAGCGACGAGAATAGAACCGAACGACCGAACGAACTGAGTTTTCTTTTCTTTCGGGAGCACCAAGCGTTGGCCCTCTTTTAGGTTATTCATGTATATTTAGACTTAAAAGTTTACAGGATTAGAATCTGAATAGACTCCATCTCTAACTCGTACTCCTACCAAACCTAGCAAATCTTAAAAGGAAACAAACCGAATTTACCAAAACAATATTAAATCTACCAGCTTGTAAAGTATACTAGCTACTATAATTTATAGCATGGTTAGGATTTATAAAAGTCAAAATTGATTACGTGATACCGTAATCTTATGGCATTTGCTCTGGAGCATAAGTTTCTTTGTGACTTTGTTTCATAAAACAACAATTTTGTTACTTCTTGCTGTAGGCTAACGCCATTAAAATAATATTATCCTGGTCACTAGGAGAGAGTGTGGGCGCGGAATGTCCTATTTGCCCATTCATCCTCCTTCCTTCACCAACTTCTTCCTACTCATGTCTATAGGTGAATTGCCATTGAGCCGCATCTGGTCTTCGACTGATCCTCCCACTCCATCTACGCCACCATTGCCCTCTCCCAAGTTGACCTTGTCCTCAGCAACAAGCTCCAGCTTGGCCAGTTCGTCCGCCTCGACTAACTTGGCCGCTGCGATGGTGGCAAAGTGGGTCTGACTCCGCTGCAATGACTACATGTTTGTGCCTGCGTCGCAACTCTCAACGCGGTATTCCAGCTCGTTGTGCGCAACGCCCTGGAGGCTGGCCCGGAATGCACCCTCCATGAGCGAAACAAGCACGACATACGCATCCTTGTTGCCATCCACAACCAGATGACCTTGGACTCCACCAGCAGGAACTGTGTCTCGTACGGGACATCTTCGCCCTTCTCCCTCATCCTATGGCATACAGAATGGTAAGCGCGTCATGAATCGTACGTCTCTGCCCACCACCAAATTCACCAATTACACAGGCAAATCAATGCCAAGACGAACCAATCATCAATGGGTGATCAAAATTGGATCTTTCTTGCGCTCTCAAATTGAATCGAAATTTACCTCAAGGTGCCGAGGAAAGACGATGGGCGAGTGGCTGGCTCGATGAAGACATCGCCGAGGAAGACCCTATCGACCAGCCGCTTCCGCCACGGACGACACCACCACCGCGTACAGCACGCCGGACATCACAATATCCGCTTGTGGATGGACAGTGTGTGTTGGCACTACACTGATGAAGACTCAACGTGAACACGAAAACACAACGCACACAAACACTCTGGAAACTCCTATCATCAAACAAAGCGTGAGAATATTTTGTGCTACCCAAACTGCGCAACTTTTCAGTTTCTTTCTTCTGTATTTAATCGCAAAGGAAAGCAAAAGATTTTTACATGCATGCCTCCTGCCATCGCACCGCGATCTGGGCAGAATTGTGCTAGCCAAAAACAAAACGCTAACTACTCGATCAATCAGTCACGTGATTGATTTGTTTCCTAAACCAAAACTAACGTGAATTATCCAAACCAAAACTAACGTGAATGGACACGTCTCTATATGCACATAACACACACATGTAGTTATGCTACCAATTCAAGTCCCTATAGTGAAAAAGGAAAACTAAGCAACAAGATTAGTTCAACAAATCACCCCTAATCTTGTTGTCATTATTCGAGTATCTTCTCGCCAAACTTATAGTAGTGTCAGTTCGTCAGCATCCGCCTCAATGAGAAGCACCTCCTCCTCCTTCTTCTTGCAACATTCGAAAGTAAAATATCCATAGTTGTTGCAGTTGTATATCTTACTTTAGCCTTGTCGAATTTACTATTCCCGTGGCTTCGGCCACCATTGCCGTCAGAGTTGTCGGGCTCGCCATATCTATTCTTCGCTGATTGGGCTTCCCATTCAGCACGCGTTAGGAGAAGATGTTCGTCGTTGTTGTTGCCGCTCATACTGCGTAGAAGCTCCTCATACGCCTTGAGACGACCGATCGCTTCTTCCACCATCATTGTCTTCAAGTCCCCAAATTACTCAATAGTTGAGACAATCTGCAAGTACTTGCTCGAGACGACGTGGAGAAGCTTCTTTATGATAGAGTTCTCCTCCATCTTGTCACGAAGACCACGAATCTGGTTGATGAGAGTCGTCAATCTCACGGCGAAGTCATCCACCGACTCTAATTGCTTCATCGCAAACCCTTGAACTCGCTCTTGAGGGTCTGCAAGCGCCTCCTTGACGCGGTTGGTGCCGACGTGCATCATATTGAGCGTGTCCCACGCAGCTTTTGTTGTCTCCTTTTTGGTGAGTAGGAGGAGGATCTCCTCCGGGATTGCTTGGAAGATGACCGCAAGGGCCATCTGATCTTTGCGCTCATCAACTTTGTCGATCACCACATCTTACAAAACACCTTGGGCCTTCATGAACACCTTCATCTATATTTTCCACGCACCATAGTTGCTCTTGCTCAGCATAGGGTATTGAAGAGAGACGCTGCTTTCTCTTCTCGGTACCCTCAACGGACCACCGCTCGACATCGCCTTGTCACCGGTGATACTACTTCCCGAGAGCACGATCTGATCTTGGGCATAAACGGATCAAGAACTCAGACTTTGATACCAATTGTTGGCACTACATCGATGAAGACTCAACATAAACACGAAAACACAACACACACAAACACTCTGGAAACTCCAATCAGCAAACAGAGCGTGAGAATATTTTGTGCCACCCAAACTACACAGCTTTTCAATTTCTTTCTTCTGTATTTAAACGCAAAGGAAAGAACATAAAAGGAAAGTAAAATATTTTTACATACATGCCTCCTGCCATCATGCTGCGATCCAGGCAGAATCGCGCTAGCCAAAAACAAAATGCTAACTAGTCAATCAATCAAGCACGTGATTGATTTATTTCCTAAACCAAAACCAACGTGAATGATCCAAACCAAAACTAACGTGAACGGGTATGTCTCTACATGCACAACACACACACATGTAGTTATGCTACCAATTCAAGTCCCTGTAGTGAAAATAAAAACTAAGTAACAAGATTAGTTCAATAGTGCGCCGCTGGCGACCTTCACGGATGACGTCCGGTTACAACGACGAAGTACTACCCCGTGAGGCCATCTCTGTGGCTGAGGGTGAAGCCGTGAAGGTGACGACGTGGCGCGCAGAGGGGGCTTAGGCGACGTCGGCAAGGAGCATCAGCTGCAACACCGTCCTGGGCAGATTTGATCAGAAGAGCAAGCGAAGGAGGGCAATTTGGGCATATTTTAGATTTCCTCTCTCCAAAATGTAGGAAAATAGTATTTTAATGACTCTAGTGTGCTCTTGTAGATGAACATGATTTTGCAGTGTAGTTGAGCAAATGTGAAAAAAAAACAATGCTCTGAAGCAAATGACATAAAATCGTGGTGTCTTGTAAGCTTGTAGCTAACTTTACCTTTATAAAAGAGTCAATTTGGTCAATAGCACTACAGAGGCCACACGAGTATTCAGCAAATTGCCATTTTCATAATCTAATTGGTGTGTGGAAGCTGAAACCTGACCGGTTCCTGTTTTCGCCTGATAATCGTCCAATTTCTGCTCCCAAAACTTGGTTAAGTTTAGTTTTTAAATTTGAAATTTTGGTGTGTTTTTCAATTAAAACAATTATTTATTATCCATGCAAATAATAATAATAATAACCCTTTTCGCCTAGCTTGTAATGCTTTTAGTCATTTAAAATAGAGCTAGCTACGTACCCCTAATATCAACGGGTACCATACCGATGAGGACTGATGTAGATGATACTACCTTGGCCCTCGTTTTTACTTGTTGTTTCGGACATCAACACGGTGTCCAATCACATTTGATTACTACCTTTTATAATAATATGTTAGTAAAAATTATTAAAAATATAATGCATAAAGATATTTTTATGATAAATCTAATGATATCATTTTTACGTGATAAATCCAAATACTTTTGTGTATATTAGCTATTAAAGTTAAAAAAATATTGACCGCGTGTATTCTAGAACAACGTATAAGAAAGAAAGATCGCAGGAAGTACATGGCTTGTAACCGATCTGTATCCAACGGGAAATCGAACCTTGCTTGAGCTAGTCCTCATGATTCACTAGATCGATGTTTGGCCTAATTTTCCTCCTATATTTAGCCGAGATCATCTCAAGCCGGTCAATTTACTGAGAACGAGCATTAATTAGTACGTGCTCCGATTTACATTGGATGCTAGAAGACGACAAAAGTTTGCTACCAATATTATATTAATTAGTTAATTAAGGTGGGATTTGGATTAAGAATGACTTGCCAGCGGGCTATTGAACGCCTTATACGATCGATGGTCACAATCTAAGCTGCAAGGTAAATTAACGAGCAGAGATTTGCAAGGCCATTGGATACTTGTGGTAAGTCACGAACTCGAGTCCTTTGACTGGCACTGGCAATAAGTGGGCCCGACACAAGGAGTGCACCACCCAGCGTGCAGCAGCACGAGCACAAAGCACACCAGCTAGAATGATCATATGCATCGATCGAAGCGGCCAAAAATCTACTATCCTAGATCCAGTGGTGCGCGTGTACTCTCAGATCGAACCGGTCTTTTGTTTCAAATTCTAAACACGCGCGTACACGTGGCATTCGTACACCGCACGGAACGTTGTTTCATGCCCACGATAACTAGCAGCTGAGAGGTACGTAGTCTCAAGGACATAATATTTGGCCTTAATTACCTTAGCATGGTTAGCCGGGAAGAGAGGCATGCGTACCAGAAGTCGGCAAGTACGCATGCTGTGCCGCAATTGTACTATGGCAATCGATCGATCTTTGACCTTTACTCGAGTGCCATGCGGCCAAGATTTCATTTCGAAACAAGGCCATGCGGCCAAGGTGTAACATCCTGTTTTGTATTTGATTTCAAAAATCAAAATTTGAAATCCCAATTTTGAAAATTTAAATTTAAACTCTAAACCCTAACCCTAATCTAGCCTAACCCTAGTCCCTTACCTCGTTGGGCCGGCCGCCCGCCGGTTCTTCCGCCGCGTCGGCGCCTCGCTCCCGCTTTGTCGCCGCCTCGCGCCAGACGCCGACGCTTCTGTTCACGCAGGCTGACGCCGCCGCCGCCTCGCCTCGGTCTTCCGTCCGTCCGTCCAGACCGCACGCCGGACCCCTCTTCTCCTCCTCCCGCCCGCGCGCGGCTTTCTCTCCCCGCTCCGTCCCCGCGCCCGGCTTTCTTCTCCTCCGCCGCTCGCGCCTCGGCTATAAAAGCCGAGATGCCCTCCTTTTCTCCTTCCTCCTCCTCCCTTCACCTCCCCGCCTCGCGCCCGAGCTCCCGCCGGTTTTCTTCTTGGCTCGGCCGGTTCCTCGCCGCCTCGCAAAGCCTCCGCCGCCGTCTCCCTCGGATCCGGCCCGGCCGCCGGCCTCCACCTCCGTCTGACGCCTCTTCTTCCGCCTCCGGCCGCCCCTCCGCGCCCGCCGCCTCCCTCTCTCTCTCTCCCGCGCTCCGCTCCCTCCGCGCGGGCGAAGACGACGGCGAGCGCGAAGCGCGTCGCCGTTTATCGTCGCCGCCGTGGCCGACAAAGAGCCTCTCCCGCGCCGCGCCCGGCCGACAGTGGGGCCAGCGTCTGTCTGGTGACGGGTGGACCTCACCACGGTGGCCGTCGCGGCGTCTTGCGTGGACTCGGTCCACGAGCACAGTGCCCGTGGACCGAGCACAGTGCTGACACGTGTCAGCCCCTGGGCTTTTCTGATTTTCGGATTTTCTGTTTAATTGTTAAATCGGTTAAAAACTTCTAAAATTCATATCTTTTTCTGTATAACTCCAAAAATTGTGAACCAATTTCTAAAATTTTCTAAAATCAAAATCTTGCTAATGGTACTGGTCTTGTTCATTTTGGAGTTCATTATTTATTGAGTTGGTATTTATTTGCTCTCTTTGCCGTTGTGTCTTTTTCCGGTACTTTCGACCGATTAGGATTCGACGACGCCGGAGACCTCCTCTTCGACCAAGCTCAAGATTACCAGGACCCCTCTGCCTTTAACCAAGGCGAGTCAATACTTTGATCATTCCGAACCTACATTTTATGCAAACTATGTTTATTTAAAATAGCAAAGTTGCATGCTTTAATTTTGTAAACAATGATATGTTAAAGCTTAAGGTAGTTAAATACCCATTTGTTGATTAATTACTTATTAAGCCATCCTTTGATAATTGAATCCAGTATTCCTTGTCACCCTAGTAATTATATGGTAATACTAGTTTAGGTTGTACTTAAGCGACATGCTAGTCTTGCTTAAGTACCGGAACAATAAATATTCCGATCATCATCCTTTAAACATGAAAAATGGTTTTGGGCAGTCATTGGATGTAGATGACTGATGTGTTGCGTTAATTGGTTTTCCTTCCCAAAACCCTAAACAACTTGCTAGTACCCCATCTGGACGGAGGGAAAGAATGGTGGGTGCGGACGTAGCACGAGAATGGTTGGTATGCGGTATGAACCGTCCAGATGAATTAAGGACTTAATCTTTTTATGACCTCCTGTGTAAAACCAGTACAACCGCAAGTCTGTAAAGTGCAACTTGGCCTAGTAAAACTATTGAACCCTGAATGTCATCCCACAACCGGTGTTTAGAAGTGTGCAAGCGGCATGACGTATGCTGGCTTGAATGGGACACCGAACACGGTGAAGTTGCCCGCTACGCTATTCTCTGGGGCCGGGGCCCGCTTTGCTAGTCGTTGGGGTAAACATCCCGCATAACTTATGGAATTGGCCATAGGGGTGAGATGACGGAAGGGGCAAGGTAGTTTGAAACGTTACTGTGACGATCGCTCAACTACATGACTCAGGAATCATGTGGAGAAACGAGTATGATTATCTCTTGTGGGTACAGTGTACAACCTCTGCAGAGTCTAAAGCTTTTTAAGCACCGCGCTTTGGTCAAAGGTAGACATGGGAACTTAACTCGAGTTAGTTCTATTTCAAAAATCTTTGTGGGTGGAATGGAAATGTGTTGGGCTCATCCAAATTTTTGTTTTGAATTTTCTGGGTAGCCTTATCCAGTGTTGATAATCGGTGGACATAACCGTTATCAAAATTAAGCATAAGGTGGAGGTAACCTTCGCTGTTATTTAATATTGCACTTACTCTCTTTAAATGAAAATGCAATCTGTTTAAAATGATATGTCATAGGACTTTGTAATTATGATAATTGAAAATATTGCTTTAGTAAATAAAAGAACCTGAGCCATCCTTGTTAAGCCTTGCATGTATACTATTGCATACTGTGTGTTGGCTCGCGAGCACGGTAGTTGTGCTCATTCTCGCTCTTTCCCCCAAACCCTCAGAAGCAGGAAATTTTGGAGATTTCGACTACTACGAGGAACCAGATGTCTGAAGACCCAGGAGTCCTTGAAGCTTAGTTTAGTTCTTAGTTGTTCTAGTCTCGCCCCAGTCTAGCTGACTCCGCTGGTACCTAGGTGCATCCTATATTATCTGAGTTTTCGGGTAATATCGGATGTACACAGGTTTCCCCAGTCACTTGCCTGTGGAAAGATGTGTCCTCACCCTTTTTGCTTCCGTTGTCGCTTCTGCTACTTATGTGATGTAATCTTTTGGCATGTTCGGCCTTTATTGTAAAACATGACCCGATGCGGTCTATGTAAACTCTGATGTGTTAAAAATTAATGAATGGTATGGTTTTACGCCATTGTATGAAATGATTGATGACGATTCGTGAGTCTTATCTCATCGATCAGGGAATAAGACATGTAGTGTTCACAAAGGATCCGGATTATAAAATCCGGTCTGACACAAGGTGTACCAACCACACAAGCCGACAACGCAAGCACACTACTGTCTACTGTCTGCTACTGCTGCCTCTTGATCTCTGCCGCAGATCATCCTCGTAAACCGCGGCCGCAGTTTCCAATCCTCGACCGCAAATTAACACACCCACCGCCGATACAGTGCTCGTTCCGCGTGCACGCACCTGGTGCCATGCGTGGCCCACGGAGCATGAGGCCCGTGTGTCAGCCACTCAGCCTCACTGTCACCACACGACGCCAGCGCGACAGAGCCAGCGCCTAAGGCACGAGCTGATCGCCAGCGCGACCGGGAGAGAATGCATGCATGCAGCCTCACCGACAGTTGTGGCCCACCAATGATGGGTCCGGGCCCACAGTCGGGTCGCGACCCGACACAGCCCACTGGGGTGGGTCCCAAGGGGGAGGACCCCGGCTCACGCTGCCACGCCATTAGGGCTGTTCACGGCACCGAACCGATAAACGAATCTTAGAGGTCAACTCGGTTTGATCCTATTCGGTTCGGTTTCAGAAATCTGGATTAAAAAACCAGCTAAAAACCGAGCAAATCGATGGATTGCTCGCTATTCGCTACGCTGGGCTGCTGCTCGGTACTGGGCCTGCTAGTTCACACAGTGATGCATGCCCATTGGCATGTTGGCTGTTGCCCATTGGCTGCTCGGTTGCTGTTACTATCGCAGAAAAGATCTTATAGACGGTTCAAAATACTATTATAGACGGTTTCGTAAGTTATCTGAGTTTATGAGTCAGTAATGATACAAAATCAGACTATCACATGCGGTTTTTAATTAACTCAGAACCGTCTGTGATAGTTAACTATCACACGCGGTTTGTAGATAAAATCGTCTGTGATAACTGATGTATTACAAACGGTTTGTAGATGAAACCGTATGTGACAACTGATGTATCACAGACGATTTTTCCTAAGAAACCGTCTATGATTGTTTTTGCTTCTCGCCATTTATTTCACATTTGCTTGTGTAACCGTGTTCATACTAGTCAAGTTCTCCTTCTTTGCGTCCCAATGTTCTATCATTCTATTCATGATCTATTCTATATAAAATCTCCAAGCAGTGGCTGCTTGTGGTTTTAAAATGGCTTTACAGACACACACACATGTGTGTGTGTGTCGTATATATGACGCCTATTTCGTATACCCGTACACCTGAGAGTATGTACTCTCACTTCTAATATACCACTTAAATGCTCATATTATACTTCTTTATCATTTTTAGTATACTTAAAAACCAATTATAAGATACTCCAATGTGATTTGATTGAAAAATGCTTATATTATACTTCTTTATCATTTCGCTGCTCGGGCGTTCATCCTAAACATGTAAGTGAACAACGACCTACTTCATCGAACTTGACACACTGATTTGCTTCTTATCACGGAAGCAAATCCTCCAGTGCATGTAGAATCCTCCTAAACTTGGGCTGTCATGCGCTGCCGACACTGATGCCTGGCTGGTGGGTCTGCAAGTTCTCGACTCGTCGTAAAGTATGTAATTCGCGTTAATTATGGTAAATTTGGTATTTATCAATACTGTAACAAAATAAATCGATACATATCGATACCAAATCGAATTTTTAAATATATCGTATTTACCGTACTAACAATATTTATTGAACTGTATGTAACGAAAATACCGATCGAACATCCTACATCCCATCCCATCCCACCCATCCATTATGCACGGCGACTCCGTGGCACGTGGAGTGGCTTGCTAGCTAGCTCCATGTACATATCATCGGCGGCTCGGCAATAGGGCAAAGGTCGGCGCGCCTGTAGTGGAGCCGCCCCCTGCGAGATTTCTTTTCGACAGACAGCGTGACTCGCGACAGCCCGGCAAAACCTCCCTCTTCGCTCTGGCGCTCTGACCTCTGACCTCCAGCTCTCCCACTCCCAGTCTCCCTCTCCGCTCTGGCCTCCGGCCTCCAGCTCTCCCACTCGGCGGCTTCGGCAAGCATGCGCCCTCGCTACTATTAAAGTGAGTTTGCACACCACCTGTTTGATACAATGCCTCAATGAACCACATTCTTATATATGTGAAAAAAATTCTTTAATGGATATATCGTCATCCACCTTCCCCTGCTTGCCGAGGATAATGTGAGATTGATTGTTTCATGCCCATTTGTAATTTTTAGGATCAATCGGTGCTATAATATATTATAGTAATGTGGTTTACTAGTTGTACTATTGTAGATCTCATGTAGGAGAACCTCACCACCAGACACCAGTGACATGTCCAAGATGAAACAAACAGCCTCAAATGCAGGTCCAGGGATGTCATCTCCATAATATAGCCTCCAATGGATTACATACAATATATTGTAGATTCATAAAGCGCAGGAGGACGTGGCCTATCACCTCGCTGCCTCTACCTAATATTTTATCCTGGATCCGCCCCGCCTATCACTGTTGTACTGTTGCCTTGCTCACCGGGCCTCCGTTTGCGTGGGCTGTCCGATCTCGCACGGTGGGTGATCGATCTCTTCGTCCTCTGGGGTCTGGGCCTCTGCCCCAACAGTCGTCCCTCCGGATCCCCTTCCTCTCCCGAGCCGCTCCCTTCTCATCCCCACAAGGGCCACAACCCATTGCTCCCCGCCTACCCCCGGTCGCTGCTGTGCCGCCTCCTCCCACAACTATGGCACCATCCCATCCGGTGTGTCCCCAGCCTCGCCAGGCCGCTCGCCTCACTTTTGTCGCGGTCGTGGCTGTTCCGAGCCGATCCCAACCCAACAAAGTGGCAGCCGAGGAGGAGGACGAGGAAAAGACCAACCAACCCCACGCGCGACTACATCGATCCCACCACGCCGCGCCAATCGATCTGTAGTATGGAGGCAGTGGCGGGACGGCGCGCGGCGGCGGCAGCGATGGGGAAGGGTCGGCGCGGTCGGGGTCGGCGCGGCACCAGCAGTTCGGCGCCCGCGCCAAGACCCCCGTCGACGACCCCCAGGACATGTTCTCCGGCCTCCAGTCCGCCCGCTCCACCGACGCCGCCGTCCTCGAGGCCCAGCTCCACCAGATGCTCCGCGAGTGCCGTGCCGAGCTCAGCGTTCCCTCCCCCGCGTCCTCCCTCCAGGCTCGCACCTTCCCCTTCCCCTCCTCCATTCATTTTCACTTTTTTTTTGTGCGTGTTTTTCGCTGATGTTTGATTTGATTGGGTAGCTGTGGTTGATGGCAGACATGCACCTTCCCCTCGATTCATTTTCACCTTTTTTTTGTGCGTGTTTTTCGCTGATGTTTGATTTGATTGGGTGGCTGTGGTGACGGCAGGGGAACAACCTTGAGCTGTCGGACCCACCTTCGGAGACGCTGCGGTTGCTGCAGTTGGCGGCGGCCGAGGAGGAGGACGATGCCAGCAGCAAGCTCGTCGAGCAGCAGCCCCGCCCTCCGCTAAAATATGTCCTCACTTGAAAAGCATAAGTAAGAGTTTATCCTTCCGGAACATGTAGCCGGCAAAATGGAGATAACCAAGTAGCTCTTAGAATCCTGCATTCAGGAATACCCATCTTTACATCCATTTGGTCAATGCTGATTCTTTCTATATTACTTCATCAGAAAATAAACTTCTTCTAAATCTAGGTCAGAATATCAAATTCCAGGATATCCATCTTTGCATCCTTTTCGTTAATGGCGATTCTTTCTCTGTTCTATGTTTCCTTAGAATTTATCAAATGCTGTATGATTTTGTTTAATGCAATGAGAAAACGATTTTTTTTTTTTTTTTTTTGCAATGGTTCTTTCAATTCCAAAGGTGGTGGTGCCTGTGGGTATTGGAGACTTGGAACATCTTCAGATACGGGAGGTACACGGCCAGCCTGATCAGCGCACTGTTTGTGAGGGGCAGCACCTGCGGCGGCTGCTACGCTCCGGTGCGTGAACAACATCCCGTGGTGCCTCCGGGGCAGCTCGACAACTACCTGTTCTTCAATTGCTCATTGGTCTCTTTTAGCTTATCATTCTGCAACTAGCTAATGTGTGAATTCATATGCAAAAGTATGATATTATCATTCAGTTGTGCATTTGGTGTAGTTCTTCAGCCCGCCGCAATACTGCTTTTGCAAAAGTTCAGCATGATGTTTGGTCATTGGAAATGGAACATAGAATATATGATACTGCATGTCTCAAGCCACTTTGCATTGTTGGCTACTGGGTAGAAAGCATCAGGCTGAAGGGTGTATAGAGAAAAAACTAGCTTTAATCAGTGCTCCTTCCCTCTTTTTAATTCTGACTTCTGGCTTTTTATTATGTGCACTTCCTAAGGTTGAATTAATTATCTTTTTGTTTCATATTTGATTGAAACATCTGTTTGCGTCTTCCTGCTTTGTCAATCTCTACACAATGAGTTTCAGGATGTTGACTTTATCTGCATTCTTTTATTAAGCCAATGGGTCTCTTTTGTTTGTTATACCTGAAACTTTCCATTCATATATTGGATTCCATACAATGTGTTTGGTACCAAAAGGGTAAGTATAATGCTTCCATTCATACTTAATTTGGTTAAATTTCTAATGAGCACGTGAGATGGTTTTGATTAAGAACATGTTTTTATCAAGTGCTCCCTTACCTAAAGCGTGTAACTCAAATGGCTTATATCATGTATGACCTATGTGTTGGCAGCATAGCATTGTTGCAGGTTATAGCTACATCAATGTGTTCATAGTCTCTGTTCACCAGATTTTCAATAGTGTCTACAATACATCCTCACTTCAAAAACATAAGGTTTTCATTGAATAATTGTGATCACCTATTCATATTTTGCATATTTAATATTCATTAGGGAATATTAGCTGATTTTGATCCAAAGTGTGTGTTACATGCCATGCTTTGTGCTTATTTTTGTAGGTAATTTTTTGAAGTGTGTGATAGATAAGAGAACGTCTCTGTTTTTTCAATGGACCGATAGTTGAAAGATTGGAGAACATTGCAACATGCTTCAAACAAAGAATTGGAAAGGAAGAATGCAGATGTTTTGTGGCTCTATCATGCCTATAGTTATATATACATGTGTCGATCTATCATCATTTGAAAGACCCGATTGAAGAGGATAAGTCAGTTCTGTTTCTCTAGACAATATGTTTTGTGTCCACCAGACTTACCTTGCCATGTAAAATAACACAAAATTTTGTTAAGCAGGTAATTACTCTGTTACTCTTGACATGTATATTCTTATATTTGTTTCACTGTTCTTTGTCCAGTTGTTTACATGTTTTTTTGTTTGGTAGCACAAATGAGATAAGATTTCAGGTTCTAATCGCAGCTACAAATATTTATAATTTATTAAACTGTAGGTATGTTGCAAGTGTAAACAAAAATGATTTGCACACTTTCTTATCAGCTAGGGACTTCTTTCCCTTCGTTCAGCATTACGAGCAATATATTCTTTTTAACCTTAAATGTAATAACAACTTTACTCATTTGCTAATTTTAGTACGTTTTTTTTAACTCTTCTTATATACAGTCATACTTTTTCTTTCAACAAACCATTCCATCTCCAGTCGTTGCCAACTGATTTCTTCCACCTTATGTTACAAACCATATATCATATTGATTTAGGCTTACAAACAAAATATATTACTTACGATATTACTTAAATTGATGTCATGGGTGTCTGAAATTTCGTTTCGAGTTTCAATCACGCTCCCACGGCAACGCGCTTGTACCAACTTACATATACACACGCCTTGCCCTATCTAGGAAGATTAGTTCGGAGACTTTGTCCAAAAAGGAAACGAATTTAACGAAGGCTTTTTGTCTGTCTAAAAGAAAAGGAAACTAGGAGTACGAGGTCAGAAAACGGCATGATTTAGGAGGTGTGGCTGTGGCGTGATCTCACTCGCATCTAGCTGCTTTCTAGATGGTCATGTCATGTGTCATTCATGTCTGGTATCCAAAGAATGTTACTGTACTGTAAGTACTTTGATGTGCATCTCCAATCACTCCCGCTGTAGTGATTCACTCCCAAAATACAGTACACCTGCGCATTAAACGGTCGACTTGTCGGGTAGATAGTTCTTCACCAGTACTGTGCCCTAATTTCGAAACAATATATAGTACAGCTATAGTACATGACAAAATCGATTTAAAGGAAAGTACCTGGCAGAATCCAAATATCTGCTGTGGTCTACAGGGAAGGGAAGGAAGAAGAAGAACAGGGGTGCTCTAGCTAGTAGCAAAACCAATGATTGTATGCAATCTTGATGTCTGGAACTAGGCAGGCTCGGTGATCATAGGATGCCATGAACTTTGACAAATGCCAGTTCCGTGGAATTATTTTCAGGTTGGCAAGCGAGGCAGGAGGGAAATATAGTTCGGCTTGGTTTATATATTCCTCGTAACCGAAATACGAAGTTCCTGTTTGGAATTCAAAAAAAATTGCAGAAAGTTTACAAGAAAAAAAAATTCAATTTCCGCGAGAAACCAAAAAGCTCTCACGTTCTAAAACAGTTCGATTTATTTTTCAGATGAATACAGCAGGGTGTACTGTTTTTTTGGAGACTACAGGATATATTGTTGACCTGCTGTCCCTCTTGCGACCTCTACAGACAGACTTCCGGAGACTTTGGTCCTACCTTAATCTGGGATCTCAAGCTTCAGTGAAGAGTAAAACCATCGAAATTAAGCGTAACCCTGGAGTATAGCAACAATTCCCAAACACAATGCGTCTCAGGCGTCTCTGATTTGGTCCTAGCTTGCTCAATTCCTTCTTGACAGATGGATTACGATTTCTCTCCCACGCTTGATCACCGAGTCTCGGGATTCGTACGCATGCTTTTTTATCGACGTGCGTCCATCTATCACAAAGCAACACAACAACTATGTGTTTAGTTGAGATTATTGTTGCTGTAGTTTCGCCGAATTATCTCATGCAACATTGGAATTTTACGCATGCGTGCGTGCATGGTGAGATAAAGATGCGTGCCATACTAATGCCTCTACACTAATTAATAACATACTCACTACTACAAAATAGGTCATAGAAAACGCCTCATCACAGACGATTCTTTGAAACCGTCTGTGATAAAATAATCACAGACGGTTCTAAGACGATCCGTCTGTGATATGAAACTATCACGGACGGTTCTCTCTGTACCAAGAACTGTCTGTAATACTGAGAATATTACAGATGATTCGTGGTTAAAACCGTCTGTAAATATCACAGACTCTCCATACGACGACAACAATAGCATCGTTTTATAGTTGCATGTCCTCCTTGTTTTATCTAGCTATTGGCTTTTGCTAGTACTGATCAGCAGAATACACCCGCTTATTGGAGCCTTGCTTGTTGCTTGCAGAGATGTTGCGAATACTTTTGAGTTTTGCCATTGATGTCCACGACAATTTGTCATCTAACTCGTCCATGTAGGCAAACATCCATTAGAGGGAGAATCAATAGTTTAGTTAGGCTCTTTGAATACGCCAAACAAGACTGGATTTTGTTAAATATGATAAATAATTTCAAAAAAAATATTTAGTGCAAGTTGAAATTATCTGAAATGGGAGAACTACGTACATATAGTAACCAAAAAGAAACAGACAGATCAGTTAAAGACATATTACGTACATATATTAACAAAAAAAAACGGAGAGATCAGTTAAAGACAGTATGTTGTATGTTCATTGGCCAGTGTCACATCATGAAGCCATGTGCTAAATCGACATTATATCATTGATCCATCCTGTCATTTCATTGACCGTGAGGACTCTCTTGGGTCGGTTAATTAGTACTACGGATGGTGGGCTAGATCCGAATCCTCCTTTTTAAGTACATGGACGTTTATCTTATTGAACCGTAGTAAAAAGCAGCAGCTCGTAAGGTCATGTAAAATAGATTTACATCAGTTTTCTATAATCTATGTCACGTAGAATTTAAACTGATATGGATGGAAGAGAGTAAAGATAGAGAAATGTGTTATCTACAATTTTATAGTCGATTGTATCATCAGAACCAAAGAGGAAAATCTTAGGTCTATGAAAGTATGAAAAGATTATATTATCTATAAAAACAAGTAAAAAGATAATTCATTGTATAAGCTATCTACATATGACATAGAGAGCTACTATAAACATCAACTGCTCTGTATCATTGTACACACCCTGTGAAATCAAGTGTGTTTTACTACCAAAACCGGGCATGCATCGGGGTGTGCCACAGTCGAGTGCACCAGGTGGTCTGGTCGTCGTGAGACCACATGATGGGCTTTGCATCATAATGCCGTCGTTTAGGCCCGGCTTAGAGAGCCTATTTTGCCTAGTGTCTCCTCTCCCAAGGCCCTAGCTAATAAGCGTGTTAATTAGTACCCTAAACAATTCATCAGCCATTTTTTTTAATGCTGCTCTTTCTTCAGGTGTAAAGCACCCGGTAGTATCCGATTGGGAGAACTCTACTTCGTTCCCTAAGGCCTATTTGTTTGTTTAGGGTTTGCTATCTGTAAGTTGCCTGATGTTTTATTCTTAGTTCTTGAATTAGCATTGAGATATGTGTGTATGTGATTCTAGAGTGATCAAATGGTAAAAAAATGTGAATTATAAACAAGAAAGCACAAGTCACCCAATTGTGATCTTTGCCCACGTTTGGGCAATTCTGAAAACTTTTTATCTAGGAACCAAATCCACTGTTATACTCACATCATAGTCACTCAAAATGATTTTTTTCATCCAAAAAATGTTCTCTAAAGATAAAGTTTTTTAACAGGTGGACTAGAACAAGCCCAATTTACGATAAAGGATGCAGCAGGATGGTAACTCGTGCCTTCCCCCGTTATCTTCTGTGCCTCGGCCTGCCTGCCAATGGCAAGGCCCTATCTATCCCTTGACGGCAACCAGCCGTGGTTGCTGCATCGCCGAGGCTTCCGCGCCCCCGCCGGCCGGATCCCGAATAATAACTACACCTGTATCCGCCTTTGTCCTGCCCCGAATGATACATGTGTCTCAAAAAATATATAAAAATATAAACGGAACAAGAAGAAGAATCACATATGCTGGTCGTCTCAAAAGAAAAGAAAGAATAATGCATGCAACTTGCTACCTACGTTATCAGTCAAGTAGCTGGGGTCATCTTTCAATGGAAGCTGCGAGAATCATGCATCTCATCTCAGCACACCCATCGGCTCAAGATGCAGGCTTTTTGCGCGTGTTTCACCCAAGAGGCGACTTCGCTTGCACTGCATCTGGCTATCTCGATTGTTCCAAGGGAGACGTGATTTTGCACCACGGACCCAAATACGAAATTAGGCATCTCCGTCGTCATCGATCGAAGTCTCTTGGACAAAAAGGAAAAACAAGTTCACCAAGGTAAATTTCGGTAACATCAATAAAATCTAACATCACACGCACACAGACAATCTAATAGTGAGAAAATCATTTACCAAAATTTCTAGTAACGTTAAATTTTGACTTGTCTACAATTCAAACAACATTTCTTTTTTACTAATATTTGATTTTACCTAGATTTTAACTACACTAAAATTTTAACTCAACTCAATTTGGTCATCCCCGTGACACCGTGGGTAGGCACGGCCTCACAGCGTGCCCGGGGGCAAGCGTTTTGGTCCCGACGACGCCCTCGGGAAAGTGCTACATCACCGTGGGCGCGGCCCAGGACTACTGTAGGCTGGGCGGCAAAACAGTGGAATCCGAGTGGAAATTAAATAACTGATCTGTGGAGACGTGACTCCTTTTTTTCTGCTAGGTGAATCGAGGGGAAAAAAAGAAGAATTATTAATGCTATGGTGTGTATTCATCCAGGTGCTACTAAACCATAGAAAAATGTTCATTCGATCGTGGTTTTTTTGCTTCAGATTTGTTAATCACGGGAGATACTCGGTGAAAGTGCATGTAATTAAAGCCGTTCTAGCTTTAACGCTTTGCGATCAAACCGTGTAAAAACTTCCCTTTTCGAGATTGGCCACGGCGCTAGCATGGTATGGAATCTCTCTCCTGCCGAATTGCAAAATATATATGCTGATTAATCAAGTGTGCTTAATTGTGCCTGCAAGCGCTTTAACTGGCAGCTGGCCTGTGCATTTGCGTGGCTAGTCTCCGTAATAGTTTTAAATTTTAACAATATAGTTAAGATCAAATCAATCCATGTAATTAACAAACTTCATTCTAAGAGGCTACATATTCTTGCATCAACAGTTGGTTCCAATTATAAAAGTCTAGATCTGTTATTGAATTTATTACTCTAAAAATGCAATTAGTATAAAATCTTGAAAAGAAAAGGTGAAGGAAATAGTCCAATAGCACTATATCCTTGTTCTATCGTGTAATTATCATACCACGGCTCCCTTATCCCAATCACAGTTCCACACAAAATAGATTGCAAAACTGACAATTGGGTAATATCTATAGGAAATTAACACCATAATATGTTGATTTGGGAAGGAAATGAAAGCATGGACTAAAGCTGATTTTTGAATATCCCTAATTTCGCTTAAGCACGTGCTTAAGATTTCAAATAAGTTGTTTGAAAGAATGTGCTTAAGATTTCAAATAAGTTGTTTGAATACAATTATGAAAATGGTCACCTATCGGACATGCAGAACATTCATTTTTATATCATTGGGCAAATTCAGTTGTTGAAGACCTTACTGGCAAGCGCTAATATTTGAGCTATGGACATCGTTTTCTTCCACCATCTTTTGTTCAAGGTTTTTAATTTCCTGTGCAGCTCTCGACTGCCGCAAGTGTCTTTCGAACTGCTCGCACACATCACCCCAATAAAATATTTTATCAAACGCTTTCAGTATTAAGTAATGTTAGTTCGCTCGGATCAAACTTCATAAGTTAATTAATTAATGTCGTGTTAACTTTTGTATCGTTTCAATCCAAATTGAAAGCAACGCACAATCATTGCATAAGCTAGTGAAATTAATTAGACATAAATTTTCACAATAAGCCTACTGAGAGCTAACCCGACTGAATACGGACGTACCACATGCCCACACAGAGAGGTAAGGACAAGGAGAGGGGGAGTTGTATTTCACCGTAAGACTACCGAGCCGCTTTGCCTTTGGCTGCTACACTCGCTCAGGCCCCCTCCTGGCGGTTCGGCGCCAAATTTCTCACTCTTTGTGCTTGTGTCGTGTGTGGCCTTTGCCTTCTGCTAGCCGCGCTGCGCTGCATGTCCCTCACCATCGGCCTGTCTGCTACCGACGTCGTGCGGCCGTGCCGCTCTTGCTTGAACGCCGTATGTTTTTTGCTATTGTGAGAAAGGATAGGTGAGAGTGATTAGATAGTAAAATGACGAGCAAGATATTTCGTCGAGCGACTGGTGGCAGTGAAACAAGAAGTCATCGGGCTGATTTAGAGGCGTGATCTTAGAGCTTCGCAGAGCCTACCAACTTCAAGACGGCAAGGACGAAGGAGCTTGAGCTTGCATGTGTAGTACGTGAAGTAACCGCGACAGTGCGGTCGAGGAATGCGTCGTGGTGCTTTGATGGTGTTGGCAAACACGATATTAAGGATAGAGGGCGTACACGAGGGCAGTGTTAGGGGTGGGGTGGCAGACGGAGGAATCACAACGGGGAGGGCCTGGCACACGGGGAAATCACCATGGGAGAGAGGATGGAGAAGACGCGGGGCTCGCGAGACGAGGGTCTGGAAGTCGGCGGAAGGGGTGAGAAGAGGTGGAGCCGCATGGGGATAGAGAGGGCGGGTGCGCATTGGTCCCACCTGTCGGCACGGATGGGTTGTGAGAGAGGGAAGATGAAGAAGAACGCGTCACTCATCACCACTAGTCTTTTTTAAGTAGTAAATACGAGTATGTATATATTTTTCTTATATCTTGAAAGTCCATTGCTGCAAAACATTCGCTACTGGTTTAAGTGCTATGGTGAGATGGACTCTCGCTTACTACTAACCACCTTTTAAATATTCATAGCAATATTTCAAAGGCACATTAAAGAAATAATAGTTTTAATGTAAGACTATTACTTGATCCAGTAGGCAGTATTCATCGGCAACAGTGAATTGGTCTCCTCTTTGAGACCGCACTTTTGGACCTGCATGTGCTTCATGACATGTAAAAAAAAAAACTATCCATGTTATCTTTCTCCACTCGGGCAGAAAACAAAATTTTGAAAAGAGCAAAACAGAGGGTTTTCAGATCGACCTTCAGGCTTGGGCAGTTGGGCTCGTAGCCTTGGTGCCAAGCTCCAGCATCAGCAGCCTTAGCCTCGTGGGTCAGCGAATTCAAGATATTTCCTTGAGTTGATGACCACATCCGCTTCTTGCTCTTGGCAATTACAGCTTGACCACCTCGAGACATGCCACTCATCTTACGCCGGTAGCCCTTAAGTATGGGCTCACAACGGTTCCGACACCACCTGCGGTACAGTCAGCGAAGGGCATTGATCATACGAGGAGCCTCCCGGTGACCGTTGTCGGTTGGTTAGTATCACGGGTGGTGATCTTGTCAATCCAGGTTCGAATATTTTCTTCTTAAATACGTTGTGTGAGATGAATAAATCTTTTCCCTCCACGGTCAGCGTTTTTTAAGGGTTGATCATGCCCTTGCGTGTTTTAGCTACGTAGCAAACCAACCTAGCTCATGTTCTTATATATGTTGCTTCATCTTGGCGTTTCATCGACACAAAGTGTTTTAGCTTCCCTTTTCATCAACCTCCGTAACCGCGAGAGGCAAGCAGGGCGGGAGAAAGCCGAGAAAACATGTATCACAAACTGATGCTGTTGCAGTACGGCTGTTGGTGATTCGATTAGATCGATTGCACGACTGAAAATTTGAAGACCCCAACTTGATCTAACAGAAGTACACGTATTTTACTTGACTCGCATGTCGATGTACGGGAGATTGTGATCTTATCTTTCCTAACCAATTGATTTGGTTGTTGTACTGCCGGTTGTGTACTGTCCAGCAAATATAAACATATTCGGCCGGCTGTTTGCCGTGTGCTGTCTATTCTCGTGCTTCTCGCTCTCATGTGCAGTAAGAAATTTTTTGCACATCTTTGCTAGAAAAATGTTCAAGTCTGTAACATGGTGCAGCAGTAGCAAACTACCGCGTCGTCCAAAGCTAAAACAAACAACATGTGTATATGCGTGGCTTGAATTGGTGTCTGCGGGTTAAAGATATAAGGGTATTTACGATATTTCCTATTATATTAGGGTTTAGTCTTGTGTCCCCCTTGTACCATATATATTGCCCATTGAACCTCTTCAATATACACATAATATTCATAACATGGTATCAGGGCAATGTTAGATTTAGGGTTTACCCTAGCAGCCGCCGCTTCTAGGCTCTCGTTGTTCTCCACTGCCACTGCCCCCAGGAGGACCGATCTTTACTCCCGGGGGCAGCCTCTCGTCGCCGACCGCCGCGCTTGCCAACGCGCTCGTCTCGTATTCCCCAGCCAAACATTCGCGGCAGCGGGCGTCATCGAGGGATGGGCTCGGTGTGCGGAACCTGGCGCGGAGCCCGTTCACGTCAAGCGGGGAGGCGAGGTCGACCGCGGGGTCGTACCACTCGTCCAGCTCCTTGCGGAACTCCTCGTACATTATGCGCCACGCGCCGTCCTGTAGCGCCACGCGCACGTTGTACCACGCGTCGTCGACCGGCGACACGGGTCGATGATGTCCGGGCGGTTCGTGGCGCCGTTGACGAACACTGTCTTCTTGGCGTTGATCCCGTTTGTCTTCCTTTTTTTGTAGTCCAGTGAGCCCAATGCCCCACCAGGATTTGTTGGCATGAACGCAATCAAGGCTGCTAGCGCCGTGCGCACACTCCATGATAGCTGCCAATACTCAGGGTGGTAATTGGATCTGCTCAAACATATCTTCTTCTACACCTCAAATCTTCCGCTTGGCGTGAGCAGCATGAAGGATGGTGCCTTGAACAGGTAGTCCGAGGGCAGCTGGATCCTCCCGTGGTAGATTCCACCCTCAAACTCGCTGTCTCGTGGCCCCAGGATCGCAAATTGCCACTCGAAGATGTCCTCCTCGAGGGGCAGGGCCATGAAGTCAGGGGAGGGGTTGGACTACATCTCCCTGACCTCTTGCAGGATCCACTTCACCACCGGGTTGCTCCGGTTGAACTTGGCCATAGCCGCCATCGCCTCCGCCGTAGGGGACCCGTCCATCTCCGTGAGCAGCTGGTTCAGGCTCCGGTCCGACGTGCCGCCCATGTCACCGATGTTGTTGCCGCGCTTGATGGCGATCTCTATTGCGCCTCGTCATCATGACTCTGCTAATGGTGTTGCTTCAAACTGGTGCTTGCTGGTTGAACGAGGAGATGTGTCTTCTGCTACTGCTAGCTATTATTTGTGTTGTTTTTCCGTTGAGTCTATCCAAATCCGTAATTCTTTATCTGTGAGTTCGTCTAAGCCATGCGAGTCCATAAATTTATTATCAGTCATATAAGTATATGAATTTCTTTGACATGACAGCAGCCGCCGCTCTTTTCTTCGAGCTACTGCAGATCGTCGTTATGATGTCGCCGCTCTCTCTTAGCCGTCGCTCCAAGCTTTTAAGGCCGCCGTGCTTCTTCCGCACTGCGTGTTCGTTGTACTTCTTGTACATTGCGTCACGTTTCTTCTGCACTGCGCCTCTGTTGCATTTCTTGTGCATTACGTTGTGCTTCTTTTGCACTGTGCATTATTGCGCTTCTTGTGCACTGCGCCGCCGCCGTATTGGGCTTCGATCTGCACCGCCATACTTCTATCTATTCCTATTCAGATTGAGTTGACAGTTCTATCTACTCCCGCCCCCGGGAGATGTGATTTAATCTCCTAGGGGCTGCACATTGTAGATAGATTGCCTCCCCTCTTCCTCTCTGATCAATTAGATCGGTTTCTTTTTCGCTAGTCAGCATATTGGATTTGTTTTTTTAGTCTCTTCTCCACCGCCGACTATGCCTCCCACTGTGATTGACTGCCGCTTCGTCATCTTTCCCACGTCTCCCCGACCATCGTGCACTCTGCCAGCATCCGCCGTCACCCCCCTCACGCTGTCCTCTGCACGGCAGTCTACCGATCGATTTAATCTCCTCCGTGGCCGTCAAGCACCCCTGTCGTCTTCTTCCATATGCAAGCTGTGGCGTACTCCAGATGCATGTGTATCACATGGATTGACTAGTTTTTGCATGCATGCTGCATCGACTAGTTCATATATCCACTACTTTGTGTCCACCTCGACATTAAGTTCTTCTCGTCGAAGCCGAGGGGCACCTTCGGATCATTTTCCTTGCGTTGCCTGTCACCACGCTATCAACCCGGAGTCGGATCAGATCGGAATTTTCAATTCGTCGTCATCAACTTCTCTGCTTCTTCACCGCCACTAGTGCGCGAGTCAAGTTCGACTGACTCCCTGTCGTCGGCTTCTTCATCGCTGCACTACTGTCGGCTTCTCTACTTCTTCGTCGCTCCTTTTCTTCGTTGAACACAACATCCGCAACCTTCCCTCTTCGTGGATCCCGGACGCTATGCACTCCGCGACATCTGACATATACTTCTCTAGTAGAGCCAGCTTCCTCCTTTGTCTCTTTCTTCCCCGCGACAATCCTCTGTGTCGTTGTCCGCTGCTGTTCCAAGAAAACGCGCCATTGATTTGCCAGAAATTAAACCTGAGTAATCTTAGTAATTACTTAGTAATTAACATGTACAGATCAAGCATACGTTGGAGAGCAAAAGAGCAGCTGATCTTAGCGAAGTGAGCTCACAGTACCGCAGGGATCGATGCCGGAGTCGATCGCTCATGGCGATCGCCGTCGCCATCGCAATCGAAAGCATCACACGTGATCTGCACAAAATTCAGCATAGCCATCGATCGATTGATCGAGCAAGTAGCCGATCCAAAGCTAATATACTGTGTTGATCAGACAGCTCCACGCTTGCATGCATGCTCATGCAATTAGCATTGATCCGTCTGTCTAGCGAGTTCGATCGATCGACGGAAAGGCGTGCTGGCGTGAAAGCCCAGCGCACTGGAAGGAACGATGAGCTTTACTCAAAGACTCGCCAGAACAGACAAGGAACTCACGCGAATTGTTAGACACAAGATGATTGTTTGGTGCTGCAGAAAAACTTTTCTCTTCTTCTGTTTCGATTAATCTTTGCAACATATATATATAGTAGGCTAAACTTTGCCGTTTCCTTTGGCCATCAACGCGAACGGCGAGAGTTACTCGTGACGTACGCCATCCCGCACGTTACCTTCGTCTTGAGAGCGGAAGACGCACCGGATGCCAGAAACGCTCCACTAATTTCAAGCACTAATTGCATGTTCACGTACTGCACTAATTGCATCCACTTATTGCATGCTTACGTGTTACACATGAACCAAACTAAGTGTAGACAAGCACATCAGATTATTCTGGCTAACATTTCTCTCCCTAATGCAGATGTGCTGGACTGAGCTCGATCACGCCCATCCTGGAACGGAACTCCAGAAACTTGACGCGGCCGAGAAGCTTGGTGAGAATGTCGGCCAGCTGGTCGTCGGTGTGGATCTTCTAGATGGCAACTTGGCCACTCTCGACGCACTCCCGGATAAAATGAAAGCGCGTCTCGATGTGCTTGCTCCGGCCATGGAAGACCGGATTCTTGCAGAGTTGTATTGCCGACTGGTTGTCGACGTGGATGGTGACGATGCCCGGAGCTTGCCCGTAGAAGCTGCCGAGCAGGCGACCAAGCCAAAGCCCTTGGCATGCCGCTTATGACGCCGCGATGTACTCACCGCAAGCTGGACGGGCGACCACCGATTATACGGGATTGCCATGTTACGGAGCTGGCCGACCGATGCGTAAAGACGACGAAAGTGCTCTTGCGATCGTCTAAATCTCCCGCCATGTCCGCGTCGCTGAACCCCTGGAGCTTGATGTCGCCGGAGCCGCTAGAGTAGCTCAGGCCAAAGTGAGTTGTACCCGCAACAAAGCGCAGTAGGTGCTTGACGGTGCTCAGGTGCTCCGTTGTCGGTTTCTCCATGAACCGGCTGACGCACCCGACGGCGAAGCTAATGTTCGGCCGGGTGTGGACCAAGTAACGAAGACCCCCAACGATACTGCGGTAAAGTGTAGAATCAACAGGAGGGTTGGAGCTCTTCTTACTCAGCTTTAAACGTGATTCCATGGGGACTTGAACAACATTGCAGCCAGCCATGCCCGCTTTATCCAGTACCTTCGTTGCGTACGCCGCCTGGCACAATGTGATTTTCCCGGGCAGCTGCTTGACCTCGATCCCGAGGTAGTAGCTCAGGTGCCCGAGGTCGCTCATCTTGAATGAGCGTTTCATCTCCTTCTTGAATTGATCGATCTCACCCGGGTCGCCACCGGTGAGAATCAAGTCGTCGACGTACACGCCCAATAGTAGACGCCCATTCCCTGTGCCGCGAGTGTACACACCATGCTCCTCTGCGCACCGAGTGAATCCCAATGCTACCAATGTGCTATCGAGCTTGACGTTCCATGCTCGCGGAGCCTGACGTAGGCCATACAATGCCTTGCGTAGCTTGAGAACTCGCCGCTCTTGCCCGGCGATCACAAATCCTGGCGGTTGAGCGACATAAACTTCCTCCGTGAGGTCTCCGTTGAGGAATGCAGACTTAACATCAAGGTGATGGACTATCCACCCTTCATACGCAGCAGTGGCCACCAAAGCCCGCACGGAATCGAGCCGTGCCACCGGCGCGAATACCTCGTCATAGTCCACACCTGCACACTGCACGTAACCCTTCGCGACAAGTCGTGCTTTGTGCCTGACCACCGAGCCATGAGCATCCTTCTTGAGCTTGTAAACCCATTTGAGACCAATGGGCCGGTGTCCCGCTGGGAGATCAACAGCCTCCCAGGTGCTGTTGTCCACGATCGCGGCCATCTCCTCCTCCATCGCCGCGCGCCAAGCCGGATCGGTGTTGGCCTCGACGAACGACGTGGGCTCCTCAGATGCCGCCATGAGCAGCTCCTCCGGATCCAGCTCAACTTGCTCAGAGTTGTCGATGCAGTCCTTGATGGTGCGGAACCGCCGGGGTGCTCCCTCGTCATCCAGTTCATTACCGGATGGGATGTTCGACGGTGGCGTGGTGTACGTGACGCGCGCGCCGCCCGCACTGCTCCTGGTGTCTGAGGGAGTGTGTGGCATCTGCTCCCCTTGCTCTTGTTCTGGTGAGGCCGACGGGGATACGGAGAAGCCGGCTCATTCCGCCATGAAAGCAGCGACGTGTATTCCACGGTGAAGGTCTCAGGGACTGCATTGTCGCCGCTCTCCTCCCAATTCCACCCGCTGCCCTCATCGAACACCACATCGCGAGTGACGTGCAGACGACCTCTCGCCGGGTCGTACACACGGTACCCCTTTGAGCCCGGCTCATAGCCTAGAAACACCATCTTCACACTACGATCGTCGAGCTTGGCGAGATGGGGACGCGTGACCTTCACATGCGCAATGCACCCGAACGTGCGCAAGAAGTTCACCGCCGGCTTTTCTCCATGCCAAGCCTCGTAGGAGTCATCTTTGGTGACGCTGTCGCAGCACTGCTCAAAATGAACACAGCCGTACTCACCGCCTCCCCCCAGAACGTACTGGGCACCTTCTTTGCCTTGAGCAGGCATCGCGCCATAGCCATCACAGTCTGGTTCCGGCGTTCCACGACGCCGCTACGCATGCGGAGAGTACGGTGCGTGAGTTGTCGGTGCGCCCTTCTCCGCGCGAGACTACCGAAAGTCACGGACGTGAACTCGCCACCGCGATCAAGACGTAGCGGCCAGTAGCTTCCGCCCGATCTCGACCTCGGCGGCTTGAACTTCTTGATCGCGCTTTGTCGCTTCGTCCTTGCTTGACAACAGTACTATCCACATATAGCGGCTAGCATCGTCAACGAGCAGGAGGAAGTAGCGCTTGCCGCCGTGCGTCGCTGGCGTGATGGGCCCGCACAGATCTCCATGTACGAGGTCCAGACGTCCCTTGGCGCGGTAGTTGGCCTCCAGAGGGAACGGCGAGCGTCGTTGCTTACCGACAAGGCACGCGTCACACAGCTGGTCGACATGATCTAGCAGCGGAAGCCCACGCACCATGCCGCCACGCCCAAGTTTCTTCAACCCCTCGAAGCTCAGGTGGCCGAACCGTTCATGCCAGCGCCACGCATCGTCGTTCGCGTGCGCTAGGAGCGAGATTGGTCGAGCGAGCATGAGGGAGATCTTGTATAGTCGATTCGCTGATCGCCATACTTTGGCGAGAAGCTCCCTCCTTGGATCGCGCACTCGCAGTACGCCATCCTCGATCAACACTTGGCACCCGATCTCGTCGAGTTGTCCCAAGCTGATGATTGTGGATATCGTGAGGATATGTGCACGATCTCATGATGATGAGTCAATTGGCAATGGCGTTGTTGGTTTGCAAAATCTCGCGTTTTCGGGTTTGCTCCAAAAGCCGCAAAGCCATCGACCGGTTGATCGGGCAGGCGGTCGGACCGATCGTGGAAGCGATCCGACGGCCATGGTGGCGGTCCGACCGCTAAAACAAATTTGGGTTTTTGGAGCTGAGCCAAAAATAGGTTGTGTAGGCAAGTGAGGGGAGTCTCCTGGATGTGGTCCCATCATTTTTGGAGCTCCCAGTCAAAAGTTCTATTAGTTTGAAAATTCGAAGGTTTGAATTTTGAGTTGAAATTTTGGCTAAGTCTTTGGATCGGTCCCGCCGTTGTGGGAGCGGTCCGATCAAGCATGAAATCGGTCGGACCGTACGTAAGGGATCGGACGGCGATCACTTGGAGGTGAGCCAAGTGTTGCATTGAGTTTGTTCGAGTGTGTTATTATATGAACTTCAATGCTTTATTGTTGTATATCGCATTGCGGAACCGGCGTGGGTCAAGTTGTGAAGAACTTGTTCCGGAAACGGTTTGTTTGTCTATTGTTGCAGCGGTGGCTTGCAGTCAACGACGTCAGCGGTGAGTGGATCGACTACGCTTGGAGAGCCGAGGTCCGAACGATCGGGGATACGGGTGAGGTTGTGTGACTCAAGCATGGTGCGTAATGGACAAGATGGATCGAACGGTGGTTCAAATTTGGTTGGATCAGCGGGCGGATATCGGTGCGAGTCTCGGGAGGTTCCGATGGGAGTCGGACAAGAGAGGCTTGGCGTCGATGAGAACCGCTGATCAACCTACACGTGGTGAAGCAGGCGATTGCTTCAAGAGTTATGTGTGTGGGTCCCATGTGTAAGAGACCCAAAAGGAAACCCTAGCTCTCTAGTATAAATAGGAAGGGGAGAGGTGGAAAACCTAAGCAAGCATTCATTTAGCCCCCTTCTTCCTTTTTCTAGGGTTTGGAGGAGAGGAGATCTAGGGTTTGGAGTGTGCTCTTTGTTGAGCTCTAGCCCTCTTTGGTGGAGAGGCTTTGTAAGCATCTATTGTGAATGAACAATCTTGTGATGCTTAATTGAAAAATCATTTGCTCCCTTGGTGTTCTTCTCTCTTTTGGATGTTTTTGGTGCTTCCTTGATTCAAAGGTTCATGCTTGGTCTCTCGGCCTACTTTATCTTGCTTTGTTGTGTGGGATTACTCCTAGAGTCATCTAGATCATCAAACCCCCACAAGCAAGTCATGAATCAAGTTTTTCTCATTTCTAGGGTTTGAGCACTTCTTTGTTAAAATCTCGAGAGATCGATTCTGCGAAGTGGATCTGACGGATCGTCGCTAGAAATAGGTCTCTAATATCATTAGGGAGGTGTGCTAGAAATTTGGTCAAGTTTTATTGGTTGAATCAAAAGTTGGATCAAATTTCGTTTTGGTTTTGGGTGGAGTTTTTCAAGATCGACTCTACCGTCCGACTGCCCTTCAACGGCGGTTCGACCGCTCGTGTATTCAGACCATTGGTTTCTTGGTCGAACTGCCGTCCACCGGTCCGACCATTGGTTAGTTGTCGGTCGGATCATTTTGACCGTCGGTCCGACCGCCTGTGTAGCGGTCGGACCTTGCGTGCCGATGAAGAACATTGAGTTCTTTTCTCTTTTTGTGTCGTGGTGCTTGAGGGGTTTATCAAATCCAACACAAGGCTTCGTTGTGTGCTCACCGAACTTCTTAGCTTTCATAGCTAAAGGAGTAAAGTTCGTGTTGGTTTTGATTTAGGCGAGAAAGTTTTGAAAGCGCCTATTCACCCCCTAGTCGCCTTCCGATCCTACAAGTGGTATCGAGCCGGTTAGCTCTTTTCTATAGATCTTAACCGGTCTTTGGAGCCATGGCGATCGACAAGTACTCAACCAAGCCACACATTTTGAGGGAGTTGACTTTGCATACCGGAAGGCTCGTATGCAAGCATATATCGAGGCTCAAGGGCACGCTATTTGGCTAAAGGTGAAAAACCCTTATGTCGTGCACCGATGACGATCGATCACTCCGGATGTGGAGGCCAATGACAAGGCTCGGAATTATTTGATCCAAGGCCTTAGTCGATCCGAGTTTGAGCGTGTTGCTCACTTGCGGTCCGCTCACGAGATCTGGCGAACACTTTGTGATTATCACGAAGGGTCCATCTGCGATCAAGGAAGTGAGAGTAACCAGCTCAAAAGGTTTACTCAAGATCGAACAAAGGCACCGTGAGTCTTTGGATGAGTGTGGGAAGATTCTCTAAAATTCTTCATGATCTCCGCTACCGTTGACTTGGTATTTTACGAGTGCGAAAATGCACGCCACCTTTGGGTTTCTTTACCGTTAGAAGGAATTAAGATCAACAATACTTACACTTGAGGTAGCAGGAACCACAAGGTGATGTGTGGCGAATTTCAAGAGCAAGTCAAAGCACGACAACGGGTGTTTTGTGGAGCTTGGTATGGATACCTACTTAATTTGAAAATTCTAGGTATTGTAAGGCTAAGTAAATATCAAACTAGAATCCAATGCCTAGTTGCCGATCACAAAGATATATGTGAAAATCAAAACAACTCACGCACAAAGATATTAGAACTTAGTGCAATCAAGGAATGAGCTATGTAAGATATAAGTGAAGAACAAAATAGCTCGTATTGCACAAGTTATAGAAAGACACTAGCTAGTTGCAAATAATGAAACTAGGGCACAAGATTGCACAAAATATTGATATTCAAACAATTGAATCAAGAATGAGTGGGGATTTTCGCTCAAGTTTATGGTTGGCTATCGTTTTCTTTTCCTTTTCTTTTTCTCTTTTCCTTTTCTCTTCCTTTTTTTTCTTCTCTTTTCCTTCCTTCTTTTTTTGAACTATTGCCAAAATTCTTGTTCTACCAAAAATGAGCAAAAATTCTTTCCACCTTTTGATCTTTGAACAATTGCAAGAACACAAATATTAATATCTGACCCTAAGCAACGATTTAGCTAGTCTTAAATAGGTTCAAAGTATTCGCAAAAGATTGAAAGGTTCACAAAGGATAAATTGATGTCTCACTTCTTTTTGTTTTTTTTTAATAGACACGACTAAAAAAATCAAACTAGGCTCAAATAAAAGCAACGCAAAAGAATTCAAGATCAGCAAACTAAACTTGATTCTAATGGACAAAAACTTAACAAAACTCACTAGAAAAACAAATTAAATACTACGGTGAATTTTTTTGTATGGCTTTTTTGTATGGGAGAAAAAGATAATCGGATAAAGATCCTACCGAGTCAACGGAGCTCTGATACCACCTGATGCGGGGTGCCCGATCTTCTCGACGTAGAACCTCTAGATAACTTGTGTATCCTGACGAACCACCAGCTGATCCCCCGCGCCAATGCACGGACTTGCAACTCTATGGAAATTCGCCCAAACACACACTTGATTGGATCCGCTGACCACTGGCGAAGATCGTCGAACCCTCAATTCCCAGCGGAAAAGCAAGAACGACCCCTTGTTCTCAATGCCCAATTCCTCTGTTTTGGCTATAAGCACAATGGAGAATCAAGCAAAGCTTTGAAAATATATTAAGCGTGGTGCGAGGTTACAATGGGGTCTACCCCTCTATATATAGTGCTCCTACTCCTCCTCATGGCTGGCCAAGAGGCCCTACTCCTATTCTAATTCGGATTTGGAGTCCTACTCCAATTCCGATACATTCAAAACAGTAAAAGGAAACTCGATTTTACAACCATCATATTGTTTCGGTCATATCTTTTGATACAGGACGAATTTCGGAGTGAGGAGGATCCGTTGGATCGGGCTTGAAGTTAGATTTCCAACAAGCCCAAAACACTCAAATCCGACTTCGTATGAGAAAGTTATGGCCTTTTACTCGGACTGTCCTGCTGATTCCGAATCCGAATTTGAGGCTGATTCCGAATCCGAATTGAATTCTGAGTTGATTCCGAATTTGAATTTGGTTGGGCTTGTGGAAGTTTCGAATTTGACTTGGATTCTTGGGCTTCTCTCCCTTGCTTGTCTCCCACGAGCTACTCCTCCATTGTGATGACCTTTCTTCAAGAACGACCTCATATCCTTCATCTCCGTTCATTATTGAATCTTCCAATCGAGCATAAGCAAAATACTAGTTTTAGGTAGTATGAAATTCTCAACTAATTTAAAAGGAAATTCGGTGAGCAGATTCACTGTTGGATAAGCTTCTCTTGTTTTCAACTCTCTTAGCAAGCTCATGTTGTTACGAGGTATTTAATGAATTGAAAATATTATATGAAACAACATAGCTAAGGATGTCCGTGATCACGCCTTTGGCCGCTACACTCACTCTGTGCCCCCTCCCATTGGTTGCGCCCACCCTCGACTCTTGTGCTTGCGTCGTGTGTGGCCTTTGCCTTCTGCTAGCCGCACTATTTCTGCATGTCCTCACCATCGGCTTTTGCACATCGACGCTGCGTGGCGGCCGTGCCGCTCTTGCCTGAACGCCGTATGTTTTTTTGCTATTGTGAGAAAGGATAGGTGAGACTGATTAGATAGTAAAATGATGAGCAAGATATTTCATCGAGCGACTGGTGGGCAGTGAAACAACAAGTCATCGGTCTGATTTAGAGGCGTGAGCTTAGAGCTTCGCAGAGCCTACCAACTTCAAGACGGCAAGGACGAAGGAGCTCGAGCTTGCATGTGTAGTACGGGAAGTAACCGCGACAGTGCGGGTCGAGGAATGCGTCGTGGTGCTTTGATGGTGTTGGCAAACACGATATTAAGGATAGAGGGCGTACATGAGGGCAGTGTTAGGGGTGAGGTGGCAGACGGAGGAATCGCAACGGAGAGGGCCTGGCACACGGGGAAATCACCATGGGAGAGAGGATGGAGAAGACACGGGGCTCGCGAGACGAGGGTCTGGAAGTCGGCGGAAGGGGTGAGAAGAGGTGGAGCCGCATGGGGATAGAGAGGGCGGGTGCACACTGGTCCCACCTGTCGGTACGGATGGGTTGTGAGCTCACAGTACCGCAGGGATCGATGCCGGAGTCGATCGCTCATGGCGATCGCCGTCGCCGTCGCAATCGAAAGCATCACACGTGATCTGCACAAAATTCAGCATAGCCATCGATCGATTGATCGAGCAAGTAGCCGATCCAAAGCTAATATACTGTGTTGATCAGACAGCTCCACGCTTGCATGCATGCTCATGCAATTAGCATCGATCCGTCTGTCTAGCGAGTTCGATCGATCAATCGACGGAAAGGCGTGCGGGCGTCTGCACGGTTGCAGAAGACGCATCAGGTGCTTTCCACACCGGAAGCTGTAGACTTGACTCGATTGGTGTAACACCCCGTTTTTCAGATAGCATTTAGCGTCAACTATTTCAATTTCGATTTTCGTTGATTTTTGTTTGCCGCTTAAATTTTCAAAATTTCGAGCTCTCTTTAAAGCTCGGGTTTGTGTTTCAAACCCACCTCCAAAATTCAAACTCAATTCACTCTTTTCATATTTTTGAACCCCTCTAAAAATCTTGCCTCCCTTTTATTTTCATGGACTAACTCTTTTCTGGCCCAGCTATTTTTCTAACTTCCCTGTTTACCCGGCCCAATTTTTCCGGCCCGGCCCACCACTCCCGGTCGGTCCGCTCGTTTTTCCGGCCTGGCCCGGTCTGCACATTTTTCCGGCCCACAGCCCGCTCTCCGTTTCTCTTTCTCTCTCCCGTCTCTATCGCCTGTTGCCCTTATCTCTCTCTCCCCTTATCCTCGCCTGTCGCCTCTTCCCGCCCCGGCGCGCCGCCGCTATTCCCTTCTTCTCTCGCCCTCGCCCGGTCGCCCGTCCGCTCGCCTTCTCGGTCGCTCCTTGGCGCCGTCTCCCGTCTCCTCCTCCGCGTCGCCGTTTCTCTTCCTCCCTCGCGCTGTCGGCTCGCCGCCTCCGCCGCCTTCTCCTCCATCTCCTCCCGCTCGATTCTTGCGCTCGGCCCGCCTCCGCCTTCTTCCCGCTCGCCCGGCCGCTGCGGCACCAACCCCACCTCCCCTGCTCCTCTGCTGCTCCGCCCCACCGCAGAGCCGCCCCACTTCTCCATCGTCCCCACTGCAGTGTCGCCCCACCTCGGGTCGCCTCGCCACCAACTCCATCTGTCCGCGGCGCCACCTCCGCCGCTGCGGCCCAGATCCGTCGCCCCGCCATGCCGCACTCCACGTCGTCGCCCACTCCGCGCCATGGCCAACCATGCCGCGACGTCGGCACCTTCACCGACTCCTCCTCCCGGCTATAAAGCCTCGGCCTCCCCGTGCTCTCGCCCGTCTTCTCCCTCCTCCCGGGTAAGTTCCCTCCCCAAAGAACCCTCTTCTTCCCCTCGGTGAAGCCCCTCTCGCCACCGCCGCCCTCGTCGTCGCCTCGGCGGTCCGCGGCGTTGGGCGCCTGGCGACATCCGTGCCACCCCAAAGAATCAGCGCATCACTGCCACCAAGGACCGCTACCACCAGTCGTCCTCCTCGCCGCCCTCGACTCGTCACCGGCCGGCTCGCCTCTTCTCCGCCCCACCAAGAGCAGGTGAGCTTCCCTTCTCACCCAAGACTCGTGCTCACACCATCTCTTCTCCCCTCTCTCCGTTTGCCGTCGCCACTGTGGCCGCCAAGACTGCCCATCCCCGGCCGCCACTACCCCCCTCCTGGCTCAGTGCAGCTCCGGCCGTGCCACCACCTCCCTCAGCCTCCTCACCCGGCCAGCATCCCATTTTGAGCAACCCTAGATCCCCTCCAACCTCCAACCGCCACTGGCAGCAGTCGCTAGAGCCTTCCCCTTTCTCCCTGTTTCTCCCCTGCCGAGTGCTCTCACTGTGGCCGAGCCTCCCCCTTGCCCTGTCCCTCTCTGCCGACTGCTCCCCTGAGGATCCAAAGCAGAGAGCAATAGCGATGCTCGAATGTGGCTGCCAGTCTTCCCATCTTGTTGAGATGAATTGTTGATTGTGGTGTTGAATGGTTGATTGAGAATGTTGTCAGCTGGTGTTAGTATGTGCCGAACTCTCAGGACGGTTGATTGTGTCGATTATAGCTCTACCAGTCCAGTATTTTGATTAGTAGTGATTGGTATAATCTGTCATTTGTAGAAGATCATGTATGTATATATTGAATCACCTGTGTTGTCTTCGATTGTTGATTATTGAACAATGGTTGTCTGTGTCCCTTTGATCATCAATAGATGTTATTGGCAGCGGGAATGAAATTGTTACCCAATGTGTGTTCTCCAGTTTTGATTGATGTTGATATTACTCATTAGTGTCTTGTGGTGGCAGTATCTATTGTTGTTGAATATCGATATTGTAGATAATGTTGTTTAAGCATTGAGACAATTGTGTTGATTATTGATTCCATATCGAATTGGTGGCGCAGATTGGTTAATGTCTTTTGCTCATATGTTATTTTGATGACAGTGAACTGTTGTGGTTATTGTATGTGTTTGATACTTCCCCAGTTCAGAGTTTTGTCGGTGATCATTAGTAATTGTCGCTTTGAGTATTATTCAGTAGTAGGCTTTGTATTGATCTGGCTTTGGTATTTGGTGTATTATGTCATTAGTCGCTAGCCTGTCAATTGAGTTGTTGTTGTGATCCTGATTGTTAGAGATAGCTTTACTCTTCAGTAGCAGTTGTGTCTATTGGATTTGTTAATCAATTGTTAGAGGTTGGTTAGTGTTTCGTCAGTAGGTCATGATTGTTGGAAGTGGTGATATTTAGTGAAAGCTGGAAGCATTGAATTGATTGCTTTATCCATTCGTATTGTTTGGAAATGATTTGTGGTTTGGCAATAGAATTTGTGTCTTGATTTGGTAATAGGTTGTAGTAGTAAGTTGAGTAGCTAGCTTTTGAATCGATGAGTATTATCTGACAGCTGAGTTTGGTATTAAATCGCCATTGGATTTTGTGTCGATCAAGTATTCTAGATTGGTTTAGAACCGGTAGTCGAGTTGCTTTGTCGCCTGTCGATTGGTAGCCTTGCTGTCTTCTAAATCCGCAGTAGGGCATTCCGGCAAAGCTACGTTGACCATACCCTCTTTGTATCCTCCCTCATGGCAGAAATTCCCTGTCATTCCTCCTTTTCGCCCAACTGGATGTTTGACTCTGTCAAACATTCCAGTGTCGCTCAAGCCATTCTCTCAAGCCCATCCTCCGCAATCTTTCTGAGGCTCTTGTGTTTTATTTGGTCTCTTGCATTCTTTGGATTTATTTGGTTTTTCAATCGTTATTGCGTAATTAGAAATCGAAGTCCAGAAGAATCGACGACTCGAGCAGATCCAAGATTCAAGCAAAGACGATGTCCAAGAGTTCCAACCTCTGTCTAATCAGGCTTTGAGTAAGATCAAAGCCACGGTAAAATAGCCCAGGCGAGTCAACACTTTGATCATATTGATCCCACATTTTATGCGAATTATATTCTGTTAAAGTATCAAATTGCATGCTTAAATTTTTATGCAAACATATGTCAAACACTCTAAGGTAGTTAAATGCCTACTTGTTGATTAATAAATTATTATGCCATTCCCTTGAAAGTTGAACTCCCAGTATCCTTGTCACCCTAGTAAATATCTAGTAACATACTAGTTATAGGTCGTACTTAAACACCATGCTAGACTTGTTTAAGTACCGGGGTATTACTACCCCAAATCACCATCCTTTTTATCATAACAATTGTTTTGGGCAGTCATTGGGGAGAATGACTGAATTTGGTTGGATAATTTGTTTTATACCTCTCCAAAACTCTAAAAACTTGCTAATACCCATCTGGGCGGATGGTAAGCTGGAGGGTAAATGGTTGGGTGCTAATGTAGCCCAGGATATTTTTGTGAATGGCATGTGGTAAGAACCGCCCAGATGATCTTAAGGACTTAATCCTGTGATGACCTCTTATTGTAAAACAGTACAGCCACAAGTCTATAATGGTGTCGACCTGGCTAACTAATTGGTGTCCACCGGTACGAGCTGCACCATTGGAGGGGCTCCCCAATGCCGTGAGCCCAAGAGGCTACGATTGGGAATGTAACTGCGGGACCCTAGGCGTAAGTTGCATGGCGCAAGAGGGGTCTGCAGGCGTAGTGGTTGTCGGGTCCCACGGACGTAAACCCCGCTCAGTGAAACCTTAGCGGGTGCAAAGAATATCGAGGGATGCCTTGTAAAGGCCTTGTGGTAATCTCCCCTTGATTCACATGTCTACTAAAGCGTGTGAACATATCAAGTCGATTATCTCTTGTGGGTAAAGATGTACAATCTCTGCAGAGAATAAAAGCATTGAACAGTAGTGCCTACGGTCAAGGGCGGGCAAAAGAACTTACAAGATATAGTTCTATTTCCAAAAACTTTTGTGGGTGGGTTGAAAAATGTGCGGGGCTCACCTAGCCCTTGATTTGGATTTTCCTGGGTATTCTTACCCAGCGTTGGTATTAGGTGGGTATGACCACCGTTGAAAAGAAGCATGAGACAGAGTTTCCGATGGAGGGAACCTCTGCTGTTATCACTTATTGCATAATTAATCTCTTTAAAAATGCAATTTGGTCCAAATGCTAAGTGATAGGATTTTCTAATAATTGTATTTACAAATGCTGCTTTACGCAAATAAAAGAACCCGAGCCATCCTTGTTACACCTTGCATGTATATTATTGCATCTGTGTGTGTTGGCTCGCGAGCACGGTAGTTGTGCTCATCCTCGCTCTTTCCCCAAACCCTCAGAAACAGGAACCCTGGAGCTGGCAACTGCATCAAGGATCCAGAAGTCTGAAGACCCGGGAAACGATGAAGCGTAGTCTGGTCCTTAGTTGTTCTAGCCTCACCCCAGTCTAGCTGACTCCGTCTGTTCTTGTGTACCTCCTATATTGTTCGAAGTTTCGGATAATATCGGGTGTACACGGGTTCCCCAGTCACTTGCCTGCGGTAAGATGTGCCCTCACCCCTTTGCTTCCGTTGTTGCTTCCGCTATCTTTTGTAATGTATTCTTTTGGTCTGTTCGGCCCTTATTGTAAAAAGTGATCCAAAGCGGTCTATGTAAACTCTGATGTGTAAATTAATGAATGAAATAAGTTTGCGCCATGTATGGTTTGATTCAGCAATGTACCTGTGGAGTGCTAGCTACTGATCCAGGGAATAGTGCAGTGATTTCACAGAGGATCCAGATGCAGAAATCTGGGGTCCGACAATTGGAGTCTCTCACGCTGCAAGCAATATGTTGGAATTGAGTTGGAAATGGAGCCCTGGCTATCTAGCTCAAGTACAAGTGCCGTAGGGAATGAGCCCATAAAAGCAGGTAGACCAACGACCTCCCTTGTCTGAAATAATCTGGAAGCATCATCAGGTAACAACAGTATTCCTGGATTCGTCTTTGCCAAATTCAGTATGCCGCGACACGCGTACTGAAATCAGATTGGAACGCATACTAAATTCGTGTTAATCAGATTGAAACCAAGCAACAGTGAAATCTGAATGACAGGTTTGGAACGCGGGAATTTCCCCGTTTTCCTATGGGAAACGAGGAAGCGTAAATCGAGGAAGAACTCTTAACTCATTGCGTGCCGCGTTGTAAAAGTTGCTTTCCCTTTTACATTCACAGGAGATTTCTGATGAAAGTGCGCGGTTCTTTACCGTGATTATATTACTGCCAATTGCCAAATGTTTTTCACTTTGCAAATCGTAAACCTTAAGTTGCTGTTTATAAGATTGGCGAAGGCATGCCCTAGCTGGTATTCATGGAATCTCTCCTACCAAATTAGTTTGGTAATGGAATCTGATTAGCCATAATAATCGACACGGTCAGGGATCCGCGACTGCGACTACACAGCTAGCTAACCAATCTCCAAAAGTACCAGAAGAGCTTACCATCGTCTTGCGAATATATCACCACCAATCGCGTCCGGTAATTCAATATAATACGCATTCTCCAGAGATTTTCAAGGCATGTTTTTTAGGGAAACATGCATATATTGTTATCATAATTTTTCGTGGAAATTTTAGCAGGCTTAATTATTTTTCTATGTTTTCCGTTCATTTGAATTTCTAGACACTCAAGAGGAACGTGGTAGCTGTTGGATTAATTGGGTTTGAACCATTTTAATTTAACAATTAATCAAATGAAATTCCTAAGCCCACATGGAAAATTTGATTAGTCCCATATGGAGAATTGAATGGGAGTTACACCACTTTAAAAGGTGGAATGTGGTAACCCCCTTGTGCAATTGGAGAGAGTCAGACATCGCCTTGGCTTTCGCTCGCCAGCCCCGCGCCGTGCGTGTCGCGTCGCGTGCAGCGTGTCGGGTGCGGACGCGTTTTTCTTTATCTATTCGAAAATCGAAACGCACTGACTCGAGCTGGCAGTTTACTTCGGGAAAGACCGTGCAGCTGAAGAACATGCAACATGTCCCCTCCATAAAGAAGAATCTCGTCAGCGGATCTCTACTGTGTAGAGATGATTTTAGGCTTACATTTGAGTCAAATAAATGTGTCGTGTCCAAGTATGGAACGATGACGATGAATCTAATGTTTGGCATTCACGACTTTGTCATGTTAACTTTGGGTGTATGACGCGCTTAGCCAATATGAGTTTAATCCCGAAATTCACTTTGGTCAAAGGTTCTAAGTGCCATACGTGTGTTCAATCGAAACAACCTCGCAAGCCTCACAAGGCAGCAAAAGAGGCGAGAAATTTGGCACCGTTAGAACTCATTCATTCCGATTTGTGCGAGATGAATGGCGTATTGACTAAAGGTGGAAAGAAATATTTCATGACGCTTATAGATGATTGCACTAGATTTTGCTATGTGTATTTATTGAAAACAGAAGATGAAGCATTTGATTTCTTTAAGATCTATATAGCTGAGGTAGAAAACCAACTTGAGAGGAAAATCAAGCGGGTAAGGTCTGATCGTGGGGGAGAGTATTTTTCAAATGAGTTTACTTTATTTTGCGAGGAACATGAAATTATTCATGAGATGACGCCTCCCTATTCTCCCGAATCAAACGGGGTTGCCGAAAGAAAGAATCGCACTCTAACTGATTTAGTTAACGCCATGTTAGACACTGCGGGACTTTCTAAGGAATTGTGGGGTGATGCTATATTGACCGCGTGTCATGTCCTGAATAGAATTCCTACAAAGAATAAAGAAGTAACACCATTCGAGGAATGGGAAAAGAAGAAGTTGACTCTCTCATACTTGCGCACCTGGGGATGTTTGGCCAAAGTTAACGTGCCAATTGTAAAGAAGCGCAAACTTGGACCAAAAACCGTAGATTGTGTATTTCTTGGTTATGCTATGCACAGCGTGGGTTATAGGTTCTTAATTATAAAAGCTGGAGTACCGACGTGCGTGTTGGTACAATCATAGAGTCCAGAGATGCTACATTTTTGAGAATGAATTTCCTATGAAATGTGATGTACCTAGCTCATCTAGTCAAGAACCTATAATTTTCCTTGATTCTTTTGTGCCGATAGAACATGTTGAACAAGCGCCTATGGAAAATCTGAGGAGGATAACAATGAAGTTACTCAAAGAGTAAGAGGCAGAGGATTGTAAAATCTTTTGGTGATGATTTCATTGTATACCTCATGGATGATACTCCAAGAACCATTGAAGAGGCATATTCTTCTCCGACGACTCATGGAAGGAAGCGATGCGGATGAGATGGATTCTATTATGTCTAATGGAACTTGGGAGATCGTTGACCGTCCTTATGGGTGTAAACCTGTAGGATGTAAATGGGTTTTCAAGAAAAAGCTTAGGCCTGATGGTACAATTGAAAAGTACAAGGCAAGGCTTGTGGCCAAGGGTTATACTCAGAAAGAAGGCGAGGATTTCTTTGATACTTATTCACCTGTTGCCCGATTGACCACAATTCGAGTACTACTTGCCCTGGCTGCTTCTCATGGTCTCTCGTTCATCAAATGGACGTTAAGACATCTTTCCTAAATGGAGAGTTAGAGGAGGAGATTTATATGGATCAGCCAGACGGGTTTGTGGTAGAAGGTCAAGAAGGAAAGGTGTGCAAGTTGTTAAAATCTTTGTATGGTCTAAAGCAAGCACCTAAGCAATGGCATGAGAAGTTCGACATAACTTTGACATCTGCTGGCTTTGTTGTGAATGAAGCCGACAGATGTGTGTACTATCGCTATGGTGGGGAAGAAGGAGTGATCTTGTGCTTGTATGTTGATGACATACTGATTTTTGGGACCAACCTCAATGTGATTGAGGAGGTCAAGGACTTTCTGTCAAGAGTTTTGAAATGAAAGATTTGGGAGTGGTGATGTAATTCTTAACATTAAGCTCGAGAGGAGGTGATGGTGGGGTTACACTTGTGCAATCCCATTATGTGGAGAAGGTCTTGAGTCGCTTTGGTTATAGTATTTGCAAGCTGTTTCTACTCCTTATGATCCTAGTGTGTTATTGAGGAAAAACAGAAGAATAACAAGGGATCAATTGAGATACTCCTGCATTATTGGCTCATTGATGTATTTAGCTAGTGCTACGAGGCCCGACATCTCGCTTCTTTGTGAGCAAGCTAAGCGGTTTATTTGAATCAGGAGATGATCATTGGCGTGCTCTTGAGAGTGATGCGCTATATAAAGGCAACCATGAGCTATGGCATTCACTATCTTTGGGTACCAAAAGGTACTAGAGGGCTATAGTGATTCAAAGCTGGATCTCGATCTTGATGAGATAAAAGCCATGAGTGGATATGTGTTCACACTTGGAGGTGGTCTTTGTTTCTGGAAGTCTTGCAAGCGGACCATCTTAACGAGGTCAACAATGGAAGCGAACTCACAAGCATTAGATACCGCCATCGTTGAAGGTGAGTGGCTTCATGAACTCCTTATGGATTTGCACGTGGTTGAAAAACCGATATCGCTATCCTAATGAACTGTGATAATCAGACTGTAATTATCAAGGTGAACAGTTCTAAGGACAACATGAAGTCATCTAGGCATGTTAAGAGGCGGTTGAAGTCTGTCAGAAAGCTGAAAAACTCCGGAGTGATAGCACTGGACTATGTCCGATGACTAAGAATCGGCGACCAATTTACAAAGGGTTTATCACGTAATGTGATAGATAGTGCATCGAGTGAGATGGGCACGAGACCCACATGAGTCATACCACAGTGGTAACCTGTTCTACGTGATCGGAGATCCCGTGAAGTAGGATGATGAAACAAGCTGTTGGTTGACTGGGAGGAGAGACCTTTACAGGGCTCATTTCTTCAATGATGCGCTTCTTTCCTATTCTGTATGGCAGGTTGGTTTTACCTTAATGTGATCCGAGTGGCTTATTTAAAGCAGAGATGTCGACCTACTGGGACATCTTAGAAGGAACACACCTATATGAGTTCATTCTTTGGTCACAGTCTATGAGATTTGGGTGATCTCTAGATACTCATGAATAGGCTTGGAGTATGACTTATACGCTCCAACCAGAGGGGATGCTTTAGGCAGCCTAGTACTAGTAAAGGAATTAGGTAAAACTTATTCACACAAAACTGTCAATTCAAGGCATAGTCCATTGTTCAGTTGTGAATGAGTGTAACTTCTTTCCTAGGTGGATGTTCAACTTAACAGTCTCCATCAAACACTTTGGTATATCAAAACAACAAATAGGGGTGAGAGCATTTCTTGTGTGCCTTGAAATTTGGTGGGGATTGTTGGATTAATTGGGTTTGGACCATTTTAATTTAACAATTAATCAAATGAAATTCCTAGGCCCACATGGAAAATTTGATTAGTCCCATATGGAGAATTGAATAGGAGTTACACCACTTTAAAAGGTGGAATGTGGTAACCCCCTTGTGCAATTGGAGAGAGCACAGCCTGCGCGTGCTGCTCGCTCGCTCGCCTCGCCACGCCACGCCGCCAAGCCGCCGCGTGCGTGCGAGGCGAGCAGCAGGAGCTTGCAGTGTGTCTTCTAGGTGGATGTTCAACAACAGTCTCCATCAAACTTGGTATATCAAAACAACAAATAGGATCGAGAGCATTTCTTGTGTGCCTTGAAATTTGGTGGGGATTGTTGGATTAATTGGGTTTGGACCATTTTAATTTAACAATTAATCAAATGAAATTCCTAGGCCCACATGGAAAATTTGATTAGTCCCATATGGAGAATTGAATGGGAGTTACACCACTTTAAAAGGTGGAATGTGGTAACCCCTTGTGCAATTGGAGAGAGCACAGACACGTGGCGCTCGCCGCCTTCGCTTCGCCTCGCCACGCCACGCCACGCCAGCAGCCCAGGCCGTCTGCGTCTTGCGCACGTCGTGAGCGTGTCGGGTGCGGGCGCGTTTTCTTTATCTATTCAAAATCAAGCGCGACTTGACTCGAGTGGCAAGAATGGTGCAGATACTAGTCTCTTCATTTTCTTTATTCTTGAGGAGGAGTAATGGAGGCAGTTGCTAGTGACTAATGGCTGCAGTTACTAGTCTCTTCGCTTTTCTTTATTCTTCGAGGAGGAAAGGCTCTCTACTCCATAAAAAGGTATCTGAGAATACTCTCGTATGCATTCTTTTTGTTGTTCTTTGCTCTCGCAATCTCGGTTCGAACCTTGCGAAGGCTCTGCAGGCGAGTAGGCCTCGAAACTCCATCCGTCCGAGTACCCGCGGGTAGACGGGCGATCAAGTTTTTGGGAGCGCATTAAGCGCGATTGCTCATTCTGTGACCGTCTTCATCACGGTGGTGAAGCGCTTTCGCGATCTTGCGGCGAACATCTTCCTGTATCGAACATCTTCCTGCATCACGCCTCGATCGACTACATCGAATAGGCCATCATGTCGACTGATGGTAACGGCGCATCCGGTGTCACCGACACTGGCCCCGCCCGAGGGTATATCCTGAGAACTTATCTTAAGTTATTGTTTCTGTGCGCTATGAATATGTTAATAGGATCTGCTGTTATCCTGTTCATTAGCGAATATGAATACTCCATTGTTGAAACACCCATGCTCTTGTTTATCATGTTTTATATGCTTAATTTCTGGATTAAAATATACCGAATATTGACTAGATTTTCAACAGTAGCTCCTTGTTACATCATTTTAATTGTTCAAAAGAATATTGCCTCCAAGACCATAAAAGGTAAAAGATAAATAAAAAAAAAACCGAGACTTGACCATGGTTCACAATTTCGATAAAATTTTGCCGAAATTTTGAACCTTTCGTTAGACTCCGAAATACAATGGTTTCATTCAGAATTTTTCGTTTTATTTGAATTTAGAGGATTAAAGAAAGTAAAAGCAGTGAATGACCAACAAGACAAAGATGGCCCAGTGGTAATGCCCTACCCGTATGTTCTTGACTCTTGAAGTCCTGGGATCAAATCACAGCTCAAAATTCATCCAAAATTTCAGTAATTTCGCTGCCCACCGAAAAAACCGAAAGAGTTTAACCTCACGGAGCTTACGTTGGAGCGCAAAAGAGCAGCTGATCTCAGCCAAGAGAGCTCACAGTACAGGGATCGATGCCGGACCCGGAGACGATGATGGCAATCGCCATATCGGAATCAAAACCGGAATCACACATGATCTGCACCCCCCCAAAAAAAAACCGCTTCATCGACTGATGCGAATCTGATGTGCTGCTCAAACCGCTCCACGTACGTTTCCTCAAAGCGATCCGTGTAGCGATCGAGCAATCGATGAAAAGGCACCCCCTCGTTGCAGATTCATCAGGTACCTTCCACACCGGGAGATCTCAAGGCTTGACTCGATCGGAATCTCTCGCGCTGCATGCATGCATTGGAATTGATTCAGGAATTAACCTGGAAATGCAGCACCAACGACTTACCTTGTCTCGTCTGAACTGATCTTTTTCTTTTGAAACGACTGTCTGAAAAATATATATCTGGAAGCATCGTCAGGTATCGATCCCTCCATGACTTGACCGGAGAGGCCTTGAACAACAACCTATGAGACATACAGAAACAGATAGCCGAGAGCACAATGGACAATCTGGCAACAATTGGGTAGCAATATATGGTAATATACGAACAGCCTAGCAAAACGTTCCAAAGAATCACCTCATCAGTGATCATCCAGTAGCTGTTGCAAAATTGGCCGTGAATTGTTGAAGCCCTCTCCGGCTCCCCCGATGTGGTCCTGGAGGACATGTTGCTTCAAACCTTGTGGGATCCTGGAGTCACTTCGAGGAGGCTCTGGGTTTTCCCTGAGGTGGCCTCGGAGGACGCACTGATTCGGGCCTTGCGGGACTCTGGAGACCCTTCGGGGAGGCTCAGATCATCTCTGGAGCATCCCCGAAGGGACACCTAGCGCCTCCGGGGAGGAGGGCCTTCGTGCTCGTGGGTTGCGGAGTTTGTGTTGCGGGCTTCGTCGGGTCGTTGGGGCCGGTGGGACCGCCCCTACGACAAGCCACTCGAAGTCCTGCTTCGTCAAGGCTGAAACTGCACCATTTTACCCGGAGGGTCCAGACACACCATCCACTTCGACTTGGTGAAGCGTGTTTCCGCCGTCCCTGTGGCACGTTCTTCCTTGGGAGCTGTTTTGACGGTGTTTGGTTTGGCGTTGTGTGGTATAATGGTGTGTAACCGTTGCTCCGTTTAGTGCACACGTGTCAACGGCTGATTGGTGCGTGGCTCTTCGGCTTCCGCGCCTTATCGTTTCGCGTGCCTGGTGTGTTTATAAATAGGGGCTGGTGCCCCCCTCTTGGCACTTAGCTCGCTTATGAGAAAACCCTAGCCTCCCTTACTCGTGTGTGCTTCTTCTTCGAGGGTCTTCGGAGCCTTTGCCTTGCGCGTGGTTTGATGACGAAGTAGCCCCGAGATGGTGGAGGGGCGGTGGTTTACACCAACGAGCTTGGCCGCTCGTTGGTGACTTCGCAAGTCATGCGCACGCTAAGGGACGAGGGCAAACTATCAAATCTTTTGTTGGCGCGAGCCCCTCCCCGCTCGAAGACAGTGCCTGATCTTGGGAGGACAAGGCCAGCGTGTTCCTGGCTTTCTTCGACGCCGGTCTACGCTTCCCTTGTGTGGAGCTGGTGGCCTGCGTGCTTCAGTTGTACCGGTGGATCTAGCGCAGCTAACACCCAACTCCATTGTGAAGCTCGACATGTTTGAGTGGGTGATACGGTTCGTCGGGGCAAGTGGGGAGGGTCAGCTCTTCGTGTACCTTCACGACGAGCGGTGCCAACCGAAGAAGAAAAAGGACACTGGTGGACGCTTAACTTCGGTAGCATCAATTTTTAGCCGAAGGCGCGCTGTATCCGGTACTTGCCGGCCCCTGTGTCCCAAAATAGATGGGAGATGGACTGGACACGCAGTGGTTTTAACACAGGTCCCCGTCGGGCGATGGCTTGCGGTTGACCAAAGGGCCTATCCAGCTCACTCCTTCCCCGGAGATTGAGCTAACGTCAAGGGAGGAGACGCTTCTCCAACTGTTGCTGACTGCGACACAAAGGCTCTCCACGAGGGATCTTGCGGAGGAATTATGCGCGCTTCGATTGTGGTCGCTTACGCAGGGGTGGGATGTGAAGCTCGTGCGATGAAGGGTGGTGTCCATTCCTACTATCTCTCAGATAGCGGGGATGGTAAGTGTTGGACCGAAAAGGCGACTAGAAGGGGGGGTGAATAGGAGCACGCTCACTTTTTCATAAATAATTTATTCAATAAGATTTTACTCCAGTAGCTATGGAAGCTATGAAGATCAGTATATCAGTACAGCGGAAGACTAATATTGAATCCAATTTAACCCCCCTAAGCAAAATAACTAAAATCAACAAAGACTAAAGAGAACCAGATGCTGGGGGGTCGGACCGTTGGGTCATTGGCGGTCTGACCGCTGACCCCTGACGGTCGGACCAGTGGCCTTGGCGGTCTGACCGCCAGCCTGAAGAACAGAACGAACAACCCGATGAGCGAAGTTGCAAATAGATGTAACTTTTGATCTACAATTCCAAACTTGATAAAACTTGGAACACACCTTCTCTATGATGTCAGGAACCTATTCCAATCGAAGATTATGAAAATTCTTGGAAGAATTACGATCCTTTTCCGTTTGACAAGAGAAGGGTTCAAAACTGAGTCGAAACGAAAACTAGATCCAAAATATTGCTCGTAGGTGATTGATGATCAAGATGATCCTAGATATGTTCCCACATGTCACAGCAAGCTAGATCACATGAAGAATTCAATTAAAAACTCGCTGATCAAAAAAGACTCAAAATCATCAAATAGAGAGAAGGAAAGCAAAGAGACAAAGCTTTAATCAAACTTTCTTTGGATTGATTTGATCTAATTTTGGTTTACAGCCACTCCATGAATAGAGGACAAAGCTCAATCTATGAGTACGAAATCAAATTAAAACTCTCTAGAACCCTAATCTCCACATCTACACTCCCTAAGCAAATTAGGGCTTCAAAACGATAAAAGAGACGAGAGAGAAGGGGCAGTCACCACCCTCTTCTATTTATAGTGGAGTCTTAGACTTTCTAGAAGTTTGACTCAATTGGGCTTCCGTTAAGGCCCAAAACAAACGGGTCACACACGCACGTATTTTAATGCACCGTCTTTATCTCATCTTGACCTAATTAGCTATACCTTGCGCCATCTTGTGCCGTTGATTAGCCAATAAGTCATCCTTATCCATCTTGCACCACGCTTGAGTTCATTGACCTCACTCGGCATCGTCGATCGTTCTGGACCTCAGCTCTCCAAGCCTAGTCCCGATCATCCTCGCCGTTGACCGTCGTTGACCACCAAGCAACCTGCACAACAATAGACAAGTAAACCGAATCCGGGAACAAATTCTTCACAACTTACCCATGTTAGTCAAAACATGCATCATGCAACACATATGCACTGAAACTCATGACTTTGACCTAACAACCAAACATCGCCGCCACGAAGGACGACAATCCAAGTGAAAACCGGTCAGACCGCCCACCCTGGTCGGTCTGACCGCCACCTATTGGCCGGTCAGACCGCCAGTTGGGACTTAGCCGCATTTAGCCCCTGAAAATCCGAAACCTACTAGAATTTTTTAACGAATAGAACTTTTGACTAGAGACTCCAAAAATTATGGGACCAAGTGCAATAGAATCCCCTCTCTTGCTTATACCCTCTATTTTTGGCCCAGCTCAAAACCTCACTTTCTGAAGTTGGCCGATCCAACCACCGCTATCGCGGTCGGACCCTCCTTAGGCCGGTCTGACCGCCAGTTCGGCCGGTCAGACCGCCAATGGCCTGACAGCATAGCAACTTTGCGGAAAACACGTGAAACGACAAACCTTTAACGCCATTGCCAATTGTCACATCATCCTAAGATCTAGAGCATATCCCCATGATATCCACAGTAAGTATTCCCGCCTCGCTCGCGCTGCTGTATGCATATGTATATATATAGTTGTATATTTCTCTTTCTCTCTTTTTTTAATATATTTTTTGTTTTGGTGTAAAGGGGGTCGTGCACTGCTGCCCATCGACGAGGCCGCGCGGGCTGCGGAGCAGCTTCTGGGCCCCTACACTGGGGAAGAGCATGCAAAGCAGGGGCTGGTGGTGCGCGAGCCATGTCTAAACCGGGCGTACTTGGATTCGGATGTCCACTTGGCGGAGCGGCCCGACCCCGACGAGGGGAGGAAGAAGAGGAACCGGGTGCCGGAGGAGCTGAATGCCACCGGGCCGATCAACGTGGTGCCATTGCAGTGTCTTTGGGTGCGGATGCGCCGCCGCTCCGCACGCAGGGTGGGCGTGGCGGCGCCGCGGCGGCGGCAGGGTCTGTGGGGCGCGTCGAGCGTGTGAGTTCGATGGGCTCTTCCTCTGGAGCGCGAGCGGTCTCCCGGTGGTTGCTGACAGGGTGACAAGGGCGAGGAAGAGGGTGGCCAGCTCATTTCGCATGGCGGGTCTGGCCCTCGAAGAGTCTTCTGTCAGGACGCCTTCACACATTTATGATCGAGGGTTCGAAGATACCCTGGTGGGGGAACCCGTCCCTGCCTAGGTTGTGCTTGGTGAGTTCTTTGTACCTTCCTTTTAGTTATCGCCACTGTGCTGACTTGTGCGTTGAAGTGGTGAGCGAGGAGAATGCTGAGGGTGGCGGTTCTGGTGACTCTGGTGCCGGTAGGGCCGAGGAAGCTTCCGGCATCAGGGGTTCCAGGGAGGTGTCCCCGGTTACCGGCACTTGGGGTACTGCGGATCTTGGTCCGTTATGTACCAACGACTTCAAGTTCAGTCCCGGGGCGGCCATTGTTTGCGAGCAGCTGGCTCGCTTCGCCGCCCTGTCGTGCGTGGAGCTGCTCTTCGAGACCATGCCCACGCATCGGATGTTTAGGTCGATCGAGGCGAACGCCGTGTGGGTATCAAGATGGTGCACCTGGTCCACCAGCGCCCGAAGTGTCCCACCTTCGGATTTCTCCCGGAGTGTGTCAAAGGGGTGTCTAAGTTTGCCGAAGTGGAATGGCCGCAGGCCCTCTCTGGCTCCCCCGGTGTGGTCCCGAAGGATCTGTTGCTTTGGGCTTCGTGGGACCCCGGAGACCCTTCGGGGAAGTTCCAGGTTTCCCCTGAGATGGCCCCGGAGGACCCACTGCTTTGGACCTCGCGGGATTCCGAAGACCCTTCGGGGAGGCTCCGGAACATCCCCGAAGGTATACCTGGCGCCCCCCGGGGAGGGGGGCCTTCGTGTTCGTGGGTTACGGGGTCTGTCCTGCGGGTTTCGCCGGGTCATTATGGCCAATGGAGCCGCCCCTACGACAGTAAGATAGATGGGTTCACCATTTTTTCCCGGAATTTTTCACGTTGATTCGGTGTTCAAATCAAAGTTGTTTGCATGCATGATTGCATCCGGATCTCTTTGTTTGCACTACATATGTCCACAAGACAGATAGCCAAGTTCACGTTGTATTATACAACAAACATATCGTATAGAATTACACTATAACTAGATCAACACGCCTTGTATGCCATCCTGGGCTAATTCCACATATACATGCATATAGGTGCATATATGTAGATACTAGACATAGCAGTACACGATCAGATCTTGGCTTAGTACTTCACGGCCCCGAACTGAACTGCTTCTGGTCGTGGAAGAGCCTCTTCCTCTCCCTGATGTAGTCTTCAGACCTCTCGTCGATGTTTTCTATCGACACAATGCCCCTGGAGGCCATGTTCCCGCCCTTCTCGCCGCCGTGATCAGCGGCAGTTCGCTTCATGGTTGCTGCCATTGGGTTGTTGTGCACCATCGGCTTCGTGAGGATCATGTTGTAGATAATCTTGTCGACCTTCTGAACCTTCACCTCGTTGTCGGAGGGAGGGGACATGGCGGTCTTGGGACCTGGAAACATCGTCTTTTAATTTGTTTGTTGGCTAGACATGTTCTTGACTCCTGAGTTTGCTTGGGTTTGATGGAGTGGATGAATTTGGATATATGGATAATATTTTAATTTTAGATTTTATTATGAGATAAAGATCATATAAAACTAAAGGTATATAAAGTAATACTAACAACAGACAATTCATTGCACTTCTAAATATACACAATAATATAATTATAACAGAATAGTTTGGTCGTACAACCAACTTACAGCCGGGCTTGATGAACAACAAGAAGCAGCGCAGCGAGCGGTCGCGCAGATACGTTGCCTAGAAACTTTATTATCGCAACAATGCTTCGAAGATACCTGCTCACTCTCCTTCCCGGTGCATGTCGAGAAAAAGGGACAGCTTGGTTAGACAGCATAACTCTCCAGCACAGTAGACCAGAGAGAAAGAAGAAGAAATGGAAGTGTTTCCTCATGTCTTAGGTCTGGACGTCTCCAGATCTTTTAAAGGTCGAGACAATTACTCTCTAGCAACTCCATAATAAAGCACATATTAAACCACTAGTATCTGCTAATTCAAAATCAATTAATGGTAATTAAGCAGTATTTATCATATCCTGATTACACATTAGTCTACAGTTTCGACTAGTATATTTCGACCACACTGGTCTGTGGCACCCGACCACTATGTTTTGACCACTGTGTTTCGACTACTTTATTTCGATCACAGTATTTCGATCACATTAGTCTATGGCTTTGGCCGCATTATTTCAACCACACTGGTCTATAGCTTCGACCACCTTATAAGGAGAGGAAAAAATGCACGATTAGACAGAGAAAGGTGTACTAAGTTCACGACACGTTCACGGTTGTGCATCCCAAGTCACGCGATTGCCTCACGAATATACACACGCGCGTACGTGTGTGTGTCTTTTGCCCTCCGCATGTCACCCTATGTTATATGTTACAATTTCAATGGGTGACAAGGACTCCACCTTATAAATTACTCTCCCACCACTTGGATAGTCAATATAGGACTAAACCATGCATATTTTAAAATTTTAGAAATGAATAACCCTTTACACTTACAGGTTCAATTCTGTAACATCCAATTTCTGGAATTCAAGAAGAAAATGATGTTAATTTCAAAAACTCCCCAAGTTTTGTAGGCTAGTGTTCGCCACAATTTAGCTGGCTCCGCCGGTACTTGCGCGCGGCCAATATTATCCAAGTCCTTGGCTAATATCGGTTGTACCCAAAGTATCACAGCCGCTTGTCTGTGGGGGAGTCGTGTTGTCCCTTTTGCTTCCGCGCTTGCCTCTGAATTTTATGTAATGAACTTATTTGACCTGTTCGGCCCCTGCTGTAAACTCGACTCGACGTGGTCTATTTAAACTCTGATAAATGTAATATTATGTTGAGTCGGTCAACGATGTGTATGAAATAATTCTGCGATGTATACTGTGATCGCTACCTACTGATCTAGAGAGTAGCGCATGATAATTATAAGGGATTCCGTGTTAAGAAATCTGGGTCCGACAAATTCTAACAGGTGTAATGAGATCTCCATTTTATAGCCTCTTGGGAGTGGTTTTCTCTGGTGAGATTCTATGAACTGTCCCTCACTGGGAGTAAGTAGCACTATTCCCATTTGTTTTGATTTTCAAAAGCAAGGGGTATTCTCAACTGTTGTCTTAAATGTTCGGTGGATGCTATAGGAGTTAAGTAGGAGATTATTGTTACTTATCGCTTGGGCATCCTAGTGGAGCCTCCATTGCGAAAAATATCGAAGTATCAGCATCCGTAACATTAGCCTTTACATGGTGAGGACGATCCCAATTATAAGTTTATTCATAGTAGAATTGTAGGCAGAATCCATGTGCATACATACTGATGTACTATCACATCACAGCAACACAGGACATTAGCCTTTGTTCCAAGGAATTATTCCAATGGTTTACCTCTTTATCCCGACAAAGTTTGCCAAGCCATCGGCAAAACTACACATCACCAACGGTGCAGTACTACGTCGCCGCAGGCAAAAACACTTGGCTGCGAAAGCAAAGCTAAGGGAATCCAGCGAGTGCAGACGGAGCTTAAGTGGAACCCCGGCTTTTCTACTCGGTAGATTAGTTAATCAAAACATTTTGTGGTTAGGATTAGAACACGAGTAGCTAATTACTAGTGGCGTGCTCAAAATATCACTAGAACTCGATCGAACCTGCATTTGTCAGATATGATGCTTGTAAAGTAATATATCAGAACTTTCCATGCTTCCTTTGTTTTTTGCATATTACCAACAGCTTGCTCGTGTGCTGCTGCTAAAGTAAATAAACTAAACCAATTAATTAATGCCTTAACCCTTAAGCTCACAAAAGGAAATGTGTAGCACGTTGCATACTACATCAATGATGGCTTGAATCCAAAGCAGAATCTCTCAGAAGCCGGCCTTGCAAAGGAAGCGTTGCGGCTGTTGCAAGTTCTTGAAGTTTGGCAAGTATATATATCTCATTTTTTCACTTTATAACCCATGTTATAAAACACACGGTAAATAGTAGAAACATGATACATAAATTTTACATGAAAAACTATTACGGGTAAAATCGTAGACACGCGAAGGCGGAATTCACTATATGAGGAGAAATTACAAGCACGGAGAACTTCGACGTATGTCGACCGTGCAACTACAGTGATACATATGTAGGCTAAGGAATAAGATTCTCTAACAGAGAAGGAAACTGAGTAGAGTCGATTGCGCCACTCGACGCCACGTCTGGCGATAGTGGGCGTGTGTGCCGCATCCAGCACATACACGATGATGAATTCATATCATACTTATAATCTTCACCTTGAGACGAATTTACTACTGTAGTCAAAATATCAAATCTTCTCCAAATAAGTATCCATCTATAGACCTTAGTCCAAAGGACTAATCTCAATAAGTAAGAGTGGAACAAGTCTTACCCAAACGCTTCTTATGGAGTCAAATTGAGCAAACCACCAATATGTCCAAACACACAGCTATCAATAAAGCAAACTAACAAATATGGGTCTTCAATAATTCCTAACCCTAGCAAAGTCTTAGTCTACTCAACTTACCTCCTAAAACAAATGCTCGATCATCAAATGGCATAAGCCAAAACATCACATGTGGCGCTGGATAGACAGCGAATAACTCATCTCATTGATATTTGACATCCTTCATCTGGAATAAAAAAAAAACTCGGCAAACAATACTCACTAAAAAAACAACTTGCACTGTAATCATACGTATTAAATTGCCGACTTCAAAGGTAAATGAAATCTATGATATGGTAAAAACGATTCTTGTAAAACTGTTTTGATGAAAGGAACCCTTGTGACGTTAATGGAGTAGAAACTACAATAAACTCCTCTGAGAGACCATGTGAGAGGTCCTCCACTCTGAGTGATGAGTATTTGACATCGTGGTTGAATAGGTTGAGAGTTGAGTTTTTTCGGTATGGATTTGTTCGTCTTTGAATCGGAAATCGGAACTACATTGTATGGAGCGGAAGTTCGATAATCGAACTCACTGGCGTTGGAAATAGGAACTTCCGATTTACGGGGTTTTGAGTTGGTGAAGAAAATCGAAACTTCCGCACATGGGGTAGCGGAGTGTCCGATAATACTGGTGTTAAGGTTCCTCTGAGATGAAAATCGGTTTTGAAAATCTGGGTTTACGGTTGTTCCGAAGATCGGAAGTTCCGCAATGGTAAGAGCGGAACTTCCGATAATCTGACAAGCGCGGATGTTCGAAATCGGAACTTCGGCGTGGTAAGCGCGAACTTCCGATTGTGTCGAAGCGTGCGCGAGAGAAGGTTAATTTGTGATTTTTTTGTATGAGTTTGAGTCTTATACAAATGTTGATGCTATGATATTGTGCAATGCTATGTGATGTGTTTTTTGTGCGTGTTGTTGCAGGACATCGAGGCGAGTCGTGGCGAGACACGAGGTGATCGGATTAAGCGCAGCGGCGTTGAGGTCAGAACGATCGGATGTGTCGAAGACGGCGTGAATCTTGAGGTGGTTGCGTGTCAAGGACAGCAAGGCGTACGGGAGGCTTCCAGAAGGTGCGCAAGGGGCAAAACGGGGATTTCGCAAAGCGGCAAAAGTGGAGGCGGTTCCGTTCGGGTGTAGCGGGCTTAATGGGTTGGAGGCCCATTAGCAAAGGCTATAAATAGAGGTGAACCCCTGTTGTTAGGGTTAGACCTTGAGAGAGAAAATTAGGGTTAGCTCCACCAAAAGGGTTTGTTTTGCTTTTTGAGAGAATGAACTGAAAATACTTGTAATCATTCCTCTGTGTTTCCTCTGTGATTTCTTGACTACTATCAATGAAACTCTGAGTCTTTGATTACATGTTTATGCCTCTCTTTATTCCCTCTTTGTTCATGTTGAATATCTAGGGTTTTGGCATATCTTTTGATTCGTCTTATGAAATAGCATGAAACTTGATATCTAGAGTCGTTTTGATATTGCTATTACATACTCAAAGTTTCATGAGCTAAGATTCTGAGAATCGAGTCTATTTCGGTTTTTGGTCTTTCTTGCCCCCTCTTCAAGAAATCCAATTTTGGATTGATTGTTGAATCTTTGTTTGCGATTCTTCTCCATGAGGTCAAGATGTTGCTTAGGATGATGTCCTGTGAAACTTGACCAGAGAAGATCAACAAATCAAAAGTAGTTTGGATTTTTGGACAAAAACCCGAGCGTTCTGTTCTTCGGTCAGGATAATCGGAGCTTCCGATTTTACAAAGCGGAAGTACCGCAAGCGGAACTTCCGCACCTTACTGGCCGGAGCTTCCGATTTCCTGAAGAACAGCCCGAGGCTTGTTTTTGTTATTTGATCTTGCTTCATTTACTTTCTTTAGATCTCCAGAGATCTTTGTAGGCTTGTTTAAATACAGTAAAGTGGAGTTATTAATTTTAAGGCACCATTCACCCCCCCCCTCTGTTGCCATTTCGGTCCTTCATCCTCATATCGAACTATGACAAATGGACAAACGTTGTAGTATCCACACAAAAACGAACTCCTCCTTTCACTTAAATCCTTCATCTCGGACTGAAATTAGAGCAAAACCTTCACTTTGAAACAACAAAACTCTGGATAGTATCATGCTAGCTTCCATCAGGGTGTCATCAAATTTCTCAAAATATGGATACATACAGTCCTCCACCTTGGACTCCACATGTGCGGGTCTTGGCACAATAACCCATAGAAGACGGCGTATCGTCGAAGAAAACGTCAATGATTGCTGACGGAATGAACCAGTATTGGAGCAGTTGTCGAGGTAGAACACAGGTTGACGCCGAGACAGAGTCGACCTAATCGTTGTCGATGTTGTGCACTCGAAGCGTATATTTTCAGAATCTCTAGTGCAACGCAGGTCATTGGAAATTCGTGGGTACTCTTTGGTGTGCACCTAGCAATTTAGGCGAAAATCACGAAAGTGACTCACAGGCCTCACGAAGGCACGGTTCTGACATTTCTTCAGATTCGGCGACTCGAACTCCGCTTCGGATTGCCTCCAAACAAACAGACCACACCTTGTTGTCTTCTGCGTGGCTCGATAAAGCATATTCGAGCAAGCCGCAGCTCCCGATCTGCTTCCAGCCGACGACTTGGTGGATCACGATCCAATCCAATCCAATCCAATCCAACCCGGACGCTCTGGATACCAGCTGGATGTCGCGCGGGTGCCGCCCTCCTCCCGAGGCACGGCATACATGATTACATATATATATAGATTAGAGAATAAGAGTTCATCGGGGAGGAAACTGAATTAGAGTCGATTGCGTCACGTGACGTCACTTCCGGTGCCAATCGGCCGTGTGACATGTCCGGCACATACAAAATTCGTACTGTACTTAACAATTCAGACTTGCTTAATAAAAGTCTGAAAGAGCTTGCAGATTTTGTTCGAAGTTTCTAATTACTGCTTTGGGAACAGGTCACCACCCCCACACAGAAAAACAAAAGCCGGTGCATTGCATGATCGAAATCGATGTGATTACGCGGTGAATCCCTCTCTGCGGAACTGAAGCATCCGAAATTAAAGCCGAAGTTTTGTAGGCCCGTCTAATTTCAGGTCATTCCAGAAATTCAAATAACCAGAGAAGAAAAGACTTCAACAAGAAACCAGCCGACAACTATGGTATATATACTTTGGTAGATAGATACAAGGACACATGGTGGATAATATCGTGTTATATATTATACACAAGAAGCTCGCATGATACATATATGTAGGTGCGATCTAATTCGATCCACGTATGCATTGGAGTAGGTCTGCATATATGATACGATTGCTAAACTGGATAGTGCATGCTCACTAAACTGAACTACCTAATTATGAGGGCTGATTAAACTGATGCTTCTTCTGCGCGATGTATTCGTCGATGTCTTTGGCTGAAGCCGCACGACCCTTGAGCGGGGGGCCGATCTTGTTCCCGTAGATGGCGACATCAGCGGCCGGCTTCTCCATCGCCGCCCTCCTGTTGCCGTACACCGAAGGCTTGGTGACCACGTTGTGGACGAACCCAATCTTGTCGACCTTCTCGACCCTCACCTCGCCGTTGGCGGGAGGGGCCTTGGCGCCCTTGGCGTGAAACATGGTGTATGTGTTTTGTTGCAAGAGACGAGGCTATCTAGCTTAGCTGGATGTGTTCTTGAGCTTAGTTGCCTTCCATGGTGTGGGAGATGGCCTCCATTTATAGGCTCGATCGATGCAGGGGGGTGGAGGTTTTTCTTCCAGCAGCAGTGTCCACGTTTGTTTGTCTCGAATGTTCAGCACACGTCGTAGGAAATTGACTAACTACTACACAGTGACAAGCTACTGCGCTCCCGGCATCGAAGTGGAGCCTCCAATTAGTGAAATTAAACATCGCCGTCCTTAACTTGCACCGCATACTCGAAAGCGAAAAAGGCACATACTCCTCGATTGTCTGATCGCTCCAATGGTCATGATCTGACAATTACAAGTAAGATCTCCGTGTGCGAACAGTGGTTTTGCGTATGGACTCATCGTAGAAGCATGTGTGTCCATGTCTATATATGCACTAGGATGTGTGTACCACATGACAGGGATAGCCGGATAGGTGTTTGTTTTCATTGCAGTAATGCTGAAGGTGTACCGTTTATCCGGACAAAGTTCGTCAGACAATAGCCAAAAAGCAACGCATCACCAACAGTACAGTAGATGACTGCTGGCAAACAGAAGCAAAGGAATCCAACTAGCGAGCTTCATAGTAGGTAGGTAGGTAGAATTAATTAATTAAAAAGTTCTAGATTTCGTTTAAAATACGACTAACTTATTCATCACATGTCTGCATCTTTCTAATCTTAGATTCTTCGTGGAGTTCGAACCCCAGCAATATTTATCAGATACGCATGAAAAGTAACCAAAACTTCAGTTTCATGTTTTCCTCCCTACAAGAGTAACTCGCGTGCTGCTTGCTACCTGTTGTGTTTGAATTACTGCAGACGGTGATTACGATGTCATTTAACAGTCGAGCTCTTTTCCAATGTTATTGTTTCGATTCTTTGCGATGATATTGAGCAAAAAAATTCTCTTTTTTGAACCACTACGTTTAAATAAGCCAAGAATGCCCAATCAAACGATTAGCAAGAGCAGAAAGATATATTAGGTCAAGATCGGCACAGGGTTCCGAATTTCGCCTGAAAATTGGTGATATAGGATTTACCCGTGGGGACCGGCAGGAATACAAACCGGTCCCCAAAAAAAATCAGTTTTGATGAATTTTGTCAAAAAAATCGAAATTGCTTGAATTTTGTTTGAAATTGATTTTTTTTTAAAAAAAATCTAAAAAAACCTTCTCTTTTTTTTGAACATTTTGTCCAAAATTTACCGAAATTTTCTAATTTTCGACCAAGCCGGCCTTACCGGGCAAAATTACCAGTAACGAGAACCCTGGATCGGTACCATGAAGATAAGGACAGGAAGCTGATTAAAAAGTCCAAAAGAGTTGGCTGGAATCCGCAGATTTCTCTGAGAAATTGCTCCAAAGTGCTTGATTCCTACTTTGGAAAGCAGCTTTCTGCCTGCAAGTGGAGAAATATCACACATTCACACTTCTCTCGGGTAGAAATTGACCCGTGAAACTGGTGTGATTAAGCGTGTAAGTTTCTCTGCAGAAGCACCTGAAAGGCCTCTCTTTTCAGTCAACTTTATGTCATGCAGAGTCTGATTTAATCCCAAGCAGAGAAAACAAACTAAGAAGCCTTTCACATAACCGGATTATCAAATCCTTGAAGACAAACATAGCGTTACAGGTGTAAGATTATGTGCTTGCCAGACACATGCTTTCACTGAATTGAAACTGGAATATCAGTCACATCGCCATGTGAACCTTGCCACCTCAGATATTAGTAAATGGCGAGCAAAAGCAGCTCGTCATCTTACCGACGAGTTCTATCGATCGAATGTACAGCTCAGGGATCAGTTCTGGATCAGTCGATATATCATCATGGCGATCGCAATCGTGATTGATTTGTGATCTAGCCCGCTGCACAGAAAGCTCCACGTTGCTCCAGAGCCCAATCAGCGCAGAGGTATTATTGTTTGTCGGAAAGCATCAGGTGCTCTCCAGACTGAGAGACCTGGACTCACAACAGTAGTCTTACTCTGCCTCTTCGAAGAACCGATGAATTATACGTCCAGGAAAGCACTAGCACTCATAGTGATACCCTAGCTAGACAGTAGACACTTGAAAGCAAGATATTTCAGTGACACTTTTAAAAGAAGCTCTGATCTCTGATGCATTACCTTTATGAAATATCTACTAGTTGGCAATTGCGCTCCATTTGAGCAAAACTTTCCGGCAATGATTCAGTTTTAGGATTAGCTGGTAAAGTTTGATAAAGGAAACAGCTGAAAGTGAACTGAAAATCTGACAATGAGCCCAAATTTCAGAATGGTTAAGTGATTTGTCCTAATTTGTTGGTTTTTTTCCTTTTGTAAATACATCTGTAACATTTTATTTTTATTTTAATATATTACTATATATACAGTAGGATCCTTTCCTACTGTTTTCATCTATAAATTTTTTTTCCAACAATGAGGTTTAGAACTTTGCCTGTCATGTTTACTTTGGTTGGTTAATCTTCCAATATGCTAGTTCCAGCAACTCGATATTTTTCACTTCCTGGCTACTTAATTTGCTGTAGGTAGTTCTAAAAAGTTCCGTTGGTAGGTGTTCGGTTTACCGCTTTTGTAGTGATAGCCGATAAATGCGCGGAAACTGGTACTGTGGTTAGAGTAGTTAGATTAAAACTGTGTTTCGGTTTACTTTTGATGCATGGTACCAAAAATAAAAACTTATAGCTGAGACTAGTTAGGTAAACATGCCACAAAAATATGATGAGAAAAGGGTACATACTGAAAGGGCGAACAAAGCATGTTTTTGCGATTTTCTGATGTTTATTCTGTGCATTTCCAAGGAAGTAATTACCTGGCTTGCTCAGCAGAACAAAGAAAGTAATATAATTCACTTGTCCGTTCAGTACAGCTTGCTGAAATTCCAACAACATTCAGGGCATAGTCGCATAGATGATGTCTCTGTTTTGTATAATATTGTCACTTCTCAATACTATTAGACAAGTGATGAGAATCAAAGGGTCAATGAAAATTAGTTATCATCGGCTGCTGGGCTATTTGGTGTGTTAGAAACAAACATATCTGTTTTCCCTTAAACAAAACTAGTAGAGATCACTGACTGGCAAGACTTAGTTCAAGTTCAGAAATTGGTAGCCAAGTCCATGTCATCAGGGGCGGAACTAGAACGAAAATGACCGGGGTTCACTACTTCATCGTACATATAACAATATATATAATTTTTCAAGCAATACTATATTAAATAGCAATTTTGGCTGCAAGAGACCAGAAGTTAGACTGAACCGGGTGCACAACTTTTGAATTAAGGGGTACACGCATAGTATATATATGATAATATCTACTTAATTTTTTTTGGGACCCGGTGTCCTGTGACACCGGGTGGACCCACTTACCTCCACCCCTGCATGTCATATATATAACATCACAAGCAGGTCACACTTTCACACTTATAAAACCTTCACACGGGCACCAACATACACACGTGTGGGCGCGCCAGGCTAATGCCACATGTATGTATACATAGCCGTCATAGCCCCGTAGGTGTACATATGTGTATCTTGCGATCAGTCAGGCATGGCTTGATCTGCACAATGGCCACAGCAGTCAGGCACGGCTTGATCTGCACAATGGCGATAGGTCTCTGTCGTTAATTCAACTGACGACATGAATTTCTCTACAGCTTTTTTTACAGACTATTTTTAAGCACATATTTTGTGAACAAATCACAATGATATTACAAAATATTCAACACAACGTTATAATATCTTTTGTTGACAAATCACAATGATATTACAAAACTTTCAACACAACGTCATAATATCTTTTGTCGACAAATCACACTGATATTACATAATATTCAACACAACGTCATAATATCTTTTATCGACAAATCACAATAACATTACATAACATTCAGCGTTGTCACATATTTTTTTGACAAATCATACTGACATTATAAACCATTCAGCGCAACGTCATCACCTAGTTTTCAATAAATCAAAGTGATATTACAATGCATTGGGCACCAAATATTTCAACAAGATGAACCTTTCTTGTGGTCGTGATCCCAACGTCCGCCATGTGAACCACCTCGAGTGGGGCGGTCAGATGATGTCCCCGCGGCGACGTTCGGACTATCGATGTCTCTTTCGTCCTGTGAATTTCTCGTAGGGTATTTCTTGAAGGTGTGCTCAGACTCTCTGGATATAGAGCACTTCTTTGTACGACGCTCGGCTTCTGCTTCATTCATGTCGTTCTTGATGCACCGTACCAGTCGCCAACCAACCTTTCCCTTCAGTCTATCAATGTTCGCAACCCAGATAAGTTGCTCCCAGGTTGGATGGCTAGTGAAATAGCCAACTACATTGTAACTATACATCTCTGTACTCCAGATTTGCATCACCTCCTCCTTGTTGAAATAGTCAGAGAGGTAATGGTCGGGATGCTGTGCCACCGTCAAACATGCAGCCATGACATGGGAGTAGGGCCTATACCGAAGAATAGGCTTGTTACAAGTGCATATGCAACTAGCGCGGCGTAGCGTGCACTCATTGGTGATCCTCTCGCGGTTCGTCCGCAATGTCCTTTATCACTGTACAGTATCTCTAAGCGAAGTTCCCTTATGCCCATCTTGAATGCTCGGTTGCTCTTTTCCTCCATGTACTAGGTCATCATGACGAAGTAGAGTACTATGTTATTTGTCATGGCGAGCGACGCGTTGTTGCTTCTGTCAACAAAGTAATTTGTGATACCGAAAAAATTATCTCCACAATACCAACCAAAGGGAGACACCTTCCGCTGCGCATAACCCAGTTGTACACCTCGGCTATATTAGTTATCACGATACCATATCAAGCACCACCTCTATCATGTAGCAACGACCACTTATCCTTAGACTCGTGCTCAATCTAGTCTGAGAAGTATTTCACCTACGCCCCCGTCTTCATCGTCACACTAGGACCATCTGTAGGTAGCTGTGGCAATGCTTGAAGTCAGTTAGCATGTGACCTTTTTCTACCCCTTACGTGTATGAGTCCGCTCATCTAGAATATTTTATAGTGCTTCAAACTTTCGCCGCTGATTCTGGTTGCACAGTCGCTTGAACAAGTTCATCGAGTCCTTGTTGTGGAACTGTTTGTAGAAATTTGCACCCAAGCGTCTCATGCACCACCTGCTCTGCAGATCCGTCTATGAAAGTAGTTCGTTATCTCCTTGTTGTAGCTGAGTTATTGCACTCAGCAGGCTCGCATGTCGATCATGTATGACACATACATTAGGATGGCCATGTACAATAGAAATCATCAAATTCCTCCAGAACCACAACCAGCTGTCCGTGTTCTCACTTTCAAAAAAAGCAAATGCCACGGGAAGAACTTGATTGTTCTCGTCCGTTGCTATTGCAGTCAGTATCCGGCCCTTGTATTTTCCAGTCAGGAATGTGTCATCGACGCACAAGATTGGACGGCAGTGCTGAAATGCATTAATGCATGGACCAAAGGCGAAGAATGCTCGCTTCAATACCCTCTTATTGCTCCCACATCGGATGCGTGGAATCTTGAATGTCGACATGAGTGTCGGGGTTCGTGTCTTGTATGACTCGGGGTAGCCCGTGGAGGTTGTGGTAGGAGTCCTCTAATGTACTGAACATTGATTCTAATACCTTCGGTTTTGCCCTCCACGCCTCGGCATAGCTTGCCTCACCGTACATGATGGATCGTGGCTGAAAATCTAGATTATCCATGATCTCACCGTACATGAGGTTCGCGATGAAGCTTGATGATAGGTTCCTGTGGGACTGCACTGACTCAGCGACGACACATGTGTGAGGGACCACTATAGAGCATTTCCTGTAGGTGTCCCACTTAGACTGAAATACGTGCACTCGCCAAGGGCATGCATCTATGTCACACTTCACGTCATAGCATCTTGGTTTATACTTGACGATTGTGAATGCACGTCGCACCAATATGGCCTAGAATTTGATCATCTCCTGCACGACCTCCTTGTATTTGTACATAGCTTCTTGTCTGACCTCACTCCGGTCGTACTCCCACGACATACGGGAGCCTTCGTTAATGACGAGGTTGTCGAACTGGCATGTGCTCCACTCGGATGGAACCGCTTGCTAGTTTACAGCATCCTCGTCGTCGGATCCATCATCTTCTGATAACGCCATGTAGTCCTGGTCTTCGAGATCCACTCTTTGCACTAGGGCTTCCAGTTCCTCACGCTTGTCAACAAGCCCACTAACTGAAGGAGCACCCTCCATAGGGTCTTCATCGACAGGATTAACTACTCCCGGACCTTCGTCCATTGTGTGTGCCGCGCTGTAGATGGAACCCACGACTTCTTCTTCGACATCACCATCCCTTTCTTGTTTAGTCGCCGACGCAAGAGTGGGCTTGGCATATGTCTGGGCCAGAAGGACCAAATCCTACCGTTCCTCCCTCACTTTGCATACATATAACTGCTATGATCTTGTTCCCTTGAGCTGCACTAACTCCCAATATGTGCACTGTGGCACTAGGTTGGCAAGGCAACTCAATCTCAAATCATACACAGTATGGTCCAAATCGAATGAGTGGAACAACCACCGCATCACAGCGCCCCACGTATGCTTCTCTGATCTTGTTAGGGTCACAGTCGTCGATTGAAAATAACGCAAATCAATCCCCGGGATCCCCAAGAATAGTCCCCTGACTACAATAAATTTTGAAGTTGGTAGCGTCTGACATATTTGACGTGGTTTTCACAACTAAACCACATATTTAAAACTAAACTACCCACTGAAAATGATTATGTACAACATACTACACTACGTAATCGTACATCTAAAGCTATATAATCCATTTGGTTAAAAAAATTACCTAAAAGGTGGGTGACCGGGCAGTGCTTCGCTAGCTTCTTTCCCCCCTCTACTCCTCTCCCTTCCCTTCACTCCCATCTTTCTCTTTTTTCTGAATAAAAGTGAGTTATGCAAGAATTTTTGGGTCTTTTATAGGGTAGATTGTGTCACTATTTTGAATGGCAACAGAGACTTGCAGGATCCCTATTGCCATTTGAAATAGCAGTTTTCTCAAAGTTATATATTTTAAAAAAATTAGGATCCTTGTCGTCAGTTGAAGTGGCGGCAGGTCCTGTCACTAATTCAACAAGTGACAAGTCTCTGTCACAAATTCAACTAGCGATAGAGACTTCTCTGTACTGTTGAAGGCCCCTGTCGCAGCTGCTTAGGCTACTGTTGCCATTCCAAATGGCAACAATAGCTTAGTTTTGTAAAAAAAATGACTATTTATTTTTGTAATATTTTTTAAATTAATATTATTTCAAAAAAATCTAGATAAGAGAGAGATATGTCGCAATTTCGTGTCTTCTACTCGTGACAACCATCCAAGCAGCCATCAAACGTTGTCACGTGTGCTTAGATTGAATTTTCTCGTCGCGTTTTCTGCCTCGCATAGCGCTTCGCACAGCCCCTCGATCTCTACGCACTGCGTGTGTTCCCTGTTGTTCGGTTCTCACGATGTTTGCTATTTCTTAAATCACATTCGGCTCATCTACATCAGGTTTTTTTTACGAAAGCCCCAGTGTTTCCGAAATCACGTCTAGGTCTTCCGCATTAGTTGTTTTGTGGAAAGCCCCATGTCGTTTCCTAAATCTCGTCCAGGTCCTCCACGTTGGGGTTTTTTTGGTGAAAAGCCCCTAGTGTTTCTGAAATCACGTCAAGGTCCTCCGTGTCAATTTTTTTGCAAAAAGCTCCATGTTGTTTTTGAAATCACATCGAGCTCCTCCATGTCAGTTAACATCGAGGTTCTACTACATTTATTCAAAAGGCCTCCTGTCATTTTCAAAATCTCGTCAAGGTCCCTCGATCCACTCTATGGACGCAGCAGTAGCGCGCTTACCATCGTAGTGCTTTCTGGTGGCCCGTACTTGTTGTGCATGTTCGACCGACTGCCTTGGTTCACGCACAAATCAACTGCCTTCCCCTTGACTCGACGGAGCTTGGGAGTGACCTTTGCCTGTTTGGTGTGCTTTCCTCCCGCCCTCCACTCTCGACTCAGGGTGCCTCCGGCCACGACTGAGGTTAGCCTCGTCGCCACCGCCACCATTTTTTTCCCGTCACTTCCAACATTTTTCCGTTTGCTCATCGTTTTGCTTCCTTCCTTCCTGCGCTCTATCCTCCGGGCGCATACAATTGCCTGCAGTGTTGACATTACTGCGAATGTTCTTTTGGTGAATGCCTTTGGCCTGCACTGATTTCTTGGCAGATTCGTCGTCCGTATAGACGGTCCTGTTCAATCCTCTTGTTACTGGCTTCGCTGCCTTAACGTTGTTGCCTTTCGTGAATCCGTTGATCCCCTCATTGTTCTTTGCTGCCCTGCGGATGTGTGTGCGCCGCGCGGATCGCCGGTGGTCCGTCGGCCCAGTTTTGTGCCCAAAAAAGCATTGTCAACCCGTGTTTTCAATAGATAGAGTTGTAAGGTAAAAGTGAAGAATTTTAACCGACGATACTTTTCAAAATAGTATAACAGCAATGCTTTTTTTTTGTAGTAAGAGGATTTACCTAACAGTCGTGAAGAAGAAATGCAATCAATTCATAAAAACCGGCTAACCGTCGAATTAACAAGACAACAACATAGCTGGTCGTACCGGTCTATACCCAAAAGTAAAAGCACCATGGTGCATTGTGCGATAAATCATATCTGAGTAGATGGTAACAGAAATGCTGAAGCAAACAATCAACGAATCTGCTTTTTTAGGTACAAAACGCATCACACTCACACCACCACAGGTACATACACGTGTGCCCCGTTAGGAATTTAGTGGAGACAACAGAATCTTACGGATCATAAGCACAAGCTTTTTCACTAAACACGCACGTGTATACCCTAAATTATCTGATGAGACTGAGTGCTCTCCGGCAACGGTAGCCACCCGAGCTTGGCTCGGGTTATCGGAACAGTGATTTATTTCATTGTCCCGTGGAGGGGATGGAGCATAGATGCTTCAATCGAAAAATAAACATAACACATGCGGATTGCGGAGGACAAAGGCTTCAAAATTAGTTGGGGGTAGTATGCCAGTCATGGAGTTTGAACCGAACATCAGAAAATGCATTAGGCATGCATGCTACGTTCGCAATACTATACATCTCTTTACTACATTTCTACTTGCACCACACATCCAGCATTTCGTGATTCCTTCTTTAGGCAGCTACACCTCCAAAACAAACCCTATAATCTGGGACCAGGTAGCAAGCTTTCCATTAAAATTCTGGGAAGCAGTCATAGATTTGCCTCCACGATATACCAGTAAGCTCAAAACTGGCAAAACACTGAAATCTTGGGGACCAACTGATGAAATGAAACCCACACTCTAGTACCATGATGAATCCCAACTCATAATAACCAGCATATCAGTGACTACAATGGTTGAGAATTTTAATTAATCACCCAATGCAAAACACAGTAGAGGAAGGCACATGTGTCGCAAACTACCTTAGGTATTCAACAACAGTCATGACAAAATCTCTGAAGCACAGCCATGCTTGATTATAATATGAAATAGGTTCCCAAAAACAGTGTACTACTTCTGGATTTAAAAACACTGAAACATTGCTGATCCAACTTGGAACCAAAAACTCAACATGTCATCCACCAAGAGATTCTAAGCCACAACCTCCTTCTTGAGCTTGGCAAGCTCTTGCCTGATAGCACCACCCCTCTGTTCATACGCAAAACACTAGTGTAAGCAAGTGACGTAAAAGTGTCCCACAAGAATTAGTCATATGTCAGTAAAATGTCTGACCTTGATCCTGGCCAACATAACCTTGAACCTGTCAAAGTCATTGAGTGATGCTCTCCTCTTCTGGACGATCAGCTTCTTGCCCCACGAGCTGTTCTCCCACTTGTTCTTCACATCTGCAAAAGGATAACACAAGCGTTCAAATAAGTATCAGCTGCACAAAGGACAAAAAGTGTTGCTGCAGAGGTGGGTAGAAATAATTTCATCATTACCAGCTTTCTCCATTGCCTCAATCAAGGTCGTCTTCTTAGGGACACGCTTGATGTCAATCTTGATGTCTGTCAGGGAGAGCCGCTTGAAGTTGATCTGGCACCTGACCATATCAGGGGCATCCACGAGTGCCTGATTCACAGAATGCATCATCAGGGCTACAAGAATTTTACTAATCAAGTCAGCAGAACATAACCAACTAGGAGTCTAGGACAAGAAAAATGAGCTAGTCCAAAGAAATAATTAGACTGCGAAAGCATTTGGTAGTGACAAAGCACCAGAAATACTAACAGAAGCGTGTGGAGCAACTAAAGCATTAGTTTCTTGGGGAAGTAATTCAAGAGTAGCAGCACTCCATACATAGGACCATAACCATACATTCCTCTCAGGAAACAAGATTGGCAAGTATAACCGCAGAGGAATACTAACAGAAGTGTGTGGAGCAACTAAAAGCTTAGTTTCTTGGCGAAGTAATGTAAGAGTACGACTCCATACATAGGACCATAACCATAGGCTCATTTCAGGAAACAAGATTGGCAAGTACAATCAATCGCAGGTAGGCACTACAGGCTCATTTCAGGAAACAAGATTGGCAAGTACAATCAATCGCAGGTAGGCACTACAGGCTCATTTCAGGAAACAAGATTGGCAAGTACAATCAATCGCAGGTAGGCACTACAGGCTCATTTCAGGAAACAAGATTGGCAAGTACAATCAATCGCAGGTAGGCAAGACAAAATCCACCATTCGCACAAGAGAAAAACGCCACAGCAATCAATCGTAATAAGATTTTGATAACGTGGTTATGCCACCCGGCGAATTCAATTTGCTAATTCGTTAACAGACTCTTACATTTCTCACCAAGGACAATGGTCCATAGCAACAAGTTTCTCGCAACCACATGACAAAGCATACTCATTGAAGTATAGATCCGCATCACAACAGCTCGGTTATACACGACGGAGACCGGAGAGGAGGAAGACAGAGAGGTCGATGGTTACCCTGTTCTGGTCGACGACGTCGACGATGACGACGAGGCGGCCGTAGTCCTTGCCGTAGTTGACGAGGGCCACCCGCCCGATCTCCACGAACCTCTTGAACGGCTGCACCCACGCAGAGCACCCAACCAGATCAGACCAAACAAGCGTCAGTCGCAGAGGAATACCGCAGCAGAACCAAGAGAGAGCTCGCCACGTACCATCTTTGCGGCGGCGGAGCAAGAGCGAAGACACCGCTGGCGGCGCGAGGGCAGGAGGTGCTAGCTAGGGTTCGGCGGTGGGAGTGGAAAGGAATATAAAGGCAGCAGCGTGCGGGCTCCGGTGAGCCGGCTGATCATGATGCGAGGCTCCCTGGCCGTCCGATCTAAGGTCAGAGGGTTTGCCGGGGTTTTCCTGGCCATTGGGCTAACAAGGGATAACTAAATGGAATGGGCCGAATTATGTAGCCCGTCGACTTCATGGCTCCTTCAAGTTTCCAATAATCTTCCTAATCATATCTAATCTAGCCCCGCTTTCAAAAAAAGTAAAAAATCTAATCTATTCTAATCTAGCCCCGGCTCATTACTAGTGAGTTCATGTGACTTCCCCAATCATATTTTTACCATTTTTTTTAATAAAAAAAGAAGTGGCAAATTCGGAGGAATTATGTGGCTTCTAAACTTTAGTTCTACTTTAAAGATAAGTGCTATGTGAAATTCTCGCAAGAAGGTGCTCCTAAATTTTTCTTTGGAAAATGAAAGTACCATACATAAAGAAATTAGTCAAGGGATTGAGTACAGTAAGACTTTTAGGCTCAGTTTGCAGTCGCGCGTTGTGCCATGTAGCGATTATTTTTAAAGTTGCTCTGAAAAAGAAGTTATGAAAAGTCTACTAATTTGTTTGATAAATCAAATAATTCATCTGCTTGCATCTTGATTATGGAAAAACATGCAGCCAAACACCCAAATATCTAAAAACGGTCCAACCAAACGTGATTATCATAATCCACTACGATTCCAAATGGAGCCTTGACAAAAAAAAAACAGTTGAGTTCCATTAATTCGATCGATACACACACGCATGCTAACCAATTACACACAACTAAATTAACTAATTTCTCTATTATCATTATCATTATCTTATTATTAAAGTAGAAGAAAAAGAAGTGATTACGTTCGCTCCCCAGGTTTCTCACATTAATCCAGGGAAAAGGAAAAGGATCTACATCGTTAATCGCGGTGGATCTAGATTAAAAGAAAGAGATCATGTTAAGTACAATCTAAAAGTAACATAAATAGAAAAAATAGAAATTTCATTTCTATACAAATTCCTACGTAAAAACACTAAATATATATTTTTTGAAAAAAAAATAGAAATTCGATTTCTATACGAATTGCAACAAGAATCACTTAAATTTGAAATAAAAATAGCAATTTGATTTCCATCCAAATACCTGAGTAAAATCTCTAAATAAATATAATTTAAAAAATTAGCAATTAGATCATGATCTGTCTCCTAGAGGTAGGCCTGTGGATGCTCCCCTTCGATCACACCCTACGCCCTCTCGTGGGGATGGTGAGCAGGCCTCTAGCAATGAACGAGATCAACACTCTGATGAGCGTGGGAGAAATCCTGGAAATGATCGCACTCCATTGAGGCAAACTCAAGGGTCTGATGTAGGTGGTCCTGAGACAACCCGAAGGAGAAGAATGGTGGATCAGAGAAATTTGCCTGGGCGCGTTCAATATCAGTCGGAGGAAGTTCGGGAACTCCAACACATAAATGATCTACTCGAGAACCCAACTCAAGAACTCGCACGAGTGCCAGGGTACGACCTTGTAACATCCATTTTCAAAATTCAAGAAAAATATATTTTTTTATTTCAAAAACTCCCCAAAAATTTAAACTTCAAGTTTCAAAATTTAAAATTTTGCTGGGGGTTCAAAAATCAAATTTCGAAAAAAATTTCCAAATCATTTTCTCTATCTTCTCTCTCTCCTCCTGGCCTGGGCCCGCTCCCCTTGTTATCCCGGCCGGCCCGGCCCATCACCCCGCGCCTCCCCCCTCTTTTTCCCCCAGCCCGCTCCCCCTTTCTTCCCCACTCGGCCAACCTCGCCCCGACTCTTTCTTCCTCCCCCGTTTCTCTCTCTCTCCCCGTCACCTCTCTAACCCGTGCCACCCGTCCAGCTTCTCGGTGCCGCCACACCCGTACCTCCAGCTGCGCGCGCGCCAACCGCCTCTCCCGGTCTCCCACGGACTGCGCGCTCACTTTGGTCTCCATTGCAGCGAGGCCGTCGGCCTTCGCGCCGCCCGGACCTCCTCCCTCCTTCCCGAGGCCGCTCCCTCCCCGCTCCTTCTCTCCCTCATTCAACCCCCGGCTATAAAGCCAAGCCTAGTGCCCTCTGCCTCGCCCCTCCCTCCTCCACTCGCCATTTTCTCCCTCTGCCACCGAAAATCCGAGCTCTGGTTCTACCGCGTCTTACACATCGGTACTACCTCTCTCCTCCTCCAGTACTACCGCTCATTTTCCGTCGGTACCACCGCCCACATTCCACTCCGGTACTTCCGCTCTTTGTATCCCCGGAACTACCGCAAATCTCCCGTACTACCACGACTTACACGTCGGTACTACCGCTCTCCTCCTCCGGTACTACTGCTCATTTGCCGCCGGTACCACCGCCCACATTCCACGCCGGTACTTCCACCCTCTGTATCCCCGAAACTATCGCAAATCTTCGGTACTACCGCGAGTTGCCCGTCGCTACTACCGCTCCCATTTTCACCCCGGTGCTTCCGCCCTCTTTCTCCCCGGAACCACCGATCCCCGGTACTACCGTGTTTTACACACTGTACTACCGCTTGGTACACGGCGGAACTACTGACCACATTCTCCGGTACTACCGCTCGTCCCCGAGACTGAGTGCAGCTCTGTGCCAAGGGCCACGTGTCAGCAGGAGATTAATTCTCTTTTCTGATTTTCTGTTTAATTGAAAATTCTCTTGAAAGTTTCAAAAATCCATATCTTTTTCATGATAACTCCAAAAATTATGAAACTTATGCCCAAAATTTTGTAATTTCAAAGCCTACATTTTGGTATGGGTTTGGTTAATTTTGGAGATTTATTTATTATGAATTTTGTGTTTATTTGTTTTGTTTACTTGTCTTTTTGTTTCCGGTGCGATCGCCCGAGTAGAGTTCGAAGAAGCCGGAGGTCCCCACTTCGACCAAGCTCAAGACTTCCAAGAACCCCTAGCCTTTAACCCAGGCGAGTCAACACTTTGACCATGTGGAACCTACGTTTTATGCAAATTATGTTATTTTAAAATAGCAAACTGCATGCTATAATTTTTATGCAAATGTATGTTAAATGGTCATAAGGTAGTTAAATGCCAACTTGATTATTAGATAATTATTATGCCTTGTCCTTGATAATTGAATCCCCTAATCCTTGTCACCCTAGTAATTATATGGTAACCTACTAGTTATAGTTATACTCGAACGCTAAGCTAGTCTTGCTTGAGTATCGGGGTACTAATCACCCCAATCGTCATCCTTTAAGCATAAAGTTTGTTTTGGGAAGTCATTGGGTAAATGACTGAAATGGTTGAGCTAATTTGTTTTACACTTCTCCAAAACCCTAAAACTTGCTAGTACCACATCTGGGCGGATGGAGAGAGTGGTGGGTGTCGTCGTGCACGAGAGTGGTTGGTTTGTGGTATGAATCACCCGGATGGATTAAGGACTTAATCTTGTCATGACCTCCCGTGTAAAACAAGTACAACCACAAGTATGCAAAGTGCAACTTGGCTTAGTAAAATTATCAAACTCTGAATGTCCTCTCATGGTGGGAGAGAGGGAATGTGCAAGTGGGAGGATGTGTTCCTGCTTGAAAGGGACACCGAGGAAAGGTGAAGTTTGCCAGTCGCTGAGGGGTAGGTTGACTACGTGTTCAACTACTCCAGTCGTTAAGGTGAACATCCTACACAACGTATGGGCGTAACCCCATATGGGTGAGATGGCGGTAGGGGCAAGGTAGTTCGAAAGGTTACTATAACGATCTCTCAACTACATGACTACGGAATCATGTGGGGGTAATGAGTATGATTGTCTCTTGTGGGTACAGTGCACAAACTCTGCAGAGTCAAAACTGTTTAAACAGCCGCACCTATGGTCATAGGCGAACATGGGAACTTAACTTGAGTTAGTTCTATTTCCAAAACCTTTGTGGGTGGTATGAAAACCAGGTCGGCTCATCTTGCTTGAGGTTTGGTGTTTCCTTGGATCATTGTATTCAGTGTGGTTAATGTATGGAGATAGCTCCAATCAAACTAAGCATTCGTAGGGTCTCCGATGGAGGGAATCTCTACTGTTATTTAATATTGCACTCACTCTCTTAATAAAATGCAATTTTTTTTAAATGCTAAGTCATAGGAATTTGTAATTATTATATTTATAAATGTTGCTTTGTGCAAATAAAAGAACCTGAGCCATCCTTGTTTAGCCTTGCATATTTATTATTGCATCTGTTGTGTTGGCTCGCGATCACGGTAGTTGTGCTCACTCTCGTTCTTTCCCCCAAATCCTCATAATCAACTGAGCAGGACGACTACACCTACTACGAGGATCAAGAATTTGACGGTCAAGACCAAAGCGACGAGTAGTTAGTTCCTTAGGCTAGGGTTCCCGTGGTTTAGCTGGCTCCTCTGGTACTTGTGTATAGCCAATATTCTCTAAGTCCTTGGTTAATATTAGTGGTACACAAGGTGCCGCAGTCGCTTGCCTGTGGAGAGTCGTGTTGTCCCTTTTGCTTCCGAGCCTATTTCTGTATTTTGTGTAATGAACTCATTTGGCCTGTTCGGCCCTCTTATGTAAAATCGACCCGACGAGGCCTATTTAACTATGATGATTGTAATATTATGTTTGGACGGTCAACGATGTGTATGAAATAATTCAGTGATGTAAACTGTGAGCGCTACCTACTGATCCAGGGAGTAGTGCAGGATAATCACAGAGGACTTGAGCATCCTCCCTGACATCATTCTAAAAGTCGCAGTGGTACGACTCCATCGACCACCAGTCATTCAAACAACTCGCCTCATGGAGATCGGCGCGACAACAGGTTACGTTGTTCCCCCAACCTTAACTCCAGTCGGAGAAGAGTTCTTCGAACGTCTGATGATCAATAAGCTCCCATGGGAGGTGATCGTTCACCACTCCGACCTAGAAATCTGCAACAGCAGATGGAATACGAGGAATATTTCCCTCGTAGGGCTGAGATCTACTATAATATCATCGTGTATGATCACTTGGTGATATTAACACTTCTTTCCCGCAAAGAAGGCGTCAAGAAGTCATTATCGGATGTCGGGCATTCTCACCCGACCTCCTAGAAGCTCGCTGGCAGCCTCAGTTTCAACCAATGAACATGGAGAAGTTTGATGGATCTCAACATCCCATCGAATTTCTTCAAATCTACACGACCGCTGTTCGAGCAGCAGGAGGAGGAAAGCACATCATGGAGAATTACCTCCCAACTGTGCTCGAAGGGTCCGCTCGATCGTGGCTGCTAAATCAATCACTCGAGTCGATCTATTCGTGGCAATACATTTGCGACCTTCTGCTGACCAATTTCCAGGGCACCTACAATTGCCCTAGAAAGGAGGACGACCTGCATAGGATGAGACAAAATGACCACGAGTCCTTATGCCAATTCATCAGGTGTTTCAGTCAGGTTCGCAATTCAATTCCAGAGGTTTCTGACTCATCTGTTATAAGAGCCTTTAAGCAGGGAGTCCGTAGTAGAACGATTACAGAGGACATCTCTTTGAATCCCCCGGCTACTGTCGCTGTGCTCGTCGAGATGGTCGATCGATATGCGACTGCTGCTGAAGTAGTCAAGTGGAACAAAACCATCGATCGAGACAACAAAAATCCTCAAGAAGCTCGCAAAAGTAGCGAAAATAATTATAAGAAGGCCAAGAAATCCAAGAACAAGTCAAAGGCCAAAAACATCAAACAAACAATTCCAAAGAAGTCTTGGCCGCAAGCAATAAGGATCCATGAAGTTCCAAGTTGTACCTCGACCGAGGCAAAGGTAAGCGCCCTGAGTGAAAGAACGACAAGCTTAGGTGGTGTCCTTTCCATAAAAAGGAAGGACATGACCTTCGCAACTGTCGGGTTTTCAACGAAAACTCGAGAACTATTACACTAGCAAATGACCTCTCCCTACTCTCAAGGAGGTAGGTCAAGCAAGTGGTCGTAAGCAGTCAGGTGATGACGAAGAGATGCCATTCCCGAATCCTAAGCATACCATCGAGCATAACTATGGGAAGTCATCGGCATACGAGTCAAAACGACAGCTTAAGGCTGCCGAACACGAGGTAAATTCCATTGACACTCCTCTTGTCGATAAATTGTCGAAGTGATCGGAAGTTACTATCTCCTTCGAGAAGAGTGATTGCCCAATCCCTTCTACTTGACCTGGTCGGTTTCCGATTGTGGTCGAGTCCACCATCCACAACTATCGAGTAAATTAGGTGTTGGTTGATGGTGGCAGCTTATTAAACATCTTATTTACGAGTGCCCTGGACGAGATGTAAGTACTCAGGACCAAGGTAAGACTAGTACGATACACTTTTCATGGGATTGTACCGGAATCTTCGCCAAACCTATTGGCTAAGTTTCTCTTCCTTTAACGTTTGGTTCTCCAAGTAATTCCAGGACAGAAAATCTTCTTTGATGTAGCCTATTTCGGTACGACATATAATGCCATACTCGGACAACCAACTTTGGCAAAATTCTTAATGACTGCTCATATGGGTATCAATGTCTTAAGATGCTATGTCCTAAAGGAATAATCACAATTCACTGTGATAAAAAGATGGCGTATATGTGTGACCGTCGATCCCTCGAGATGGTTGGCCAGATACCAACTCGAGAAGAAAGCAAGGAGCAGCCTTCGACCAAGCAGTCAAAGCCTAAAACTACACCAAAACCAAATGCCAGGTCAAAGAGGTTCCTCTCGATCCGGAGGAGCCCTCGAACACAATTCACCTCGGGGATACTTCTGAGCTAATGCAGATGTCTTCATGTGGTAAGCATCCGATATGCCCAGAGTCCCCAAGGAGGTGATCAAGCACAAGATAGGTTTACGACCTGACAAGAAACCCGTAAAACAAAAATTACAGAGATTTGTACCTAATCGACAAGATGCTATCAAATCAGAATTGGACCAGCTACTTAAAGAATGTTTTATAAGAGAAGTCGACCACCCAGAGTGGTTTGCCAACCTTGTAATGGTTAGGAAGTCTAATGGCAAGTGGCATATGTGTGTATACTTCATTGATCTCAATAAAGCTTGTCTAAAAGATGATTTCCCTTTACATCGTATCGATCAGTTGGTTGATTCTACTGCTGGTTGTGAAGTATTAAGTTTTCTAGATACATATTCTGGTTACTATCAGATTAATATGTGTCTAGAAGATGAAGAAAAGATCGTATTTATTACACCATTATGAATATTTTGCTATGTCAAAATGTTATTTGACTTAAAAAAATGCTGACGCTTCTTTTCAATACTTGATGCAATCGACTTTTTCATCTCAACTAGACCAAAATTTGGAAGCCTATGTTGACGATCTAGTTGTAAAAAACATCAAGCGACTTAATCATATTTCTGACTTGCAAGAAATATTCGACAACCTCAGAAAATACTGCTTGAAACTCAATTATGAGAAGTGTGTGTTTGGAGTCTCTTTAGGAAAATAGTTTGGATTTCTTGTCTCTATACGAGGAATCGAAGCAAATCCCAAAAATATAAAGGCCATTGTGCAAATGCACCCTTCGACCACGAAGAAAGAAGTCCAGAAACTCACAGGGTGCATGGCGGCTTTAAATCATTTCATCGCACGACTAGGAGAAAAAGTACTACCGTTCTTCAAACTTCTAAGGAAGCTCGAGGGTTTCGAGTGGTCAGAAGAGGCAAACGCTGCCTTTGAGGATTTCAAAAGGTATCTTATGAGTGTTCCTGTTTTCGTTTCTTAGAAACCAGAAGAGACACTCTTAATTTATCTAGCTGCCACGCCACAGGCATGAGCGCAGTACTGGTCGTAGAACGTGAAAACGTCGAACGACTAGTTTACTACATAAGTAAAGTTTTACACGGTCCTAAGGAGCGATACCCTAAGGTTCAAAAACTTCTATATGCCCTCCTCATGTCTTCGAGGAAACTGTGAAATTATTTTCATGCACATAAGATAGTTGTGTCGTCTGAGTTTCCCTTAGGAGTGGTCCTCCAGAATAGGGAAGGAGTGGGACGCATGGTAAAATAGTGAGTACAACATGGGGAGTTCGGCCTCCATTTTCTGTCCCGAACGACCATTAAATTCCAAATCTTGGCAGACTTTGTTGCCGAATGGACAAATCTGAACATGTTTAGGATCCCTAGTACAATACCCATGACCAGTGAACTATGTACTTTGGTGGGTCTCTAACGTTAAGTGGCTCGGGGGCTGGGGTGGTCCTGGAATCTCCTACGAGAGAAACCTTAAAGTATACCATTCAATTCGACTTTCCTACCACTAATAACATGGCAGAATACGAAGTTTTGTTGGCTGGCATACGAGCTACGAAAGCGCTCGGCATTCGACAACTACTTGTGAGTGGAGACTCTCAACTAGTCGTGAATCAGGTCGAAAAAGAGTATCAGTGCTCTAACCCGGCCATGTCTCGGTACTTATCGGAAGTTCGAAAGCTTAAAGTATTTTTTTTCAGTTTCGAGGTACAATTTATCCCTCGAAATGAAAATTTCCTCGTAGACCAGCTTGCTCGTATAGCTTCTTCCCGATCACAAGTACTAAAAGGACTCTTCTTGGAATAGCTCCAAAGCCGTCTCTTGTTGAAACACCAGAACGATGTATATCGCAGATAGAACGATTAAACCTCCTTCACGACATACACGGGGCATCTGTGGGACCCATGCTTCCTACAGAACGCTGGTCGAAAAGAACTTTCAACAAGGTTTGTACTTTCCAACAACCCTCTATGATGCCAAAGAGTTGGTTAGAAGTGTGTACAATGTCAGTTTAATAGCAGGCAAATACACCAACGGGCTCAAACATTACAAACAATCCCTCTATCATCGTATTTTACGACCTAGGGTCTCGATATCCTAGTACTGTTCTCAAAAGCGCCAGGTGGTGGCTTCGAGTTTATTTTTGTAGCTATTGAGACGTTCACAAAATGGATCGAAACCGAACCTGTGATTGGGATAACAATAAAAGCAGCAAAAAAGTTCATGATGAGAAGCGTGATTACTCGATTTGGCGTTCTAAGTCGCATAATCACAGATAATGGTAAGCAAAAATTTTGCGACGAGTTGGGTACCAAATTGTGTTATGCTTCTGTTGCCCACCCTCAAACCAATGGGGTAATTGAAAGTGCGAATGACCAAATAATACAGGGAATTAAGACTCGAGTCTACGACCAGCTTATCAAGTGCTCGAGGGCTTGGGTATAAGAATTAACGTCGGTATTATGGGCAGTTTGTACGACTCTTAGTCGGGCTAAAGGTGAAACACCTTTTTTCTAATTTTTGGTGCCCAAGTCATGCTTCCACCAGAACTAAAGATAAAGTCAACAAGAGTCGAAACTTTGAACATCTCTATCCAGGAACAAATTCCAGCAGATGACATTAACCTACTTGAAGAAAAGATAAATCAGATCATAATCCGTTCAACAGTCTACCAACAAACCATGCGCAAATACTATGATCGTAAGGTCCAACCTCACAGCCTTGCTGTAGGTGACTTGGTATTGAAGGCGATTCAATCTCAGTCTAATCGGAATAAACTTTCCCCCAATTGGGGAAGTCTTTACGCAGTGGTCGGAGTTACACGACCAGATTCAGTATGATTTGCAATGGAAGATGGCCGGGTACTCTTTAGTTCTTGGAATATCGACCAATTACGTAAATTTTATGTGTAACCAACCATCCCCACGATAAAGTATCAAGTTCTTTCTATCTTTATTGTCTTACTTTGAGTAGCGCTTTGATAATTTTTTAAAAACACACAGTCTTTCTTTACACTGGTCGAAAGGATGGTATAACAACACCTAGTTGAAGTCTTTCCTATCTACACATGGTCTTGCCCACTAGAAGGAACTTCCTAGTGTCGAATCGTTCCTCACTTTTGCTGCCAACACAAAAAGCTCGGGTTCAACAAACATGGTCAAAATATTTTTAAGCCAACTCTTTTCACCTTAGTTTATTTCTTCATCCATTTTGAAAAATACTCTAAGCAGAGTACATTTTTGTAATTTGTTCGACTACTTTTAGTAAACTCGGTTCGTTACAACTGGTGGGAGAAAGACACAACACCTATTTGAAATCTTTCCTCTCTGCACGTGGCCCTGCCTACTACAAGGAACTTTCTAGCGTCGTCCTGTTTTTAACTCTTGCTACTATGGCAAATACTAGTGGATTTGTCATCAAGAGTACCTCTATATGATTATATATTTAATATTTTGCTAACATATGATAAGAAAAAAAGGTCAAAATGGTGTGTTATCGATGGATGTCTAAAACCACAAACAAAAGAGAACGACAAAGTAGTAGTATATATCACCTTTAGACACTGACTCACAAGTATATAATTAATACAAGAAAGGCTAGCTTGCTGGTTTTCATAGAGTATGGCTAGCAATTCCTGAGGCTAATCAAAAATAAAAAAAAATTAATTAGGTATAAATGAACTATCGCAGACGGTTTTCGTTTGAAACCGTCTGGGGACGATACTATCACAGACGGTTTCAACAAAAACTGTCTGTGCTAATGCTTAACATAGACGGTTTTTGTTGAAACCGTCTGTGATAGTGGCCCTTCACAGACGGATTAAAGTAAAAACCTTATGTGTTGAGCCTTATCACAGACGGTTCACCAACTGTTATGACAAGACATAAAAATTCAGACGGTTCAAAAACCGTCTGTGATGATGATTTTGAATCGTCTGTAATGTACTTTTATGTAGTAGTGATGGCTATCTCCTCCTTAAATAAATGTCCAAGCTCATATATATATATATATATATATATATATATCACTGAATCAATTCGCTCGCAACTGCACCAACTAATCTAGCTACTGGCTATTTTAGAATACGTCTAGTCTTTAGTAGTAGATTAAAGTGTTTAGACTTGTACATCACATGAAAATTATACTTGTAGATTTGTCATCAAGAGTACCTCTATATGATTATATTTTTAATATTTATCTAACATATGATAAAAAAAAATGGTTAAAATGTTGTGTTATCGATGGATGTCTAAAACCACAAACAAAAGAGAACGACGAAGTAGTAGTATATATCACCTTAAGACACCGACTCGCAAGTATATAATTAATACAAGAAAAGCTAGCTCCTCCTGTACTGGATATTCTTGCCATTAGCATATTTTGCATTGCCTTTTTAGAAAATAAAGTGAGTATTTGATCAGGATAAAAGTGTTCGTAATGAAGTTTGGTAAAAAAATTGGAAGTATCCCAAAACAATTAATTTAGAGAGGATTTTACTCCATTAATTTACTTCAAGAGAACACAACTGCTCTATGACGAAGGACATGAAATTGACAGCATGCTAATCACCTGATTTACTCCATGTTGTGCATGCAACACTTACAATCAATACTTACAACTGAAGTAGTACCAACTTATGTCTGTTTTGAACGTAGAAGATTTTCAAGAATACAGTTTTCTGCGAAATTCCTACGTTCCAACCATGCAGCCCCGTAACATAACACCAAATATACATACTAGCATCATACTGGCATGGATTACTGATACTGACATATATAGCTAGGGCGATGCTCGATACACACATACTACATTATCAGATAGACTGATACTACTATATATGTTACTGCTGGGGACTGATGCATGCCGCCCCTGTGATTTTGCTAGCCGCTCGATTTGAGGTCCTGCATCTTCCACCGGATGAAAGCCGCAGCCGCCTTGTCGACGTCTTCTACTGCGCCGCCGCCCTTCCCCGGCAGTACGGAGTTGATGATCATCTGGCTCAGGCCGCGGCCGTTCGGCTCGTCCGGAAGGTACTGCCGGGACGACTTCCCCGCCGACGGCGGCTGGTTCGCCTCGATCGTTTCCACCCTCTGGACACGGATTTCTCCTGCTCGCGACATCTATCTATCGCACCGAGGCTTGGAGATAGCTAGCTATCTGAAGTGTGTTTTGCGTTGATGGGAAATCTCAGAGAGATGAGGCTGTATTTATAGGCTCCAACTAGTGCTACTGTTGCTAGTTCACTCCACAAATTAATTCCGCGCGGTTTAGTTAAACAACGTTTAACTATTTTCTTTATCAAAATAATCGAGTTTTCATTCGTCCGATTACGCTTTGAGATTTACACTTATTCTCGTCTGATGAATTAGGTCCGAATTTATTATGATTTTTTTTCTTTAGAGCATAACGGGTTCACCACGTTGCCGTATTTTGTTGGTATAGAATTTTATTTTTATCTTTATTTTTGCTAAATCTCTCAAAACATATGTTAGATTTTGAACCATGTGATAGAAATATGATATATTAAAACTTTCAAGAATAATTACAGTGATCAAGGATAAAAATTATATAAAGAAATTGTTGTAATTTAAGTATAATAAATTGTAAGTGAACTAAAATTTAAATATTTTAAACCGGAAAAGAGTCCAATCTTGTACAGAGGACGGACCCTTAATTCCGCTACATTCGACTGATTAGTTAAGCTAGGTATGCTCAAAATTAAGTCCAAAAGATCTAGCTTGCCGATCGAATGCATGGATCGCGTTCTGATCTGACTGACTGAAATTATTTGTTCGAATTGCTAGCTTTATTGGACATAGGAAAGGCACATGTTCGACGCATCCAAAGAAAACTGAAGATGTGCTGCGGATGTTCAGAATTCAGGCACATGTTCGACGCATCCAATTTGTCCCGGGACATCCGAACAAAAGCCTAGGTACTGATGCTATTTTTAAGGGCTTTAATTTCCACGTACTTTAGATGCATGCGAAGCTTCGCTAAAGTGGGCGATGTGTACATACGCAAATAAAGGCTATATAGGATGACTTGACTTTGCCGCATGCTGGGAATCGATCGATCGAGGACTCTTGACCATGAAAGCAGCATATATGTCCAAACATTTCCTCGACATTTCCTGCAACCAAATTAGTCTTCTTTCCTTTATTTTTGTCTTTGAAAATCGAAGACGTGCAGCGTGCGTAGCACAATCTGAAAGCATCTGGTCATCTGGTGAGTACGTACGTACTACGGGACGGCTGTGCAATGCACCGAGAATGGGGAGTGCTTGTGCTTCAGTTGAATGAAGTTTGTTTATCTATCACTTATCTTCCCTCACCGTTGGTTTAATATTCTAAGAGCTAGATTATTTTTTTCTAAAATAGACAAAAATAAATATAGGTGAATCCTACAAATACAAAAAAAATATTCTAAAATAGACAAAAGTAAATCTAAGTGAACCCTACAAATACTAAAAAAGAACAAATAGAATTAAAAGTTACAATAAAGGTATATTAAAATTTAGTACTGTACAATTATAGGAGACCGATGGGTAAAAAAATTTAGACAATTAAAAATTAGCAAATCCAATAAATAAGAGTGGATGGAATAGACCAGTAGTACTCCTTCCTATGTAAGGCAGAAAGAATTAATGGACCGGTTAATTAATTAATACATAAAGTTGTATGAATCAAATTCTGAAAACAATAGCCGATCGGACGAACGCGTGAATCCAAATTGCAAAGTGATCACTTGCTCGGCGAGTTACGAACAGGGAAATCGTTACCGGCGAAACTTACCGATGAAGGGTCGGTAGGAATACAAATCGGTTCCGAAAAAAATTAGTTTTGATAAAATTTATTCAAAAATTAAATTCGGTTGCCCTCGGAAAATCGAGGATCGATTCATTTTCGCTAGCATTATAGCGAGGGTGGATTGTGCGCTAGGAAGGTTGTCACCATAGTGCGTTGTTGTGAAGTTTGACACCTCCTCCAAAATGTATGCCTCTGCAGCGGAAGCCTCAATTTTGCATTTATTTTTACATTTAGTTCGATGAACCTTTAGACATCTCTCAATTGGATAGCACCAGCGGCCTGCGGGCCCCCATTCGTGCCTCATACGGGAGGTGCAAAATCAAATCTTGCATCGGATTGAAGAAGCGGGTGGAAAGATCTTCTCCAACTTACGAGCAACACAGTGCCATTCTTTCCAAGTCTGCAATCACGGTTCTAGATAACTCCTTGGCACAAAGTGGCGGAAGAAATTGCTCAACTCTGCGGCACTAGCCGGACATGCTCGAGGACATAGCCTCGAACCATCAGGAAGAAGCCGCTCAAGCCATATGTGGTAGTCATGACTCTTGAGCCCATTGATTACGCATAGTAGATAAGTTCACTCCCTCCTCAGTTATTGCATACCCATCGGGAACATTAGCGTTTGGAACCATTCTAGTACTTCCCTCCTTTGGGGCTGGTCAAGGCAATTCGGCCTTAGGCTTTCTCCATGTCCTGCCGCCTCTAGGAGGCTTCATTTCTTGCTTTGGTCTATCGCATAGCGTTGCGGATCCTCTAGCCTTAATGTTGTCCTTTGTCTTATCGGGAATGTCCATGATTGTTGCCCAAAGTGCCTCGGCGACATTCTTTTAGATGTGCATTACATCAATGTTATGTGGAAGAAGAAGGTCATCAAAATAGGGGAGCCTCAACAAGCCCGACTTATGAGTCCATGCATGTTGCTCACCATATCCCACAAAACCACCTTCTTGAATGACCTCGAGAGCATCTATCTGAGCACGAACCGCGGCACGGTCATCATCTGCGGTCGGGGTCTATAACTCGACACCTTCGTAAAGTTCTTGATGTCTCGTCACGAATGCATGGTCAAGAGGAGGAATTATCGATGTTTGTCGAGCGAAGAATACTTGCCACCTTTGGCAACCAAATGAACTTGAGTGCCTTGCATCTTGGGCATGGGAACTTCAGTGAACACACCCGTATGAGAATATCCCATCTGGCAGGAAGTCATGCGGGGAGTAGTGGTACCAAACATGCATTTTGAAGTTTCTCTTTGTAGCTCGGTCGTATGTCCATACCCCTTCCTCCCAAGCACGGACCAATTCATCAATCACAGGCTCCATGAACACACCCATATTATTCCCGGGTGTTGGGAATTATCAACGACAAGAATATGTTACATCGTTGGAAGAGAGCAGCAGGGGAGATTGAGGGGATAACGAACACGGGCCAACAAGTGTATGGGCGGCCATCATTCCATAAGTTGAACCCATACATTGCCGGTATAACACATTACATTCTGAGCCTCTCGACTTTCTCACGATGAATCACATCAAAGTGGGTCCATGCTTCACCATCGGATGGATGTACGACTTCGGGATTGTATCGGCGTCCATTTTTGTGCCATGTCATCATTTAGCGGTTTCCTCGGTCATGTATAGCCGTTGGATCCTCGGTATGAGCGGAAGGTACCGTAGGATTTTCACGAGGATATAAAGCGCCTCTTGACCATCACGAGTCTACCTCCGGGAACCTAGAGGATCCACACTTTGCCTGATGCTTTGCTTCCGCATGTTCTTTCCTAAATAGGATGCACCTTGGACAAGCATGTATGCGCTCATATGGCATCTTAAGTGCGAAGGAGTTTCTTTGACTTCGTACATGCTCTTTGGCGAATGTGACCCTCGGAAGCATCTTTGCCAAAGCTATCAACATAGCATCGGCGTCTCGACTCAAGCTAAGCGGGACTTCAAGGCCATTACGCGTCCAATGCCATCGGTTGAAACCTTGTCTGGCCGTGAAGGGGTTTCGTGCCAGAACAACATGTCGTATCACGCCTTTGCGGTTGCCTCGGCTCCTCCTCCCTCGTCCTTGGAAGTGTGCTTCATGATAGTCATTTAACATGTCTCCTACCCGCCATTAGCATCATAATCCTCGTGCGTGGTCTCACGACCTCCTCTCTCATCGATCGGAGTTCAGTGGTAGATCCACGGGTATAGTCTGCCGTAAATCCAAACTTGCAAAGATGTTTACCCATGACCTCCTTTGTTTGTCGTACGCGTGTTTGCACATCTGCTGCGGGGACACCAAGTGGCGCGCGCTCCTTTAACCTTGGCAAATGCTAGTTCAAAAAGCATCGGTCTTCTCAATCCATTCATCGGACAACGAACCTGACTTGGCGGCCGTGTACATCACTCACGGTCATCCATCCTCTAACATATCGGGGAGTAATATAAGAATCAAATGCATCTACGATCTTTCTCCTATCTAATAGGTCAAGATAGGTCCTAATCCCACAGGATCGTAGATGAGGTTAGTTTCCATGCTCTACTCCTATCCAAGGCGAATTTGTGACACCTCCATTGTTCTCCAAATACGTCTGGCGGGAGATTGTATCAGGAGAACAACGGGGAGATCTTCGAAACTAATCGCGGATCGGAGTAGAACCGCGAAACTAACCCCATCATCGCATCCTCAGCTAATCAAAGCGTGGACAATTCGAAGCGGATCACGGTTATAGATATGCAAAGATGCGCATATTTCCAACCGTATCTCTTTCGACAGGAGGCGCCTAACTAGGATTACGCCTAACCAAGTGACATATATGTTATACCTAGGGTGGCGGTGGAGTCGAGCTAAGCGAAGTAGTGGCGGGTCGGTGCGATGGCGGCGGCGGTGCGACGACCGCGGCGTCGAGGAAAGCGATCGGGTCGCCGAGGTACTCGCGCCGCTCAGTGGCTCTTCTCTGCAAAAAAAAACATAAAGCATCAATTCAAAATTTGGCAGCACCTCCTGCGCGGTGAGGTTTCCAAACACGCAAGAAAACCAGCGGCACGATGGCCGACATGCACATGTGGAACTCTATCAAATAATAAGCACTCATCCCCTTAATATATAACAAGGTTCTAACAATGAAGTAATCTTTTATAAATCCTATACTACACGAGTCTATCGTGCTCGATCACGCTCGAATCCGTTCTCGAGACCGCCCAAATCACGAGGTTTGGGGCTGCTCGAGCTTGCCTCACGAGTGCGAACCTACATCTATCACGGATCCACGCGCCCGAGCACGCTCGAGATCGGCTCGAGTCCACCCAAATCACATATTTGGGGTGCTCGAGGGTTCATTCACGATCGCCCGATTTCGCTCTGAGTGCGCGAGCTTCTGCCTTCAGTGCCACGGACCAAGTCATACGTGATATGTTTCACTTCTCTGTACCTCAAATCACCAAGAATTGTATATGTTATGCCACGGATCATCTTCTGAGTCTTAAGAATAGCGCTATTTTGTTCATTGAGTTGGCAACTTATAAAGAACATAAAGCGAATTTGAAGTAAGAGTGATTTGCTTGAACTTTGTTCGGATTTGATTTTTCTAAAAAAAATAAAATCCAAAAATTTCAACAAAAAATTTACCCTCCCCCGCCCTCAAAAAAAAAAAAAAACTGCCGGTAACTCTTTCCCCGGTTTTGAACAGTAGATCGATAGAGGAAGACTTACTCAGGTGATATATACACGCATTCACAGCTCAATTCGCTAGCTTTTTGTTGAATTGCATGCTGATATATTCTGTCTGCATGTATGCGTCCCGTAGAAGCCACTATATTAATCATAAGAAGTAGAAGATTAGAAATTCTCATATTAACTAGAAAAAAACATGAGAAATTTTCACATTAATCGAAGAAAAGGAGAAGATCTTGATCGTCGGACTTATGTAACATATGCAACCATCATATTGGTCGATTGTACTCGGTAGAGACTAAACCGAGGAACATCATCCTGTAAGCTGATTTTGCCGAGTAATTGCCATCTGGGTTAGCTTCGAGGTGATCTCGTCTGAGGTAGACGAGTTGAGATTGATAATGTTTGTTCGCTTCCAAAGAAGTTGCCCTCCCCGAATGTCTAGGTCCTGCATCCAACGCCAATCCTATAGAGCCGTGCTAACTGTTATATTTTTTCCTTCTCGACAATTGAAAAATCTTTGGGACGAGGTCTCTGGGAGTTGCACCATTTAATCATGAAAGTTTTTTAGCAACAAATTTACTGATATAGTTTTTATATATAGCTAATTGGTTGTCAAACTTTAGAAAGTTTGACGATATAGAATCAAGAGCATCAAATAAAAAAGAAGGGAGTTTGTATTAATTAGTATATATGGGCTGGGATCGCAGATGAAAAGCTAGCTCGTGAGCTTGGATCACTGTTGTGCACAGTAGTCCGGAGCTTGAAATTTTGTGACCTGCTTCGAACATTAGACGCAACATATGTGCTCCCCGATCACACGCCCCAGCTGCATGCCGTGATGCATATGTCATGCATGCATGAATCATAATCACACGTGCAAAATGCTCCGACGGAACACAAACATTAATTAATTGTTCGAAATGTTTTGTTTAGTACATAAACATGCATCCGTTCATTCGTAGGTGATCAATACATACAATCATACAATACTTTTATCCAAAAAAGTACAACCATACATTACCACTAGCTAGTACACTAAAGTTCCATACATTACCACTAGTACACTAAGTTTGCACATTACAATCACATGAGGATCATATTGACTCGATAATAATCAAGGAGTGTTTCGAAACCTAAACCTTCACGACCATCTAATTAATTCCAGCGCCTTGCGGAGTTGCAGGAGGCTTAGCAGCCGCCGCCGCGCGCGCCGCAGCTGCCTCCTCCGCCAGCAGCCGTCGTCTCACCTTTTCGATGTATCCCGCGGCGGCCGCATCAATGCCGTACAGCCTCGCCGGCTGCACCGCGTTTATCCTTTCCACTCTCTGGCCGCTGATCTCTTCGCCACGCGACATGTTGGCCGGACTGCTCTTTGGTAGAAAGCTAAGCTAGCTAGCTAGGTTTACGATCGAGCTATGAATGAACAGCAAAGCTAAGGTTGATCGATCGATCGATGAGTTGAGGTTGCTCTGAGTTGAATGATCATGCAGGCACTCGAGGGCCAGTATTTATAGGCTTGCTACAACCTTCGTGTCACGTGATTGGTCGGATGGTTGATTGATTGACTCAATTCAGTCTAGGGAAAATCCATGCCATTCTTAATCTGAACTAAAAAAACACTACAAGAGATCAGAGAGATTCTAAATTTATAATTAAAAGTGGATGGAATAGACCAGTTGTACTCCTTCCTACGTACGTAAGGCAGAAAGAATTAAAGGGCCGGTTAATTAGTTAATACGTAAAGCTGTATCAAATCAAATTCTGAAAACAATTAATAGTCGGTTGGACGGACGCGTGAATCGAAATTGCAAAGTGATCACTTGCTCGGCTAGAAGAGGACTTCCGATTAAATGGATTGATTGGATATCAACCATTTTGTCGGACCCTCTGATTTTGTTAATCCAGAATTCTCTGTGAAAATATCATGCTACTCCCTAGATCGGTAGGTAGCGCTCACAGTATACATCGCTGAATCATTTCATACACATATCATTGACCGAACCGAACATAATATTACAAACATCAGAGTTAAATAGACCGAGTCGGGTCGAGTTTACAAAAGAGAGCCGAACATGTCAAATGAGTCCATGTCAAATGAGTCCATTACACAAATACAGAAACGGCAGCGGAAACAAAAGGCGAACACGACTCCCCACAAGTAAGCGACTATGGTGTCTTGTGTACAACTGATATTAACCAAGAATTTGGAAAAAAATATTGATTGTACGCAGGCACCAGTGGAGCCAGCGCAACTGCGACGAGCCCTAGACTAAGGAACTACACTACTCTTCGCCTTGGTCTTGACCGTCGACGCATTTATCCTCGTAGTAAGCATAATCGACCTGATCAGCGGATTCTGAGGGTTTGGGAAAAGAGCGAGGATGAGCATAACTTTCATGCTCGCGAGCCAACACAACAGATGAAATAATAAATATACATGGCTTATCAAGGATGGCTCGAGTTCTTTTATTTGCGCAAAGTAATATTTATAACTATCAAAATTACAAATTCCTATGACTTAGCATTTTAAACAAATTGTATTTTATTAAAAAGAGTAAGTGCAATATTAAAATAACATTAGAGGTTCCCTCCATCGAAAACTCTACACACGCATAATTTTATTGGAGCTACCTCCGTTCCTCCAAACCACTGAGCTCGACGGCCCAGGAAAAATCCAACCTCAGACTAAATGAGCCGACCTGGTTTCCATACCACTCACAAAGGTTTTTAAAATAGAACTAACTCAAGTTAAGTTCTCATGTCCGCCTTTGACCGTAGCCGCGGCTGTTTAAACAATTTAGACTCTGCAGAGGTTGTACACTGTACACACAAGAGATAATCATACTCGTTGCCCCCACACGATTCCTTAGTCATATGGTTGAGAGACCATCACACTAACTTTTTAAATTACCTCGCCCCTTCTGTCATCTCACCCATATGGGCCACGCCCATAAGTTGTGCGGGATGTTTACCACAACGACTAGCGCAGCTGGCCCCGACCACAAATACTAGCATAGCTGGCAACTTCACCCAACCATGGCGTCCCTTTCAAGCCGGTCGCAACACGTGCCTTCACGTTCCCTCTCTCCATCCAGCGAGATGACATTCAGGGTTTAATAATTTTACTAAGCTAAGTTGCACTTTGCAAACTGGTGATTTTACTTGTTTTACACGAGAGATCATGACAAGATTAAGTCCTTAATTCATCCGAGCAGTTCATACCACATACCAACCACTCTCGTGCCCGGAGGCACCCACCACCATTCCATCTGCCCAGATGGGGTATTAGCAAGTTTTTAGGGTTTTGAGAAGAGTAAAACAGATTAACTCAATCATTTCAGTCATTTACCCCAATGACTGTCCAAAATAATCTTTATGTTTAAAGGATGATGATTTGTGTGGTTAATACCCCGATGCTCAAGCAAGATTAGCATGGCGCTCAAGTACAACTATAACTAGTAGGTTATCGTATAATTACTAGGGTGACAAGGATTAGGGAATTCAATTATCAAGGAAGTGGTATAATAATTAATTAATAATCATGTTGGCATTTAACTACCTTAGGGTATTTCACATACATTTACATAAGAAATTAAAGCATGCAATTTGCTATTTTAAAAGAACATAATTTGCTCTGAGTTGAATGATCATGCAGGCACTCGAGGGGCAGTATTTATAGGCTTGCTACAACCTTCGTGTCACATGATTGGTCGCATGGTTTATTGATTGACTCAATTCAGTCTAGGGAAAACCCACGCCATTCTTAGGCCTTATTTGGTACAGCTTCCACTCTCAGTTTCTCAATCGATTCTTGTGAAGTCGTACCAAACACTTTGATTCTCAAAACCACTAGATTATACTTCTCGCGATGAGCTGTATCGAAAATGAACTAGCAACGAGAAGCAGCCTCCCAGCAGATTCTCGTGAGAATCCAACCTTTAGAAACGAAAATACCCTTTGAAGTTGAAGATTTTTACCCGCAAATGCCACTGAGTTACACAAATACAATCGAAGTATTACACCCAGAGGCGACATGGTCTATTTACCTCTAATCCTTCCTCATATGGTTTTTGGAGCCAATGTACCAGCCAAAAGGTTTCAACAGACAGCTCCAGATTCTAAGAGAAGTGGATTCTCAAAGAATCAGGAGCAGAATATGAAAAAAATGAGAATCTAGAGCTATACCAAATAGAACCTTAATCTCAACTAAAAAACACTACAAGAGATCAGAGAGATTCTAAATTTATAATTAAAAGTGGATGGAATAGACCAGTTGTACTCCTTCCTACGTAAGGCAGAAAGAATTAAAGGCTGGTTAATTAGTTAATACGTAAAGCTGTCTCAAATCAAATTCCGAAAATAATAGTCGGTCGGACGGACACATGAATCCATATTTCAAAGTGATCACTTGCTCGGCTAGGAGAGGACTTCCAATTAAATGGACTGATTGGATATTAACCATTTTGTCGGACCCTGATTTTGTTAATTTAGAATCCTCTCTGAAAATACCACGCTACTCCCTGGATCAGTATGTAGCGCTCACAGTATACATCGCTGAATCATTTCATACACATCATAGACCAAACCGAATATAATATTACAAACATCAGAGTTAAATAGACCGCGTCGGGCCGAGTTTACAAAAGAGGGCCGCACAGGCCAAATGAATCCATTACACAAATACAGAAACAGCAACGGAAACAAAAGAGCAGAACACGACTCCCCACAAGCAAGCGACTGTGGTGTCTTGTGTACAACCGATATTAACCAAGAATTTATAAAATATTGGATGTACGCAGGCGCCAGCGGAGCCAGCACAACTACGATGAGCCCTAGACTAAGGAACTACACTACTCTTCGCCTTGGTCTTGACCGTCGACACCGTGATCCTCGTAGTAGGCATAATCGACCTGATCAGCGGATTCTGAGGGTTTGGGAAAAGAGCGAAGATGAGCACAGCTTTCGTGCTCGCGAGCCAACACAACAGATGAAATAATAAATATACATGACTTATCAAGGATGGCTCGGGTTCTTTTATTTGCGCAAAGTAATATTTATAACTATCAAAATTAAAAATTCCTATGACTTAGTATTTTAAACAAATTTTATTTTTATTAAAAAGAGTAAGTGCAATATTAAAATAACATTAGAGGTTCCCTCCATCGGAAACTCTACACATGCATCATTTTATTGGAGCTACCTCCGCTCCTCCAAACCACTGAGCTCGACGGCTCAGGAAAAATCCAACCTCAGGCTATATGAGTCGACCTGGTTTCCATACCACCCACAAAGGTTTTTGAAATAGAACCAACTCAAGTTAACTTTGCATGTCCGCCTTTGACCGTATACGCGGCTGTTTAAACAGTTTAGACTCTGCAGAGGTTGTACATTGTACCCACAAGAGATAATCATACTCGTTGCCCCCACACAATTCCTTAGGCATATGGTTGAGCGACCATCACAATAACTTTTCAAATTACCTCGCCCCTTCCGTCATCTCACCCATATGGGCCACGCCCATAAGTTGTGCGAGATGTTTACCACAACGACTAGCGCAGCTGACCACGGCCACAACGACTAGTATAGCTGGCAACTTCACCCTACCACGGTGTCCCTTTCAAGCCGGTCGCAACACGTGCTTGCACGTTCCCTCTCTCCATCCAGCGAGATGACATTCAGGGTTTAATAATTTTACTAAGTCAAGTTGCACTTTGCAGACTTGTGGTTGTACTTTTTTTACATGGGAGATCATGACAAGATTAAGTCCTTAATTCATCCAGGCGTTTCATACCACATACCAACCACTCTCGTGCCCGACGGCACTCACCACCACTCCATCCGCCCAGATGGGATATTAGCAAGTTTTTATGGTATTGAGAAGAGTAAAACAGATTAACTCAATTATTTCAGTCATTTACCCCAATGATTGCCCAAAACAATCTTTATGTTTAAAGGATGATGATTGGGTTGGTTAATACCCCGGTACTCAAGCATGATTAGCATGGCGCTCAAGTACAACTATAACTAGTAGGTTACCATATAATTACTAGTATGACAAGGATTAGGAAATTCAATTATCAAGGAAGTGGTATAATAATTAATTAATAATCAAGTTGGCATTTAACTACCTTAGTGTATTTGACATACATTTGCATAAGAAATTAAAGCATGCAATTTGCTATTTTAAAATAACATAATTAGCATAAAATATAGGTTCAACATGATCAAAGTATTGACTCGCCTGGGTCAAAGGCTAGAGAATCTTGGTAGTCTTGAGCTTGGTCGAAGTAGGGACCTCCGGCTTATTCGAACTCTACTCGGACGATCGCACCGGAAAAGAAAAGATAAGCAAACAAAACAAATAAATACAAAATCCACAATAAATAAACTCCAAAACTCACCAAACCAGTATCAAAATATAGGTCTTGAATTTACAAATTTACGGGTACAAAATTCATAATTTTTGGAGTTATAACGAAGGAGATATGAATTTTTGAAGTTTCAAAAAGAATTTTTAATTGAAAAGAAAATCATAAAATCGGGAAAAAAATCCCGACGCTGACACATGGGCCCTTGGCACAGAGAAGCGCTCGGTCCACCGCACAGTGCATGGACCGGGTCTACGCGCACTAGTCCCGGGGAAGCGTTAGTTCCGAGGGCTTGCGGGCGTAGTACCGGGGAAATGCGGGCGATAGTTCTAGCAGCGGACAGGCGGTAGTACCGGCGGGTAGCGAGCGGTAGTACCGGGGAAAGCGGTAGTTCTGGGGAAAAGGAGGGCAGAAGTACCGCGGTGAAATGGGAGCGATAGTACCGGCGGGGAACGAGCGGTAGTACCGGGGAGGAGAGCGGTAGTACCGACGAGAAATGGGGCGCTGTGGAGGAGGGAGGGGCGAGGCAGGAAGCGGGCAGCTTGGCTTTATAGCCGAGGAGGTGAGGGAGGGGGAAGCGGCGAGGACGGCCTCGGGAAGATGAGAAGAGGGTCGGACGACGCGGCGTTGGGACGCTCGAGCGTCACTGCAGCGGATGACCGGGCGGGAACGCGCGCTCCGCAAAGAACCGAGGGAGGGGGCGCGGGTGTCAGAGGGAGATGACGAGGGGAGAGAGAGGGAGGCGGGAGAAGAAGGATGCGGAACAACCGGAGAGGGCAGCGGTAGGACCAGGGAGGGGGAAAGAAGAGGCCGGGCGCGGCTAGGCTGGGGGAAAAGAGGTGGGCCGAGGGAGAGAGGGAGATGGGCCGGGGGAGAGAGAGAGAGAGAATTTCAAAAAAAAAATCTAATTTTTGATATTTGAAACCCAGCAAAAAAATAAATTTTGAAATTTGAAGTTTAAGTTTCTAGAGATTTTTTGGTATTAAAAATGAAAATTTGAATTTATATAAATATTGATGAAAAATGATGTTACACATTCTCTCAACTGCGTCCTCCAGAGTGCATCCCTGGCACTAGAATCAATCATGGGAGGGGCCTCCGGCAGGGAGACCCGCTCTTCCTCTCTTCTTCATTCTAGCGATCGATCCCCTCCGACGACTGTTAGCTATTGCAACAGAGATGGGTTATCTAGAGCGACCACGAGACCTATTTTCCAGGCTCAGGACATCCCTGTATGTCGATGATGCAGCGATCTTTATCTCTCCTCAAAGCGTGACCTATCAACCACGCGTCAATTACTTCAAAATTTTAGAAATGCCTCGAGGCTCCAGACCAACTTCCAAAAAAGCACAGTAGTGCTTAGAAGATGCAATAATGCAGACCTCGACACGGTCCTCCATCAATTCCCAGCTATCAGATCAACCTTCCGCCATCAAGTACCTAGGCCTGCCGCTTGACTTCAAAAGACTATGAAAGATGCATCTACAGGCCCTACTTGATAAAGTAGCTTCAAAATTGGTGGGATGGCAAGGAAGACTCCTAACACCAGCCGGCCGGACAACCCTAATCAAATTAATGCTTACCTCGATGCCGACCTACTACATCGCAGCCCTAAAAACCCCAAATGGCATCCTCTGGGCCATTGACAGCACTACATGACGCTTCCTATGGGCCAGAACTGATGCAATCCTCGGGGGGGGGGATGCAAAGTTGACTGCACAAGGTTTGCCGGCCAACGCAACTAGGTGGACTCGGTGTTCTGAACCTCCAAAAGTTCGCGACAACCCTAAGACTACGCTGGCTCTAACAAGAATGGAAGGAGGAACACAAACCCTGGGTGGGAATGGACATCCCATGCGACAAACCTGACCAATGTCTCTTTACAGTAGCCACAACAATCACCTTGGGCGACGGACAAAAAACAAACTTCTGGAACGATCCATGGCTAGGTGGCACGGCTCCTAGAGATCTGGCTCTGAAGATATTCCAAATTTCCAGAAGGAAGAACTTAACAGTGAGCGCAGCCCTTCGGGATGCGCGATGGATCCAAGCCATCAACATTCTTGGGGGGATAACACCTCAACGCAAACATGAATTTCTAGACCTCTAGAGGAAGATAAGGCTTATCAACCTCAACCCAAGCATTCTGGACGAGATCACGTGGAAAATAACACTCGAGGGCACATACACAAGAAAGTCCGCCTATGCACTGCAATTCCTTGGCTCAATTACAACAAACTACATAAAGATCATTTGGAAAATAGATGCACCCCCCAAAATGCAAGTTCTTCACCTGGTTAGTCACCCAAAATTGTTTCTGGACCGTGGACAGGCTACAAACAAGGGGCTGGTCGATCCAGCACACCTGTCCCCTCTGCAGACAAGCACCAGAAATGGCTATGCGCCTCTTTTACACTTGTAGATACTCGCAAAGAATGTGGAACATGATAGCCAATTGGCTGGAATGGGCACCGCTCAAACCACCACCCGTTGGGTAGTCAGCTGGAACATTAGAGATTGGTGGACAAATATGAATAGTACCGGAGGTCTTCCAAGGAAGGCTATTGTAGTATCCCAAAATCCGAATTCTGGGATTATGTAATATAAATGCATTAGAGAAATTACTTTCACCATTTGCATATGAAATATACCATGTTGATTTTGGTTTTTGAATTTAAAAGCAAAACATGAACTACAAACAAAGAGGTGCTAAAAAAGAAAAAGATGAAATAAAGTAAAAAAATATTTAATGAGAGAATTATTTCTGGCAGATTATCCCTGGAACAATTCACCAAAATCTTTATAGGAAATATTGGTAAGAAAAATAATTGCAAGTACATAAGAATAGAACCTTGTTTGAATTTTGTAGCAATTCACAAAAGGTTCGAACCTCAGAAAACTATACAAGAGAAACTACATTCGGTCAGAAGCCTACCTAAAAATTTTCATTAAATTTGAACTTCATTTGACTAGTGAATAAAATCAGACAAGATATTAATAGAAAATATAAAAAAGACCTAAACCCTATCTCTCCTCTCTCTCTAGCGAGCGGGCCCCACTGTAGCTTTGCCCGCGGTTGCCCAAGCTCCACCTCATGTTCCTCCGCCCTTCAACCTATATAAACCTACCTGGAGCTTCGTATCGCCCTTTCCAACTCAGTGCTCTCACTCACCCCCCTTCTTCTCCACAGAATCGAGCCCTAGAGCTCGGAGAGCGCGAGCTCCTTTTCAGTAGTGTGTCGCCACCATTGTCCCTAACATCATGAAGGGTCTGGTGTCGCATCTTTCATGTCATTTTCCGTTCCAGAGATCCTTGATGCTTTCCCCTCACTCTAATTCGTCTCTGGTTCACAGGAACGACCGAATTGTGTTGTCTTCTTCAACTCCAGCCATTTTCGTCGCCACGGTTGCCGTTGAGGATTCGCTAAGCCCCGAGCCGATTCGCTGCACCAGGAGCTTCGCCTGAGCACCAGGAAGCTTCCCCGACCACGAGACAAGGACCAGCTTCGCACGAATGTCTTCCCCTCGTGGAGCTCACTGCCACCACCTCGGCTCACTATCGACAGCTCGTCTCCGACCACCTCAGCCTTCTCCTTTCTCCGGTATGACCCTAGTAGCATGTAGATGCTTATGCGTGTGTTAGTTTGGCAAGGGTGTTGCTCTTTCGAGTTCTTGCCCTTTGTCGTAGCTGCGCCACGGCCTAACGCCGCCGCGCTGCCGCATCAGGCCTTCTCCGACCACGCCACTGGTACCCATAGCTGCGCAATGACACGGGGATCCCATTTTGGGAACTCTCCAGCGTCGCCTAGCCACACCCCGCCGGCAAGACGCGTGGGCGCGAGTGCCACCACGCAGCCCTGCGTGTCCCGAGCTGACCAACACTATAGCGGCACCATTAAGGCCAAATCCCGATTGGATTAGGACAAAGCCGTCATTAGTGCTAATTAAATGCTTAGCTAAATCCGCTGACGCGTGACACCGCTACACAATAAACAAAACACATTTAAAACATAGGTCACTGACATGCGGGCCCCACATCACTTAAGTGCACAGCGCTAGTCCTATGGACCGCACACTGTGCGCATAAACCCTTGGTCTATGCGCTGCACTCGTGGACCGAACCACAAATAGTGGACCCCACATGTTAGTGGGGTTATTTCAGAAAAACTTAAATGAAAAAGAAAAGGAAAATCGCCTAGGGCCCACCTGTCATTGACTGGGTTTTTTGGTTGGAAAAATAAATCTAAAGAAAAAGAAAAAGATTGTGGGGTCCACCTGCCAGTGAGAGATTCTCTCTCCCTTTTTCTTTTTCTTTGGATTTTTCATACCGGGCATATTCAAACCTTAATAACTTTTGCTACACAACTCCAAATTAATTAAAATTTATCTCTAAATTCGTCTAAAATCATAATCTACATGAATATGTAAAAATATTTAATTTTGGTTACTGTTGAATTTATTTGGTGTTATTTAATTTGTTTCTAACTCTTTTTGAATTAGACGTTGATTGCTCCGGTTATTATTGTGACGATCCATCCACCATATTTACATAACAGCAAGAGCAAGGCAAGCACCCCCTTTAATCATGTTGATTCCAGTATTTAAATTATTGCACTTTGTTTTGTAAATCATATTATGCATGTGTGTATGTTTATTATTGGGAAAATGGTAGTTGTAATCCTACTTGTTGCATTTATCCTTTTGAAATATTGATCCTTTACTATTGTAACCATTAGAATATGAGTTAGACATTATGTAATGTTAATTGGGAATTTTTGAGTGCGGTTATCGCACAAATGCAACTAAAGCGATATATTTTTCTTAAAAAGTGATAAAAGGACAATATGATAGTTTATTAATTTGGGAATATTTTGAAAAATACCCAGAGAGGGCATCTCTGTTATTTGATATGAAAATGAAATGAAAACCTTAGTTTTTAGACGCAGGCGAGTTATATTGTATTATGAAAAAGTGAGGATTTGACTCACTAGTAGATAGGGTAGAGATCTCACCCGTAGTCGATCAAGGACTGTAGCTAGCAAATTCAGGACTAAGACCTAATCGTATATCCATATGGGCTAGTATGGGGTGGTCGTAGGTAACCAAGTTGTCGAATTATAGCCTTGCTTGATTAGTAGGTAGATGTAGTGTAAGTAATTTCTATTGCTGTCACAACTGCGAATGGCTCACTTCAACTGGTTTCTATCCTTGACGGGTTTCTATCCGGCAAGTGAGAGACTCACTCAACGGGTTTCTATCTGGTGAGTGAGGACTCCTTATACTGCAGGTTTCTATCCGAATGATTTGGGATAATCATTCGCAGGGCTAGTGCAAGGTTTGGACCAGATAATGTAAAGGTTGTGTCGCGAACTCTAGGTTTCTTACCTTCGGTAGTGTGCGGTGATATAGAAATATTTCAGGCAACTGGAATACCACGTACTATGGGTAAAGTTGTACACCTCTGTAGGGTGATAAACTGTTCGAATAGTCGTGCTCGCGATCATGAGTGTGCTTAGTGCGATTGGTATGGCGGTAGCTTTGTTTTCTAAATTATTTTATCACAAAAGATTGGGATAATGATATGGGGTTTTAATTTGTTGAGTTAATTGCCATGTCTGTGGCTGGAAAGCTATATCTATAGCGGCACTGCCATTTCTATAGATGATTTGCTATGTCTATAGCATTACTGCCATTTCAATGGCTGAATGTGAATTTGTTAGTGCCATATCTATGATATAACCAAAAAATTTGTTATTGTTGTTGATGTTATTATGATTCATTGTATTTCTTTCCTTACTGTCTTGTACTTACATTTGTAAACTTCTCTTTGAAATTTTGTTGCAAATTATTACTTATGAGTATTGCAAACAAACATGGTTTTAAGCAAAATAACTTGTAGAGTAGAGCCATCTATTGATAGCCTTGTATTTAATAATATTTGCAATACACTACAAGTCTTGTTGAATACGCATTGTTCTCAATCTTGTTTTTGTTGTTGGTTTATAGTTTGCAGATGAGCCGACACTCGACGACGTTTTCTCCGCTCCCGGCACTGGAGGATTCGGTGATGGGTCTACTTAGATCTTGTTCCTTGTCGGTTGCCTGCGGGATCAGAAGGGCGTGCCGTTGGACTTTTGCTACTACTATATGTCTTCCGCTGCTATATTTTATTATCTGATAACTGCTTTTATTTGGCCGGTTGGCCATGATTATAATAACTTGTAATAGGTTAAGTAAAATACCCTTTTTGCTATGTGATTGTATGGATGTTATGTCAATTGTTGTGAATGTGTGTGCTAGCCATTAGTCTTGGGACTAACACAGTATACACATAGGGTCTTCGAGTATTCCACGTCCGAGGGTCCGACAGCTACAGCCACGGTGGTCATCCTAACCACCTGTTAAGTTTGGAAGGAACGCAACAACAGAATATTTCATAACAAGATAGCGTCCCCATGGACCTGATGGCAACGATAAAGGAAGAAGGTAGAGCTTAGACCATTGCGGAAGCCAAGTGTTAGGTCGCTTTGTTAAAAGTGCCCGCTCTGGGTTGTACTTTGCTGCCTTCTCTATCAATGAATTAGGCAGTCCTTTGCCTGTTATTTAAAAAAAAACTCTTGCTCTGCGAGTTTCGAACAGTAGATTGGTAGAGGAAGACTTGAGTCAAGTGATATATGAACGCATACACAGCTCGATTCGCTAGCTTTTGTTGAATTGCATGCTGATTCCGTTTGTGTGTGTGTATTTTTGTTGAATTGCATGCTGATTCCGTTTGTGTGTGTATATATATACACACTTCAAAATAGAATCAGATTCGGTATACGAAAACAAATTAGAGGCGAACGAAAGACTTCGACTCGGCCGGTCGCGCATTTATAGGGTTGCTACATCAGCGCGCGTTCGGTGTGGTGCCTTCTCGAAGAAACGAAGTCTCTTCGTATTGTGGTTGGTTGATTATTGACTGGTTTGAGCCGTTCTAAATTTATTTCTACTAATTAGAAAATCACCGCGAGAGTTCAGAGAGATTCTTATTAAAAGTGGATAGACTAGACCTGCTACTACTCCTTTTTCAGATGTAACTGAAGCTCCATGAATCGAACTCTCCAAAAATTTGCTCCATCAGCGCGTTACGAAGCAGTAGAACATCGATCGAGGAACACTCGACTCCATACTTGCCTGAAACCTTCGATACATGCATAGCTTAATTCGCTAGCTTTTCTTGAATACTGTATGGTGATTTCTATTTCGTTTGCATGCATGCGTCAGATCTATCAGGTGCATCATTTCAAACAAGAATCGGATTCGTAACAAATTGGAGGGGGACGAAGAGAGACTCGACCCGGTCTCGGTCGGTTGGTCGGTCGGTCGCATATGCACGTGAACTAGGCTAGGATCCGATTCGGTCTGCGTGCGTGGCAAATTACACCGCACCACGGTTATTAAGGTGCCCATAACGCGTCGCTTAGACGGTAAGGGTAAGACGCCACCGAGGTTTAATGTGAGAATCCGGAAAATCAAACTAATCTAATTAACATTAATAGCTAGTTAGCAGTAAATAAAAAAATTTCTGAACTCAAATAATACAAGAGTTTATTACATGAGAACAGATCATATTTTACAACTTTGAGTACATTACAAAAAGATTAAATTAAAATCTTGCATTGCATGTCGCCAAAGCCTTCCTTGAAATCTCGTCCGTCCATCGCCGTCCAGTCAAACTGTCTTCCTTGACCCAATCCGAAACACCATTCCCAGCTCCATTGTCCGCCAATCAACCATAAGACCATCAGCAGTTCAAAAACTATAGAATAAAGTTAGAATAAAGTGGATTGCCGTCAGAGTACCGTAGGAATCATTGCAGTTCCCAAATCGACCTAGACTAGCCGGCACCCTAAGTACCGAGACTACCCACACCAACCTGGGTTAACCAGCATCTTGGTTCTCAAGTCACCTTGGCTAACCCAAATCAGTCGGCACCTGGATACTCACGATACCTAGACCAACCTAAGATAATCGGCGCCGTCTTATTTTCGTAGGTTTCATCATTCGGCATTTTCGAATCCAACACCTACGTATACCAATTGCTGCGACTGCAGAGAATCCCTCGCATAGCGAATTGCCAGCCAATTGACCAAATTACCCCCAGCCCTAAAATATCTTGCGAAGCCGTTCGGATGAGCACAAGGGCATAGTGGTCATTAACCAGCCCCCAAGCAAGGCGGCCAGATTCACCCCCCAACCGAGGTGTACCCCCCCCCTTCAAGGCCAGCAAGAGCGCAAACCCATCAAACCAAAGCAATGCAAAGCCAAGACACAACCAAGCGTCCCACTGCCCAGACCAGCAGAACCACAAGGCCAAGACCCCCGCTGTAGGAGTAGAGCAAGAGGAGCAAGGAAACCAGGGAGGAGCCGGAGATCAAAGGCAAAGCCGGCGGCACTGTGAACCGCAAGTGACCACCGAAGGCCACACCGAGACCAGCAGCAGGACGACCTCCACCCCCACTGTCGGCATCGCCATCCCGACCACCGGCCACCACATCGGCCGTAACCCCAACCCTCAAGTGAACAACCATTTCTCCCACAACCATTTTTCCATTCATCCTTACACATGCACCTTGTTCATTCCACAATAGCAAATGTCTCTCAGTGTTCATCACAGAGCAGTAGGGAACGGAGTAGAGGGATAGAGTAGGGTGAGGGCTTACCTCAGTGGCAAACCGAGCACAACATCCACCTCCACCATCTCCAGTAGCCACCCTCATCCCAAATCAATCACCATGAACATGCATACATAAGCACCAACTAACATTAGTAATGGATTCAACTAGATCTACTAAGAATCAACCTAGCTAAAACCATAGTGGAACGGGGGAATCAAATCCAGTAGTAGGCCGAGCCGGGAGTGGGCTTAGGGCACCAGGGGAGAGAACCGAGAGCGGGAGGCCAAGCACCGGGACGGATCTGGGGAGCCCAGGGCGGCCGGCGGCCGGCGGCCAGAAGGCCGAGCCGGCCGAGCCGTCGTGCACCGGACCGGGAGGGAGCTGAGGGGAGGAGGACTCAGTAGCGGTGGCGCTTGGGGCCGCAGCTGCGCCAGGAGGAGCTAGCCGGGAGGAGAGAGCCGAGGCGACCGGGAGGCCGAGCGACCGGGGGCGAGCGCATGACAGCGCCTGGCCATCCGGCTGCACCGGGTAAAGAGGAGGCGGCAGGGAACCGGAGCAGGGAGCAGAGCCGGAGGGAGAGGCGGCGCCTAGGAGAGGTAGGGGGAGGCGAGAGGTGGAGAAGGGGATAAAGGAGCCGGCAGGTGGAGAGTGTCGGTCGGGGGAGATGATTAAAAGGGAGAGAGGGGGTGTCTCTGGGATTAGGATTAGGATAGGAAGTAGTTTAGGGGAAAAGGTAATTAGGGGAAGGTTAATTAGGAGATAGAGATTAGGGAAAATGGGAATTTGAGAATTAAGTAATGAATTGATTTGGTGATTATGTGTAGGAAATTAAGTAGGGGAAAATTTAGGAAAATCGGTGTAGCTCGTGTTTATTTAATTAATTAGAGCAACCCTGTTGTGTGTAAGTCGGCATTGATAGTAGTGTGCACTCGGGTAAATTCGTGTAGGCGTAGCAAACCGTAGAGCGACCTCAGTGGGAAAGTGCTAACTGGGCCGGGATTCAAAAATATTTGTAAAATGAAATTGGCTAACAAATAGGAGTTGCATTAGCAGTTTACGCACCTACTATCACACAAACCACACTAAGTATTTTCTTAATTATTTATTATTCTCACCGTCGTATAATTGCAGCAGATGAGCCCACGCTTGCAGGTGTAGTTGGTATAGATTTCGTCGACGACGATCTTTTCTGCAATTCTGAAGGCAAGCGATCCTCTTGAACATCAATATAGTTATTTTAAATGTAAACCGTATATTGCTGTAGAATATGTATTGCATCAAAATTCATTTTCCAAAACTCAAATCAAATGATTGAGATGATTATGAAAGAGATGAAAAAGATGAAAGAAAATGTGATAATATTATGATATGGCTGGTAAAGGGGCCCAAGGCAGGGGAAGAAATTGATAAAAAGATAATGATGATGTGGTAAGAGGTGGGACCCCTTTATATATGGTTATAATATAAGGACCAACAAAACTCTTACTCGATCAGAGGCCGTAAAATTAGTGATAACCATTTTTCCGTTTCGGCGGGTAGAAAATGCTACCTTGTTACGTGATTATGCTTTCCACAATGGGTAAGTAATATATGAGAAGGAGAATGGAGGAACCCAGAACCGTGAGGAGAGACCGAAAGTGGGGGATCCAAGGCGCTATAGCGCTAAGGTGGAGTGTTGAGTGCAGGACAGGAGCTGCCTCAACCAACATTACCAGAACTCGGTGTGAAGACGATGTCGGCACCGACGGAAAGTAATGGGTGGAGAAATTAATCACGTAACCTGGAAAACGTTCTGTATTCTGAACTTGAACCCGCATCAAAGAAAATGTCGGGACTGGTTCATTTTAGAGTTCAGAATAGCTATGAGTAAAGTGGTATAAGCCTGTGCAGTGCTATACAAATCAAGAATTCATGCCAGTCTCCTGGATTGGAGTCTACGGGAACCACCAGGGGTCTTTCTTCTCTCCGAGTGACCAATAGTATTTTCAGTATTAAAATATGCTACCTAATATTTTAATAATTTATTTTCAGAAGTGAGATGATATAGAAAATGTGATAATAGGCAAAGATAAGTCATGCAGTGCATCTGTTGCTATTAATGCTTGCTGAGTACTTTTGTACTCAACCTTGCTAGTATTTTCCTTTGTAGATCCTAGTCCGGCCGGAAACTATCCCGTGTGGGATGAAGGACTTGCAGGTATCGAAGAGGCCGCAGGAGGCGAGGGAACCGACTACGAGTACCAGGGCGAGATGGGCTCCATCTTTGACGCGTGGGACGAGTAAACGACGAGAAGAGCTTGGCCGACAAGCGATGGGACTTGGTCCCACTTATCGGTGGTGGTGTACTATCTGTAAAGACCATAGTCATGCGTGGCTACTGTTTCAATAGAGATGTACAGTTTCTATCTTATTGTTCTACTGCACAACTCTGATAAAAAGACTTACTATTCGTCGGAACGGTGTTCTACCGGACAGACGAATAGTAATCCGTGTGCCTAAGTGTGATTACCCTAGAGGTAATGACACGAGGTGTCACATTTAAAGCGTCATCTCGTCTCGCGCTTTACCGCTTCAAATGTGCAAGGGGTGGATCACCTCACGTTACCTTACCGCTTTAATAATCATGCACGACACATATATAAACTATCGATCATGCGATGCATGCCAGCTAAAAAATCGACACTCACGACACACAATAATAAGCCTCACAAATCATAAGATTCGTCTGCTTGGCTACCTCCTCCTTAAATAAATGTCAGAACTCCTAACTATACATTTTTTCACTGAATTATTTCACTCGCAACTGTACCAACATATCTAGCTACTGGCTACCGTATAGCTAATTATCCCGCTGCTAGCATCGATCACTGAATCGATCAAAGGCGAAAGACTTGACTCGTGTTCATTTTACTTAGTCATTTTAGAATACGTCTAGTCAGTACTAGTAGATTAAAGTGTTTAGACTTGTACATCACATGAAAATTATACTAGTAAATTATACTCTAAGTCATCACAAACAGTTCGTGGTCAAAACCGTCTGTAACCGTCTGTGATATGTAACACTCCTATTTTTGAATGGTGAATATTGTTTACTATTTGTCTTCTGTTTTCGATTCGTAATTTCCATTTGCAGTATTTTGTTTCAAACCTTCTCGCATTTTCATATTTTCAAATTCAAATTCTTTAACTCCTTTTCGGTTTTAGAGCTCCTGCTAGTTTTGGCAATCTCTCTTTTCCATCCTCTGGGCTCAGCACTTTCTCCCCCGTGGGCCAGCCGGCCAGCCCCTCCTTCCCCAGGCCCAATAGCCGGCCCACCCCTTTATTTCCCCTGCCTCCTGGCCTGCTACGCCCTTTCCTTCCCCTGGCTTCGGCCCGCTGATTTCCCTCGGCCTCGGCCCAGCGCCCCTCTCCCGAACCTTCTCCTTCCTCCCACCAGCCCCCCACCACCGCTGGCTTCTCCCTCTTCCATGCAATGCCGACGCCAGCAGCAGTCCTTTCCCTGCCACCACCATCTCCTGCCTGCTCCCATCCCTTCCTCTGACCGACCGCAGCACCACCTGCTCTCGCCAGGGCCATCCCCCGCCCATGCCGCTATACCCCGCGCCTTCTCTCCGTCCAGTCCAAGCAACGCCGCAGTACAGCGTGCCACCCTCCGCCCGGTCCGAGCGCGGCCGCCACGCTCCTGCCCACCGTCGCCAACTTTCCGTCAGCAAAACCTCCAAAGTCGCCTCCGAGTGCAGCTGTCCCATACCGAACTCCTCGGGACTCAACACCGCCCGACCTCCTCCATCTCGGCTTTCTCCTCCCCTTTGCCTATAAGACCCCCGCGTGCCCCCTTCTACCTCTCCGCTCCACCCCTTCGCACCCAGAGTAAGTCCACTCGCGTTAGTGCCGCGCAACCAGAGCTCTCCAATTTGGCCGATCCACCTCCGCCGCCGATCTCCCTCTCCGGTGATCTCCCGGCGTCACCACCCCCGTCACCACGCGCCACAGTAGTCGCCCAGGAGCCTCCCACTCCAGCCCCGCCGCCTCTGGACCACCGCAGCACCAGAGCCGACCCTTCTTCCTCGCCTCCGACCGTCTCCTTCTACACCACCGATCTCCCTCATCCGACTGTCCCCGACCGCCATTGCGGGCCTGGTAAGTTGTTGGAGCTCCCTCCGACCCCATGATAATCCAAACTGATTTGCTCCATCAACGCGTTACGAAGCAGTAGAACATCGATCGAGGAAGACTCGTCTCCATACATGCCTGAAACCTTGATACATGCATAGCTTAATTTGCTAGCTTTTCTTGAATACTGTATGGTGATTTCGTTTGCATGCATGCGTCAGATCTATCAGGTGCATCATTTCGAACAAGAATCAGATTCGTACTACGTACACAATTGGAGGCGGACGAGGAGAGACTTGACCCGGTCTCGGTCGGTCGCGTATGCACGTGAACTATAGGCTAGAATCCAATTCAGTCTGCGTGTGTGGTAAACACTACTACAAAATAGATTATAGAAGACGCATCATCACAGACGATCCATCTCCGTCTGTGATAAAATAATCACAAACGGTCCAACGGTGATAAAATTATCACAGACGATTCCAAGACGAACTATCTGTGATATGAAACTATCTGTGATATATAGATATCAAAGACGGTTCGTGGTTAGAACCGTCTGTGAAGTATCACAGACGGTACTTCACAGACGGTTCTAACCTCGAACCGTTTGTGATACTGATAATATCACAGGCGGTTCGTGAGATTTATCATGACTTGAATTTTTATCATGGTTTTAGAATTATCCTTACTCTTTGATTTTACTATGGTTTTAGATTTTTACCAAAGAACTTCAAAATACCAAATAAAACACAAGAGCTTTAAATAAGTTCGCGGAGGACGAGCTTGAGAGAGGGGATTGAGCGACACTGGGATGTTTGACAGGTCGAAGAGCTTCAGCAGGGATACTCCACTTCGGATTTAGAAGATAACAAGATTATACTCCTACATATGAACAACAATTTTAAAAACAAGTCCTACACCAATCTTAGATACATTATACTCCTACATATGAACAACAATTTTAAAAACAAGTCCTACACCAATCTTAGATACAAGAGCAACAAAAATTCTCAAATAACAGATCAACACCAATCTCAGTTGTCGGATTAAAACATAGCGATTCCAACACAGAGATTCAGATGCTAACTACACAGAATTTCAGTTCACTGCTACTCAATCCACTTCTAAACAATCACACTGAGATTCAAGATTTCAATTGACAGATTTACACACAATCATAAGCCAGATTATAAACATTGATTTCAGTTACTAGCTCCCGTGTCAAACAACACTGATACTGCCAACAATCAACAATCAATTCACTGCCAAGCCAACCACTGAGATTTCATTTTCCATAATAAAAACACAAGGATTCAATTGTCGGATTAAACACAAATTTCATTTGCCAAAACACTCCATTCACTGCCACTAACCTACTAACCTAATGCACAAATTCTCAGTTGCCAGATCAATTGAAACCTCATTGCTACTACTACTGATCTGGGGAAGCAACCACGAACCAACATTGATCTGGAGAAGCAATAAACTACAGCCAACAACTCAATTGACAGATAATACAGACTTCAAGTGCCAGATTACATTAGGGATTCGTATTAAGAACCGTCTGTGATGAGACGCTTATCACAGACGGTTCATGATACGAACCGTTTGTGATATCTCATCACAGACGGTTTTTGTATAAAACCGTCTGTGATACTTTTGTTTTGTTGGGCGGGAAAACAAAAATTTGCACTTAATGGCGGGCTGCCGAAAATCTCTTTATGTTAACAGAGTCCCCCATCTCCTATTTTGTCATCTCCATCTTCTCTCTGTCATTTCTCCTCTGCCATCTTCATCTCGCCCTTACCTTGCGCTCCGGCCTCCCCCGAGCTTGTCGCCCGCGGCCTCCTCCACCTCGCTCCAGCCTCGTCGTCGTCGGCCTCCCACGATCTTGTCGCCCCCAGCCTCCTCCACTTCGTCGCCCCGTCCTCCCCTGAGCTCGTCACCCGCGACCTCCTCCACCTCGCCCTGGCCTCATCGTCGCCAGCCTCCCACGACCTCGTCACCCCAGCCTCCCACGACCTCACTCTCTCTACTACCCCTTTTGCTTTGTGATGTGGATTACTGTTGTGGTGTGTTAGTGCTCTGTGAATTGATTGAGTTGATGCTACTATAATGTTGTGGCTAGCTAACGAAAAGTTCAATCCGAAAATCCATATCAGATTTATTCGCGAGGCTCGGGAGGCTCTAAACGAAGTGAAAATCAATTTTTGTTTTTTTTCAATAGAAAAAGCTATCACATAGGGTTCTATTCACAAACCGTCTGTGATAATCTATTTTCACAGACTGTTCGTGAATAAAACCGTCTGTGAAAATAGACTTTCACAGACGGTTCGTGAATAGAACCGTCTATGATAGTCTATTTTCACAAACGGTTCTATTCATGAACCGTCTGTGATAGCCTTTTTCACAGACAGTTCAAAATCGGGTCATCACAGATACAAAAATTCAGACGGTTCAAAAATCGTATGTGATGATGGTTTAGAACCGTCTGTGATGAGGTTTTGTGTAGTAGTGAAATTACACCGCACCACGGTTATTAAGGTGCCTAAGGCATCGCCTAGGCGGTTAGACGCCACCGGAGTTCAAGGCATCGCCTTGCACCTTACCATTTCAAAGGTGTGAGGAGGGTGGGTTACCTCACCTCGCTTTACCACTTTAATAACTATGCATGACACATATATAAATTATTGATCCATGAGATGCATGCCAAGCGAAAAAAATTCGACCCACAACACACAATTGATATTACTAGATTCAGAGTGTAATATACTTTCATAATATATAATTTTTTTATGTAAAATAATATAATTTTTGAATAGAAAATAAGAATCAAAGTGTCACCTTGAAGAACGTGTTAATATCTAAAACAGCATATATTTGAAATCAGATATAGTAAGTAAGAGCCATGTTCTGAAAAGCCCAATTACACACTGTTTAATTAAGAAGGGAAAAAAGTGCAATCACAAATGATCATTAATTTCCCTTGATTCTACGCAGATGCTAATTAATTGTTAATGACTAGTATCTCTAGCTTTTGTGCCCCCAGTGGCTTGCTCTTGCATCTTCTGTTTCGTCTCGTTGATGGACAATCCACTCTGCTGCCTGGCCAATCTTTTCCACTTTGTCGTCGGTGATACCCTGCCGCCGCGACATGTTGGATCAGGTTTGGATGGCGTAGACCACAAATTTGAAGAGAGAGAGAGAGAGAGAGATTTTTTTAGCTGATGGGACGTACTTATAGGCTGCAAGATGGCAGTCGGTGAGTGGTTCGGGTTTGGAAGATGAGGCCATGGTCATTGACACTATATAGCTAGGAGATCTAAGCTGCTGGAAAGAAATAGTCGGATCGATGAATGGAATTGTTGGGGGCGCGCCGGAATTATTCGTGAGCGAGAAGGTCGTAACCTTTTCTACGACTATTTTTAGATTGTAAGTTGCTCTATAATTAATTTTTAGATGTAAACTTTTCTACAATTATCCTTTAATCAAAAGTCCTCCTACGACTAATCTATAATCGTAAGCTTTACGATTATGAAGTTTTCTACATCATGTTTAAAGATATGGGATAATTAATTACGATATTATTCTCTGAAATAACTACATGATTAATCTCTCTGTCCTGATGATAACCGTCTGGCGACATAGGAGCGTTACTACTCCAACAATAATCTCCAATAACCGCTTCATCATCTCAAGCGTTGAGGCGCCCTTTGGACTTCAGGGAGAAAAGGAAGGGACGGATCAATCAGGAGCACAAAGCATTAGGCATTAGTCTTCCTCTTAATTATTATTTGTATACTCATATTCAATATAACACGAATATGAGTAGAATTGTTATTCTTTCAACGGAAGGGGCACATGTATCATGGTTGAGGAAACAGCCGCAGGTACGTGCTATATACGTACCGCTGCGATATGCATACATGTTTAAATATTGTTCATGGCTGTTTAGCCTTGATTGCCGCCCCGTTTGCCTTGGAACGCCGCCCTGTTCCTCCGGATGAAATCTTCAGCCAGCTCGTCGATGTTTCGCACCTTGTTGCCGCCGGTGGTCACCGTCGGCGGCGGTACTGCGTTCGTGACCCCCTGGATCTTCTCCACTCTCTGGACTTGAATTTCACCGTCGACCACGGGAGCACCTTTATTACTGGCGCCCCGCGTCATCCTGGAAGCAAAATATGTTTACTATGCTGGGTGAGGTAGAGATGATGAGGAATACTGTCGATCGAATTTGAGTTGTGGTTGCTTGGAGTTTGGATCGATCGATGAGGCCGGGTACGCTTAACAGGTGGGTCGTATTTATAGGCTACTATTAGTGGAGTTGCTTGTGTATTGTTGCGCAACTCTTTCTAATCTGAACAGCTAGTGGCTAGCTAGAAGACTAATAGTACACTGGCTAGCACTGTGTATCAGTGTACGGTCCAAAAGAGTTGGGTTTCCGTGTGACACAGACACAGTCAGAAAGAAATTGTTCGAGATGTTGGCTTTGTTGAATTATACTACATATAGCACTAGCTAGGAAATATATGCTCGAAGCAGCGAACAGAATGCTAGTAGTTGATCTAATATTGTGTTTTTGCCGGTTCAAAAGAGTTGGGTTTCCGTGTGACACAGTCAGAAAGAAATTGCTCGAGATGTTGGCTTTGTTGAATTATACTACATAAAGCACTAGCTAGGAAATATATGCTCGATCTCTCCCTCTTAACTTCTCATGCATCTTTACTGCTATAAAAAGACCTAGTGGTGAATGTGGTGACAGTGACTCTGTTGTCATCTAGTATCTCCTCTCCTCACTTTTTGAATTTAAATCTATATATGGCTTGTTGATTAGATGCAATTTATACATGAAACTTTCATTTATGAGATAATTACCCTACAGATATTTGTTTTTTAAGTTGATAACATATTGCAACAGAGATGGGTCATCTAGAGTGATCACGAGACCGATTTGATAGACTCAGGACATCCCTGTACGCCGATGATGCGGTGATCTTTATCTCTGAGGCTGCAAGATGGCAGTCGGTAAGTGGTTCGGGTTTGGAAGATGAGGCCATGGTCAATGGCACTATATAGCTTGGAGATCGAACTTGCTAGAAAGAAATAGTTGGATCGGTGATCTGAATTGTTAGTGGGGGCGCGGGGTGATATTCGATTCCACGGAATATGTCCTACGACTACGAATTAGCCACCGAGTAGGGCACGAATTAACGAGTGGTGCAGGATCGTGTGCTTGCTAATTAAGAAAACGTTTGTTTCGCCTAATCGCGCGGCGCACACCGTCACTCACTCGTGTGGGTGGAAGCCGCGCCTTTTGTATGTGCGTTGGAGCGAGATTAATTATCAGATTAAGAACTGCACATGAACTGAACCATGTGCTGGCTAGCCTGTTCCTTCTATGTAATGTGAATACGGAGAACGGCATAGCTAGCTTGATGCGCTAGGCGGTGTCTCGCTTTGCATCGTCAGTCTACGTACTACGATGATGCAAGCCCTCCTCTTCTCGCGGTGAAGACAGCTTTTCTTTTTTTCTCTTTGAGTTTTGGCAATTCATCGTTGCTTTTGATATTCCTTCTATGTCAAAAAAAAAAAAGCACTTCCTTGTTTGTTCAAGGTGTTCAAGCGAACTATAGATACACTACTGAAATGTCTCGTCGACGAGTAACTTACCTGTATTATAGACTTGTATCTATTCACACTGCTTTTTTTTTTAGTTTGAACATAAGCCAACTGCCCACCCTGCCTCTCTTCAACCACCATCATCCTTAATTACCACCAACAAGATCACTACTCCATCAGACGCACCTAAAACCAAACTTGGTCCTTGGATCGTCGGTGGCGGCCCTCGACCGCTGTGCACTAAAGCTCATTTACTCACCAACCTCCTTCACTTTGAAGCAGCGGACAGAATGCTGGTAGTTGATCTAATGTTGTGTTTTCGTCAGTTCAAATAAAGAGAAAAGAGATATTGAATTAATTTAATATATTAGAAGTGTCGATTTCTAAAATTTTTTTTACATATATTGGACAAAAATAAACCCAGTTCCTAGAATGTTTACGTGACATAACTTTGAATCAACTTCGGTTCAATACACTAAAGATGCTCTTAAAGACCCAATCGGTCCGCCCGCTTGCAAGTGTTTCCATTGGACTAATTTATTTTCCGCTTCTAAAAATACTTTCAAACTATAAATAAAATAATAATACATCAAACTATATCAATTTCAAAAAAAAATTACACGCTTGATATCCACCCCTGCCACTACGGATGGCCCAATTTCTCATCCCCTATTCTGTTGGCAGCTACGGCTGTCTCGAACCGAACCCTGTCGAAATTTTTTTAAAAAAAAAAATAAAAAAAAATTATAAAAATAAATAGTCGATCCAAAAAATAGCAAAAATGAGTTCCTATTGCCAGTTGAACTGACGACAGGTACCCTGCTCCCCTTTTGTCGCCAGTCCGACCTCCTGTCCCGTGTCGCCAGTTGAACTAGCGACAGGATTCAATTCCACGGAATATGTCCTACGACTACGAATTAGCCACCGAGTAGGGCACGAATTAACGAGTGGTGCAGGATCGTGTGCTTGTTAATTAAGAAAACGTTTGTTTCGCCTAATCGCGCGGCGCACACCGTCACTCACTCGTGTGGGTGGAAGCCGCGCCTTTTGTATGTGTGCGTTGGAGCGAGATTAATTATCAGATTAAGAACTGCGCATGAACTGAACCATGTGCTGGCTGGCTTGTTCCTTCTATGTAATGTGAATACGGAGAACGGCATAGCTAGCTTGATGCGCTAGGCAGTGTCTCGCTTTGCATCGTCAGTCCACGTACTACGATGATGCAAGCCCTCCTCTTCTCGCGGTGAAGAGAGCTTTTCTTTTTTTCTCTTTGAGTTTTGGCAATTCATCGTTGCTTTTGATATTCCTTCTATGTCAAAAAAAAAAAAAGCACTTCCTTGTTTGTTCAAGGTGTTCAAGCGAACTATAGATACACTACTGAAATGTCTCGTCGACGAGTAACTTACCTGTATTATAGACTTGTATCTAGGGATGGCAATCGGGCGCGGTGGGTACGGGTAGTGCTCGCCTATACCCGTACCCGCGACCCCGAATTCCCCCCACGGGTATACCCGCGAAGGACGACGGGCGAAAAATCTCGCCATACCGCCGCTCATGGTACCGTCGCCACGGCATACCCGTTTACCCGCGAATAATGCATCGCCGCCCGTGGGTACCCATCGCCCGCGTACATGCTCGTTACCCACGAGCAATGCATACATCAAATTCATCATAATTCACACATCAATGGTGTATCACACATTCAACAACAAATAAAGTTCATCACAATTCACATATCATGTTCGACAAGACAACTAATTAAGTTTAACAAATAAAATACAAATATAAATTGACATAGTTTCTTACACATGTGGGTAGATTACGGGTAATCGGGCGAAGCGGGTACGGGTGGAGCTTACCCATGCCCATACCCGTTTACCCGATGGGTAAGGAATTGTGCCCGTTTTCATACCCGTGGGCAAAGAAAGACGCCTATACCCGCCTCTATTAGGGTATTCGCCCGCGGACACACGAGTAATCGGGCACAATTGCCATCCCTACTTGTATCTACTCACACTGCTTTTTTTTTTAGTTTGAACATAAGCCAACTGTCCACCCTGCCTCTCCTCAACCACCATCATCTTTAATTACCACCAACAAGATCACTATTCCATCAGACGCACCTAAAACCAAACTTGGTCCTTGGATCGTCGGTGGCGGCCCTCGACCGCTGTGCACTAAAGCTCATTTACTTCTGGTCCCCTCCCCTCCCCTCCCCTCCCCTCCCCTTACTCACCTACCTCCTTCACTTTGAAGCAGCGGACAGAATGCTAGTAGTTGATCTAATGTTGTGTTTTTGTCGGTTTAAATAAAAAAAAATATTGAATTAATTAAATACATTAGAGGTGTCGATTCCTACAAAAAAATAATAATACATAGAACCGGACTACACTTAGGAGTCAATTCAAAGTATTAAACAACTACATAGAACAGAGTGAGGTTGAGACAGAATAGTATTATTTTGTGGTTTTTTAATGTAACATGGTCCCAGTTTTTAGTAGAAATCGATTCAATATATTGGAGAAAAATAAGCTCAATTCCTAGAATGCTTACGTGACATAACTTTGAATTGACATCGGTTCAATACAATAAAGATGCTCTTAGAGACCCGATCGGTCCGCCCGCTTGCATGTGTTTCCATGGGACTAATTTATTTTCCTTTACGAGAGTCATGTGATGATTGGATTTTGGATGAATCTGTAATCTGTTAAAACTGATACTCGTAAGTCAGCGCTACTGGCAGGGTGGAAAAGAAAGCTCGTTAGTAGTGCCCGTTGGCTCGGTTCAAAATTGTTTTAATTACACTCGTTAATTGGTTAAACATTGGAATGGGTCACTTTCGAATGAAATTTGATTTCGCTCTAACTTGGCTCGTTAGCCCGCTTCTAACAATACTTTCAAACTATAAATAAAATAATAATACATCAAACTATATCAATTTCAAAAAAAAAATTACACGCTCGATATCCACCCCTGCCACTACGGATGGCCCAATTTCTCATCCCCTATTCTGTTGGCAGCTACGGCTGTCTCGAGCCGAACCCTGTCGAATTTTTTTAAAAAAATATTTTTTAAAAGAAAATTACAAAAATAAATAGTCGATCCAAAAAATAGCAAAAATGAGTTCATATTGCCAGTTGAACTGACGACAGGTACCCTGCTCCCCTTTTGTCGCCAGTCCGACTTCCTGTCCCGTGTCGCCAGTTGAACTAGTGACAGGAATCCAACTATAAAAAACTCAAAAAAATCAGTACAAACTCATTTTAATTTCAGAAAAAACAGAAAGAGAGGAGGAGAGGGAGAGAAGAAAGTTAGCGAAGCTCTGCCAGTTCATCGCGAAGGAGAGACAGGTGGAACATCAGATCCAATCGGGCATCTTGCACGTACATTTCTTTTTTTGAAGTTTGTACATTATGTCAAAACATTGTCGGTTAGTAAACAAAAATAGCGACATAGAATTTAGTAGATTAGATAAATCTAGTCTAATTATGTAGTACATCATTTGACCTGTGTACGAGGTAGGTAGAGCGTAATGTAAATAATACAAGTTTTATTTAGCTCTCCATTTGTGCGCGGTAATTATATTGTTAATACATGAAATTAATTTTTAAGTAGGAAAATAGCATGACACATTTTAAATTTCAAAGAAAAATCTGTAGCAACTGATTAGGGTAGGTAGAGCCTAATCGAATTAATCGCATCTTTATTTAGCTCCCTATTTGTGCGCGGTAATTATATTGTTAATGTCAGGAATTAATTTATAACCAGGAAAATAGCATGACACTTTTTTAAATTACATAGAAAATCCAGAGCAACTAATTAGGGTAGGTAGAGCCTAATCGAAAAAATTCTAGCTTTATTTAGCTCTGTAGGTTAGGTAGAGCGTAATCGCAGCTTTATGACTTGTCGCATAAATTTGGTTTCTATCTGTGGTTGGTAATTAGTTTGCAAATATCGCTTCGTATTTTTTTTACATATTTTGTAGTCTTTACAATGTCTGTACTGAATTTTCAGGTATGGTGGACACAGACCACGCTGCCGAGTAGTCGTACGAGTTGCTTGACCCAGTGATTGACCTACATCACCGTAGCCGCCTCAGTACCATCCTCCCAAGAGGGCGAGGCGCCGATTGAGCTTGGCACATTGCGGCTGCGCACGCCCATTAGGGCTTGGAGGTTGCACCCCAGCTGGGTGTCGAGGTACGTACTATTGCGATCTTCGTGTACTCGTTTGTGGCCTGACTACTACGTGTGGACTAATGTTCATTCGTAACCTGACCCGACGCAGGTTGAGAGCGGCACGCCTCCTTCTGCTGGCATGAATGGTGGAGGCAACGTGGGAGGACGACCAAGACGCGGCCCTGGTCGTACGTCCAGGCGTTTTCCATACGACCGGGCCCTACTGACTACGTTGGTCGGCCGCTGGAGGCCGGAGACGCACACGTTTCACCACCCGTGCGGGGAGATGACACCGACGCTGCAAGACGTGAGCTTCCTGACCGGGTTGCCCTGCACAGGCTTCCCCATGGAAGCGTATAAGATCTCACCCACGTGGCGCACAGAGTTCCTAGCGAGGTTCAGGATGTGCTGCCACCGGGCAGCGATTACCACGAGTTCCGCAGCCAGCACGGCCGACACTGAGGTGGATATGACAGTTCAATGTGAGTCTTTGTAACTATTGTCCTCTCGCATCAATTCATTTGTGAACTTTGCTAACGTGTATATGTCTTCCGCAGTCTGAGCGTATGGTGTAGGACGCACCCGACGAGGCGGTGAGAAGGCACTTCGAGGCCTACCTGTTGTGGCTGTTTGGGTGGGTTATGAGGTCCCATGGCGACAACGTCGATAAGCACTACATCCGCTACACACATGAGCTCGCAGGCTGGCCGGTGGAGGATATCCAGCCCTATGCCTGGGGTCTGGTCGTGCTGTGTGTGACGTACCGCACACTGTGCGACGCATACCACTGAAAGATCTAGACCCGCCATTATGAGTTAATGTAGTGTTTTGGTGATTAATGATAAATTTAATTGTGAGACTAACTCTCTTGTTTAGTATTATATTATGTAGTCTCATTTGGATATAAAGGTGAAATTCAAACGAGGTATGCATTCAACTTGCACTCTTATATAATGTTGCATTCCTCGGATCCAAAATATAGGATGAACTCCACCATAAGTATAACTTGAATATGTGCATATATTTTCTTTACACAAATGTGTATGCACACATTTAGGGGGAGATTTGTTCTATATTTTGTGTTTTCATTAGTATTGATCCATATTCTATTTTCCACATATATTCGGGATCTTTACTTTGAAACATATCCGTATGAGTATACAAAACTTGTGTAGTCTTTGTATACTTATATTTTGAGTATATCGAACTTATGTAGTTCTCGTATACTCAAGTTTTGAGTATGAAGTACTTGTGTAGTTCTCGCATACTCATGTTATGAGCATATATATGACTTGTGTAGTTTATATATACTCACAACGTGTTACATTTATCTTGTGTAGTTTATATATACTCATGTTACGGACCGGCCAGCTGCGGCGGTCTGACCGATTTGGCGGCGAAGGCCCAACGGCTAGTTTTCTAGCCGTTGGCGCATGGGGCGGTCCGACCGGCCCTATGCTGATTTGTGGGAATCTTCTCTCAACGGCTAGTTTTTATGGGTGGGCTATATATATGAGCCTTGGCCTGTTGGGAGAAGGTGCTGGTTGTTGCTAGTGCTATTGTTGAGTGCTAGACTCATTCTTGAGCTAAGAGCAAGCCTCTCATTCTATTTTGTGTATGTGGTGCACTTAGTGAGAATTGAGAGCAAATTCTAAGTGCATGTGTTGCCTTAGGTAGTGGATTGTGTATCCACATGAGCGTTGACACTTGATTAGTTCAAGTGAAAGTTTGGATTTGTTACTCTTGGTGTTTGCCGACACCTAGACGGCGTGGAGGCGTCGTGCGCAGTGATCTTCTCAAGAAGCTTGTGAGAAGACCCGGCGGGTTTGTGAGTGGTTTGGTGCTCGCCATCTCCGAAGTGGAGGAAAAGCACCCATAGTGGAGCGAGGTGTTGGTTTGGTTTGGAACCGGTCCAAGTGTTGGACTTACATCGGAGGTGTTGGCTTAATTAGTGGAGCCAGTCCAACGTGGTTGGGCTTACCTCAACGTGGATTAGGGGAGACCGGCAAGTCTCCGAACACCATGGTAAAACATAATTGTGTCCATCTTGTTTTTACTTATGCTTTACTTTGAGCAATTTACATTACATGCTTTAATTGCTTATATATCATTGTATGATTGTTCTCTTGTATTGTTGGTGCACTTAGGGAAGCCTAGTTGATTTAGGTTTTAATTGTGCAAAACCAATTGTTATTAGCTTCCGCATTATATATTGGTTTAGAGCCGAAGAATTTTTAAAACCGCCTATTCAACCCCTCTAGTCGGCCAACTTGATCTTACAGCCGCCGGTCCCAAGATAGCTCATCCTCTCCGAATGCCACTACTTCTGTAGCTTTTGCCCTTCAAGCGCTTCCAGATAGGACGTCCAAAGCTGGACTTGGGAGCGCACACGGTCAGCCTGTACACCGAAGACGACGTCGTGGACCGGCCTACAATGGGTACGGTGTGGTGCTGCCGACGGGTTAGTTTTGTGAACATTTATTATTTTCTCGTAATGCAATCATAATTTTGTGTGCTAAGTGTTACTTTGGTCTATTCCACAAGTAACCTATACACCGATCACCACGCAGGGGCCATACTCGTCCTACGCCGCGATGTTCGACCAGCTGACGGATGACCGCGTCATTTGGAGATCGTACATGGAGGAGAGGTGTGTCCGCGCGTGCGCCCGAAGGACTGTCCAGTTTGTGCACGCGAGACTACGTGTACTGGTACACGAGGAGGGTCTCATGTTGGAAATTTGCCCTAGAGGCAATCAAAGAGATGATTATATTTCGTTATGTTCATAATATTGCATAATATGTTATCATGTTCCTTGAATGAATCATCAGTTATATAGATCAATGAGTATGTGACTTATTGGTGAAACTCTTTAACTTATATGATGTCGTTCTAAGTGTATCCCTAGTCGGAACACCAGTGACTCTATGACCAGCACATGTATTGATTGATGATCATGTTTCACTGGTCATGTATATAAGAATATCGAATCAATAATGTGAACACATGTTAGAGAACATGGGGTTGGATAGACCCACCTTGGGACACTGTTGAGATTGTTATGATTCTATGTGTCATTAGTTGCTCTCAAGCAATGATGATGTATAATCCTTAGACCTGAGATCAGCATAGTTTCCTACATGTGTAATAACACTTTTAGGGGTTGCTAAACGCTACTCGTAACTGGGTAGTTATAAAGGTAGCTTTGGTGTGCTATGAAACATGCAGAGGGATGTGACTGGTCGGATATGGGATTTTCCCCTCCTAACATAACAGGAGAGATATCTCTGGACCCCTCGTTGTGGTCGGATAAAGAAAGTGCATAGCCATGCCATTAATGGTTGAAATGTCAACCACATGAAGTTATCTGACACTCGATCAAGAAAGTATTGAACAGTCCATGGATGACACAACATCTCACCTGGAGTTCAACCAGATATCGTGAGGCATAGGGAGAATACACGAGAAGGTCTTTCAATTCGATCATATACGTACTAGTCGTATGGAGATATGAGCTGGTCGTAGGCTGGTCGAACATGGTCACTAAGCGGTCGAAATCTGGTCGTAAGGAGTTACGAATTAGTCGAGACCAAATATGAACTGGTCGTATAGAGATACGAGCTGGTCATTAGTGAATCGATTTGGTCGTAGATCATATTGCATTATGGTTCGTCCGATATATTCTATGTGTGTTCAGAATTGTTATGTGCTACTAGGTACCGCTGACGATTCGTGGTCGGAAAAGAGTTTTCGAGTCACGACTGATTACACATGAACCTATAGGGTCACTGACGAGGATTAAAACCTCTATGTATTACTTTAATACATAGAAAATACCATATATTTTAGTGGTCGTAACCCTAAGACTAACGACCTCGCCGGTCGTAAGGATTCTAGTGGTTACATAATACCCTGGTCGGACAAGGTCCCGTACCTAGTCCCCGACCAGTTAACTGCTCGTAAAGCTATGAACTGATATCTGGATCCAAATCCAGGTATATCATTTACCGTGTGACGAATGGAACACGTGTTGTATACTCCATACCACGCGACGTTACATAATTCTAAGACACTGACTAATGGTCGAATGTCTCACCGACACTTAACCGCACAGCAGTTGATACTTTAATCAACTGCCACCTCCCTCCGACCAGACGCAACGCTTCGAATAGGCGTATTCTCCAGAAAACAACTGCCACCTCTTCGGAAGCTATTTAAAGATAGAGCACGGAAGGAGAAGGGGGAGGCGAGAGCAAGACAGACAGCAGAGAAAGACAAGAGGCTACTGGATTAAATTCATACTTTTGATCTATTTTCAATAGCATAGCCAACATTATACCCAGTGTAACCGGGATTAGTCCTTTTTCTGATCGTAGGCATTCCTTGTAAACAGCCAGTTCATAGTAATAAGGAGCGACCCCATTCCCTTCCAGGAGATACGCATCATTTTCTTCTATTTCTATATATTTTCATAAGATCGACGATTTGATCAACGACAGCTGGCGCCGTCCGTGGGGAAAAAGTTACAAATTTCTTGAGGAAATTCTTCGCTCATCAAAATCCTCACACATTCCTCATAATCGCTCATGCGACTATGGCAGGGAATTGGGACGAGGAGAACTGGTTCGACTCGGACGACTACTCCAACCTCGACATAGAGGAATGCATCCGAGCCATGGATGAGGACGGTATGTCATCATCATCATCCTCCGCATATTCCCATGTCGCAGACATCAGCGAAATCGAACGGATGGATGAAGATGCACCACCACAACAAGTGGTGCTTGCAGAGGGACATGTCATTCCGACCAGTTCGGAATGTCCAAAGATCTCTCCAAGCCCGGTCCTTCCGACCAGCGAAAAGGGTGACAAAACTTCAGACCCGCACTCCGAGAATCAGTATATTCTCGATACGATCATGGCTGACAGGTATTCACCAACATCTTCTGGAAATTACAGGAGCCAACCGATATCTAGTAACGGTGTCGATGGTAACGGTGTCGATGAAACCCCCACTCGCTATAGGCCAAGTGGGGATGATAAGAATCAGCATACAATCGGTTATTCGCCGGATCAGGTTGAGTCCACCCTAAAGGCCTCAGGAGGTGCTAATTTCTGACCAGTCTTCATCGTGGAAACTTCTGGTAGAGGCACTAGGGGGCACTCCACTTGTTACAGTGGAAGCTCTTCGGAAGATCGCTGCTGAAAGCACGAGGTCAATGCAATCGGAAATACTGATCAAAATATCGTGTACAGTGCTGCATACACTACCTCGCCACCACATATTGATGGAAATGGCACAGCAATCAAGCACCAAATGACAAAGGTAACAGAACTGATAGACGTCAATCAGTTAATTCTCCTAGTTAGACCCCACCAAGATTAATGGGTTGGTAAATCCCAAAGAAATCCGACCAGTTTGTTTAAATTGATTGATTATTTTCTTAACTCTAAGACCTCACTCTTGTTGTAGCCTTATCTTCTGATGAGGTCAGAAGTAGGATCAAAATGATCTGCGTTGGAGAGCCTAGCGACAAGGCCGGCTTCCCTCTGATCCTAGCAGTTGTTACCGCAAAAGAAAGAGTTGAGAGACTTCGGGTAAGTATATCAATCACTTTTCATCTTTCTAATATTTTCCGATCGATTTTTACCCAAAATACTCTTTGACATGCAGTCAGTTCGACTTAGGATTGATGAGGCCACTGAAAAATGTGAGCCAATTGATGATCCAATCAGCTATGCAATCTCTAGAGAAAGTGACCTCGTAGAGGTAGATAACCGAACAGAAATACTATTATTAGATGAAGCAAGTTCATCACCTGACTAACTTTGCTTGCTAATCTATGTGGTAATCGTTGAGTCTCATGCAGTCGCTCAAGACTTGCCAGTTGTGGTTGAAGCAACTGTTTTGGAGACCAACGAGTCCACACCTTCCGATCCAGCGATCAGGGATATTATTCTCGACCAGATGGTCGAGAATATTACTTCTCAACCTTTGTTGGAGAGTGTAGAGGGTGCAACCAACCCTACCAGTTCGAAACTGGTAAATTCGGTTGAAAAGAAAAGAAAGACGAGCGCTACGGATTTCAAGCCGGCGCGCTTCAAAGTCAAGACCAAGAAAGCAACCAGGTTTGTATAAATGAATTAGCCATATAAATGCATACCTGAATTACGTCTTTGGTGAACTTGAACTCCTGAACTTCTTTTCTTTCTTTTGTGCAGATCTTCTGGAGTACTAGTCGTTTCCGACCAGTCTATTCCGGAAGATCAGGTGATCGAGTGCACCTCCGACCAGAGCTTTCCTCAGGTTAGAATCCCTGAGGAGGAAGTAGTTAGGAGAGCCTCCGAGCAAGCTTTAGTGCCGAAACCTGATTTGGATCCCGTGGTGATTATTACCCTATCATCGGAGGTAGGAATCCCTGTAGACACCCAACAGGTTCCGACTTCTGCAAACAACCCTTCCCAAACTGACAAGTTTCCTTTTTCTCCTCGATTTATCGAGGATAAGGAGTTTGATGAAGTTTGGGGGAGAACATTGGATCGTCAAGCCGAGACGAGTCCTGATAAAAATTTTGCCGATTATAATGACGTGGCAATTTGGGTAAGTGTCTACAACCATTTCTATAACTCCTTTTGAAGTTTATAGGAGACTTAAAGAAAAATGCTATCTATGTAGCATATGGTCGAGAACTTCGCTCTGGTCAGAGGACTGACCTAGCGGATAAGGATCTTATAGCAAAAACACTCCCAATTAGAAAGTAAGAACTTTCTTCTTAACTTGTTTTTCTTCCTTATAACTCTGTTTTCCTTTTAATTATTCTCCCTTATCATATTTTAGAGATTTGGAGAAAATAAAAAAGAAGCTATGGCCAAAGAAGCCAAAATAACAAAGCTTGAGGGGGAATGCCAAGCTAAGGACCGGTCGATCGCATACTTGACGACCACGAATAAAGAAATTTTGGAGATTTCCGGAAAGAAGATCGAATGTAACTAGTCGTAGACTTGACTTAGTGTCTCTTATAATCACCCCTGCCTAACGCTCGTTTTGCTTATGCAGAACAAAACCAAGCGCAAACCAGAGAAAGAAAGCTCTCGAATTCGAGCAAGACAAGGAGATAGCTCTTATGCTTAATCTCGATGAGAAAATCACTTCGCTTAATAAAATGATTTTTGATATGGGATCAGGATCGAGCTTGCCTTCACTGAAAGATCCAACAAAAAAGGTGACTTACCTGGGCCATCTTCTGGAGGATCTTAAGTGCCTGCTCAAGACTACTATAGAGAATTATGCCCAGTCTATGAAAGAATCTATTGCCAGCGGAGGTAGTTTCGCTCTGACGAAACTGAAGGCTTCTGACCCCTCCCCTCCGCCAATCTTCAAGCCATTGAGGAGGATTTCAACTGCTTGCCTAAAGAGGCGACCAAGTTTCTCAAGAAAGTAAGACCTCTTGGAGAAAAGGTTGCAGAAGAAATAGAGGTCGGATCTCCGTCAAGCTGTGATTAGTTGGGCGATCTCCAGTAGAAATGCAATGTAAAGATATATGAAAATGCAAAACTTACCTTTTTCTTATCAATGAAATCCCTTGTTCATCCGGTCGACTTATGAACATTCATATATTACCTAGCCCCTAACTGTTTTATAGTAGAAGAACTTTACTATATAAGCAGTAGGACAAGAATATGAACTTAAGTCTCAACCATTGTTTGAAAGTATGTACTGATTGTGTGAAAAACTGATCGTAATAATACTAACAAACCTTTTTGTCAGAACCAGTGCCAGGTTTTAACTAGTTGTAAATCCGTTCCTTATAATCGAAATACTTACTAAGAAAATATATGGTCGGAATAAAGGAATTTCCTTGATAATAAAATTTGAATGCAAATATGCACAAAAATAAACGACAAGTGGTTTTATTTCTATGTGATACGCAATGCTGGTCGGAAGGAACTGCTAAGGAACGAATATATAAAATATATTTCGCAATACGTGCTCATGCTCTGGTCCGACTCGCAGCGAGGATCGTAGGAAAGGGTCCGTCACTAGGAAGCTCCTTCCAGTGGGCGGAACCACGTGCGAAAAAGGAGAGACTTCGACTAGGAGGTTTTCCGCGTCCCGACCAGTAGCCAAACGAGAGTAGAACATAATTTTGAAAAAAAAATATAATATCCATAATCTTTTGCATATGAACCGCTAGTCGACCAGAGTTGGGTAAAAACATATAAATAACATCACTCGCCAAGAGAATTTAATGGATTAAATAACCTTTTAAATTTAACAGGAATGAAAAAAGGAATTTAAACAAAGAACTTACGCAGTTGATCAATATTCCAAGAATTAGACAAAACTTTCCCATCTGACATAGCTAATCGTACCGAGCCTGGTCGGGTGACTTCAATCACAGTGTATGGACATTCCCACTTGGTAGAAAGCTTGTTGCGATTTACTTAGCACTGAATTTTTCTAAGAACCAGATCACCTACAGCTAAGCTATTAGGTTGCACCTTACGACTGTGCTACCTTCTCGTGGCTTGTTGATAGATTACCGAACGTATTAAGGCTTGATTTCGTCATTCTTCAAGGAAATTAATATTGTCGAGTCATCGTTCCTCTTGATCGTTTACATTGAAACAATCGGTTCAAGCAGAACCTATTTCATTTCTGAAGGAAGCATGGCTTCAGCACCATAAACTAAAAAGAATGGTGTTTCGCCAGTCGCACGACTGGTGCTCCTGGCCGTTTTATCAACTGGTCGAATATTCGGCTTTTAACCCCCCGCATTATGATACCATGGGCACGCTCAACTGCTCCGTTGCTCTATGGATGAGCAACAGAAGCGAAATGGACTTTAATTCCAAGCTCATCGCAGAATTCCTAAAACTGCCACTTGAAAACTGAGTACCATTATCTTTGATTATATGACTGGGTACACCAAATCGTGTTATCACATTTTTTGTGAGAAATCTCTTAGAGGCCTCAGTTGTAGTTTTAACAACTGGCTAGGCTTTGAACCATTTTGTAAACGTGTCAATCATGACGAAAAGGAATTCAAAGCCACCGGGTACTCTTGGGAAAGGTCCCAGAATGTCCAGTCCACAGGTTGCGAAAGGCCAAGAAAGAGGAATTTTTTGAAAAACTTGTGCCAGCTGATGTACTTGTCGGCTATGAAACTGATATTGTACGTACTTCGTCACGACCTCTTTTGCATCATGAAGGGGCACAATAATAGTATCCTTGCTCAAGGCTTTACCGACTAGTGTTCTCAGAGGAATGATGTGCTCCACATACTCCTCCATGAATTTCGGTTAGCAACTTAATGCCATCCGATTGAGATATGCATCTCATCAACACTCCATGAGATCCTCGTTTATACAAGGTACGTTCAATTAGAGTGTATGATTTCGCTTTTCGTGCTATACGATTAGCCTCTACATCATCTTCTGGAATTAGGTCGTGCTGAAGATAATTGTAGATCGATGTCATCCAATCTCTACCATGATCGGTGACGATCTGTGGAGCATCTATGTCATCAGAATTAATTCGTATGACCTGATGTGAATCATTGATGTTCTTGGAATGCTCGGCCACCGAGGATGAATCGAGTTGCTCGAGAAAAACTCCGGGCGGGACGGTGGACCTGGTTGAGGCCATCCGTGCCAACTGGTCTGCCATAAGTTTTCCTTTCTAGAAATATGTTGGATCTGAAAATCGAAGAAGTGCTTTTTGAGTTTTCGTACTTCCGTCAGATAAGATGACACCTTGGTACTTGAGCACTAATACTCTTTCCCCACTTGATTCGCTACTAGTTGAGAATCGTCTTTCCCTAGTAATTTGTGAATCCCAAGCGAATGAGCTGCACGAAGTCTCGTCAGTAAACCTTCATATTCTGCTACATTATTTGTAGCAGGAAAGTTGAACTGGATGGCGCACCTGGGGTGTTCGCCAATAGGAGATATCAAGACGACTCTAGCCCTTGATCCTTTGAGCATTAAAGAACCGGTGAAGTATATTGTTCACTCCTCGTGGCGTTCGTACTCTGTTTCCTGCTTGAGTTCAGTGTTTGTCCATTCGTTAAGGAATTCTACAATTGCATGGGACTTTATTGCTGTTCGTGAGATAAAATGGAGGTCGAACGTCCTTAGTTCAACCGCCCATTTTGCTATTCATCCTGATGATTCCATATTTTCAAGGACTTGACCAAGGGGATATCCGATAGGCACGACCACTTTGTGGGCTTGAAAGCAATGCCTTAGTTTCCTTGAAGCCATAAGGAGACCATAGAGCAGCTTTTGTACCTGTGGGTATCTTTCCTTTGGTCCACGTAGGAGTTCGCTTACGTAATATACTGGTCGTTGGATGTTTTCACGTTCTACGACCAGTACACCGCTACCAGCCTGTGGCGTTGCAGCCACGTAAATCAGCAATGTCTCTTCCGGTCTCGGAGAGACTAAGACCGGGGCACTCGTAAGGTACTCTTTAAGCTTTTCAAAGGAATCATTTGCTTCCTTTGTCCACTCGAAACTTCCATACTTCCGGAGAAGTTTGAAGAAAGGTAATCCTTTTTCACCCAACCTTGCTATGAAATGACTTAGCGGTGCTATACAGCCGGTTAGTTTCTGAACTTCTTTCTCCGTGGTCGGAGGACGCATCTGGTTGATGGCCGATATCTTCGCAGGATTTTCTTCAATACCCCTAGCCGAAACTAGGAAACCGAGAAGTTTTCCAACGGAAACTCCGAACACAAATTTCTCCGGATTCAACTTGAGGTTATACATTCTCAAGTTATTGAAAGTCTCTTATAAGTCGAGAACATGATCGCCAGCGTTAATGCTCTTTACAACTAAATCATCAACATAGGCTTCTAGATTTCGACCTATCTGTGGACTAAAGGTTTTTTGTATCAACCTTTGAAAAGTTGCACCAGCGTTTTTTAGACCAAAAGGCATCTTAACATAGCAGTAAGTGCCATATGGAGTTATGAAGGAAGCTTTCTCCTCATCTTCTTTACTCGTATTAATCTGGTGGTACCCTGAATACGCATCTAAAAAACTTAATAACTCACACCTGGAGGTGGAGTCTACGAGTCAATACACATTCGCCACTTTCCATTACTCTTTCTAACCATTACAGGGCTAGCGAGCCACTGAGGATGATTGACCTCGCGAATAAATCCAGCCTTCAAGAGCTTGTCAATTTCAGACTGGATCGCCTCCTTTCGGTCAGGCGCAAAACGTCGTAGCTTTTGCTTGACCGGTTTTTTGTCAGGCTGGAGGGCTAGCCTGTGCTCGATCACCTCCTTGGGGACTCCGGGCATGTCGGACGCCTGTCAGGAGAATATATCCTGGTTTGCTCCAAGAAAGAAGACGAGTGACTCTTCCTATTTGTGGCTGAGCCCTTCTCCGACCAGCACTTTTGGGAGAAACCCATCAGTGTTTCCTGACCCACGTGGCAACTTGGCGCTTCCTGGTCAGATGGTTTTGGTGCCATCTTCGGTCTGGAGTGCTTGACCTGCATTTCAGATGAGTCATTTGTTCTGGTCGGGAGTTCATCGACTAGTTCTAAAGACTTCTGATCGCATGCATAAGCCATTTTTTGATCTCCTCGAACCATGATGACTCCTTTTGGTCCTGGCATCTCCACACTCTGATAACCGTAGTGCGTGGCCATCAAAAACCTTACTAAAGCCGGACGACCAAGGATTCCATTATATGCGGCTTCAAAATCAACCACATCAAACGAAATCTTTTCCGTTCAGAAGTTGTAAGGACACTTGTCCTATCGGTTTTGCGGTAGAACCAGGAACTATGCTGTGGAAAGCATACTTCACGGGTTTTACCTTAGACCTGGGGACCTGTATTTCTTCTAATGCTCCCGTAAATAAAATATTCAAGGAACTAACACCATCTATCAAGATTCAATTAACTCTACAATTATTAATGGTAGGTTCAACGATAATAGGGAACCTACCTGGTCGAGTTGACGGGACGGTGCAGAACTCTTTGCTGAAGGAGATTACTGTATCCGACCACCTTGATGGTTTGATGGTAGTCGAAGACTCTGCAAGGTTGACCTCTCGCTCCACAGTTTTCAGGTAACGTCGTGAATCGTACGAGGAAGATCCTCCAAAGATCATGTTAATCGTATGTTGAGGCTCCTGGTACTCCATCTCTTCGTCGTCATCTTTGTCCTTTTTGAAACTTGCTTCCCTAAGCTCCTGTATGGAGGGAAGTGGGCCTTTACCTGCATAATAATCTTCTAATTTCTTTTGCCATGCTCGACAGGTGCACAAGTCATGCCCTGCTTGCTGGTGAAGTGGACACCACTTCTTATTCTTTTGATATCCACTGGTCGGAATCTTTGCCTTACCTCGACCGGTGAAATCCTTCTTGCCTTTGGTGAACTTGTCGGGGACCGCAAGAACTTCCTTATCCTGGGGCTTACGGTGTTTCTTCTTCTTGAGAGTCTTCTTGTGCTTCTTCTCTGACTCCTCCAAGACAGATCGATGGACTTTATCTTTTCGATCAATGGCCACGCTCCACTCAACTGCCTCGCTAGTGGCTGCGAATTTGTCAGCAATGTCGAAAAGCTCAGCGGTCGTTCGTGGAGGATTCATAACAATATCCTCCGTAAACCGCCGATTCCTTAAACCTGCTTTGAAAGCTTGAATCACATAAAACTCTGCAATCTCCAGTATTGAATTACGAACATGGCTAAACCTTTTAATATATTAACGAAGAGTCTCTTTTGGTTCTTGCCGGGTCCGATGGAGGTCATCCTCCTTTCCAGGACGATCGTATGTGCCCTGGAAGTTTACAATTAGGAGATCGCAGAGTTGCTCCCAAGTATAGATTGATCTGACTGGTTGGTTGAGCAACCATGATCGGGCGGATCCCTCGAGTACCGTAGGTTAGTAGTTAGCCATCACATTTTCGTTGCCATCAGAAGCTCTGATGGCGGTAGTGTAGATTTGGACAAATTCTAACAGGTTCTGGGTCTCGTTGAATTTGTCCATGTTGGCCGGTCGGAACCTGTTGGGCTAACGCACAACCTGAAGCCCTGCAGAGAAAGCTCGATAGTCTGTGATTGATTCATGGCGCCTCCTTTCGAGCGGCGTCGGATTGTACTCGGTCCGAGACCGATTTCTCGGGTTGGAATACCGGGGCTCCGGTGTTCTGACTTGGTCGTGGGTGCTAGGATGACACCTCCGACCACCTGCTCTGCCCAGGCGGTGCCGAAGATCGTTAGGGCCAAGCAATTGATCCTCTCGACGAGGGGAAGGAGTGGCTGTCTGAAATAGCCTTCTTCCCTCATGACTCCTCAGTCGGAATCGTCAAGAAGTTTTTGGCATCGGTTGATCCCCAACTTGACCATGCTGCCCTCTACTAAGGGAGGTACGTTGGGATGAAGTCATAGTTTGACTTCGTGATATCCTTTGTTCCCGATATGCTTCCGTGCATTGCATGGTTAGCTGAAGGATCTCTGATACCTGTTCTGCCAATTGGACAGAACCTGGAGCACACGCTAGAGCTAGGTCAGTGTTATTTAAAATATTCTGAACACGCTACAGGTTTTGTACCGTTACCGAAGGTCTTGGAGGATTTACAGTAGTTGTAGGAGTTCATGGATCTGAACTTCCCCCCGACATTGTGTCTGGCCTTGTCCGACCCATCATCCTTGGTGGGGCAGAACCAAGTGAATTAACTGACAGACGTCTATCCGTTCTATTACCTCTGGCTCCTGGTGCTTGATGGCCCGTACCATCTCCATTAGTATGAGGTAGCAAGGGGGTGTATGCAAGACAGTACACGACATTTTGATCTGTATTTCCGATCGCATTAACCTCGTGCTTCCAGCAGCGATCTTCTTAAGACTCTCCACTGTAACCAGTGGAGAGTCTTTCAGTGCTTCTACCATATGCTTCCACGATGGAGACCGGTCGGAGATAAGCACCTCCTGAGGCCTTCGGGCGGACTCAGCCTGACCCAGCGAATTACCGATCGTACGCTGAGCCTTATCATTCCCACTCGGCCTGTAATAGGTGGGAGTTTCATCGACACCGTTACCAGATGTCGGTTGGCTCCTGGAATTTCCAAAAGCTGTTGGTGAGTACCTGTCAGCCATTATTGTATCGAGAGTGTATTGATTCTCAAATAGCGGGGCTAAAGTTCTGTCACCTTTTTCACCGGTCGGAAGGACCGTGCTTGAGAGGTTTTTGGACATTCCGAGCTGGTCGGAGTAATACGTCCCTCCGGAAGTGCCACTTGTCGTAGTGGTGTATCTTCATCCATCCGTTCGAATTCACTGTTATCAGCAACGTGCGAACCAGCGGAGGAGGAAGATGATGACATCCCGTTCTCTTGCATGGCGTGGATACATTCGTCCATGTCGAGATGGGAGTAGTCATCCAAATCGAATCAGTTCTCCTCGTCCCAAGTTCCTGCCATAGCCGTATATACGATTATGAACGATGGGCAAGGATTTTCTCGAGCGAAGAACTTCTTCAGGAAATTTGCGCCTTCTTCCCCATGGACGGCACCAGCTGTCGACGATCAAATCGCCGATCTGAACTTATTGTGGTCTTTGGGTTACTCGAGTTGTTTTGCAGTCAGTTGTGTACGCCTTAGTGGAGGCCTTGCACTTTTTTGGATGCAGCCATATAAGGTCTCTTTGAAAGATTTAATTCCCATTGTATCAATGTGCTTGTGTTAACGGATTCCAGTGCAACATGGCGTGCTACCTTTTGTTTATGGTGAACCTAGAAGAAAACATAGGCGCAAATTTTGGGATTTTCTCTGGTTCATGCATGCCCAATGGAATGGTCCATGGATCTGTTGTGGCGATTTCAATAAGACCCTTTGCCATGATGAACACTTGGATTTCAGAGATAGGTCTGATTTCCAGATGGCCTTGTTTCGTGATTGCTTAAATGATTGCGGGCTTGTTGACCTGGGTTTTTTGGGACCAAAATTCAAGTGGACAAATAAGCAGGATGCTAATTCTAATGTCAAGGTTCGGCTTCATTGGGCAGTGGCAAATGGTGAGTTTTCTCTCTTGATTGAGGATTGTCATGTGGAGAACGTCAAAACAACAACCTCCGATCATTATGTTATCTCCATCTCCTTGTCCTCTCAAAGTGGGGCGGTGGATCCCCCTCTGGTGCAGCAGGGGTTCCGTTTTGAGGCTATGTGGTTGTGTGCACTGGATTATAAGGAGGTGGCCGAGCAGGCTTGGGTAGAGGGCAGCGATGGCACCTGTTCGCTACAATCTACTTGGACAAATCTGCACCAACTGGCCAGTTCTCTTGGCGGATAGAGCAAAGTGTCCTTTCGTTCAGCGCGCAAGGAGATACAAAAGCTTGAGCGTCCTATCAAGTCTTTGCGCTTGGTGCATGTGACTGATGTCGTGATCCAGGAGGAGCGTGCGCTCTTTGAAAGGGAGGAGATTATGGCTCAGCAACGATCTCAAGTGGACTGGCTCAGGGAGGGAAACCAGAATACTGCCTTTTTCCCCTACGAGGGCCTCGGCGAGGAGGCGCACAAATAATATCAAGGCCCTTGTTCGAGATGATGGCTCTAGATGTGAAAATCAAGATGGCATTAAAGGTATGGTTCAGAGTTTTTATGAAGATCTCTTTTCCTCTGAACCGTGTGATTCAATGGATGCAGTTCTTGAGGCTATCCCTCGTAAAGTGGATGATGAGGTAAATGCCGAGTTGTGTAAACCTTATACAGATGATGAGATCAAGACTGCTCTATTCCAGATGGGGCCTACGAAAACACTGGGTCCGGACGACTTCCTGGCACTTTTCTATCTGACCCATTAGGAGTTTTTTTCACGAGAAAATTTGCCATGCTGTCAGAAGCTTTCTAGAGGGCGTGGATATACCAAAGGGTCTCTACGATTCAGTTATTGTGCTTATCCCGAAGGTTTCGAGGTCTAAATATCTACTTTTTTTCACCCCCATCCATTTGTGCAATGTGCTCTATAAGATTGCTTCGAAGGTTTTGGATAACAAATTGAAATTTTTTCTGCCTGCGATTGTGTCCGAGTATCAGAGTGCTTTTGTCCCTAGAAGGCTTATTACTGATAATACACTTATCGCTTACGAGTGTTTACACACCATACGAAGACAACAATCAAAGAGGCTGTATTTTTCTTTGAAGATTGATATGATGAAGGCGTATGATCGTGTAGAGTGGAATTATCCACATGGTTGGCTTATTAAGCTAGGTTTTACTCCTGCTTGGATCAATCCTGTCATGCGGTGTGTTACATCTGTTCGTTAGGCTGTCCGGGTTAATGGTGAGCTGACTATGCCTGTGGTCCCATCCAGAGGTATTAGGCAGGGGGACCCTATTGGTCCCTATTTGTTTCTATTATGCACTGAAGGTCTTTCATGCCTCTTACAACACAAGGAGGGCCTTGGTGAGCTACACGGTATTCGGAACGGTTGGCTCGCCTCCCCCGCGCCCATATCACATCTTTTATTTGCAAACGACATTATCTTCTTTACTAGGAGCGATGCAAAAAGTGTTGATGCATTGAAAGACACGCTTCATTTGTATTGTGAAGGTTCTAGGTAGAAAATTAATTTAGAGAAATCATCTATTTTCTTTGACTTGCATTGCAACGATGGTGCCAAACAAGGAGGAGTCATGGCTCGACTGCATGTTCATAATGAAGCCCTCCATGATTCCTACCTTGGGATGCTGATTGAGGTGAGTCGATCACCGACGAGTCCTTTTCATTTCTTGTCTGATAGAGTGTGGAAACTGACTAACAGATGGACTTATCGGACATTGTCACGAGCGATGAAAGTAGTCATGTTACAATCGGTGATCCAGGCTATTCCAACTTATGTTATAAGTTACTTCCAGCTATTGGTCTCAAGGTGTGAGAAAATGAAAACCTCCATCGCTAATCAATGGTGGGGTGTTGAGAACGGCAAGAAGAAAATGCATTGGCGCTCTTGGGACTGGCTGTCTACACCTAAAGCTTTGGGTGGCATGGACTTTCGTGACCGTGTGCTCTTCAATCAAGCCATGTGAGGTGGTCAGGGCTGGCGGCTAATGACGGAGCCGGGGTCGCTTTGTGCGAAAGTGTTGAAGGGTCATTACTTTCCTAACAATGAATTTTGGGATGCCCCTCGTCCAAGATCTTCTTCGTATACTTGGAGGAGTATCTGCTTTGGGAAGGAATTGATGCGGAAGGGTGTACAATGGGGAGTCGACAATGGCAAAAGTATTAAAATCTTATCTGATAACTGGATACCCGGTAGTGCACCCAATCTGGTTCAGCCACTGGTGCCCCTACCTACGGATCAAACAGTTGATTTTCTTATACAGGAGCAACATGGTTCTTGGGATGTTAGCCTAGTTCGTTCTATCTTCCCTGAGGTGGTGGTTGATCAGATTATCAAGGTGCCCATCAGTAGGCAAGACGGTGCGGATTTTGCTTCATGGCCACATACAAGACATGGGTCTTATACGGTACATTTTGCATATTTTTTAGCTCGGATAGAGGACTTTTATTCCTCTCGAAGCAGCTCTGGGCGTGGTCTCTCCTCGGCGTACAACGCGGGTGAAAAACATTGGAAGTCACTCTGGGCTATAAAGGCACCGTACAAGAAGGCAAATTTTGTTGTGACGTTTCGCACATGATTATCTCCCGTGTGGTTTCCAGCTGAAACGGGTATATCAGTGAATGATACATGTGTCTTCTGTGGGATGGATGAGCATATCAAACATTCCTTCCTCTTTTGCTAATTTTCCCGTGAAGTTTGGCGTGAAGTGAAATTGGAGTATGGCTTCCATCTCTGCCACAAGACATTGAATTGTGCTAGGCAGTAGATGTTTGATTTCCTGAGACGTTCCTCGATTCGGGAGGCAATAGTTCTTGCTGTTACTCGTGGCATATTTGGGAGGCCCGTAATGGTGCACGAAATAATGAAGGTTTGTTGCATCCTCAAAGGGTGGCTGCAAAAGTTAAAGCTTATGTTGAGTTGATAGTGTTGCATATCTTCAATCCGAATCCAGGTCATAGGCGTGAGTCATTGCATTCAGTCCCTAAATGGGCTCTGTCGCTGGCAGGAATGGTCCTTATTAATACCGATGCAACACTATTTGCTTATTCTCGTCTGATGGGGGTTGGCGTGGTAGTCCAAAACCACATTGGTGAATACTTGGCTGCCTGGAGCGAGCGCCTTGATGGGATAACTATGCCGGAGTTAGCAGAAGCATTAACATTTTGTCTTGCAACAACCCTTGCCCGTGATGAAGGATATCAAAACGTCATCCTTGCTTCTGACTGCTTGTATGTGGTGCAACGGTTGAATCTGTCGATGCAGGATCGGTCCTCTGTTGATGTGGTTATCTCTGATATCAAATCTATGGCAAAGGGTTTTTCCTCGGTTGTTTTTTGTCATGCTAGTCGTGTAGTGAATGTGGCGGCACATACTCTAGCTAGATCTTGTGAATACCCTGTTAGCTCTTTTATTCGCAATGGTGTACCGGAGTGTATATGGGAAACACTTTATAACGATGTTTTGTGATCAATAAATTGCCGACATTATCTAGAAAAAATGTTGGTTTATGCTTTTTTTTTGTGCTAGATTAACTATTGTATAAGCTAAATATGTTTGAATTATTGCCAATATTTTTTAAACAATCTAGTTAAACACTTTTAAATTTAAATTTTTAACTGCATAATACACTTCCTAGGTTGATACTAGGATTATTACTTCATTAAACAATTTCTAATTAATATTTGTATTGTTTCAATTGCTAATTACCCTAACCACTTTTCTTTGTTTTTTTTCCAGTTTTTTGCAATTTTTCTGATTTTTTAAGCGGTTTTTTGGGTTTTGGACGGTAATTGTTGTGGTAACCGGTTAAAAAAAAATCCTCAAATCAAATTTCGGTTTTCAAATTTCATCCTTTTTTCAACTGGTACCGAGATTTGTATCCTTACTTACGACATACTGCAATATGAGTTATTTTAAGTTTTGAAGTTGCATTAAGACTCTGTTTGGTACAGCTTCCACTCCCAGCTTCTCAATCAATTCTCGTAGAGCTGTACCAAACACCATGATTCTCAAAACCACTAGATTCTGCTTCTCGATGAAATTGTCTCGAAAATGAACTAAAGAACGAAGCGACCTTCCAAAGACTTCTCGTGAGAATCCAAACTTCAGAAACGAATATACCCTTTGAAGTTGAAGTTTTTACCCGCAAATACCACTGAGTTACACAAATATAATTGAAGTATTACACCCAGGAGTGACATGGTCTTTTTGCCTCTAATCCTCCCTCATATGGTTTTTAGAACTAACCTACCAGCCAAACGGTTTCAACAGACAGCTCCAGATTATCAGAAAAGTAGATTCTCAGATAATTAGGAGTAGAATCTGAAAAATAAGAATCTGAAGCTGTACCAAACAGGGCCTAAGATTGCTAGCTTCTCATCACAAATTTTTTTTTAAAAAAAAAAGGCGACAAAGGAACGAGCGAATGAAATGAAAAGGAAAGATTGCTAGCTTCTATCAAACATCAATAAATTAGGAAAATAGGTTTATCAGCTAAGATATGCATTGTCTGCCAGAAATATAAAACATTGGACATTGTATTATTCAACGTTCACAGACAAGCAAAATTCATCTTTCATATACATCAAGCTGCCAGCAAAATTCTGTATAATTTACAACGTTGCTCATTTTCTACAAGATCACCGAGGATCATTTCGGCAAGCACTAGTACTGTACTCCTAAACCAAAAAGGTGAATTATATATCACAAGTGGGTCGAGTAAAGTAAAGCAGTATAGCAACCGTTCATGCAAACTTCAATGCAGTGATTGCCAAGAGAGTAAAAGCTCTGAAGAGAATATCATTCCTGCTTTTTTGCATTCTCACTGCAACATCAACCTCCTTAAAGTTCATGTCACTTGGGCTTCTAAATATGCTAGTAATCGTTTCTCGCAATCCATTTACCGCCCAGGAGAGCCAAAAGAGCCCAAATCCAACACCGGTGTTCAGCAGTCGGGTAGCAGCAAAAGGAGTCCTCCCACCGGTAGCCATCTTGCACACAACTGACAGAAGAACAGCCAAGCCAGTTCCAGCAATGCCAATGGAGCATTGTGTCAACAATTCACTGATCTCGGGGCCAACTTTTTTCAGTGAGAGAATTGTCAAGCTACTTTTGTCCTTGTCCAGAAGGATGGATAAAAATGCTTCACTAGCATGGAAATAGTTCTTCTGATACAAGTCACGCTCTTTGATGTTTTTCCCCTTCTGTTTCTTCTTCGATGAAGATTTTGACTTCAAATTTGCAGTGCTGAGTATTTAAAACAAGTAAGCAGCCATATTAATGTGTGAAAATAATGTTGGATATAGTTTGAACAAGGTGCAACGAGCAATTTGGTCGTAACATAGTATAAAGTTCAACATCCAATAATTCCAGCATGCATATTTAGAGAACCATTCTGAATATGTCAGTTGTCAGATTTAAAGCTTGATGATAACCTACGAAGGAAGTGTTTTATGCAATGGTTAGCCCCACAACAATGTCAAATAAACTCGACAGCTGGGGTACAAGAAATGGTCTAACACAACATTTTTCATGGTACTAGTATAGCGACCAATGCATACGAGTTGGTATAGGAAACAAAACCTTGGTCCTTGCTATTGTACTTATATCAGTAGATAAAAATTCATAATTTTAAATACTGGGTTCAAACTTCAAACAACAATAGACCCTAACTCTAATATTTTCTAATTTTCATAGAAAGTTTCTAAATATACATGTGCTTTGTGCACAAATATAAAAGTTTAGTGTTTTCGTTTGAACACAGTGGTGTCCTTACGGTCAGCATCTAGATAAAAGCAATGCTTGGTAGCAGTGTACCTGTGGTTGTGGCATTTGGTAACAACTCATAATGGTCAGTATATAGATTTAAGAATATAAAAAAACTGACAGATACTCTTTATGCCTAGTCTATGCTGCAAGTAATTATGTCTTTACAAGTAGTAACTACAAGGTCTGTGCTATGGTGCCCAGCAGTTTGAAGAATAAGAATCGTGTTACTCAAAATAAGAATTGCAGTACTCGAAACTAACAGTCTTGAGTCTTTTAACATTATGAATATGGTGTGAAAAGAGCATGAAAGTTACCATAGTTACCTTACCTATGTTAAGAAAACAACAACATGAAGTAACACATGGCTAAAAAAGGCACCAGGAAAGGGAGCGCAAAGAGTGCAGTACCTTTTTGAAGCGTCAACTGCTGTGCTTGCTAATTGTGAATTGGATACTTGGTTGTTAGCACGGGGACGCCTTTTCCTGATTATGCAAAAAGATGCATGTCATGCACATGACAGATGTGAAAATGGTATGAATGAATGCTAAAGGATAGTTGCATTAGTACAAAAAAAATGAATATGGCTCAAGAAACAATGGATTGCTACTTCTAAAATCTAAACAGATGATTGTCAGGCAGTACATCCAATGATAACACTAAAAGATGGCTTTGACATTTTTTTTAGACGTGAAGTTTTTGACATTCCATGCATTTATTACTACCTACTTCTGTATTGCTACTCTTTCAAGTGAAAGGTGGCGCAGCAAAATCTAGTTCTCTACTGATCCATCCATGGGTTTCTTGATCCTAAAAGAGAACAGATACGTTATGCATCATATTCCCCATATATGATTGAAAATGTCCAGTTACTAAAGTATCGACATGAGTGGCTGACCAAGGAAGATTTACATACGACATCTTGCAATCCTGAGATAATTAATGATGGGCAGGGCAGCAGGCTACAGCATGATAATGGTCCACACTGTATGTTTCTAGGAAAAATTCTAGCAACTCATACAGCAGCAGAGTCACCAAATATATTATGCATTTGCAATATCTTAGCAGCATTACGTGCTCTACAATTTTGGCTCAGCAATATAAACACCGAAAAAAACAAAATGTGAATGAGTGCATCACACTGCGCAAATTCTTATATATCTATGATTCCCCTATATGGAGATGACAAAAGGTGCCTAATACAGCCCTATCTAATGGTCCCAAAAGCTATTAGGTAGATGGCAGGGCTAGCATAATTGATCTAGATTACAATGCTCAAAATAACAAACCTACTGAGAAATTTGCATATCATTCAACATAAATCTCAGTGAACAAGTGAATAAGATGAAAGAAAAGGTCCACAAGGAGCATTATGCATCACAGTATTACCTGTCGAAGTATGGAACTAGAAATGCTGTTTTGCAACCGCTTCCTTCTCGTTTAGACATATTGAACTCTAAGAAAACCAATAGTAAGTCTCTCATCTCATCTCCATTGCCAGTGAAGAGGACCCGGCCATTTTGGTCTATAGTAAGGGCAGAACCACGGGACTGAACAAGGTCCAAAAGAGGATCAGGGATGACAAGTTGATTTTCTGGTAGATACTGTTGGGGCTCATCCAATCCAAATTCACATATTGATAACTTATCATCAGGGATATATGGCTGACTACCCATGTTGATTGGTAGAGTCTGATGTCCAGTAAGTTCAGCCAGTAGAGATACATCAAGTTCTTTCACATCGGATCCAGACATTAGAAACTTCAGGATTTTCTCTTGCCTTGCGCATTGCTCAGCAATACCAAGGCTAAGTTGAACCAAGTCAGGGTGAGAATCTGCTCCAAATACATAAACATTAAACTCATCGTAGTCTGCAAGATAACTTTAAACATAACATGTGTAAAACTGGACCGTGCAACAAAGTATATTATGAATCAAAGGTGTTAGAGATATAATTAGAGATATAGTTAGAGATATGATTTGATTTGGTTTCCTTATCTGTAACATGTGTTGTGTATATATACTGGCCAATTGGCCCCTGATAATACAAGTTGCAATTCCAACATGGTATCAGAGCATTAGGTTTACCTATTCTCTTCCACGCAACTCTCGCCGCCGCCGCCTCCTCCTCTCGCCTAGCCGCCATCGCCGGCCTCTCCTCCGACTTGCTCGCCGCCACCTCAACACCCCGACGACCTCCGCCGATTGCGCCAGACGCGCAGCCGCCCGACCGCCGCCGCCGCTGCCGCCTCGCTTCCGTGTGGGCGCGCAGCCGATCCGACCGCCGCCGCTCGCTGGCTCCGTGTCGCCGCCGCCCTCGCCAAGCACGCCGCCGCCAAGCCGGGCCGCTCCGAAGGCGCCGCCGCTCGGCTTCACCGCCGGATGCTGTGGCCCGCCGCGCCGGAGCCCGCACCATCGGCGACGACGCCCTCGCTTCCTCGCCGACCGAAGGAGGGCCTCTCCGCCGCCGCAACCGCCGCAGGAGACCGGGAGTGGAGCTCTAGGCCGGAGGATCGAAGCGTGGAACGCGGGCGACCCGCCGCCGTGCCGCCGACGACCGCCGCCGCCGCCGCCGGTCGCCGCCGCTGGAAACCCTAGGGTTTCTCGTTGCAGATGGGCCGATTAAATCGCCCACTCGCTTCCTTTTAAAGGAGTCGAAGAAAAACGTTGGTCTAATCGCCGCGGCCCGGGCCGCTTATTAGACTACGTTATTTGGTCGCCGCATCGGCCAGCCGCCTACCAATGGGTACCGCTTTCTCCTCGTTCGGTGATCTTCGACGGTGTTAACTACACCGACTTCGTGTCTCACATGCGCATCCATATGCGTGGTCTTCGCCTTTGGGGCGCCCTCTCCGCGATGTCACCGCCCGCCATGCCCTACTTCTCGACGGAGCCTACGCTCGCTGCGCTTCCCGACAAACGGTGACAAGGTCGCTATTGAGTCTGCGGCCTTCGATGAGAAGGTCGCTCGTCTACCAAGAGGCTCGACTCCTACATGGATCGCTTGACTACCTACACTCGGTGGTGTGACGACGACGCCGAGCCATTGTCGCCTTCATCGCCATGATGTTCACCTCGCTTTTCTTCGAGATTGTGGGATTTTCATCTACCGCCCGGATGTGGACTCATCTTCGACAGCCGCTACGAACCTCCGAGATGCCTCTACTTGTCAAGAGTTCGTCAGAGCACTCTCTTCAGCAGGTGATGCTACCGTTGACGCCTTCTACGCCGTAGTTCGCAATCCGCGCCAATGGACTCTCTTCGCGACCGGGCCGCCGTTCCTCGCTCATGCCGCTGGTCGTCCGCGGCCGACACAGAGTTTCAGCGTGTTCACGAAGTTCCTTACTCGCTTCGCCCCGAGTTCGAAAGCAGAGGCGCGCTGGCTACTTGCACGCCACCTCGTGTCACTCTTCCGAGGCCCTTACCGAGATACGCGCAGAGGAGACTCGCCCGAGCGGTGCCGGCCTCGATGTCACTCCTCCGTGCTCGCCGCCTGCAGACACTGCTACACCGATCGCTTCACGCTTCAAGACGCCGCGCCTCCACGTGGCTCCCACAGGTGGTGGTGGCCGCCTCCATCCGGCAGTGGGTCGCCCCGCCGCTTCCTATCGCGACAAGATAGGCCACATTGAGTCTCGCACACAAGAAACAAATGCATATTTCACACCGTTCTTCTCCTAGCACCGCACCGCAGATTTCTACAACGACGTCGTGATCGACTACTTCCGCATTTTCTCTCACCGAGCAGGTGAGATAGCCGACTTCGACGATCGCTTGCCGCTTCGTGTTCTTCCTCGATGTGTTCTGAGTTCTCGCGATCGACTCTTGAACCGAGAAACCACCTCCTACACGCATGTGTACCTCCCGTGGATCCTTGATTTTGAGCATCCTTCCACATGACTTCCGATTCTTCCACTCTATCTTTTGTTACACCTCTTGATTCCCCGCCGCTGTTCTTACTGCCGATGGTACCTCTCTTTCTCTCTCGGTCGAGGACCTCTTAGCAACTCATCTTTTCATGTTCCTTCATTGCTCATGTTCCTTGCCTAACCATGCGCCTTCTTCTCACTGGATGACATCGACCTTGGTTATCTGATCATTCTCGACTCGACTCTTGTTGTGTTCAGACCGCCACACGGAGCTCGTTGGTTCTCGCCCTCGGCGCCTTGACTCGCAGCTGTCTCTCGGGAGCTTGGTAGCTTCACCTTCCTTCCGCCGCCACCGCCGCCATGGCCTCTCCGCTCGCCACTCCATCTACCGGGCTTTTCCAACAATGGCATCACCGCCTTGGCCATCTGTGTGGCTCTCGCCTCTCGCCTTTAGTTCGTCGTGGTCTTCGGGTCTGCTCTCAGAGACGTGTCTCTTCATTGTCGTATCGTAAGTTAGGCAAAGCGGCTTGACTTCCTTATCCTCATAGTGAGTCGGTGTCTCAACGCCCATTTGATCTTGTTCATTCGGATGTTTGGGGTCCCGCCCCTTCGCTTCGAAAGGGGTCATCGATACTATATCATATTTATAGATGATTTCTCTCGCCACACTTGGATATATTTCATGTCTTCTCAGAGCGAGGTCTTGTCTATATATAAACATTTGCTACTATGGTTCACACACGCTTCTCCACTCCTATTCGTGTTTTTCGTGGCCGACTACTTTGGCGAGTACCTCTCTCATCACCGCTAGCGATTTCCTCTTGCCGAAAGGTGGCACTCTTGCTCGCCTCTCTTGTCCCGGTGCTCATGCTCGAATGGTGTTGCCGAGCGCAAGCATCGTCACCTCCTTGAGTCGGCTCGTGCACCGATGATTGCCGCCTATTCCACCTCACTTTTGGGCGAGGTCGTTTCCATCGCCACCTATCTCGCCAACATCCACCTCCTTCGCTTCGTATGCGCAATCCCTATTAAGCCGCCTGTGGTCTCCTTCCCGACTACTCGCCTTCGCTCTGTTTTGGTTGCTTGCTACGCTCTCCTCGCTCCTCGAGAACGCACTAAACCGACGGCTCATCCATTGAGTGTGTCTTTACAAGGGCAGTCAGGTCGAGCACAAGGGCTATCGGTCTTTGGGATCCTCGTTGGTCGACGGACGCGATTTCTGATGTGACTTTCGACGCAGTCTCGCCCCTTCTACCCACGCCCCGCTCTCCTTCGACTTCCTCCGTGGAGTCTCGTCTTTTTACCTTTCCGATACACCTATCTCGTCTCCACATATTTCTCCCGTGGCCTCTCCGCCATTGTCACCGCTTTGCTTGCCTCCCGTGACTCCTCAGCTCCCCCACTACACTTGTCTACACTCGCCGACCTCAGATTGAGGATCTTCCAGATGAGCCCACTTCTCCCGATGTTTCATCTTCTTCCGATGCTTCATCTTCCCCGATGGGCCGTCTTCTCCTCGCTACGCCTCCGCGATCGCCAGATTGATTCGCCTCGCCTGCTTTTGACTTTGTTTGGCGCAGACTACTTGTGAGCTCGCTCTCACGGATGTCAGTTACTCATCCCGAGTGGCGGCATGCTATGGCCGAGGAGATTGTCGCCTCGAGCGCATCGGTACTTGGGATCTTGTTCCTTTTCCGCCTCACTCTCGCCCCATCACATGTAAGTGGGTCTATAAGATTAAGACTCGCTCGATGGCTCTCTTGAGCGCTATAAGGCGCGCCTCGCTGCTCGTGGCTTCCAGCAGAGCATGGTCGTGACTACTAACGAGACTTTTGCTCTCGTGGCCCACATGACCACCGCCCGCACTCTTCTTTCTGGTGGCGCCTGCTCGCCATCGGTCTGTTTCTCAACTTGATGTCAAGAATGCCTTTCTTAATGGCGAGTTGCGTGAGGAGGTCTACATGCATCCGCCACCTGGGTATTCTCATTCTCGAGGGCATGGTCGCCGCTTCGCCGCGCTCTCTATGGCCTTAAGCAAGCCCTCGTGCTCGGTTTGAGCGCTTCTCCTCCGTGGTCATCGCCTGGCTTTTCAAAGAAGTGATCATGATCCTGCGCTCTTTGTCCACACTTCGCCTCGTGGTCTGACCTTCTTCTTCTCATGACGTTGATGATATGATCATTCACGGAGATGACTCGAGTACATTGCCTTTGTCAAGGCTCGCCTTAGCGAGCGCCTTATGTCGGATCTTGGTCCTCTTCGTTACTTCCTTGGGATTGAGGTTACTTCCACTCCGGATGGTTTCTTTATGTCTCAAGAGAAGTATATCCAGATCTTCTTGATCGCGCCTCCTCATCGATCATCGTCTGTTGAGACTCCTATGGAGCTCAATGTTCACCTCCGACCCTCGATGGCGAGCCTCTTTCTGATCCGACTCGCTATCGCCATCTTGTTGGGAGTCTTGTCTACCTTGCTGTTACTCGTCCGGATATTACTTATCCAGTTCACATTCTGAGTCACTTTGTTTCTACTCCCACCCAGTCCACTCTGCCCACCTTCTTCGAGTTCTGCGATACCTTCGTGGGACTATCTCTCGCCGCCTCTTCTTTCCACGCCCACTGCTCATTACCTTCAGCTTATTCGGATGCTACTTGGGCCGATCCTCCGATCGCGGCCTATCTCGCCATCGTGTTTTTCTTGGTGGTTCGCTTATTGCCCGGAAGACGAAGAAACAGATCGCAGTTGTCCCGCTCGAGCGCAGAGGTCGAGTTGCGAGCTATGGCTCTCTTGATGCAGAGATTACTTGGCTACGGTGGTTACTTGAGGATTTTGGTGTCTCTCACATTACACCGACTCTCTCTTGTCGACAAGACAAAGTGCTATCAAGATTGTTCGTGACCTCATGAAGCATGAGCTCACCAAGCATATTGGTGTTGATGCTTCCTTCATGAGGTCTTGTGTGCATGATCGGTGATTGCTCTTCAAGATGTGCCTTCGAGCTTGGATAGCGGATTTCTTCACGAAGGCCCTGACTCGAGCACAAGACGGCTTTACCTCTCCAAACTCAGTGTTGTTGATCCACCATGAGTTTGAGGGGGGGTGTTAGAGATATAATTAGAGATATAGTTAGAGATATGATTTGATTTGGTTTCCTTATCTGTAACATGTGTTGTGTATATATACTGGCCAATTGGCCCCTGATAATACAAGTTGTAATTCCAACAAAAGGGATATACCTCGAACAGAAATAAGCGTGACATAGCATGAACATCCCTCCTACGAAAAATACAGTGCAAGATCAAGAGACAGCCTCATCTGTGCAAGTGAAACACAGAAGAAAGCAGTCGATGTGTAAAGGAATGTTTTTTGGTCTCTTTTCTAGACCCCAACCTAACGCTCACGCATCTAGCTTCTATAAATACACAAGCAACAATCTTCATCCTTGTTGCTTTCAGTAAAGCGGGTTTCTTTACATGAGAAAATGGGCGGTGCTTTATCCGAAGTCCTAGGTTCATAATTCAATTTGGAGTTGTGACCGAACATTCAATTGTGGAAATGTTAGTCATCATCAGCAAACTAGCCCTCCAGCTAGCCATTGCCGCATCCCACGAAATGAACATAACAATGCAACAGCACATTTACAGGATAATAACGTAAGCGCCGCTATAACGCGAGCCACAAACCTTGCACGTCGATGAGCGCGGCCCTGTCGGGCATCGCGAAGGCCTGGTAGGCGGCGGCCTGCCCATGGCCGGGCACCATCATCTGCACGGGCTGCCCCTGGAAAGCGCCCTCGAGGTGCTGCTGCGCGCAGAGCTGGATCGACGCGCCTTTGGCTGCGTCCTGCGGCCTCTTCCCCTGGAACGGCAGCACGCCATGGAGCTCCTACAAGCATCACAGCACCGCAATTGTTACGATTCGAGACAATCCGAAGCTACTTGCGCGCATGAAAAGAATCTGCACCTGGCGCGGGGTTGGAGGTACCTTGGAGAGCGCGAGGACGACGGGGGAGGCGGAGGCGACGGCGAGGAGGGACAGGTCGCCCACCATCCCAGCCCAGCTCGAACCCTCGTCTAGCCCGCGGCAGCAACGCAAGAGAGAGGGAGGGGGTGGGGAAGCGGATAAATTCGAGAGGTTACCGGTGGAACGGGTGGAGGCGGCGTGGACGCACGGGGCTTGGGGAAAAAACGGCCGATTTTGCTGGTCGCGAAAGGTGAAAACGGGGGATTTTGGGAGGCGCGCCGCGGCCGGCTGGGTGCGTTTTTGTCCCGTGGTGGGAGAGGAAGATTCGCGAACGGCGAACCAGAGACCGTGCAAATGTGGGGGCGCGGGCGAACGGCGAGTTTTATTTAGCCTTTTTTTTAAATAATGTACGTGCGTTGCAACATAACTTAAAAAAGAAACTTAAATAACATATTGTAAAGAAAATCATATCAAACATCTCAGAATTCATAATTCAGAACTAAACTCCCGCCCCCGTCACCACCAACCGACGATTCTTTTTTCATGCGGGGCGGTTTGACGTGCGGTGGAAGGAAAGGGGAAGACAAGCGAGGCGACGGTTCTTTTTCCATGCGTGCGGCGGTTTGCCGTGGAGTGAGAGGGTAAACTCATAATTGTAATAGTTAAGAATAATAAATCTAACCTCCGAGAATGAAATGATAAAAAGTATACTTTTACCGTAATAAAATCATCTGTTGCTCACCTAGTCTATGAAAAGCCGCGTGTTGAGCTCTTAGTGGGCGATAGACGGCCTACCGGGACGATTTCACACGGTAGAGATGTCATTTTTGTCATTTCATTCACGGATAGGCTAGATTTGCTATTTAGTTTCGAAAACATGTCATTTTAGCCAAAGACTCGGTGACTTGTGGCAACTGTTGGCTGTGGACCGAGGTATGGGGTCGTGGTCGCCAATTGTGGATGGGATGGGATGAGATGCGGTGATCCAAGTAGCATGTTTGGTTGGGTGGATGAGATGATACAAGAAAGTGTTTAGTTGGATGGATAAAATGATACACCTTGAGTGTAGACATTATTTAGCTAATCAAATTAGGCTAGACAAAAAATAAAATTCTGATGTAAATTATGAATTAATTTTAATCATCATTAATTAACTAAACTATATACCATTAATTTTCGTTAAATAACATTTAATCCTATACTAATCAACTCTCATTAACACTAATGACAAATAATTATCCCTTATCAACACTAACCTTGCACTAATAATCATTAATTAACATTAAAAGATGCTAATTATCACTAATCATCGCTATTTGTCATGATTGCTTGAGCCTGGATGAGCTCGTCCGTCCTTTTTTCCTTAACCAAGCCCTACATCATCCTAAGGGAATATTCCCTGAGGTTGGATCAACTCATCCCAGATAACTTCGCATCCAGCCAATCAAACACAGGGACACCCTTCAAATCCTGGATGAGATGATCCCATCGATCCTCATCCCACAAACCAAACACTACCTTAGCTTGAGCCTACAGTCACAGCCCTCTTAAGTCTTAAGGGTGACTGGGCGAGGGAGGTGGTTTTTCGTAGTCAAATCACGACAACGGTAACAAATTGGAACATGGGATTCACAATGGTGAGATGATCTCTCTAGTTCCTATGGTTCAAAGAATACTTGAGTTTATTAAGCATTTTGTCTGTTCGTGAATTCACCACTAACTTCTGTTGTCCAGGAAGTTCATAGTATCAACTAATAAATAAATTCCTTAAGGAGATGTTGTGATTATGCAGGCTTTGAGCATCCATCATTCTGAACTATTTGCGAATGCAGATGCAGTAAGAATCAGTGATTGGGCAGCTATTGTTTCGAACTCAAGAGAAAGAGGGATGGTAAGATAGCTTTCATATCCCACAATGAATTTGTCCCAAGATCAGTAGCAGTGACTGAAACAGAAACCGTTGAAGTCGCGGAGTGTTGGCATTGGCAGCCTTTGTGCCACACATATGCGCTGCATTACAGCATTTGAATCTCACCACGTTCAATAGATGATAAGATCACAGCACAGGTACAGATGAAAACTGCATCACATTTTCTTGGGACTTTTCCCTTGGGAGAGAACTTACTTTTCCAGAGGTAATATGATTTTTCGTGTTCCATACAGCTACTATTTGGTTTGTGTAGCAGTTATTTGACAGTGAAGGAGTTATGAACAATGCTCCGAGGCAAGTCAACAACAAATTACATACTGACCTAACAAAGCGGAGACAGAGCAAGGTGTTTGGAATTCTTCATAAAAGGCAGTGAAGAATGACCTGATCGCACTGGACATGAGAAATTGAGACTGATATTCTGTGACCCAGCCATAAGGATATATGTAAAAGGATAAAGAATTGCAACTGTGCATGCTGTCTGTTGAAGAAATATTCAAAACATCAACCAATGCAGCGTACAAAGGATAAACTAAGAAACTGGAACAAAATTAAATGACAAAAACAAATCTGGTAGTAAGAGCTCCTACTACATCTGCTCTAAAATCTGGTAGATCCTCACCTACAGGAGAGCAGATTTAGGTAGCTCATACTAAATCTGGCTAAAATAGTAGTAGTAGGAGCAGCAAAAGGAGATATTTTGACCAGATTTCACCTAAAGGCTCCTACTAAATCTGCTATAAAATCTGGTAGTATGGAGCTCTGCTCCATGATCTTACTCTGTCATTAGGTACACAATTTAAAGTATGAAGATTGGGATGACAGTGAGCATTTGATCTCCTGCCTGTTGGCTATCATGGAGCACAGTAAGATCATACTAATACACCATAATGAAAAAGTTCTTTCAACATCAGCATTTATACAAAGAAGAAGCTAATTTCACAAGGAGGAAATCATCTGCAACACTATAATTTCCCCTGGAAGAAAAATGACTAATTGTTGGCATGATGGTACTATCGCACAATCAGATTCTCATCTCAATTTGTATATGTAGTTCCTAGAAGCAATGAGTTGCTGATTCCATATCTTTCCTTCTTTAAAAGCACCCAAAAATCCTATATAGATGAAAAAAAACTAAATTTTGCTCTAATGACACCTTAACAACATAATCTACAGGGAACAAGCAATTAATCAGACCAAATCAGTGGCGGAGCCAGGATTTGGCAGAACCTCGGGCCCAAAACTAAAGAGCTATAAGTCTATAACTAACATCAAATACTATCAATACTGGGGTATAACAAAAGTACAACACAAATGCACAATCGAAATAAAATTTGAATTCAATGTTTAACGATACGACAAAATAGATAAAACATAGCAAAAAAAGAGAGAATCTAACATACCACTAGCACGCGGTAATTTTTGCTTAATTAACAAAGATTTGCATCATTTGATCCTATCATATCTTCATCAACAATAGTACGAGAACCTGAACCTACACAGATAAAATTGCATATGTAAATCAGGGACACAAGACCACAATATCATTTTTAATGCAAATTACGAAATAAGAATGCATTTCTAATCCTAGTACATCAAATATTCAAATAGAAAGTTAATACATTGTCATACACTCATACTGTCATATATTCATATGTCATACATTGAATGATTGAATCATACTCATAAGTCATAACTTCATAAATCATAAGTCATAACTAATTAACTCATTTACTCATACTGACATACTCTGACACTGTCATATACTCATACGTCATACATTGAATGATTGAATCATAATCATAAGTCATAACTAATTAACTCACTTACTCATACTGTTATACACTCATACTGACATAGTGTCATATACTCATATGATCATATCATATGTCATACATTGAATGATTGAATCATACTCATAACTACAGATTAACAGATACACTCATACTGCTATAGTGTCATATACTCATATGTCATTCATTAAGATACACTCATACTGCTATAGTGTCATAGACTCATAGTGTCATGTACTCATATGTCATACATTTAATGATTGAATCACCAAATCACCACAGTCCACACTCACCAGTCACCAAATCAGAAATCACCGAATCACCAGTCAGGCAATCACCAAATCAGCAATCACCAAATCAGTAAATCACCACAGTCCACACTCCACAGACAGCACACAGACAGCAGAGCCAATCAGGCAATCAGCCAAAATGCCAAATGAGATCCGGCCGGCGGCGGGCGGCCAGAGAGCAGAGGCGCAGAGCCGCAGAGGCCGAGGCGCCGAGTCAGAGCTGGAGCTGGAACCGGGCGGGCGGCCGCAGGCGCGAGCGGCCGGGGGCTAGGCGCAGATGAGGCGCTGGGGCCGCTGGGTGCAGATGACAGGGGAGCGTCGACGCGGCGACGCGGCGACGGAGCTGGAACCGAGCGGCCGGGGCGCCGGGCGCAGATCTGGGCGCTAGAAGGGGAGGCGCCAGGGGGCGGGGGAGCCGGGCTGCCGGGGAGAAATGGGGGCGGCCGGGGGGTGCGAAGACGAAGTCGCGGCGATATGGCGGCAGAGGAAAAGTCGAGGACAAACGAACTAAGCACAGCGCAGCAACAAAAGGTACCGACGTACTCGGGGATGACGAATCGGAGCACAGAGGAGCAGAACCCACCGGCCCAGCAACAAAAAAGAAAAAGAAAAGAAGAAGAAGCAAACCCCGGAGGCATAGCGGCGGAGACACGGAGGCAAAGCGGCAATCGAGCGGCGCCGTACTGTACGGACCGGTCTTGCAGGCAAGGGTTGGGCAAGCGGGTCGGTCCGAGAAACCGCGGCGGAGCAGGACCACCGACGAAAAAGGCAAGCCGACACAACGAAAAAGAAGGGCCGAACACATAGCAAGCGAGCGCAGCGCGTGAACGGAGGAGGGTGATGCGGTCGAGGAAGACAAGGCGGAGCACGGCCTCGTCGGGGCGGCGCACTCGAGGGGGAGCACGAACCGGGACGCGGCGGACCGCGGACTGAAGGGCGCGACGCTGTCGAGGAGGCGAGGCGAGGCGAGAAGCGCAGCGGACAACGTGTAGGCCAGGCAGTTGATGGACGGCAATAGCCCAGGCCCGAGCACACGGGGCCAGAGCACACGCGGGCCAGACGCGTGGAACAGCCGCACCGAGCCACGGAGGCAGCAGAGAACAGGTGGGCCTTCGTACGGGTCGGACGGGGAGACTGCATTTCTTGCGGCTATAGATCAGGGAGGGATTGCTTCTCAAAGCAGCCAACCAGAAACCGACTACGGCCTTGTTTGGCGTTGTGCTTTTCTAAAAGCAGTTTTACAAGTCTTTGAGGCTTTTTTAGCTGAAATTTGAATGAATTACGCTTTTTCGATTTAGTATTTGGCTGTCTGGCTTTTAAGTAGTCTGGCTGCAGCTTCCGAGATATGAAATGTCTGAAATGCCCCTGTGGACAGTAATGGTTTGTTTGATGTCGTTTAACGCAATTAACAACAATAACAACATTTGACAATATGTAACGACATTTAAGAACATTTAACAGTATTTAACAATAAAATCCTTTAGAAAGCATGTCAAAATAATCTAGACTAGAAGATCAGTCCATTGTAAAAGGCTTAAATTGGCAAGTACTACATACAAAATGTTGCATATATCTTCCATCTATCCTATCGTCACGCTACCAAAGCCATTGCAATAACGCCACGGAGATCGTTCATGTCAACATCATCCATAACAGCTATATCATCATGTACATTGAGGTTAGTGGACATATCCCCATGGATAGAACTCCAGGGGTTGGAGGGGATGCTCGTGCAAGCCTACGCGGCAACCTTTGCCATCGCTTCAGCACGGACAGTCTTCAGAACCCTTGGACCATCCTAAAAGCCAAACAGAAGGTTTCCGGTCAGCTCGACACTGTTGTCAACATGGGATCTATGGGCCATCACTTCAAGCAATTGCTTCCGAGCATCGTTTTTTCTCAGGGGAGTCCTCAGCCAATTTCCGGTACTACATGTGAGATAAAAGAACCAAAGTTGTATGTGTTCTGAACCGATGTCCTGTCCTTGACCTGCTCAACCAATAAGTTACATTAGGCACATCGAAGCATTGTTGTAAGTTTAAGCTAAAAGAAATTGAAGTCTGAAAAATTCACCAGCTTGTACTGCTGCTTGAGAGATTCAGTTCGCAGGTTGTGGACATCACTGTCAACATTGAAAGTTCCTAACTATTAGAGTACAATTATAATGGCTAAGAACTGCAAAGAAAAAAGTTTAGCATTTCACTTCAAACAAATGACCCAAGGATTATTGAAGTAAGGTACCAGGACATGGTAAATTACTCGGAACTGTTGCGAAAACAAAACATAATACTTGGTAGCCTCCGTACTTAGTATACTGCAGTTCTAGAATTAAGCTACATACAATCAGGCATACGCCATATGCAAACACTACAGGTGGCAAATCACCAAATTTTCGCCAAACATGTCTGCATAACTGTTCAACAACAGAAGTTTGACAGTAGGAAATCCTCAAATGCTCATGATACAGTGCGAGACGAGATAAGCACGGTGTTGTAAGTTGTAACCGAGCAGTGTGGATCATTCCGCTATTCTTTTTTGGAAGTAAATCATTCGCTATTCGAAACTGTCTAAACTCCGATTCTGAAAACCCCAAATTACCACATCGAAAAACACACAAACTTAACAAGGATGTTTTGATGTCCACTTGTCCAGACACGACTGCGAAATTAAACACGGATAGCATCTAGACGGAGTCTAATCGAAAGATAACGAAGCACGGAGGTGAACCAACCACAGATCCGGCTACTCCGGCGGAATCGGAGACCGCGGATCGGGGAATACCAGCGAACAGAAGTGATCAGAACCCTAGAAATTGGGGGAGGAGGCGTAATACCTCAGGTTGCCCCTATGATGCACGAGGAGAATGAGTCGAGGAGAAGGCGATTGCGACTTGCGCGAGGAGGATAAGCAGTTCAGAAACGCAGTTTTTGTTTAAATACCTAGGTACGAGGTGGGTAGTTTTTATCAAGTTTGAGGGTGCTTTCGGAACGTTAGGGGTGAGAAGCGGTGGAAAGCATCTCAGCACTGGCTTTTTGCTTTCGGCTTCCATGTGTATTGACGGCTTTGAGCTTTCGACGAAAGTCAGTAAAAAAGCCAGCCGTTTGTTTCGGTTTCTGGCTTTTCTCATCTAAAAGTTAAAGCAGAAGCTGTGCCAAACAGAGCCTACTTCTGAGGTGAGGTGCGCTTTGCCTTCGGCAAGGCGTATTACGGGCCTCAGTATGCATCGGCCCAGCCCCAAATCCAAATGGTAGCGCGCACATGTCAACGTGGGATGGATAGATGGCAGGCGGCAGCAGTTGCCGGCGTTCTCCTTGGGCTCGGAGACGTTTTCGCGAATTTCCCGCGCTCTCCTCCACGAAATCCCGCCAAGAACGAGGAAGCGGCGAGGGCGACACGGCCCATACATCAGCCGACACCTCCCGTCCCAGCCAGCCAGCACCAGCAGCACCCAACCCAACCCAACCCAACCCCAGTTGAGTCCCACCGGAATCCCCCCTCCCGTTCTAGCTAGCGCCGCCGCCGTCTCCCCATCGCAGTTTGCAACTCCGACCCGCGCGCCACCGACGTGCTTAATTTCTGCTCGACACCCGAGCTAACAGCGACAAAGAGAGGAAGGAAAGATGTCTTCTTGGGAGGACGAGGACTCGGCGGCGGCGGCGGAGGAGGCGGCGACCACGGACGTGGAGCTGCTGAAGCGGGCGTGGCGCAACGAGAAGGCCGCGCCGGAGATCCTCCGCTTCGACTCCCCCCTCGTATCCCGAGTCCGCGAGCAGATCCAGCTCCTCGTTAGTCCTCCCTCCCACCATTCCCCCCTTTCCTCGATTCCTTATTCTACTCTGTGTCCGATCTTTATGTTGTTCTGTTGATAATCTGTGATGGAATCAGGAGGAGACGCTCGACGACTTCGCGGAGAGCGGCGTCGACGACCTGATGGTCTCGCTCTACCAGATGGACCTCGACCGCACGCTCTTCCTGCTCCGCTCCTACCTCCGCCTCCGCCTGCAAAAGGTCTCAAATCAAAACCCGATCTTTGTACCGTGGAAATGGTACCTTGGCCTTTACATGATTGAGCTGCTGTTTGCAGATTGAGAAGTACACGATTCACATCTCCAAGTCCGACGACCTCTCGAGCCGGCTGTCGCAGCAGGAGCAGCGGTTTGCCAAGAGGTATCTACACGACTGGACCGTCTACTGGTTGTTGGTGCTGGCTCATTGAAATTATATGGTTCTGATGGTCCCTTGTTGGGCTTGATCTGTTGCAAGTTGCACGGAGACCATGGAGAAGCATCTCGAGCAGTCGGTGCTGTCGAAGCTTCCCTACGGGTATGACTCGGTCACGAGGCAATCCTTATCGAGCACGGAGGATGACATGGGTATTCCACTTGATCTTGCAATCAGCGTCTCTCTTTGTTATTCTGTACTACTTTGTTGTTTGTAGCTTCACTAGTTCAGTGGACATTCTAATGTTTACATAAACCTTGTCTTGAAACTTCCATCCCAAAATGTGAATATGCCCCCGCAAGTAGCCATGAAAAATTACAAGCTCGTTTAATTTGGACAGTTCTGGACCTTAATAAGCCTTATATGTGTTGACCCTTTTATTAGAATTTGTAGTGATGTTTATATTTTTGCAAGGGGATAGCTATGCTTAGATTTAGCCTCATAAATAAATGATAAATTGATAATGCTCATTACTAACATAGCATTACATTCTTAGAAACAGTTTTGTAAGAACAAAATGGTCTGCTTCGCAATCCAACTGTCATTTGTTTATCAAAAGTAGTCAGCGTGTCCTAGCAATGTGCCTATTTTGCAGTTCCATAAACGCATAAAAATAAAATGCTATTATAAGCAGCTTATTTTAAAGGTTTTACCTTTTTTTTCTTGTCTCCCACTTGAGTCTTAAGATCACTACATAGCAAGGCGCATTTGTTGGATTCATCACACTTGGCTTCATCATATTCTGATAGTCTAATGTAATCTGGAAGTGAAAGGAAAGTGCATGATGCCACAACATGATGGCGAAGCCTGAGGTAGTAGTTACGGAAGTGTAAGATACATTTCAGGAAGTAGGGAGTGAGGAAAGTCAACCTAGCACAATGTGACAGCATATATTTTCTAGCATAATCACCAGGTTTTCACGAGTCTCCAATTCAGCAAAAGATTCATGCTGGTAATCT